>JAUNZO010002028.1:0-600000 GCA_031894775.1 Chloris gayana
TCCGGGCCGGTTCGGCAGAACCACCCTAGTGGGTTCGGCGAGGCGGCGAGTGGGCCCCCTGGCCCATCTTTCTACGGCGGTTTGTCACCGACGTGCGGAGGTCGGTTCCACCTGCAATTAATGCCACCGACGTACGGAACCGCCTCCAAGTTGCCGACCTTCCAAGGCTATAAATAAAGGGCTACACCCCCTCTCTCAACACACCACCAACATCAAGATACAAGACAAAACTCTCATCCTTAGGCCAAGGGCCTCTTGTATTTTAGTAGAATAGGAGAGAGGGCAAGGAAGAGGAAGGAGTGTTCCTCCCTTTTGTAAAGTGGAGTAGTATTTCCTTTTCTTTTACCTTGGCGTGTAAACACTCTTTTTGGTGATTTATACGTGGTGATCTACTTATCTATCGTGACATATCTTTGTGTTAGACGTAATTCTTGTTATACTTGTTTACGGGATCATCGCTTCGCAAGAAGTACTCTAGCTTTACGAACTCGGTTCTAGGCCGAGGCTAGAGTAGTGGTCAATAGCATAGACGTGGTGTCTAGGGTGGAGATCGCCTTTGTTTCTTTGTGTGCCCCACGGTTTGTAGAGGTAGGTGGCGGGAAGTGACAGCCCTGTCATCCAAAGGAACCCTCCACGTTCGGGTACATAGTAGAGCTTTCGTAGACCGGAGTGGCTTGGCGAGACCAAGCCTAAGACGGTGCCGAAGTAAACAAGTCTAGCTTGCGTTCGTCTACCTTTAAAGGATAAATAGATAAGAGTCACCCTCTCGACCCTATTTTGCTACGTTGTCTTGGTTGTCCTTGGGTAAACTAACCTTGTTGCAGAAATACTCCGTTCCTAACGGATATAAATACGATACCTTGGAATACTCCGGGTGAAGTGCTACAACGGTATTCCGTGCGCTTGCGGATTTATTCGTGACGTAAGAAATACCAACAAGCATTTACGGCGCCGTTGCCGAGGGAACGGTTGTTATCTTTGTAACGAATCGGGTTTGCCCTCGTAATCTATCTTACTTACCGTTCTGTTTTTATTTTTTCCTTACATTCAAAATTTCACAAAAACATATCATGGAGTCACACCCAACCATCCAATCTTTCTCCACTCCACGGGGTGAACTCTTAGAGCCACCATCATCATCACAACCTATTTCTTCACCTGGCTATGAGTTCTCCCCGATTACATTTCGATGATTAGAGGTTTATCCTTTTCGGGTTTTAAACATGAAAATCCTTATGAACACTTGCGAGAGTTTGAACATTTGTGTTCATGCCGATTGATCCATGGCATGACACAAGAAACATTGAAGTGGAAGTTGTTTCCCTTCTCTCTCAATGAGAAGGCGAAGCAATGGTACACTTACACCGCTAAGAGAGTGAACGGTGATTGGAAAGAATTGCGAGACAAATTTTGTCTAGCATTCTTCCCCGTATCTCGTATCACTTCTCTACGAGCGGAAATAATAGGCTTTCGACAAGAAGAAAAGGAAACCTTAAGTGCGTCATGGATTCGGTTCTGTTCTCTAACGGACTCAGGACCAGAATTATTGCTCCCCGAACCCGTTTTATTACAACACTTTTATTCGGGATTGAGCAACGATACCGCACTTTATCTTGACACGGCCGCGGGTGGATCTTTTTCTCATAAGACCATAGCGGAAGCACACGAACTTTTGGATCGAATTGTGGAAAACACACCTTTTTCCGCTGACTTACTCGTAGAGCCGGAGTCGAGAAGATGAGGAACTCGTTGTGCAAGAGACACAACACTTGGTGCCCATGATGGAGCACCTAGCACTCGAGTCCTCATCTAACACAAGAACAATGATAGAGGAAGATGAACCTCTTGATTTCCCATTTGAGTTCAAGGAAGAAATTTTTGAAGATTTTGGAAACACCTTGAACTACTCCTATCAAAAGAAACCAGCACTCCTGCACCAACCCCAGAACCTATTGAAAAATCTCTTCTCTTAAAAACTGTTCGGAAGTTGACGGCAATTATGAGCGATGAATGGTTGATGGAAAACGAACTTTCTTCGGAAGTTCTTCGACTTGATCATCCTAGATCAACCATTCGTGGCTCAATTCGGGGAGTAATGGTAGATGTTCTCTATAATCCTCTAGTAGGTGCCAACATCATGTCCGAATCTTTTGCTTCAACTTTATTTGGAAACGAGACATGGGCACCTTCGACAAACTCCTTAAAGCCCCACGGGGCAATTTTGAGAGTTTGGGGATCATTAGAGATGTTTGCATTAAGCGTAATGAAGCGAGAGGTTTCCTTGGACTTTCACGTTTTCGGAATCCTGGATTTCGATGTTTTGGTCGGTCATCCCATAGAAAAGCTTTTCTTAGGGATATCACCTTCGAGGAACCTTAGACTTCACCCTCGGCAAGAAAACTTTTTCTCTTCCTATCATTCATGCACAAAACTCTTTTGCGAGGAGCCGCTTGTGGAAGAAGAATGCATGGAGGAGGTTATGGCAATTTTTCCTCATGAAAACCCCGAATCATCCTTGGATGAAGATGCTCTTGATTTCATTTTAGAAGAGGATGATTCGGCGGAAACTTTTGAGCTGCCAGAAACTTTTACACCTACGCCACCTCCAGTAGAGCTCAAAACTCTTCCACCGAGGCTTGCGCTACGTTTTCTTCACGGAAATCCCGAAACCCCTGTCATCATAAGTGACAAGCTTTCGGAGGAGGAAGCTGCAAAACTCTTAGCCGTGCTAGAAAAACATCACTCCGTTTTTGGGTACTCGCTTGGAGACCTCAAGGGAATCAGCCACTGCTCTTTGCACCCATCGCATTCCCATAGACCCAGATAGTACACCATCTAGGGAACCTCAAAGGAGGTTGAACAATGCGATGCGGGAGGTCGTTAAAAAGGAGGTCTTAAAACTTTTACATGCTGGCATTATCTATCTGTTCCACACGGCGAGTGGGTGAGTCCGGTGCGGGTTGTACCCAAGAAAGGAGGAATGACGGTCGTCCATAATGACAAAAATGAGTTGATCCCTCAGCGCACGAGTCACGGGATGGAGGATGTGCATAGATTACCGAAAACTTAACAAGGCTACAAAGAAGGATCATTTTCCAGCTGCCCTTCATCGATGAGATGTTGGAGCAGTGGCAAATAATTCTTTCTTTTGTTTCCTTGATGGGTATTCGAGGATATCATCAAATCCCCATCCATCCAGACGATCAAAGTAAAACCACTTTCACATGCCCCTATGGAACTTACGCCTATCGACGAATGTCTTTTGGGCTTTGCAATGCACACTGCTTCTTTTCAACGTTGCATGATGTCTATCTTTTACGACATGATCGAAGAGATTATGGAAGTATTCATGGATGATTTCTCTGTTTATGGAAAAACCTTCGATCATTGTTTAGAAAATTTAGACAAAGTCTTGCAACGTTGTCAAGGAAATGATTTAGTGCTCAATTGGGAGAAATGCCATTTCGTGGTTAGAGAAGGCATAGTTACGGGGCATTTGATTTACGAAAGGGGGATAGAGGTGGACAAAGCTAAATTAGAAGTTATAGAAAAGCTTCCACCTCCTGTGAATGTTAGGGGCATTCGCGGCTTTACGGGACATGCGGGGTTCTATCGTCGGTTTATCAAAGATTTCTCTCAAATTGCTAGACCCCTTACAAATCTGCTTGCGAAGGATGCACCCTTTGAGTTTCTTGATGAATGCATGATTGCTTTCACTACCCTTAAGAATGCACTCATCTCGGCGCCAATTATCCAACCCCATGATTGGACGCTGCCTTTTGAGATAATGTGTGATGCTAGTGATTTTCTTTGTGGGGGCTGTTCTTGGCCAAACTAGAGATAAAAAGCATCATGCAATCTCCTATGCAAGCAAAACCTTGGTGGAGCTCGGTTAAATTACACTACCACGAAAAAGAGCTCCTTGCTTTGTTGTTTTTGCTTTTGATAAGTTTAGATCCTACTTGAGTGGAGCAAAAGTCATTGTTTACACCGATCATGCTTGCTTTAAAGTTTTTGCTCAATAAGAAGGATGCTAAACCTCGTTTGATACGATGGGTTCTTCTACTCCAAGAGTTTGATGTAGAAATCCGTGATAAGAAAGGAGTAGAAAATTCCGTGGCGAGATCATTTGTCGCGTATACAATTCACTAACCTGCGGGAATTACCCATCAATGATTTCCTACGCGATGACATGCTTGCTCCTAGTGAGGGACTCACATCCATGGTACGCCGACATTGTGAACTTCATGGCAACGGAGTACGTACCACTGGAAAGAGCAAGAAACGACTCATCTATGAGAGTCGCCGTCACTTATGGGAAGAGCCCTTCCTTTACCGTGTCTGCGCCGATGGATTGCTAAGGCGATGTGTGCCCATACCGAGAGCACACGAATCATTGAGAAGTGCCATGCATCGCCATACGGGGGACACTACGGCGTGTTTCGTACACGAGGCCAAGATATGGCAAAGTGGCTTCTTTTGGCCAGCCATGTACGAAGACACAAAGGAATTTGTCGGGCGATGCCCGGAATGTCAAAAAGTTGGAGGCATCACGGCAAGAGATGCAATGCCCCTCAACTACAATTTACAAGTCGAGCTCTTCGACGTATGGGGCATTGACTTCATGGGACCGTTCACCAAGTCACATGACTGCGAATACATCTTGGTGGCGGTAGACTACGTGTCTAAGTGGGTGGAAGCAATGCCTTGCGGGGCCGCAAATGCCAAGCATGCTCGCCGGATGTTCCACGAAATTATCTTCCCAAGGTTTGGAACACCGAAGCTAGTGATAAGCGACGGAGGGTCTCACTTCATTGATAAGACCTTCGAAGCTTCCTAAGAGAACTTGGATCAAGGCATAATATCGCTACTCCATACCACCCTCAAACCGGTGGGCAGGCCGAGACCTCAAACAAGCAAATCAAGCGGATCCTGCAAAAGACCGTAACGAGAAATGGGGAAGGGATGGAAGGACAAGCTACCCGATGCACTATGGGCATACCGTACAGCATACAAGACACCCATAGGCATGTCCCCATACCAGCTCGTGTACGGGAAAACATGTCATTTACCGTCGAGATGGAACACCGAGCGTATTGGGCCATCGGAAATGGAACATGGACTTTAATGGTGCGGACGCAAAAGAAAAATGGAGATAGCTGAGTTAGAAGAATGGAGAGACAAAGCTTACCACAACTCAGCTATATACAAAGAAAGGACAAAAAGGTGGCACGACAAAAAGATAAAGATAAAGGTATTTAAGGTTGGAGATAAGGTCTTGCTATTCAATTCACGGGTGAAACTCTTCGGGCATGGAAAATTAAGAAGTAAATGGGACGGACCATACACGGTTATTGACACCTCGTCACATGGAGCAATCACACTTCAAGGCAGACGAAGGTAAAATATTTAAGGTAAATGGTCGGCGCCTTAAAATTTATTTCGAGCCAGATAAAGATAAAGAATTTGATGTCATGCACTTGATTAATTTAAATTTTCTCTCATGATAGCTCTTTCTTATCTATATCCCGTAGTAGCTCTTTCCACTGAAATAATTTTAGCAAGCAATCAACCGAGAAAAAGAAGGGGACACGAGGGGCCCACTACGATTCGGCCGAACCCCCTTGCTTTGGTTCGGCCGAACCAGTCTGAACCCCAAACGGTCACTTTTTTCTTTCATCTTTTGTCTCCAACGGTCACAAGATCAAATCTCCCTGCTTAGTGCCTTCCATGCTGCGGGAAAAATCAAATTAATTCTTTCCATGCTTTTATCTATAAATGAAGGTGTTTTCTTTCATTTTTCCCTTGCACCTTTCTTCCACCTTGTCCATTTCGCACAAAAAAAAAAAGCTTTTGCCCAGCACCATGGACGGTAGCATCCCAAGCCTCGACGTCTCCGTCACCACCGGCGAGCTTTGCCGCCAAGTCGGCCTCGAAGACATCCTTGATCATGTCTCCATTCCCGGCGAGCAAGCCTTGATGATCCATGATCTACCGCTCGCTATTGAACCTCCACCCACAGCAGCAAGAACACCCTCCAAGAGCTCTCCCGCTGCTGTGGCACCTCGCTCAAAAGAAGGGGAAATCTACCCCCAAGAAGAAGAGCGCCGACGCCGCCGAGCAACGCTCTCCTTCCTGGAGAGAAGTACGTCGGCACCCTCGCTACCAAGAGCGGGCGGGTGGTGCACCATCAATATGAGGGCGCAACCTGCCTAGCCCCATCAAGAAGCCGGCGAGAGGTTCAAGATCAAGGGAATCCGCGGTGGCGGAAAGCAGCTCATCCCGCCGCTTACCTCGGCGGAAAAGAGAGACGCCGCGAATCCGTGGGCGACACTCCTCCTAAGAGGATAAGGAGGCGTCTCTCTCCCTCTCCCATCAAGAGGGCGGGGGAATGTATGAAAGCGAGGAGGAGAAAACTCCTAAAAAAAGCCCCTACCAAATCCTCCTCGCTAAACACGTTGATCTCCGCGAAGCCCATGAACGCCTACGTGATAATGTCGCGGAGATCAAAGACGCTATTGAAGACTTGAAGGATGCCCGGGCGAGCCATCGCCGCAGCACCAACTCCAAGATCAAGCGTCTCTTCAAGGACGCGGGGAAGGAGGACGAATACGACGTTTAAAATGAACCTTCCCGCGTTCATCATTTCCCGCGAGGCACATTTTTATCATTTTTTCAATTCCTCAAGATTGTAATGCGCTTGCTCTTTTAAATTTTTAATCATATTAGTGCTCCCCGGTCTTCCCTTACCGGTAGAGCAAGTTTTGTTTCGAAATATCTTTGTCTATTTTGAAGAAAACGAGGCAAAAGGCAAGTGTGGGGGGACATCGCGGAAAGCAAAGACAAACACACGCGTAGCGCGCGGAAACATCACGAGGAAAACAACACAAACACAACCTGCGAAACAGAGCACCGGTGGGGCCCGAGGCCGGTTCGGCCGAACCCACAAGGGTGGTTCGGCCGAACCCTGGTGGGTCCCACTCAGCCCTAGCTTCCTCGTGGCACTTGAGTTTGTTTCCCACACTTCCTTTTCGCCTACTTTATTTGTCAAGTTCATTACGAGACGCGAAAAACAATTACTAAAACTTGACCAACTAAAACTTGGGAAGATTTCTTTTGAATACCTTTTCCCAAGTCTCTCCCTAATGCTCTCATGATGATCTTGCACACTTTTTATTACTCGCTTCATCACCACTTGCACTGTGAACAAATAATCAAATCCATAGGACCCATGTTTTTCTAGATTATTGGCAAGTGTGATATGGCTCGACGAAATGATCTTATGCTTAGCTTACAGAGTCCTTGGGAATTTTATTTCACAAAACAAAAATACCATGGCTTCATGCTCCTCTCTTGATACAAAAATTCCTACCAATGCCATATGATGATCATACCTTGCAAAACTTACATACATATGCTGCTTGTGATTGCAATGAGCTTTACCAAAATTGAGTGACCCTAGAGAGAAACTTGTCATGCTCTCTTGATCAAGATCACGTACACTCCACCGAGAAAAAAAAAAAAAAAAAAAAAAGAAGGCTAAACTCCTACACTAGGAGCTAGCACCCCACCAAAATAAAGACACTCCTCGTTTGCACCTCTTTTTACCTCTCTCTCTCTCTCAATCACGCATAAACGAGACATGGCTATGTAAAAAAAAAAAAAAAAAAAAAAAGAGAAAAGCTCACACGAGATGAGCAATGAAAAGAAAGCTCACAAAGATGAGCAATGAAAAAGAGAGAAGAAAAGAGATGCTCAAGCATAGAGCAAGAAAAGAAAAGAAAAGAAAATAAAAAGATAGCCATGTCTCGAAAATGCAAAATAAAGAGAGGTCAATTGCAATAGGAGTTGTCACTTTTTCATATCCATACACACACGCACTTCTTGATCAAGGTTACATGACTTGGCTTCTCCATGGATCCTTTCTTTTGGCTTAGCAATATTTGTGATACAAGTATGCCTCTCTCATTCCCTACAGAGCTCCACATACAAGCCTAAGAAGTAGGAAAAAGAGAGGCAACACAATGCCTTGGTGAGGAAAACACTTTTTGAGCGATTCAAGAGAATCGAAGAGGAGCGGGAGTCATGTTGTTTATTTTCAAAACTTTCAAAAACCCAAGGTGCTTAGTGAGCAAAAGTATAGTGACTTGAGTCATGAGTACTGTTCCACTTATCAATCATCCAAGAATGCATGTTAGCCACCGTCATGTTCACAAGTAAAACGGTGTGGCTTGTAATAACATGTGTGCGAGGTCTCTAAGGGAGAGATCTCTCAACTTACGCTCCCACCTTTACTCGAGGACGAGCAAAGAGCTAAGTGTGGGGGTCTTGTTGACGGTCCTTATGGTCCAATTTTACCGTCAACATGTTGCATCTTTTTGAATCAAACACCATCACCAAGAATAGACATAGGGATTATTTCTAACAAATTCCACTAGTCTTGGTGAAATTATGAATGCGGGTGCAATTCATATGAAAACGAGGGGAAAACATGCACGAAACATGGACTTTGCAATCGACGGATTTTCCCAGGACTAAAGAATATAGTCCAAAAGCCCAAAACCACAAAACAGAGCCTCAACATCAAACCAAGCAAGTGGATTGGGCCGGTACACAGCCGGGGAAGGCACCGAGAGAAGAATCAAGCCCGGGGGAGTCCGGGCCGGTTCGGCGGAACCACCCTAGTGGGTTCGGCCGAGGCCGGCGAGTGGGCCCCACTGGCCCATCTTTCTCCGGCGGTTTGTCACCGACGTACGGAGGTCGGTTCCACCTGCAATTAATGCCACAGACGTACGGAACCGCCTCCAAGTTGCCGACCTTCCAAGGCTATAAATAAAGGGCTACACCCCCCTCTCTCAACACACCACCAACATCAAGATACAAGACAAAACTCTCATCCTTAGGCCAAGGGCCTCTTGTATTTTAGTAGAATAGGAGAGAGGGCAAGGAAGAGGAAGGAGTGTTCCTCCCTTTTGTAAAGTGGAGTAGTATTTCCTTTTCTTTTACCTTGGCGTGTAAACACTCTTTTTGGTGATTTATACGTGGTGATCTACTTATCTATCGTGACATATCTTTGTGTTAGACGTAATTCTTGTTATACTTGTTTACGGGATCATCGCTTCGCAAGAAGTACTCTAGCTTTACGAACTCGGTTCTAGGCCGAGGCTAGAGTAGTGGTCAATAGCATAGACGTGGTGTCTAGAGCTGGAGATCGCCTTTGTTTGCTTGTGTGCCCCACGGTTTGTAGAGGTAGGTGGCGAGGAAGTGACAGCCCTGTCATCCAAAGGAACCCTCCACGTTCGGGTACATAGTAGAGCTTTCGTAGACCGGAGTGGCTTAGCGAGACCAAGCCTAAGACGGTGCCGAAGTAAACAAGTCTAGCTTGCGTTCGTCTACCTTTAAAGGATAAATAGATAAGAGTCACCCTCTCGACCCTATTTTGCTACGTTGTCTTGGTTGTCCTTGGGTAAACTAACCTTGTTGCAGAAATACTACGTTCCTAGCGGATATAAATACGATACCTTGGAATACTCCGGGTGAAGTGCTACAACGGTATTCCGTGCGCTTGCGGATTCATTCGTGACGTAAGAAATACCAACAAGCATTTACGGCGCCGTTGCCGAGAGACGGTTGTTATCTTTGTAACGAATCGGGTTTGCCCTCGTAATCTATCTTACTTACCGTTCTGTTTTTATTTTTTTCCTTACATTCAAAATTTCACAAAAACATATCATGGAGTCACACCCAACCATCCAATCTTTCTCCACTCCACGGGGTGAACTCTTAGAGCCACCATCATCATCACAACCTATTTCTTCACCTGGCTATGAGTTCTCCCCGATTACATTTCGATGATTAGAGGTTTATCCTTTTCGGGTTTTAAACATGAAAATCCTTATGAACACTTGCGAGAGTTTGAACATTTGTGTTCATGCCGATTGATCCATGGCATGACACAAGAAACATTGAAGTGGAAGTTGTTTCCCTTCTCTCTCAATGAGAAGGCGAAGCAATGGTACACTTACACCGCTAAGAGAGTGAACGGTGATTGGAAAGAATTGCGAGACAAATTTTGTCTAGCATTCTTCCCCGTATCTCGTATCACTTCTCTACGAGCGGAAATAATAGGCTTTCGACAAGAAGAAAAGGAAACCTTAAGTGCGTCATGGATTCGGTTACGTTCTCTAACGGACTCCGGACCAGAATTATTGCTCCCCGAACCCGTTTTATTACAACACTTTTATTCGGGATTGAGCAACGATACCGCACTTTATCTTGACACGGCCGCGGGTGGATCTTTTTCTCATAAGACCATAGCGGAAGCACACGAACTTTTGGATCGAATTGTGGAAAACACACCTTTTCCGCTGACTTACTCGTAGAGCCGGAGTCGAGAAGATGAGGAACTCGTTGTGCAAGAGACACAACACTTGGTGCCCATGATGGAGCACCTAGCACTCGAGTCCTCATCTAACACAAGAACAATGATAGAGGAAGATGAACCTCTTGATTTCCCATTTGAGTTCAAGGAAGAAATTTTTGAAGATTTTGGAAACACCTTGAACTACTCCTATCAAAAGAAACCAGCACTCCCTGCACCAACCCCGAACCTATTGAAAAATCTCTTCTCTTAAAAACTGTTCGGAAGTTGACGGCAATTATGAGCGATGAATGGTTGATGGAAAACGAACTTTCTTCGGAAGTTCTTCGACTTGATCATCCTAGATCAACCATTCGTGGCTCAATTCGGGGAGTAATGGTAGATGTTCTCTATAATCCTCTAGTAGGTGCCAACATCATGTCAGAATCTTTTGCTTCAACTTTATTTGGAAACGAGACATGGGCACCTTCGACAAACTCCTTAAAGCCCCAGGGGCAATTTTGAGAGTTTGGGGATCATTAGAGATGTTTGCATTAAGCGTAATGAAGCGAGAGGTTTCCTTGGACTTTCACGTTTTCGGAATCCTGGATTTCGATGTTTTGGTCGGTCATCCCATAGAAAAGCTTTTCTTAGGGATATCACCTTCGAGGAACCTTAGACTTCACCCTCGGCAAGAAAACTTTTTCTCTTCCTATCATTCATGCACAAAACTCTTTTGCGAGGAGCCGCTTGTGGAAGAAGAATGCATGGAGGAGGTTATGGCAATTTTTCCTCATGAAAACCCCGAATCATCCTTGGATGAAGATGCTCTTGATTTCATTTTAGAAGAGGATGATTCGGCGGAAACTTTTGAGCTGCCAGAAACTTTTACACCTACGCCACCTCCCGTAGAGCTCAAAACTCTTCCACCGAGGCTTGCGCTACGTTTTCTTCACGGAAATCCCGAAACCCCTGTCATCATAAGTGACAAGCTTTCGGAGGAGGAAGCTGCAAAACTCTTAGCCGTGCTAGAAAAACATCACTCCGTTTTTGGGTACTCGCTTGGAGACCTCAAGGGAATCAGCCACTGCTCTTTGCACCCATCGCATTCCCATAGACCCAGATAGTACACCATCTAGGGAACCTCAAAGGAGGTTGAACAATGCGATGCGGGAGGTCGTTAAAAAGGAGGTCTTAAAACTTTTACATGCTGGCATTATCTATCTGTTCCACACGGCGAGTGGGTGAGTCCGGTGCGGGTTGTACCCAAGAAAGGAGGAATGACGGTCGTCCATAATGACAAAAATGAGTTGATCCCTCAACGCACCGTCACGGGATGGAGGATGTGCATAGATTACAGAAAACTTAACAAGGCTACAAAGAAGGATCATTTTCAGCTGCCCTTCATCGATGAGATGTTGGAGCAGTGCGGCAAATAATTCTTTCTTTTGTTTCCTTGATGGGTATTCGAGGATATCATCAAATCCCCATCCATCCCGACGATCAAAGTAAAACCACTTTCACATGCCCCTATGGAACTTACGCCTATCGACGAATGTCTTTTGGGCTTTGCAATGCACATGCTTCTTTTCAACGTTGCATGATGTCTATCTTTTACGACATGATCGAAGAGATTATGGAAGTATTCATGGATGATTTCTCTGTTTATGGAAAAACCTTCGATCATTGTTTAGAAAATTTAGACAAAGTCTTGCAACGTTGTCAAGGAAATGATTTAGTGCTCAATTGGGAGAAATGCCATTTCGTGGTTAGAGAAGGCATAGTTACGGGGCATTTGATTTACGAAAGGGGGATAGAGGTGGACAAAGCTAAATTAGAAGTTATAGAAAAGCTTCCACCTCCTGTGAATGTTAGGGGCATTCGCGGCTTTACGGGACATGCGGGGTTCTATCGTCGGTTTATCAAAGATTTCTCTCAAATTGCTAGACCCCTTACAAATGCTGCTTGCGAAGGATGCACCCTTTGAGTTCTGCGATGAATGCATGATTGCTTTCACTACCCTTAAGAATGCACTCATCTCGGCGCCAATTATCCAACCCCACTGATTGGACGCTGCCTTTTGAGATAATGTGTGATGCTAGTGATTTTCTTTGTGGGGGCTGTTCTTGGCCAAACTAGAGATAAAAAGCATCATGCAATCTCCTATGCAAGCAAAACCTTGGTGGAGCTCGGTTAAATTACACTACCACTGAAAAAGAGCTCCTTGCTTTGTTGTTTTTGCTTTTGATAAGTTTAGATCCTACTTGGTGGAGCAAAAGTCATTGTTTACACCGATCATGCTTGCTTTAAAGTTTTTGCTCAATAAGAAGGATGCTAAACCTCGTTTGATACGATGGGTTCTTCTACTCCAAGAGTTTGATGTAGAAATCCGTGATAAGAAAGGAGTAGAAAATTCCGTGGCGAGATCATTTGTCGCGTATACAATTCACTAACCTGCAGGAATTACCCATCAATGATTTCCTACGCGATGACATGCTGCTCCTAGTGAGGGACTCACATCCATGGTACGCCAGACATTGTGAACTTCATGGCAACGGAGTACGTACCACCTGGAAAGAGCAAGAAACGACTCATCTATGAGAGTCGCCGTCACTTATGGGAAGAGCCCTTCCTTTACCGTGTACTGCGCCGATGGATTGCTAAGGCGATGTGTGCCCATACCGAGAGCACACGAATCATTGAGAAGTGCCATGCATCGCCATACGGGGGACACTACGGCGTGTTTCGTACACGAGGCCAAGATATGGCAAAGTGGCTTCTTTTGGCCAGCCATGTACGAAGACACAAAGGAATTTGTCGGGCGATGCCCGGAATGTCAAAAAGTTGGAGGCATCACGGCAAGAGATGCAATGCCCCTCAACTACAATTTACAAGTCGAGCTCTTCGACGTATGGGGCATTGACTTCATGGGACCGTTCACCAAGTCACATGACTGCGAATACATCTTGGTGGCGGTAGACTACGTGTCTAAGTGGGTGGAAGCAATGCCTTGCGGGGCCGCAAATGCCAAGCATGCTCGCCGGATGTTCCACGAAATTATCTTCCCAAGGTTTGGAACACGAAGCTAGTGATAAGCGACGGAGGGTCTCACTTCATTGATAAGACCTTCAGAAGCTTCCTAAGAGAACTTGGATCAAGGCATAATATCGCTACTCCATACCACCCTCAAACCGGTGGGCAGGCCGAGACCTCAAACAAGCAAATCAAGCGGATCCTGCAAAAGACCGTAACAGAAATGGGGAAGGGATGGAAGGACAAGCTACCCGATGCACTATGGGCATACCGTACAGCATACAAGACACCCATAGGCATGTCCCCATACCAGCTCGTGTACGGGAAAACATGTCATTTACCGTCGAGATGGAACACCGAGCGTATTGGGCCATCCGGAAATGGAACATGGACTTTAATGGTGCCGGACGCAAAAGAAAAATGGAGATAGGCTGAGTTAGAAGAATGGAGAGACAAAGCTTACCACAACTCAGCTATATACAAAGAAAGGACAAAAAGGTGGCACGACAAAAAGATAAAGATAAAGGTATTTAAGGTTGGAGATAAGGTCTTGCTATTCAATTCACGGGTGAAACTCTTCGGGCATGGAAAATTAAGAAGTAAATGGGACGGACCATACACGGTTATTGACACCTCGTCACATGGAGCAATCACACTTCAAGGCAGACGAAGGTAAAATATTTAAGGTAAATGGTCGGCGCCTTAAAATTTATTTCGAGCCCGATAAAGATAAAGAATTTGATGTCATGCACTTGATTAATTTAAATTTTCTCTCATGATAGCTCTTTCTTATCTATATCCCGTAGTAGCTCTTTCCACTGAAATAATTTTAGCAAGCAATCAACCGAGAAAAAGAAGGGGACACGAGGGGCCCACTACGATTCGGCCGAACCCCCTTGCTTGGTTCGGCCGGAACAGATCTGAACCCCAAACGGTCACTTTTTTCTTTCATCTTTTGTCTCCAACGGTCACAAGATCAAATCTCCCTGCTTAGTGCCTTCCATGCTGCGGGAAAAATCAAATTAATTCTTTCCATGCTTTTATCTATAAATGAAGGTGTTTTCTTTCATTTTTCCCTTGCACCTTTCTTCCACCTTGTCCATTTCGCACAAAAAAAAAAGCTTTTGCCCAGCACCATGGACGGTAGCATCCCAAGCCTCGACGTCTCCGTCACCACCGGCGAGCTTTGCCGCCAAGTCGGCCTCGAAGACATCCTTGATCATGTCTCCATTCCCGGCGAGCAAGCCTTGATGATCCATGATCTACCGCTCGCTATTGAACCTCCACCCACAGCAGCAAGAACACCCTCCAAGAGCTCTCCCGCTGCTGTGGCACCTCGCCAAAAGAAGGGAAATCTACCCCCAAGAAGAAGAGCGCCGACGCCGCCGACAACGCTCTCCTTCCTGGAGAGAAGTACGTCGGCACCCTCGCTACCAAGAGCGGGCAGGTGGTGCACCATCAATATGAGGGCGCAACCTGCCTAGCCCCATCAAGAAGCCGGCGAGAGGTTCAAGATCAAGGGAATCCGCGGTGGCGGAAAGCAGCTCATCCCGCCGCTTACCTCGGCGGAAAAGAGAGACGCCGCGAATCCGTGGGCGACACTCCTCCTAAGAGGATAAGGAGGCGTCTCTCTCCCTCTCCCATCAAGAGAGCGGGGGAATGTATGAAAGCGAGGAGGAGAAAACTCCTAAAAAAAGCCCCTACCAAATCCTCCTCGCTAAACACGTTGATCTCCGCGAAGCCCATGAACGCCTACGTGATAATGTCGCGGAGATCAAAGACGCTATTGAAGACTTGAAGGATGCCCGGGCGAGCCATCGCCGCAGCACCAACTCCAAGATCAAGCGTCTCTTCAAGGACGCGGGGAAGGAGGACGAATACGACGTTTAAAATGAACCTTCCCGCGTTCATCATTTCCCGCGAGGCACATTTTTATCATTTTTTCAATTCCTCAAGATTGTAATGCGCTTGCTCTTTTAAATTTTTAATCATATTAGTGCTCCCCGGTCTTCCCTTACCGGTAGAGCAAGTTTTGTTTCGAAATATCTTTGTCTATTTTGAAGAAAACGAGGCAAAAGGCAAGTGTGGGAGGGACATCGCGGAAAGCAAAAGACAAACACACGCGTAGCGCAGCGGAAACATCACGAGGAAAACAACACAAACACAACCTGCGAAACGAGGCACCGGGGGGCCCGGGCCGGTTCGGCCGAACCCACAAGGGTGGTTCGGCCGAACCACTGGTGGGTCCCACTCGGCCCTGCTTCCTCGTGGCACTTGAGTTTGTTTCCCACACTTCCTTTTCGCCTACTTTATTTGTCAAGTTCATTACGAGACGCGAAAAACAATTACCAAAACTTGACCAACTAAAACTTGGGAAGATTTCTTTTGAATACCTTTTCCCAAGTCTCTCCCTAATGCTCTCATGATGATCTTGCACACTTTTTATTACTCGCTTCATCACCACTTGCACTGTGAACAAATAATCAAATCCATAGGACCCATGTTTTTCTAGATTATTGGCAAGTGTGATATGGCTCGACGAAATGATCTTATGCTTAGCTTACCGAGTCCTTGGGAATTTTATTTCACAAAACAAAAATACCATGGCTTCATGCTCCTCTCTTGATACAAAAATTCCTACCAATGCCATATGATGATCATACCTTGCAAAACTTACATACATATGCTGCTTGTGATTGCAATGAGCTTTACCAAAATTGAGTGACCCTAGAGAGAAACTTGTCATGCTCTCTTGATCAAGATCACGTACACTCCACCAGAAAAAAAAAAAAAAAAAAAAAAAGGGGCTAAACTCCTACACTAGGAGCTAGCACCCCACCAAAATAAAGACACTCCTCGTTTGCACCTCTTTTTACCTCTCTCTCTCTCTCAATCACGCATAAACGAGACATGGCTATGTAAAAAAAAAAAAAAAAAAAAAAAAAAAAAAGAGAGAGAAAAGCTCACACGAGATGAGCAATGAAAAGAAAGCTCACAAAGATGAGCAATGAAAAAGAGAGAAGAAAAGAGATGCTCAAGCATAGAGCAAGAAAAGAAAAGAAAGAAAATAAAAAGATAGCCATGTCTCGAAAATGCAAAATAAAGAGAGGCCAATTGCAATAGGAGTTGTCACTTTTTCATATCCATACACACACGCACTTCTTGATCAAGGTTACATGACTTGGCTTCTCCATGGATCCTTTCTTTTGGCTTAGCAATATTTGTGATACAAGTATGCCTCTCTCATTCCCTACCGAGCTCCACATACAAGCCTAAGAAGTAGGAAAAAGAGAGGCAACACAATGCCTTGGTGAGGAAAACACTTTTTGAGCGATTCAAGAGAATCGAAGAGGAGCGGGAGTCATGTTGTTTATTTTCAAAACTTTCAAAAACCCAAGGTGCTTAGTGAGCAAAAGTATAGTGACTTGAGTCATGAGCTGTTCCACTTATCAATCATCCAAGAATGCATGTTAGCCACCGTCATGTTCACAAGTAAAACGGTGTGGCTTGTAATAACATGTGTGCAGGTCTCTAAGGGAGAGATCTCTCAACTTACGCTCCCACCTTTACTCGAGGACGAGCAAAGAGCTAAGTGTGGGGGTCTTGTTGACGGTCCTTATGGTCCAATTTTACCGTCAACATGTTGCATCTTTTTGAATCAAACACCATCACCAAGAATAGACATAGGGATTATTTCTAACAAATTCCACTAGTCTTGGTGAAATTATGAATGCGAGGTGCAATTCATATGAAAACGAGGGAAAACATGCACGAAACATGGACTTTGCAATCGACGGATTTTCCCCGGACTAAAGAATATAGTCCAAAAGCCCAAAACCACAAAACAGAGCCTCAACATCAAACCAAGCAAGTGGATTGGGCCGAGTACACAGCCGGGGAAGGCACCGAGAGAAGAATCAAGCCCGAGGGAATCCGGGCCGGTTCGGCAGAACCACCCTAGTGGGTTCGGCCGAGGCGGCGAGTGGGCCCCACTGGCCCATCTTTCTACGGCGGTTTGTCACCGACGTACGGAGGTCGGTTCCACCTGCAATTAATGCCACCGACGTGCGGAACCGCCTCCAAGTTGCCGACCTTCCAAGGCTATAAATAAAGGGCTACACCCCCTCTCTCAACACACCACCAACATCAAGATACAAGACAAAACTCTCATCCTTAGGCCAAGGGCCTCTTGTATTTTAGTAGAATAGGAGAGAGGGCAAGGAAGAGGAAGGAGTGTTCCTCCCTTTTTGTAAAGTGGAGTAGTATTTCCTTTCCTTTTACCTTGGCGTGTAAACACTCTTTTTGGTGATTTATACGTGGTGATCTACTTATCTATCGTGACATATCTTTGTGTTAGACGTAATTCTTGTTATACTTGTTTACGGGATCATCGCTTCGCAAGAAGTACTCTAGCTTTACGAACTCGGTTCTAGGCCGAGGCTAGAGTAGTGGTCAATAGCATAGACGTGGTGTCTAGGCTGGAGATCGCCTTTGTTTGCTGTGTGCCCCACGGTTTGTAGAGGTAGGTGGCGGGAAGTGACAGCCCTGTCATCCAAAGGAACCCTCCACGTTCGGGTACATAGTAGAGCTTTCGTAGACCGGAGTGGCTTGGCGGACCAAGCCTAAGACGGTGCCGAAGTAAACAAGTCTAGCTTGCGTTCGTCTACCTTTAAAGGATAAATAGATAAGAGTCACCCTCTCGACCCTATTTTGCTACGTTGTCTTGGTTGTCCTTGGGTAAACTAACCTTGTTGCAGAAATACTCTGTTCCCTGCGGATATAAATACGATACCTTGGAATACTCCCGGGTGAAGTGCTACAACGGTATTCCGTGCGCTTGCGGATTCATTCGTGACGTAAGAAATACCAACAACGGCGTCGACCGTGGGGTGTAAGATGGCCTGCTTGTACTGTTGCTTCTATGTTGCTTCTCCCGTCCCTACAATTCTTTCTCTCGCAAGCATAGCAAACTGGAACAAGCTGGTTGATGGTGTTAAACTCCTTATAATCAACAATGTCCTGTATATCACGTCTCAAACTAGAGTAAAAACGAACAATAGAGCTCTCATTATCCTCTACTATCATGCAGCGTTGTAAACCCTTTTGAAGCTCACCATAATAGTCCTGCACAGATTTATCACCCTGTTCTAAGCGCATAGCTTCCTTAAGTTGAGTCCAAGTTACGGGAATATCATCAGCGAGTTAGAGAATTCCACCAAATGATAGCAAAATCTTTAAACTCACTAGTCTATGCTGCTCGGGAACTAGGTGCCCACTAAATTTTTGCTCTACTTGTCATCTCCCAATCAAGGTAACCCTCCGCATCATATTGCCCTGAAAAAGGTGGAATGGTAAACTTAATCTTAGCATAAGGATCATCGGGGGCTCGATAATTGTTACCTTGTTGTCGATGTTGGCCACCCATACCTTGGGTGTTCTATTGTAGACGCCGGTGAAGCCTTTGTGCTCGTATAGCTGCGTCATCGGCGTCGAAAGTGGCATCATTCACCGTGTCATCTTTTCTATTTCCACCGGCGCTGCTACCGGCCTCATCTTCATGGATCTTCACACGGTTCTCCACCTCGGTCAGCTTACCGACCAACGTTATCGCCACTTCTGCTAGAGTATTAACCGTGTCCGTCATCTTGGAGAAATGCTTATCGATCCTCCCAATCTGGTTGCTGAGATTGAGTTTGTTGATACCGTCGGTAACGGCCTTGTTAATCGTCTCGTCATCTCCTCACGTGCCCTGTCAAGAACAGATCGAAGCTGCCCTTGACTAACACACTCGTGGAAATCTTTAGGGGTACCAGCGTCTGCAGCATCTCCTGCCATAGCAAATACTAAAACAGGAACAAACGAGTAAAGGTTATTCCTAATAAACACTACTACTATGGTGGACAGTGGTAACTCTCACAAAAGCAAATGGAACGTCTCACTAAGTTCTTACAAGGGTCTTACCAAGCAAGGCAAAGAATACCTAGAAAGCGTGTACCACGATTGCAAGGGTCAAAAACCTGTGCTTGTTCGAAGTAGTATGTGGAGCTAGGAGGGCCAAATATGTGAGTGGAACACAATTCAAAAACAGATAATAATGTCTGAAGAAATGTCCAAAGCTACTTGTCCTTAGTTGCTGGTCTACACGTGTCCTAGAACAGTAGTACAGGCAAAGCAAGGATGACAGGCACAAAGGAAACAAAGTAAAAGGTAACTAGCAAGGAAGAAACAACAACTAGACAAAAAAAACAGCCAAAACCCTGTTTTGTCTTTTAGCACTAAGTAGAAATCACAAATTTTTCTTTTTTGATATTATTTTTTTGGTATTTTTCTACCACTCGGAGGCAACAAAATAGGAACCACGCAAAGTTTTAGGTCAAACAGAGAAGGAATGTGACCTACAGATTTTCTCGTAAGATGCAGCAGATGACGGGTTCCAAACTTTTTCCCTCGGATCAGTGGGCTTAACTATTTTTTTTTTTGATTTTTTGAGATTTTTCCTGCCCGGCAAAGCGGGTACGAGCAGATGCGAAATTTTTTCTACCCAATTTCAAAAAAAAATTGCCTAATTTCGAGTCCGTATGCGAAAGTTATGGTTGTTTGAAGGAAGGGACTCCGAATTAGGGTTTCGGTGGACGGAATTGCAATCGGGTAGGATTTTTTTTTGTTTTTTTCGAGGATTAATGTATGCAACGGAAACAGGAGTAGTTCTTGTTCGTGGGGGTGTTGAGTTCTAGATGAAAAGGGTGGGAGTGTAGGGTGGGACTATGGTGGATGCAGCGGAGGTGACAAAAACTCCCGAGAGAAAGCAAAACTTGAGATAATTCGGCTAGGGTTTCAAGGGGGCACAAACCGACGACAAGAACACGAACTAGACCAGCAACAAAATAATCACTAGAACACAAACTCAACACTACGGACTCTGAAATGGGAACATGCAAAGGTTAAACACGGCTTGGACAGGATGAACCCTAAAACTAAATTTTTTGGCTTTTTCATGGATGATAGGATAATAAAGAAACAAACTAAACTAAAGGTAGGGCGAACCTGACGGTGCACCTGAAGCTCTGATTACCACTTGATGTGGACTAGGGTCCCGATCTTCCGAAAGGTTCAGATAACTCTTGATTTGGCGAAGATGTGACACACGTCGATCCGGCTCTTGAACAACACGTTCGAACCCCGCAATCGCAGCACCACGTCCTCTATGGTTATCAATCGGCGTTACACGGTTGACCTCGCCAAGAAGGCTAATCCCTACCTGCGAATCAAGAACACAAGCAAGAACAAGAAAGAACGCAACCAAATTTGCAGATGTATGATTAATCTCACGAGTTGGGGTCTCACAAACCGATGAACGGCGAAACTGTCTAAGTAGAATAATCTAAGCAAAACCCAACCCTAACATGGGTGGCGGCTGCTGCTAATAAAGACTTGGGGACGTGCAAGAACCCCTGGACACTCCCCTAATGGGCTCACACGAGATACACGGCCCAAAGGTCAAAAACGGTGACGCATCACTAAAAACAGATTCTGGACGTTCCAATGTTTCGATGATTGCCGGCGACTCCGGATGAATTTTGACGTGCGACCGGTTCCACTGTAAATCTTATGAAATTATCTTTCCATCCATATGTAGAACGTCCAAATCCGACTTCGTATGCGATCTAGGCGTCTGTTTTAATTCAGACTATTCCTGGACTCCGAAACAGACTCGAAGTCGACTTGGTTTGGGCCTCCATAATGCCTTGCGCCTCTTGCTGGACCTCCACGCCACCAAACCCTAGTCCATTCATATTATGGTCCTCTCCTTGATTCCTAATCATAATAAAATTATTAGGTAGCAAACTATTCTCAAAATTATGAAAGGAAAGACTTAGGAACGAGCTCACCTCTAAATTCAATTGTCGGGCGCGAGCTCTAGTGATTGGTCCTTGAATGTTCAGCGGAGGAGTGTTATTTGTATCCAAAAGAGTTATGTCCTCGTCAACATGCTAGTTAATCAATTGTTTAAACGATTCTCAAAACAGATGCATACGTGAGAGCCTGGTGGCTGCCAAAATAGTACACAACACATCTTTCGTAGCAAGGTTCAGGCAAAGAACTATTTTTCCTTTTTTATTATTTTAGCAACAAGAAACAGACACGCGTTAAGAGCTCCAAATGAGATAAGCACACCTAATAGCAACAGTAGCACGCAAAGATTGTTTAATCAAACTGAGATAAGCACGGAACAGCAAGAACACAAGCTGGAGTCTAGATTAGTCACCACTTAGTGAATCAATGCCGAAGCCAATCTGAATATTCTTATCTGCGCACAAACACTGAAGAAGAAAATCTACAAGATGATTGGTGAGCTGAAAGCCAAACGTAATGGCTGGTGAAACAAGATGAGAAGTCAGCTTTTGTAGTATTCAAGCATCGGGATGTAAGCGGTGCAGGACGCGGCTGTCCACCCCGTTTTTCGCACGAGCCGCAAATCCTTTGGTGGGATTAGGCGGCTGCCCACGTCACGTCGCCAAGAAATCGCGGGATTAGGCGGCTGCCCGCGTTGCATCGCAAAGAAATCACGATGTATACCTCGTTACCAAGCAGAACTCAGAGATGCGACTGCTGCTCGTGGACGCCGGCGCAGTCCTCTTCCTCACCGTGCAGCTCATGTCTGTCAGAAGATTTGGGCTGTAGCCCAAATAATAATTCCTATAAATTCCAAAGGCTCACTCACACATGTATGGCATGGTGGGGGACTTTAGTCTCACATTGCTACTCTAGGTGGAAGGAGGACAACTTAAATTGTAGAGTTGTTTCCACCTAGTTGAAGCTAGTAGAGAGAAGAAGGAGAACCCACGTGCTAGCCTCGCCGGGCCGGGCGGGGCTTGGGTGATGGGCGCTCGCTCGCCTCGTCGGGCCGGGCAAGGCGAGGCTTGGACGATGGGCGCGGCCGCGCGACACCTGCGTGAATGGTCCGGCAAAATCCTGGCCTTGCGTGGGCAGGCCTGCGACTTCCTTTTGCTCCTCTCTTTATTTTTTACCATAGAGAAGATTGCGCTGACCACTTATGGTAAGCAATTATTCTCCATTAATGGTCTTTAATGTGATTTCCTAATTACGGATTAATTACCATTACTGTGTGAGTCGTGAGTATATGTATGGAGACCGCACCTCCTGGGCTCTAGTTTTTGCTCCTCTCGCCATCACTACTGCGTTGCCGCCTTGTCTTTTCCATCCCGCCGCCGACGTGGCATCGGCGACGGGAGAGTAGGTCTCCGAAGCCAACGTCCCCTCGTGTCCTTGCACGGGGTAGGGGCCGTATCAGGTTTTTGGGAAGCGCCGTCGCGATTGCTCGCTGTTCGTCCGCACCACCGATCTTCTACGCCGTCGCCGCCGGATCACTTCTCTGTAAGTATTTCCTTTACCTTCATGATGGATGGATCGTGTGGCTGGTTGTTGCTTGCTGTTATGATCCTTGTTGCTACTGTTAGCGGTTACTCTTTCTCGTTCCTATATGATCTGCTAGAACATGTGATTGAGATAGGTGTGCTTGTGCTTTCTCTATGGTTTTTTACCATAGAGAAGATTGCGCTGCTTTCTCTATGGTTTTTTACCATAGAGAAGATTGCGCTGACCACTTATGGTAAGCAATTATTCTCCATTAATGGTCTTTAATGTGATTTCCTAATTACGGATTAATTACCATTACTGTGTGAGTCGTGAGTATACATATGGAGACCTCACCTCCTGGGCTCTAGTTTTTGCTCCTCTCGCCATCACTACCGCGTTGCCGCCTCGTCTGTCCCATCCCGCCGCCGACGTGGCATCGGCGACGGGAGAGCAGGTCTCCGAAGCCTACGTCCCCTCGTGTCCTTGCACGGGGTAGGGGCCGTATCAGGTTTTTGGGAAGCGCCGTCGCGACTGCTCGCTGTTCGTCCGCACCACCGATCTTTTACGCCAGTCGCCGCGAGATCACTTCTCTGTAAGTACTTCCTTTACCTTCATGATGGATGGATCGTGTGGCTGGTTGTTGCTTGCTGTTATGATCCTTGTTGCTACTGTTAGCGGTTGCTCTTTCTCGTTCCTATATGATCTGCTAGAACATGTGATTGAGATAGGTGTGCTTGTGCTTATCTACATGCCTAGATTACATGCTTTTGGTCTCTTGTTTTTGCTTACTGAAATTAGAATAATCATCACTAAATTGTTATTGTTTTCAACAATGTCCACCCTAGGCCTCCTCGACGCGCCACGGCTGCGCTCCGCTCCGCCGCCGCTGCCACCATGAACAGCCTCCTTGACGATGCGCTCACGGCTACGCTTCGCCGTCGCCATGGCACCCGACGGCGGTGTTGCAGGCAGCCACGAGACAGCCGCATAGTACCGCTTCATCAATGTGGGCCGCTTTGCGGGCCTAAGGCGGGATTGCGGCCCGGTTCGGCCCAGCGGCATTGCGGACAGTCCCACGCGGCTTGCATTGTGATTCAAACAGCCCCGCGTCCCACATGCGCCGTGACGCCAGAAGCAGGCAGATGCGGCTGCCCGCTCCGCGTCCCACATGCGCCGCGACGCCAGAAACGGGCAAATGCGGTCGTCCCACATAAGCCACAATGTTCCAAGCGGGCAGATGTGGCCATCCGGCATAAGCCGCTCGTTTATCGGACTCATACCAGACGTCCCGCACGACAAGAGGGGAGGAACCTCCGCCACCGCCAGAGCCATTGCCGCCGGAGTGCAGTACTAGCAGGTTAGGCATGAACCTAGGCCGAGGCCTCGAGCGCCTCCGCCCTCACATCGTCTGGCTCAATGGTGTCCGGGCGGTGAAATTGGTGGACGTATTGGTTCAGCCTGGCGTTGCGGCCGCACAGGCGGAGCTCGTGCGGCACGTGCGTGGCGTCGACGCGTCGTGGGCTGCCGTGGTCATGCGAACCGGTCCGAAACCATGGGCTGCAACCGTTTGAACCCAAACTTTTTCCAACTAAACCAAACTGAACCTAAGCCGGTTTATAGTGCCACCAAACCAACCCAAAACCAGTACAAGATTCAGCCCGTTTCGACCAAACCAAATGGGCCCAAAGTAAAAACCGGCCCATTGACACCGGTTTCAACCCAAACCATTGTCAGAGCTAGCGGCACCGCGGCCATCTCCGGGGACTCGAAGCTACCAGCCAGATACACACGTCTTCTTGTTGTGCTCCCTAATCTCGACGGAGGGCGCAGCCTTAGTGGCGGATGGCTAATAGGCGGCAGAAGGCCTGACGAACAAGCATCATCAGCTCGCTCGGCGAGTAGCGGCGCAGCAGCTTGGTTCACTACTGCCATTGCATTTGGCGGAAGCTACGGTTTGCGAGCACAAGGGATTGCGGCGGTGCGGCGCCGCGGGCAGCCACGGGACGGTCGCGTCGTCCCATTTTGTTTATGCGGGCCGCTGAGCGGGCCTGATGCCTGCGGCGCGGGTTGGCTCGGTGGCGTTGCCGGAAGTCCCGCCGCTTGCATCGTTAATTGCGTGTGGTCACTCGCCGTGGACCTCCAGGTGTGACATGTGGGTCGCACCGGCGCGCACATCAGGGGTTGCTCTGCTATTGTAGGATCTGTGACAGCTTCCTCCTTTCCATTTTCTTGGTATCAATGGCGGGTGGTAGGCAAACACGTTGGGAAAGAGACCGGTCTTTTTTTTCATCCAGTTGCTGCATGCAGAATCAAAATAACATACGAACCCCCGGGTAACATGTGATGATCTGTTCTCCTGAAGAACACACATGAATTTTGGTGCCACCGCACACACATGTTGTACAAGTGCTTTTTTCTCTCTGGGTGTTTGATACTAGTCAACATACTTAAAAATGTTTATTACACGACATCAACGAGCAGAGTCACAACTTAGACCAAGCACTCCCGTACGTTGCATAAACCCAACAGCGACTTATTATGACTTCACATACATGCACTTGCTGACCTACTCTCTTACACACAGGTACATGGCTGACTAAAGCTAACATAACCCCCATAAACAACAAGATTAACTCCAACGCTTATTGGGAAACACGAAGATGACATACTCCATCTATGCAATAGCAAGATAGCTCGGAACCTTGGGATCGCCAGGCCGAGAAAACACGATCTGCATGTGGTACATACAACAGTCGACCAATAGTTAGCACATAGCTTTTGTTAACTATTATACTGTTAATTGTGTGGTGTGGATAGTAAGCATATAAGTACCTGATAATCCATAATTGTGCGTGATTTGAACATTGCTGCACAGTAACTGAAGTAATACTCCCAAGTACGGATAAATTTTTCGTCAAATCCTAAAGCGTAAGCTTTTCTGCAAAACACCAAAGTAAAAAAGAGATTACATACCAAATAGACGAGTACCGGAAATAAAGCATTTGTAGCTTGGCCTGAGTTTGAGGTTATTGTATTTACTCTTTGTTGGCGACGAAGTTGTCCCTCCAGTTCATCAGAGTCGTATAATAGTGGTCCCCAATATTCTCCACATGTTGAATGCTGCACAGGAGTACTCATCAATACAGAAGTGCACGATAAATCACGGATGGCGTTCTCAAAACGTAGCTACAAAATATAGTTGAGTACATACTTGAGCCTTGATGCATTAGACATGGCAGACACAATCCGTCCTAGAGATGGTAGACAGCCACCAGGGAAGATATATGTATTTATAAACTCGGCACGCTTCCTCATTTTGTCGTACAACTCCTCTGGGATCGCGATGAACTATGCATATAAACAAAAATGAAAATATATAGTTAGTTGATGACCGATTATTACTCAATATCATAAAATGGGGTTATAAGATCAACATATATGTTGGCAATGATGAACCTGGAGGACAAGGAGGCCGTGCTCTGCCAAGTGGTACTCACAGCAGCCAAAGAAATCATCCATATACTCATGTCCAACATGTTCAATCATTTCACTAAATGAGCAATAAGGAGATATGTTTATCAGATCAACAGTTGATCTATCTTTTATGTGATTGCTTCTTCGATATGTCGACAGTAATACTCACCAACTTATGATCCTGTCAAACTTATGGGAAGTTGGTAGTTGACGGTAATCGCAAAGAAGCAAAGTTATGCGGTCCTACATATACAATAGAACTTGTTATCTTGGCTTTCTACCCTAAGCTATAAATATACCAAGTAGAATAATATATATATATATATATATATTGTGTGTGTGTGTGTTGAAGATTGCATCATACTATCACAACGAAGAAAAAAGTACATCACTAACCTCTAATCCAGATTCTTTGACTTTTCTCTTAGCGTATTTCAGTTGCTCCTTAGATAATGTGATTCCTGTGTACTTGCAACCAGTTTTCTTCACCAACCGTATTGCTAAAGTGCCCCAACCACAACCAATGTCAAGAACATGATGCCCTGACTCCACCTTAGCCTTCAATTAGATGGATTCATTGCAATAACAAGACATCATACTGGTCATGTTCATCGTTATCAATTAATAACTAAGCTAATGCATATATTGAGGTTATCTCAAGATAAGGTGAGATTTATGATGGAAGAGTTCAATGAAAGCACAATGCATGTTATGATCATCTGACCTTATTAATGAGGCTGTCATATTTACGTAGTTGGGCTGCTTCTAAGCTTTCGTCCTCCACCTACCATTAGCACCAATATATGTAGGTAACATAAATCAATGTCATTACATAAAATTTTCTTGTTATTATATTAGTACAAGAATACACAAAATATTTTTCTTGTTCGAGAAAAAACTAGATAAATTTACATGCTACATAGATCTCACGAGATTTGCAAACCTTGAAAATACCAGAAGAGTACGTCATTGATGGATCCAGATAAAGAGCAAAGAAATCATTACTCTGCAGAAAAAAATTATTTCACGTTGAAATAAATCTATCACTAGTCAGTCGGTTCTTTTAAACCATGAGAATGAATTATTTTTAAGGATATGGATGGAGGGAAATCAGAAGTATGTATGACATTGATTTTTTTTTACTTAAGTTGCAAAAAGGTGGAAGCAATTCGTACTAACCAGATCATAATGTTGAGATATATTTTTACGAGCTTGTGATATGCTGTTCTTCCGCATGGCATGAAGCAAACAATATTTTGCAAATGCAACTCCAGAAATTCCAAGCAAAGGTGCCCACCACGCCTTCCTTGTATAACTACTGCAGGTCACATTTGAATGATTTTTGCACTAGCACATCCATGTAGGATCCTTCATACTGATGAAACAGTTCAGATGTTTTTCTTAGAACTAAAATGAGGTTACCTTTTGCTAGCAGTGCTGCTCAACCTCTTGCGTTCACTTCTATTAGCTAATGTGATCTGTACCAGTGTGACTCATAGATTTAGTCAGAAAATAGAAACTGAGTAGCTGTGTCAAGCCAAGTAACTAAACAATCAATATAAAACTCCATTCACGTAAACATGAGAATTCAAACTTGCTTCTGAACAATTATTTCTTACAAATTTTCCCACTAACATATTGTAAAATATTAAAATATAATTGCATCGATTGTGGCCCAATTATCTCAAACCTGCTTAATGTCCTAACTTACTGGATCTTATAAATATGTAAGAACCAATCAACCAAATGTCTCACCAGTACAAGGTTCACAAGGCCATTTCGTTGATCAACAAATGAAATATAGCCATTGATGTATGCAGATGCAAAACCAAGTTGTCCTTCTGTTGCAGCCTAATGAAAAGATGAAGCATAGCAAAGATATATCTCAGTTGTGAAGAACAAATAAGACTAGTTTGAAAGGCTGAAAAAAAACACTTCAAATAACACAGGAAAGAGAGAAAGAAAACCTTCCAGTAGAACTGGGGATCATGAACTCGCATCACAGATTTTATATTACATTTTTCACATGCTTTACCAAAACTAAATGTCATGCCTCCTTCTTCGACCATGCTGTCGAAAGAAAACTGATGTGAGAATCATGAATAGAGAGATTTTGCAGATAGGGATTTGTACTGCAAGACTCACCAGAAGTTACCAATGGATATGTATTGATCTATATTTTTTGTTACCAGAAGACGTACGCCCGCCTCAGTCCACGATGGGACCATCTGTTTTGGGTTAGCCAAAAGGTCACATGTTCTCCCGAGCAATCCTGAAGCTGCTGCTTTTCCAGCCTGAGTTAATTCAGTTTGCCATAGACAGAATGCACGCCAATAAGTATGTGGATCACATGTGGCACTTTAGTGATGGAACTTAAAATGGCTAGGTGTGCATGGAATACCTTCACACTGTCTTCATAGTATTCGTAGCCTGCCATTATAAAAAAAGGCACACTCAGTCTTACTTATGTATAAATTGGTTAAATGGAGGCTCATGTGGAACCAATGTGGTTACCTTGGTACGGGCCGCAGAACCAAATTCCCCTTTTTCCTTGGATGTTATTGAGCTCAAGAGTAGCCTTGGCAGCAGTCACGGACGGAATTGGATGGCTAGTGTGCCATTTAAGCAATACATGGTGGGGAACACGAGGAGGATTAAGTGTCACAAGTAAAGGCCGGGCAGATTCGATGTTCTAGCACATCAATAAGGGAGAAGGTTCCACAGTCAATCGTTGTTCAGTAAAATATATTATTAATATAATTGATAATCAACCATCATGCACAAGAAAAATAATCAAACTAAAGTCGCTTTTATGAAGCTACCATGTTACTTAGTCACCTGAAGTATATTTAACCAGGATGTAACACAGACTCCACTGCTTGTTGTCCCCAGAAAGTTCCTTGCGCTCCATGCAGAGGAATTATGTGGCATCAGACTTTCATCACAGTGGAGGTACATGATACTGTGAAGATGGAAAATTCAAGAATTGAAATATAATCAGATCGTATTATATCATATCAATAAGGATATGGAATTATATTATGGTTGCAGAATTACCTGTGGTGATACTGGAAGGCTCCTAGAATCCTTAGTTCCTCATGGGTTGCTTCCGCTCCTAGTACTTTTAGTGCATCAGGAGCATGAACACCAAATATCATCCTCTCGTAGATCTCCTCTGAACCATCAACCTCTAAAACTCGGTAACCTGGTTCCAGAATCGTAACAATTTTCTTATGAGTTAAGAAGTAGATTAGTTTTCTATAAGGAAGTAACTGCAGTTCGAAGTTAAAAAATATGTTGGTTAATTGGGTCAGCAAAGTATATGCTGGTTTATTAGGTATTTGGGTCAGCAAACTGTAAACTCTCATTGATGATGTAATGAATGCATTATTAAAAATTTCTAAAACAATTTGTAAGAAACTAACTACATTACTTTACCCATGTGGTGATCGACACCAACTTGTGTTCATGTATGCCACATGGGTTATGATCTTACCAGCTTCATGTAACATAGTATGCAGCATGTGCTATGCGTATCCAAATTAGTGCCATATCTATTTATTATTTTACCACATCAATTTATAGAATATACCTTCAGCCATTTAAGTTATGATATTATTTTCTAGTTCACATTCAATAATATATATATATATATATATATTATATATATATATATATATATATATATATATATAAAGATCATTTTGGGTCATATGACATGATAACAACATTATACATAACACAATGTTGGATTGTTCCTTATATGCCTCCATGATATTTGAAATAGTGCATATGACATTACTATGCGTGACATGTGGGAGCCTCCAAAACCACTGAAAATGGTTTACGTTTTACCCAATCAAGTGTGAGTAATTGAGCAACTGTGAGGATTGTGTCTCAAATTGTGTTCCACATTATATAGAAACAAAACCACAAACCTACAAACAAACTATTCTATGGTACTATTTTGCATTCCATCACATGCATATGCTTGATTTAGTAAACGTATGATACATACACAAATAACATACCCATTTATCATTTTGAGTATGTACACATACCTAAAACTAGAATTTTCAAAATAATAACCATGAAATAATTTTTGTGCAAATATTATAGAAAGGAGTATGTACATATACTTGATTTAACCTCTAATAAAAAAGAAGTATGTATATGTACCACTTTTAAAATTCAAGTATGTGTACATACTTTATTTAGAAACCACAACTATGAAAAGATACTCTCTAATTTGTGAGATACACACATGGGAGTAATTACACCTAGGAGTAGAAAAATGCTTCATATATATATATATATATATATATATATACCTAGGAGTAGAAAAAATGCATCATCAAATAAATCTACTTAGGTATGGACCAATGTATCTACCTCCATTGAATTTTGAAACAGATTTGACTTCACAGCCGGTTTTAATGTGACAACCATTGCTCTCCAATTGTTCCCTTACCTGGTCATACATAATAATCATGTGATACATGATCCCTTATATATTTTAGGGAAAAAAGCTGTGTACCTTGTTCACGTAGGACTCCAAACCGCCTTTGACGGTAAGCCAGTGTGATCGACTAAAAAACTGAAAGCATATATAATTTCATTAGATTAATTAGTATCATAATACTAGTCAGAATGACAAGACCTTTTAATGCACCATGAATTATAGTACAGAACAAATAAACATCTGAAGTAGATGTATGGGCACCTCCAGAAGTTGATTGTCACGAAAAAATGAAAGCACAAAGAAAGCTGGGAAGCCCAGTACTCCCTGTGGCGGATAGGACCAAACACAAGCACATATTGGGATCTGAAGACAATGAACAAATTTTCTCACCATATTTGAATAATATGAGAAGCTCGAGAAGAGTACGCATAAGTGAATCAGTAACTTACAAGGTAGGCATCCTGGAACAACTGCGAATATCTATGTGAATTAATGAATTGCCCCAAAGTCTCATTCTCGTCGGGGATTCTTTCATGGTCCTCCAGGTACCTTCGAATTAAAATAAGGGATCAAATTTATCAACAATTCAGCATCAATACAGATGGAGTATGACAGAATGTACAAATACTCATCGTTGAAGCCTAGCAAACTCACTTGAGAGCATGATTCTTGAACTTGAATATCTCATGGATCAGGAGCCAGAATTTGGGGCTAAGCAAATTGCTCTTCTGCACCAGGACACTAGACATACCATTGTGGGTGCCCCATTCAAAGTCTTTACCTTTGCTTAACGGCATGCTTGCTGAGAATGATATGTCTGACCTGTCCATGTCCACCCCTAACCCTTCAAACCATTCCATTAGGTTTGGGCTTGTCACCTGCTATCAGCTCTTGTGTTAAACAATAATAACCAAGGGTTACCCCAGAGGGAGTACATGTGAATTAGCACATTACTGTTCATACTAAATATTTAATTGTTTGATGATATAAAACATCCTATCAAACTAATAAAATGGTGAACTAGAAACTGTTTGGGAGTATTGGCATGTGCTCTGCAATTGACATTACATCAAGCAATTAGTACTGTCCTTTTTGACACTATAATTCCTTAAGGTCCTTGAAGAACTTTTTACAATAGATGAGGTAGTGTAAAATGAGTGGTATATATGACTTTTCTCACATTGACTATTTTTATCTCGGGATTCTAGGAATGCTTACATTGTGAAACGGAGTTAGTACTATTAGACATTTGGACTCAGTGATATGCCAGAATAATTGATATTTTAATATCATCTTTAACATTGAATTCATGCTGCCAACACAGTACTAATTTTAGTTTTTTTTCCTTCATAATAAACTAAGCAGTTTGAACAGAAAACTGGAGATTAATTTAAGTACCTCTATCCCTTGCTCATGTTAAAAATTCTGAGGATTGAACAGCTGTGATAGCAAAAAATGAACTTGAAATTGGACAAAACTGACACCAACATAGTTCCTCTAGTTTGATTATCTACTACTACCTCCATTCCACAATATAAGCATTCCTAGAATTCCGAGGTAAAACATAGTCAAGGTGATAAAGATCATATATGCCCCTCATTTTACACTACATCAATTCCTCACCCACCCACCAACCACCAGATTTTTTCTTATCCCTAGGAATGCTTACATTATGGACAAACTTTTAAATGCTTCAAATCCTTACATTGTGGAATGGAGGGAGTAGTTCTACAGTTGTTGTTAAGTTGGGCAGTGTAACATCCGAAATTTCAAATTCTGGATTGTGCTTAAAAGTCACTAAAGTTACTTTAAAACTTTTTGAAGTATATTTTGAAATCTATCTAAATGTCAATATTTGAATTGTATTTTGTTTCTTCTTTAAGAGAAAGAGTTATTTTAAACTCAACAAAAGTAATATAAGTTATTTTGTTTATAAAGTAAACCTTGTTAAATTTTTACCGCGAGCACTGCCCAGCCGTGCCACCAGCGTGCCCCAGCCAAACCCAACCACGCTACTTGCCCGGCCTTCCTCGCGCAGCGCATCCCAGCTACGGCCGGTCGCAACTCATCCTCGCAGCCGCCAATCCGGAACCGCCACAGAGTCCCAATAATCGAGAGGCCTTGCGTGTCCACCCGAGAATCCTAGGGCGCGCCCATAAAACCACACCGCGTCAGCAAGTCTCTTTCACAAATTCCATGCCTACGTTCGTTTTCCAGCCCTAGCGCCGTGCGCTGCCGCTTTCGTTCATTGCGCTGTGGTCGAGCTTGCCGTCCACCGGGAAACGTCGTCCTGCTCGCCGCCGAGGCCTGGACGAGGACTGTGATAGCATGCCGCCGTGCAGGACATGCCCACCATGAAGAGCCCTCGCCGTGACGCTGCCCCGGATGCCCTGGACTCCGCACCGACGACCACCTCGCTCATGTGTCGCGGTAGCTGTGCATCTACGTCGAAGAACCTCATCGTTGGCACTAGGTGGTTCTTTTTTAGGTAAGTTCGGATGACAATTTGCGTATTAGCTATGAAGCACTCGTTAGTAATTTCTACTGTATAGGCCACAATGATTTTGCCCCCGTAACCTTTGGCGTTTCTTATATGATTCGGTGTCCCGTAATCGTGTATTACTCTGTAGACCAGCACGTCACAGCTCGTGTGTGCGCACACGCAAAACCTGTTCCTGGAACACCTCCTCGACGAAGTCGATGACTCGCCGTTGCCGTATTTGGACAACCGGACTCTGGAAGTCGAATTCGCTATTCCGCAAACCCAAATCTCGACGAGTTCCGAGTTCTCTCCGACGAACACCGAAGCCTCGATCCAGTCATCACCCTCACAAGCCTTGAAAACCCTCGGTGAGAATTTTTAGCAATCTTATAAACCGGTTTGTTGAGTTCTGTATATTGTGGTATTGGGTTGCATGGCTCCAGCAAGCTCGTAGATGGTTTCATGATGGCATGATGGTAGCTAGTTGCTTGCCTTTGACTTGCTAGAGCAATGCTAGGCCGATTGTCTAGTACTAGCGTATGTATTGCCGGCTTTGATCGCTTTGCTTACTCTTATACGTATGTATTCTGGATTAGATTAATTAATTTATATCAGCATGACGTTAGGCTTAGGTACCACCCTGTATTTTGCATATAAGCAATAATATAAACTTATAATGTTTTAGAAGAGAATAAATTGTTTTCTATTTATTTGGTAAAATAAATTATTTATGTATTCCATGAAATTAATTAATCCTTTACTTGTTTTTGTTTCATAAACTATTTATTTATTTTTCAAAATAGATTATTTTCAAATTAGGAGTCTAACCTTCTTGGTTTCGATAGAATAATATAAAACATGCTTTTGGATCGAAAATAAAATTCCTTTCTGTTTATTTTGTGAAATAAGTTATTTATTTTATCTCTCTTTATTTACAAAATAATCTTTTATTTATTCCTGTTGCATAAATATAATTAATTTTTTTACGAGAAAAGGCTATTTTGCAGTTTAAACCCTAGATCCTCAAATGCTTATATCTTTTCCCGTAACTCGGATTAAGCCAATTCTTGCACTCACGCGATCGTAGTGATGAGTACTATTTATTAGTACTGTTTTTATAGTCAGTAGGTATTGTTTGGTGTACTTGTTTCTTAGTTTGCTTGTATGCTTGTTTCTTGCATGTTTTGTATCGGTGTGACGTTAAATAGAAGAACGTACATTTCGAAGACCACAAGAACAAGACTTGAGGACATGAGCAGTAGCAAAGGGAATTAGGCAAGTGTCCTTGATGCACATTGAGCCTATTTCTTTACTATCTGAATCTACATTTTATGCATTGCATTTAATTTTGAATCTTATTGTGTCATATCTTGTTCCATTCTATTTCCTTGTCGCCTCGATTTTGGATGTAGTGTTATAGTATGGGTACGTCATTCCTTAGCATGCTCACAATGGGGTTTACAACTGAACTAAATGCTAATCTTGATTAAGTATCTATTTGAACATAATGATCAAGAACTGGTAGCTTTTTAGCAACATGGAACTTAGGTGATCCCGACAGGAGGAGTGTCGATGATGGTGCCGATGCACACCGTTAGTTGTGGTGGTACCTGTTTGGGATCATAAGGACCGGTTCTTGGAGCGGCAATCCAGGACTTCCGCACAAAGCACGGTGGCTGATAATGGGTAGGTAAGGTTTAGTACCAAGGTAACTTCCCGGCTTTACGAGCGTCGAGGAAGGATGAAGGAAGAAGGTGTCTTCTGGATTCGGGTGAGGAAAGGCGAGTACTTGAAGCCACGGTGCAAGAGGGGGTCTCCGGGTGATGCGTCACTTTTACGACGGTGAAACCTTAGCATGGGCGTTTTGCAAGCTGGGAAGTCCTTAGAAAAACCTTGCGGTGATCTCTTGGCCTCACACCTAAGGAAGTGTGCTTGGTAAAATGGAGGTTTTAGTCACCGACGGGTGATGGAATCACCGACACTGTGGGTAAAGTTATGCCACCTCTGCAGAGTGTGAAACCGTTATAACAGCCGTGTTCACGGTCACGAACGGCCCGGATCCTCACGAGAACTAGAGGGATGGTTTGGGTGGAGTAACCCTTGGGTAGCTACAAGTGAGGTAACTTGTAGTGAGGTTGGCTGCAGATGGGATAATCAGTAGTGTGGTTTGCTACAGGCGGGGTAACTCTGTAGTATGGTTTTCTATAAGTGGGGTAGCTTACGGTGGTTGACAGGTGGGGTAACCTCGTTGGTTCTTATTCACTTAGTAAATAGTTGATTTAATTAACTTGACCAAGTATAGGTGCTTCTATTGCAAATCATGTGTTAGCCTTCCTTTCATTCAGCTTGCATGTCATTTATTTCCCACACTTGCTGAGTACGACATGTACTCATTCTTGCTATTTCCCTTTTGCTACAATCAACTGCTGCTCGGAAGATGGAGAAGACCACCTTTGAGAGAGGTCTAGGCGTGCGAATCCCCGGTCGATTGCCTGTGGTGTTATGGAGTCTTCCGCTAGCGTATATTTGTATTTAGTCCTTTGAGACAATAACAATATAAGTTTTCGATTTAATAAAGGCATTGTTCTTTTATCATATTATTTGTCCTGTGTGCGTGAAAACTTGTTCCCGGGCACGTATACGGATGAATTCGGTTTTGGTCGTTAAAACCGGGTGTGACGAGCAGCAGCTTGAGCTCCCAAGTAAATAAATCAAATGACCCAAGTATCTAGGGGATAGATTGGTGTGTGTGTTGCGATCTCTTGCTTAGATCGTCAGATGACCAATGCAACAGAGTTGTCGATCCTACTAAATCTTGATTAACAAAATTCAAAATTCCTAAGCAAATCATTAAATGTTAAGTCAATAGAAAACAAAGGAAGCACGGTAGAATAAATGCTTAAATCAGAAACTGGGTTTTCTCCTTTCTTGGTCATCTTCCACATATGGAGGATCGATTCCGACAAGCTGATCTCCCATCTCGCTCAGGGACGGCGCCTTGGTCCTTACTTACGTCCCGGAGTAGCTTCCCGGTGGCCATGGGCTGTGACAGTTGGTATTAGACCTTTACCTTCCTTGGCCTGTGGGTGTTTGAGTAAATGGCGGTGGTCCAGTACTACGGTGGTTCCCGACCAGCGGCGGCAGTGGAAGTGCTGTCGGAGAGGGCGCAGGGGAAGTTGAGACGGTTTGACGCCACCAAGAGCCCCGACTTCATCACGGCCGCCGGTGGCGGCGTGCTCACTACCAGCTTCCAGCCCGATGGAGGCAGCCATGGCTGCGGCGACACACGCTATGGCAAGGACAACGACCTCGGCTATGGTGGCCCTACCAGCTATGACGGAGGCAGTGCCCGTGGCTTCTACAGCTGCATCGGCGAGGTTGCTGCTCTTCTGATGTTATCTGCAGGTACTGCACACCAAATGTTCGACGAAATGCCTCTTCCAGATGTGAGCATATGATCCCAACCAGAGAGCAGGAATCCATTCTACGATAGGGAGTTACATATTCACGTAATTTCTGTTCTGGGTCTCGTACTTTTGTGTGCTATGACAGGAGCGGCGACTATGGCAGTGGCAGAGTCTATTGCGATTGTGGTGAGTTGGGCGAGGAGACGGCACTGCTAGTGCGCTCGACATCGGGCTCGTTGAGATTGTGGTGAGTTGGGCGAGGAGACGGCACTGCTAGTGCGCTTGACATCGGGCGCGTTGGTTCCACCGGCAGGAGAGGTGCCCACCAACTGCTCGACCATGGTCCTTAACAGTTCTCACGAGAGGAATGGATGTGGACACTGCAGTAGCGTACATAAGCTTTCTTTTCCTAAATTCCAAGGTGATAATCCACATTGTTGGAAAGCTAAATGTATTGAGTACTTCAGCACGTACAATATCAGCAAATCCATGTGGGCGATTGCGGCATCTCTGCACATGGAGGAAGACGCAGAGCACCGGTGGCAAATGTATAAGAGTCAACATGGGCTGGTTTCCTGGAACCAAATCATGAATGACGTGGAGGAGATGTTTGGCACAAATGAATATCAGCAAGCAAAGGATTGGAGAGTACACCTGTGGTGCGAGAGATTGTGATGGAGATCTCTCTTCCACCCTCACCACCATTTGAGCTGATTTGTGGAGATGAGGAAGGAACTTCTGTGTATCATGCTCACCAAGTGTTCGGTACACAACAACTCTCTTCCATCAAAAAAAAAAAAACTCGAGCTGCGGGGTATGACGGCCCCCGGACATTTTGTTAAGAAGAAGACTTCTCACGCAGGTCGAGGAAATTCCCGAACCCCCTCCCCAACCATACACGGACTCAGCTGGCCGTGTGAGATATGGCGTAAGTCTTTACCTAGTGCTTTGATTGGGAAACGCGAGGGAATTTTTTTCGCAGCCGATACGAGATCTAGGGATCGAACCCCAGACCGGTGGGCTGCCACTCGGGCGCCTTCATCATCGGGCCGAAGGCCTGTTCGCCTTTCTGGTGCTTCCTTTGTTTTCTATTGACAACTCTGTCCCATCAGACCATGTCCGAGGTGCCTTTCCATGACTCATTTGATGGTATGTCTGAATATGATGTTTTGTTGGGAGTTCCTTGCATGGATGTGGTCTGGGATGATGAGATGCCAGATGACTTGCATGATGGCTTGTTGAAGCAGGTTGCAGGAGGTACAAAGTGTATTGAAAAGGAGGTTGTCAAGTGGGGCGAGAAGTTGCAGCATGGCAACAACTAAGGTGATGGCTTGTTGAATCACTTAGCTGGGTATATGAGCACATGATTGAAGAAACAAAACCAATTGCCAATCCAAGCATCCATGACAAGTCACCTCATGTTAATGGCACTCGGTTTCCTTTAGAGCTTCATGTAAATGTTGCTTCTCATCTGTCTCTTGAGAATGAGGTGGTAGAAAAATCAGAGATGGGTTTAGTTGTTCGGGACAGAGATGCACAAGAGTTGCGTGACGAATGGCCTTGTGAGAATGTTGTATGGCATGAAGAGTTGCAATGTCACAGTGATTCACAAGTCAGTTTGTTGGAGCAGCTTCCAAAGAGCAGAGAGTGCTTCGGTGATGAAGAGAGTAAGCTAGTTGCTAAGACAATCAATGCCGACATGTTTACGCGGTTTGGGGGTAACTGGACGGGGATGCACATCAAGCTTATTAGCAGTAATGAGTTCCTTACACAAGTCAGCTTGCCATCGCCCTTTCTAGAACTTGGTGTGGACACTAAAAACCAGAAGCTACATTATGCAGACTAACAGTATGAGAAAATGCTTGGTGAAATCTCAATTACAATGGTATGCTTTCTTGCAACTGAGGACACTAACGTTGGTGGCTCATCATTGTTGCTAGAGCAAACTTGACATATGGAGTTCAATTTGTCTGATGAAAATCTAGTGCAATATAAGTTAAGTTCTGCACATTTTCCTTTACCAAGTTATGGCTTCATTCTGGGAATACAAAAAAAAAACTGCTCATCACAGCAGAGGAGTTGCACGGCCAAGCTCTAATCTAGACAGCTTATTATCACCAAGGTTTGCGGCGTTATCACGACTACAATATCAGGCCTAGAGAGTTTCAAGTGGCGATTTGGTGCTTAGAAAGATACAGTTAACCAAAGACCGACACAAGTTGTCGCCGGTCTGGGAAGGACCGTTCGTGATCTAATCCACCACTCATCCAGGTGCATACCGGCTTATGACCAGGGACGAGGAAGAGATCCCGAATTCCTGGAATATAGACCAACTACATGGCTTTTATACTTAAGCTTTTGTTAAGATTATGTACTGCTATGTTCATGATAACATTTGAATGATATGAAAGATGTCAATTTTTGTTTATCTTACATAGCTTTATGTCTCAACATCTTAATTTTGTTTTAAGTCACCGTAAGCTATGGAGCTGCTATAACTAGTGGTCACCAAAAAATTGGAACCCTGAATCTAAGTTTGGTCGAATACTCCATGCGGCACTGATGTGTTGTGAACAAGGTCTCTCTTGTGCTGTGTTGTGATGACTCAATTGAAGTATGAACTAAATTATTGGATATTCACAAGTTTTATTGCATGTTCATTCTGAGTACTGCAATGTGATTGATGGATGATATTATTATTTCTGGATTAATGTCACTGGTTAATTATTTGGATTATGGTAATAGTGTGGATTATGGTAATAATGTGCTTATGTGATAGTATTATGTTAATTTACACCATTGGACCGTGGATCGGTAATTCTAGCATTAGCAATGGACGGTCGGTCGGTATTTCTTTCTCATTAGCGATCGACGGTTGGTCGCTAAAGATCTGGTGGGTCGGTAAAAGTTTTACCGACGCCACTTACACCGACCGACGTGGAAGGTCGGTGAAAGTCTTTATCGACCGACTGTAAGTTGGTAAAGGCGTTTTTCCGACCAATGATAGGTCGTTAATATTGAACCGTGGTATAGTGTTAGTAGACCGCCACCGTAAGCTAAACCCAATGTTAGAGCCGCCAGTAGTCATGCCATCAATTGGATGAGTTCAAGGTTAACCGTCTTTGCTTAGCTAAGGGTCAGACCGGTCGTAGAAGGGAATAATTTAAATAGAGACCAGCTATTATAGTTGGGTTACTCTGGCATACATGGTTTGGATCTGAGATGCTGCATTGAGTGTAGGAAGATAAAAATACTTGTATGTTGGAGTAGCTCAGCAAAGATAGACCGGTCGAAAATCTTGTTATAAGATTAAGATTGCAATAAATCAACTTTTACAAGATTGTAGATTACATGCTATATGCATCTCTATTTTCGGTGAAATTTTAAATAAACATTGGATGTATTATTGTGATTGGCAACATAGTAATAATACCTAAAAGAGTTGTAACGCCTGTACTTTTCCGGTACACTGGAGCCTAACAGGTTGTTGGATGCATCTACAATCCGAGAAGGTGACATTTTTGTATTATTAGATATTATTGGTTTCCATGATTATTTCCCACAATCCGAATAAGTGCTGAAACTAATATTTCCTTTAACATGATTGAAAATGAAAATAATAAGTTAAATCATGCTTTCCTTTTGTTAGTGGAAGGGACAAAGCTTGAGATGAACTGATTCTTAACTTCAAAGTTGACAAGTGTTGATCTCAACAACAAGTTGCATGACTAGTGTCGGCACATGTGAGTTTGTAAACAGAATAAAAATAGGGACGAGATTCCCTCTATGCCATTAAACCTTTAATCCTTTATTTGTCACCTAAAAAACTCATATCCCTTTTGTCACTATAAGAAAAATAGCCTCTAGACACGTTTATGTTGTTACGTTTTTGTAAGCGTGTCTACATCAGTAGCTAGAGACACTTTTTGACACGATTTTGAGAATGTGTCAACATGACATGATCTTAGAGACGCTTTAATGTCAATAATATGATAAACACGTTTTTTGACATCCTTTCTAAAACATCACAAAGTGTTACGACTTTAGATATGCTTTGAACCATTGGTATCCAACATAAAGACGCTTGTTGACATGTTTTTGAGGGCATCTCAAAATGATAGGATATTTAGAGATGTTTTAACCGTATCCAACGACATAATACATGTTTTTTTGACACGTTATTGAAACCGTATAAAAAGTGAGATGATATTAGACACGTTTTAATCGTATCTACCCTTATTTAGAGGCAGTTTTGACACGCTATTGAAAATCCTAGAGACGTTAAAGCACTAAGAGAACATGAGTATAAAAGAATATGTGGTCAAAGAAAACAACTTTGTTTCCTAGGTGAGATGGTTAGATGAGCTTGTAGAAAACAAAGAGGTCGTAGGTTCAATTCTTACTAATTGCATGAATAAGTCAATCGCTTAGAAGAAGTTTTACAATAATATTTTTGAAACATTATATACAACGTGCCTATATTGGTAGAAACGTAGTCTAAACGTATTAATAAAATCGTGTCTACTCCAATACATACAACACATTCATGAAAGCATATCTATAAACATATCTATGCTTTATAGCATCTCTACTGAACGTCTTTTACTTCAATAGACATGTTTTCAAAAATCGTATTTACCAAGCTTTGACACGGCACGTTCGGAGACGCCTCGGACACGATTTATGAAAACGTCTCTATATTTTGATTGAGAAAAAATAAACGTATCTAGACCTTAAATAAAGCGTATCTACAGGGAGTGTTTTCTAGTAGTGTGTAACCATTGTCAATAAATTTTAATCCTGATGATTCCATTAAATAAAATCATATATATTGATGTCCTGGCTGTTACGCGTGCCCACTACCGGTGTCACTATACTATTTTACGTTCCTAATTATTACTATTCATGCAAATCAATTTATAGTATAAAGTCTGTGTCAATTTTCGTCCTCGAGAAGACGCTTCTTTACAATCCCCACGCTCTGAGGTTCTGAAACTGAAAGCATTGCAAAAGAAACTGAATAAGCACTCACGTGCACGCAAGGCAATTTATCTTCTCCCTCAACGCCACATCTCCAAACCAGATGCTAGCGCCACAAAAAGAAGATTGTTCGCTTTAAAACCTATCCATCCTCTCGCTTCCCCAACATGACAGATTGACAGTAGAGCTTTGCTGAGGTTAATTCTTGGTGATCATCCCCATGCTGCCTAAACAACGGTCACACAGATTTTACAACAAGGCTTATTGGTCACATGCCACCCTCGAGTTTGCGAATCAGAGTATAACTGTTAGCGATAAAATGATTTATAAACTTTTTTTAGCATCCTCATATTTCTAATTTTTGTCCATATGCCTTGCTTAATCTAGGTCCGATTGTATATAAGAACTTCATTGGTTAGTGTTGGAGTTCCAAACCAATAATGTTTAAGAACCTTCAGGTGCCAATCCTTTCAGATTGCAAAGCTTCCCTTATTTGTATAAAGTACTAATTAGTATTGACGGTAAATTTGATCCTCTTGTTGTCCACTTTCTGAGATATAGATATCACAATGATTTCATAAGCAGATTACAGTATAATATTTTCTGATTAGTATCGATAGTAAATTTGATTCATTTGTTTTCTTCCAAAGTGTAAGCATCTCCATGATGGAATATTTCAGTTTACCGAATGATTTACTGATCTATACCGATCATGTACACTTATATTCATCTTGCATCCTGCTGCACAGATGTTATTGCTATGCAATTTAAATCAGAAACAATAAATTCATTATTTTTCATTCTTGTGGTTTTAAACATTGATTGAATGAGTTGTAGTTCATTATAAAGGTACCATAGAGCAATATTTTTAATAGGCTCTACCTGTTTCGTCTCTCCATACGTGCTGAATATATCTATATTTATTATATTTTTATAGTTGTTGCTTAGATTTTGGTACAAACTTCTGTCCATTTTGACTTTAACTATTCACTTTTTGACTAGCAATATTTCTTAACTGTTTAAATACGTATAACAATAAAAGTAGCAACATATAAATTGCCAAAAATACTTCAAACATATAATTTATTTTTGAATGTTTGCGTAAAAAATTGCCAAAAAAATTCCGCACCGGATTGAACACCATGAAGCCGAGGTCGACGAGGACACGGCCTGTTCCGTCGCCGTCGACGGCAACAGTCTTTGCACCGCCGAGATAGTCCTCTTTCTCGTAGACAGTGACACGCACGCCGCCGCTCCTGGCCAGCTCGTGCGCCGCGGCTAGTCCGCTCAGTCCGGCACCGACCACCGCCACCCTCATATCGCTCTATCTCCTAAGCAGAGAGCTCAATAAGCTAGTGTAGTATATTTGCAAGGCCAACTGGGACTCTGCGAGAGTTGGGCTTGTGCCTTGTACAGGCCACTCTCCGTTTATATAGACGTGCTCTACCATCTGCGAGGCCTTGCACTATTGCACAAGTTGACACTTCGTAGGCACATGCATGCACAAAAAAATCTTGCTCCACCAGACCAACACTGACACAAGTATTTACACCGGACATGCCGATCCAGCAGAGGTACCCGAATGAACAGGCCTGCCACGTCTTGATGCACATGCAAAGAAATACTTTGCATTGGATACAAGTAGATCGAAACAGTACCGCCGCTCTGGTCCATTTCTATTCTTGAAAGCGCCTTCTGGGACAGCTTTCAGTGGCAGATCCAGGAATTGAAGGCTTGGCATGCAAACATCCGCCGTAGGAGGAATAAAGCAGTAGCGAATTAAGATGAAAATCGGACAGGAAAAATCCCTCGTTTGATGCAAAAATGTTGCAAGTTTCTGCCTTTGGGAGTGGGATATACATACCATTCGTACCGTTGCCGTTAGTATATTTTATTATTCCCAAGAAGTAGAGGTGTTAGTATTTCATTAAAGAGATCGGTATATGTTGTACATTCGATCTTGTGCCTAAAACAGGTCTGCCCATGAGACCTTGCATCAAAGCCGACGCCATGTTTAATGACTGTCTGCAATTACGACGGACACCGAGGACACAGCACGATAAGCGCCCCCAGGCCCCAGCAGTGACTGCCTGCAGTAACGGCCAAACCTACTACACGCTACTGGAAGGCCCTTTTGACTACCGACACTCTGTCATCCTCTAAATTCACCCTCTAAAAGAAATATTCTGTCCTAGTCAATAAGATTCTTTACTTTATGTACAGTTTTACTGTACCCGTTCATACTCTATATTCATCCTCTATATCAACTACTCAATATTTTATTCAACCAACTTCAACTATCATCTTCTTTCATCTCTCCTCTTTCTTTTCTTTTTTTTCACTTATTTCTCTTTTACAATAATTTAACAATTTACTTTTTATTAGACAAATTTTTCTTTTATCTTTTTTATTTCTTTTCCCATTCTTTCCTCCTTTTTCTCTTTTTCCTCTCCCTTTTCTCCCCCTCCCCTTCTCCTTTTCTCCCTTCTCCCCTTCCCCCGGCGCACCCCGCTGCCCGACCCGCCGCCGGGCTCTCCTCCCCGCGCGCGCGCCGTCGCCTCTTCCTCCTCGGCGCACCGTCGGGGCTTGCCGCCGTCAGGCCCGCCACGGCCCGCGCGGGCCCTCCTCCTCTCGTGACACCCCTACCTCGCGAAGCGAGAGGGATTGTCGAATAGGATCGTATCGGGAGACATTCGACGAAGCGAACGTACATTGCACATACATGAGGGATACATTCACCATTTTTATTACATAGGGAAATTACTTGAGCAACAAGTTTCATACATAATCTCTTAATTATTACAAGCCATTGTTCAATTTTCAGATTACAATACGTAAGTGAAGTGTTGTTTTACAATACTTAATAAACATCTTTGCGGAAGCGTAAACATCTCGACGATACATATATATAGTTTAGCTATGAGAACCCCACTAGCCCATACGGTGTGGTCTCACTCTTAAGTCGGTGATGCGGGAACCCACTCCACAGTCCATTCCCTGGGGTCCTCACCTTGACACACATACTTCCCGCAGCAATCACAATAATCGGGCTGCGGGAATCCTGAAAATGATTTCAACACAAACCCCGAGTATCTAATATACTCCGCAAGGCTTACCCGTCAAAATTGGTTCTAAGAACTGACCCTATCATGCAGGGGGCTTGACCTGGCTTGCGGGAACTTGCAAAAACAGCAACTATAGAATTTTGTCTAACTCATATTTTAGCCAAGTTAAGAGGCTAGAAGCAAAATCATAAATTTAGTGAGCAAGCCTAACAAGCATGGTTGCAATACATAAATTTAATATCCAAAAACAGCAAGCTTAATCATCATCTTCTCTTGTTACTACGATGCAATCTGCTCGAGACAAGTGGTACTCATCATCGCGAGGGACGGCGATATATATCGATTTACACCCTACGGGGAAACCCAAATGCACGACATACGCATCATTTAAGAACACGTATGGCCACCTTTCACCAGATTATCATAGATATGAGCCGGGTCCTCCCTCCGAGTGTGCATTCCACATGCAACCACAGTAGCGTCGGGTCCAAGGGTACTAAAACACCCTCCATCTACTCACAAACCCGTGCATCCACCGTGACCAACACATTGCACAAAGGGTGGAGATACCGTCCAACACTACGACTCTCAAGTTACATCAGTTTACCAACTCCCATACGAAGGTATGCATTTGGTACACAACTCAATACTTGCTCGCGGTGTCACAACGAACGGTCCTTGATCGACACATACGGGGCTATGGCGCACAAGTGCCAACCTTGTCACCGCATCCTACACATGCACTTTCCCGTATGGTCTCCAATTAATCATGTGAGGGTAACCAAAATTAAATCCCTAGACCGGGTGATCTCCCAATCACTCGGTGTTGCTACCGATGAAATTATTGAGCATAGCAACTAGCGATTAGGATTATACTTAACCAAGACCACGGAATACAGGGATCTAGTGCAACTAGGTTTCCGAGCAACTCCTAAACGTAAATGTACAATACATCATAGACGTATGTGAAAATAAAGAGAACTTTGAAACATAGGTTATGCTCCGGGGCTTGCCTTGGTTCGGTTCGTAGTTAGCACACTCGAACTCGCTCAATTCAAGTTGGTGCCCTCCTTGATCTTCAGCTCCGGTCGGGGTTCCTATATGAATGCACATGTAGTGTATGAGTAATGGACGAATTCATATTTCCATAGTTCATGGAACCTTCTCAATAATATAATGTAACGAAACGTTTGCATAAATTAAACATGTTCACGGAACGTGATGACATGATTACGATGTTGGTACGTGTGGTTTGTTTCATGGGGACAACCTTCTAATTAGGTAAACTTTTCATCATCTAATATAATTGAACATGCTGATTTTCAGATCAAGGAAATAGGGTAGGCTTCATTATTGAAACGAGTGGCATGAAATGTTCATATGGCCAAATATATGCATATGATGACGTTTAATGTTGTGGTCATATCTCAATAATCATGTGACCCAACCTCGGAGTGATTTATTTCATCACATCTCCTGGTATAGCCTATGATCAATCTAGTGTTCATCAATTTATTTTACTAAAACTTGGTGTTCACTTCTTAGGGTGACGTTTTCATCGTTTTCCCTAATTAATTAGCACTCATGTTTATTGTGCAAAATTTATACAATAACTTATACATGATAGATGACTGTTCTTGCCCAAAATATAAACATGATGATGGCATGCTTAAACATACCATGCAACTATGAAAATATTTCACCAAAACAGCAAGCAAAATAAACAAACTTGAGCCTAGCAAATTCTCAGCCGTTCTGTTTGGTTAAGTCTGGGCTGATAGGCTGACTGCGAAGCCATCTTAAGGTGTCCAAATTTCAATATTTCGCTATAGAACTTAGGTGAACCATGTTGGGTCATGCAAAGTACGTAGTTCAAGGTTTACAACGAACGTATAGTAGTTTTATTTGGATCTGTATTTAAAAAGTTATTGAATTTCGAAAACGCCAAGTTGTCACGCGGGCATAACCGATTAGCACCTTAGAGTACTCGTATCTTTATTTTTCTACATATGAAGTACTTGGATTATGTTACTACGTTAAAGTACAAGTCATCTATTTTCCAAAGAGCCTTTGCTCATGAAGTTTCGATCCGGGGTCTAGAAGCTACATCATTTTCAAAATGCAATCTTGTTAAGCAGCGTGGTCATGATAGCCTTTTCATCTTGCTCAAAAATTTATTTTTACTATATAACAATATGCGTTCATGTACATCATGTCATAGGACAAGTTATAAACTTTTCAATGCACTTTGAATCGTTCAAATCCGTGGCGTAAATCTCAAGTTATGGAATTTTTAAATTCCTTGATGTTTACAGTTTTTCCAGTGCGATTCAAAATTTCTCAAAGTGTGGCGCGCTGGGGGGGGGCTCTCCGGAGCGGCGGCGGGGCTCGCCGGCGTTGAGCTAGAGCTCGCCGCAGGGGCCGGGCTTGGCCGCCTGTGCACGGTTTTCGACGGCGCACCGTTTGGTTGGGGTGGCGAGGCGGGAGGGTGAACGGAGCGTAGCTCGCGACGGCAATGGCGGAGAGGGGAAGCTCCGACGTGGGAGCTCGTGCTCGCCACTGCACGAGAGGAGGGGCGGCCAAGGCTGAGAGCGTCACCTGCTCGAGGGGAAGCTCGGCACGGGGTCGAAGAAGGAGGAGGGGCCCTGGAGGTAGCAGCTCGTCGGAGGGGTGGCGGAGGCGCGGTGACCGGCGGCGAAGAAGATGAGATTTTCTTCTCCGTCCTGGCTTGGTTGGACCTGGGAAGGAGCAGGGAGGTCCATTAGGTTCTTGCGCATCACCCAAGGGCCGCGGCGGAGCATGAGCTCACCCGAGCGAGGGCCGAATCGAGCTTGCCGGCGGCGAGGAAGAAACGAAGCTTCTCTAGAGCTTTTGGCGATTCGAGGCTACTGCAATGGACGGGAAAGGCAGGGGCTGGAGCTGGAGCTGCGCAGGGAGCTTGCGAAGCACTTGCGCGCAAATGAGGGGGTCTGCAGTGCGGGGAGAGGCGGCGCACGGGGAAAAGGGTCCGGGCGGCGGCCATGGCGAAATTTCTTCCCCGCCATCGACGGCCGAGCTCTCACGCTTCCGGGCGAAGCCACATGGGCGATGGACGACGCGTGGAGGTGCACAGCAGAGGAAGGACGGGGCGGCGCCTAACCGGCATGGGCACCGGCGGCGAGCGCCGCCGACGGTGGCCCCGGCCACTGTGCCGGCTCTGTTCAAATGGGATTCCCTCAATTTACAGTTTTACCACTGATGCCCTCTTCTGTAATTTGCTCATAGAATTTGATCCTTTTGGAATTTGTGCAAACCAAATTTTCTGTGGGTCCTTTGGATTATGTGGAACAACTATCCTTATAGGCCAAAGTTCAAATTCAAAATGTAAAAATTTATAAAAATTGTTGAACAGGTGCTGTTTCTGCTTAGAGTTGGAATTTTCTAGGAATTTGTGCTACTCCAAAAATTCGGAAAAAATATCCTAAATTCATGTCTTGATGTGCTCTACTAGATTGTACAAAATTTGGGGTCACCACCATGGAAAATGTTGAAGATCTCAATAGCTAGGGTTTTGGACCATTAAAAACCCTAATAGGACCTTAACCCATTATTTCATGTGCTTAGCCAAATGATTATTGTTTTGCACATGCAAATTTCTTTTTAGCACAGTAACATCGTGAATTTGTGACACGGGGTGTCATAGCCCTTCCCCTTAAAGAAATCTCGTCCCGAGATTACGATTGTAAAAGGAGGGTCGAAGGGAGGTGCGTCGTTACCTCGATTGCGAAGCCATGAACTCGGGAAAATGATTATTCAGGAATTCTTCTTCTTCCCAAGTGGCTTCATCCTTAGTGTGATTACTCCATTGCACTTTATAGAAGATGGTAGTGCGGTTGCGAGTAACACGATCCTTTTTATCGTGAATTCGGACGGGAGTTTCCGGATAAGATAGATCATCTTGCAATTCTTCGGTGTCGGAGATGACCACATCGATGGGGGTTTTAGACACTTCTTGAGTTGAGATACATGAAACACGTTGTGTACACGTTCCAAGTTTTCCGGCAATTGCAACCGGTATGCCACGGGGCTAAACTTCTCCACAATCGAAATGGCCCAATGTAACGGGGAGCAAGTTTTCCTTTTATTCCAAAACGTGACACACCTTTATTTGGAAAGACACGAAGGTAAACGTGATCATTTACCTCGAATTCCAGCGGGCGTCTCCTTTTATTTGCATAACTTATTTGGCGGGATTGAGCAGCTTTCATATTAGCCTGTATTTCTCTCACTTTTTCCTCGGCCTGCTCAACAATATCCGGACCAAATATTATTCTTTCGCCCGATTCGGACCAGTTTAACGGCGTACGGCAAGAATGTCCGTATAACGCCTCAAAGGGAGTGACTCCGAGCTTTCTTGATAGCTGTTGTTATAGGAAAATTCAACGAATGGCAACTGATCATCCCAACTTCCCTTTTGTGTCAAAGCACAAGCTCTCAACATATCTTCCAGATATTGAATTAATCTTTCCGATTGTCCATCGGTCCGAGGGTGATACGCGAGCTCCGGATTAGGGTAGTACCAAGACTAGCATGCAATTGTTCCCAAAATCGAGAAACAAATTGCGGGCCGCGATCTGAAATGATACTCTTTGGTACACCATGCAAACATAGCACACGGGCAATATACAATTCAGCATACTTCTTAGCACTCGTAGGTGGTGTGTACCGGAATAAAGTGTGCTGATTTCGTCAATCTATTGACGATTACCCATATGGAATCATGTTTCTTGGACGTGAGAGGCAGTCCAACAACAAAATCCATAGCTATGTCTTCCCATTTTCAAGCGGGAATTTTCAATGGGTGCAATAGTCCGGCTTTCTTCAGATGATCAGCCTTGACTCGCTGGCAAGTGTCGCACTCGGCAACATAACGAGCCACTGCTCGCTTCATGCGAGTCCACCAAAATTTTTCTCTCAACCCACGGTACATTTTGTTACTACCAGGATGTATGGAGTATTTGGAGAGATGTGCTTCGTCAGGAATCTTCTTTCGTAGTTCCATATTCTTCGGAACAACGAGACGGTTATTAAACCACAGGACTCCCTCTTCATCTTGACGGAAACACTTAGCCTTTTCGGTACCCAATTTTTGTCGGATGTGTTCCATACCTTCATCCGTCTTCTGGGCAGCAATGATTTCTTCTCGGAGAGTAGGAACAAGAGCCAAATTGTGCAATGCACCATAGGGAATGATATGAAGGCAAGGATTACTTTCATTTTCAGATTTGCTGACATTTTCCATAGAGCAGATTTCAACTTGATTGCATTGGTGTTTGCGGCTTAGTGCATCGGCAACCACATTAGCCTTCCCGGGGTGGTAATGAATTTCCAATTCATAATCTTTTATCAATTCCAGCCACCTTCATTGTCTCATATTTAATTCTTGCTGCGTGAAAATATATTTGAAGCTTTTATGATCGGTGTAGAGGTGCACAAGATTTCCTAAGAGATAATGTCTCCAAGTTTTGAGAGCAAGAACTACCGATGCCAATTCAAGATCATGAGTAGGATAGTGCTTTTCATGTTTGCGGAGTTGACGGGAGGCATAGGCAATGACTCGGCCTTCTTGCATGAGAACACAACCCAATCCTATGCCGGACGCATCACAATATACGTCAAACGGCTTGTTGATGTCGGGTTGAGCTAGAACGGGAGCGGTGGTTAAATGCTTCTTCAAGGTTTGGAAAGCATTTTCACACTCCGGGCTCCACTTGAAGGTAGAATCTTTGTCCAACAATTTTGTCATGGGCTTGGAAGGGATGAATTTCCGATAATATTCCGCAAGTCCGAGAAAACTACGGATGTGCTTGACGGTCTTGGTAGTCTTCCAATTCAGCACGTCAGCAACTTTACTTGGATCGACTGCAATTCCATCGGCTAAAATGATATGACCCAGGAATGGAACTCGATCCAACCAAAATTCACACTTGCTGAATTTTGCATAAAGTTGATGATCTCGTAGTCGTTGAAGCACGATGCGGAGGTGTTCAGCATGTTCTTCCTCCGACTTGGAATAAATGAGGATATCATCAATGAATACCACCACGAACTTGTCCAACTCCGGCATAAATACCGAGTTCATGAGGTACATGAAATAGGCCGGTGCATTTGTTAGTCCAAAAGACATTACGAGATATTCAAAAAGTCCATATCTCGTAGAGAAAGCGGTTTTAGGAATGTCCTCTCGGCCGAATTTTAATTTGGTGATAGCCGGAGCGAAGATCAATTTTTGAGAATACTCTTGAACCGACTAATTGATCAAACAACATATCAATGCGTGGGATGGAGTATTTATTTTTGATGGTCACCGCATTGAGAGGTCGATAATCGACACACAACCTTAATGATTTATCTTTCTTTTTCACAAAAAGAGCGGGGCAGCCCCAGGGCGAAGCTCTTGGGCGTATATACCCCTTGTTCAAAAGGTCGTTGAGTTGCTCTTTAAGTTCAGCTAATTCATTTGGAGCCATTCTATACGGTGTTCTAGATATCGGTGCGGTACCGGGCTGAAGTTCAATTTTAAATTCTACTTCCCGATCAGGTGGCATTCCCGGCAAATCATCCGGAAATACATCGGGAAACTCACACACTACCGGTATGTCCTCTAATTTCTTTATTTCTAGGTGCTGAATTTGGTTCCTAGAAATTTTTGGACATGGCAGGGATAAGACCGATTGGCCGCATATGGGTGAATTTAAATGTACTTCCCGAGTATCTATGTGTAGCACCGCCCTATGCAATTTCATCCACCTCATTCCTAGTATCACATCTGTGCCTTGACCATTTAAAATAATCAGTGGCGAGAGATATGTATTTCCGGCAAGGGAAACGTTTCTTGCTTCGCGGTTTGTGTGAATGAGGCCACCGGGAGACGTGATAGTGTATGGGGTTTGCAAAATGGTGGATGGTAGATGCAATTTATCCACACATGCTTGACTGATGAAATCATGTGTGGCGCCGGAATCGGAAAGAACGAAAGCGGGATGTCCGGAAATAGAAAACATACCCGAGAGGACCGGTTCTCCGGCTTGCACATCTTCGACCGTGGTAAAATTCACACGGCTGGTCTTGGTGGGGGTTTTGTTGTGGTTGTTGCTGTTGTTGCCGCGGTTATTATTGTTGCCATTATTTCCGCGGTTGTGCTGATGCTGATTATTTCCACCGTTGTTGCCGTTGTGGCGGCGAGGATGGGGGCATTCTCCGATGAAGTGACCAATGCCGCCGCAGTTGAAACACGGCTGTTGCGGGGATGGTCCGGCACCTTGGTTGTGCTGCTGCGGGGAGTGTTGGTGACCACGGTGATGATAGGAGTTGTGGGGCGCACGATAAGGCTGCTGAAAGGTAGTGCGTTGCCCACCCATTGGAGGCACCGGGACACGGAATTTCTGACCAGTGGGGCTGGTCACTGCAAGCTTAAACTTGTGAGGTGGCGCACCGGATGAACTTCCCGCGGTGCGCTTCCTCTTCTTGTCATCCTGATTGATGCGAATGGCGTCCTCTTGCACAATGGCGGCACTAACCAATTCATTGAATGTGCCATTCAAGAGAGCGAGGCGGTCTTGCAGTTTCGGATTTAGACCCTTCCGAAAGCACTCACGCTTCTTCGCATCGGTGTCAGCGTGATAGGAAGCATACTGGGCAAGATAGTTGAATTTCCGAGCATACTCTTGCACAGTGCTGGAGCCTTGCTTCAGGTCAACAAATTCCTGAAGCTTCCTTCTCATGACACCGTCAGGAATGTGGTGTGCACGGAAGGCTGCCGAGAATTCCGGCCAGAGCACCTGGTTATCAGCGGGGAGTGCAGCGGTGTAGTTTGCCCACCACGCACTAGCTGACCCACGGAGCTGCTGTGCTGCAAACAGTGTCTTCTGTTGCTCGGTGCAATTCAGAAGAGCAAACTTGGACTCCACAATACGCAGAAAATTATCTGCTTCCAGGGGGTCCTTTGCTTCCGAGAATGATGGCGGTTGAGTCGCCCAGAAATCCCCATAAGAGGTGGGACGGGGCTGCGGTGGAGGAGATGCTGCCTGGGCATTATTGTTCTGGCTTGCCAGGAACAGCCGAAACATCTCGTTCTGATTCTGGACGAGTTGCTCCACAGCAGTCAACGGTGGTGGAGGAGGTGGCTGCGACGAAGCACCCTCCCCCGAAGGATCCACCGTGCGACAGTGTTCACCATCTGCCACACAATTTAATTATACCATTAGTCTCAGCATTTCGGAGCCATAGACAATGATAATAATTAAGGGACATGATATGAACATGAATTTCAGAATGCAATCCATAGGAGAAAATTTTTTATTAGGTGCTGAAATTGATGGAATAAAAGTTTCGGTATGAAATTTTCAGATTGCATACACATGAGAGAATAATTGCCATGATCTGAAATTGATAGAACCAGAATTTTTTTGCTCACAAATTTCAGACCATTCATACGTAGTAAAAAAATTCCTTACGATCTGAATTTTGACGGAACGAAACATATATTTATTAAACATCAGCTTAGTGTTTCATATATATTTCGAGATGCAACCCATTTGTACACAAAAGCGCGCGATATTAACACTTCTTAGCGCGGGGTCACACATCCGGGATTGTCCGGGCCTAACTAGTCATCCATACCTCCTACGCTGTTAACCTACCCAAAACACAGCGACCACTACGTCTTTACGTACGTACAAGCCACTAGTTCTTGTTCTTTAGTACACTACCATTAATTTTACAAGTTTCTTTCTTAACACTAGTTAGCAGCCTAGACATCGCTGTCGGTGTCTTCCGGGTTGTTCACATCGGAAGCATCGCTAGCAGTGTCGTCCCCGTTGTTCGCCGGTGGTGGTGGCTGCAACAGATTCTAATGAGCTGCCAGCAACGCCTGGTGGTGCTGCTGTAACTCTGCCAACTGGTGCTGGAGATTTCCTATCTCCGTGAACAACTGGTTCATGTTAGTCTGTGCTGTCTGAAGCTGTCCATGCAGGAACTGCATGGTGGCCTGCTGGGAGTGGATGGTCTCATCCTTCTGAGCAATAGACGTCTTAGCTGCATTTAGCTCATTCAGCGCCTCAATCCGTTCCTCATCACAGAACGTAGCCATCTGCTCATGTTCTGCCTTCTCCTGCTCAGCCCTTTCTTTTGCCCTATCCGCGACGACACGCAGGTTATCGCTGAAGATAAGGTCATCCTGCACCTCCTTGATACGTGCAGTCAGGGCAGCATTTTCCTTCTCCAGTTCAGTGATACGGGCGGTCAGTTGCTTGTTCTCCTCTTTGGCCGAGTAGTAGTCGTCGGTGACGTCGGTGAGACGATCGGTGAGATCTTCCACCTCAGACCTCAGCTGGTTCCTTTCAGTCATGAGTTGCCTCGCATCCATCTATAGATCATGGTTAGGGACACATTTTAAGCAGCATTATTATCAACAATTAAGGTAATAAAAAGCTCAAAGTAATATACGGAAAAACAGAATGAAACTAACATCCTTTATAACGTAACCGGTTCTGAACCCTCTCTGTTTTCACCCAATTTCGTCTCTGTTTGTACAGCAAAATTTACCAAAATTTATGACCAGATGCTAGAGAATTTCCTAAGCTTTCCAACGCATCCTAAAACACGAAAAAATCTTAAGCGGAACAAAAGATACGGCGATTTCCGGCTCGACTGTTTTCTGCCAAGGTTTTCTGGAAATGCCGGGGACTTAAAATTTGCTCTCTGGTTTTGCTTATTTGACCGGCCTAACGAATTTTCCTGGCCAACCTGATATTTGATGAAATGTGGGGCATATCATGAGCTTTCCAGAATGGGGTAGATCATTTCATTTGGATAAGTAATTCAAAGGTTATCGCGATTTTCGTGAGATACCCGAATCTGCCAATCCGGCGATTCGGCGAAATCTGGCAACCTTTTGCCAGGTTTTTCGGATAAGTCCTGTTCAGTATGATTCCACTCTATTTTTACTTGGATCATCATGACATGGTGATGGTACGTATTATGAAATTTCCAGATTGTGTTTAATCGTTTCGTTTGAGTGAACGATTTAAAAGTTGTGACCGTTTCGTGAAACCGATAATCGGTTCGGGTTTAGTTATCGATCGGGTGGGGTTTTCTGCCCGATTTTCAGATATCATGCACGAATTGTGTTGAGATTTTGGTGAGTTGTTCGTGACTGTGTTTTTGCATTCTTGATCAAGTATCTTATGCAATTGTGATGCATGACATGAATGATGACATGAAATGCCGTTAACCTACGTCCTTTCCAAAATATAAGAGTGGGATCGGTGTATATATCCGACCCATCGTTTTTCTTTTTGTGGCAACACACACACGATCTCATCACGGGAACTACACGATCTAAATTTCGTGGTTAGCGTACGTGCAAAAGACCATTTCAGAAACATTATATCAAATTCAAAAGAAACTATGAAAACAACTATTCCACAATCTCATCAACTTCCTCATATCATCCATTTTCTCATAGTAACGGTTCATAGAAAGAACCGCCTCGTGGGTTGCCACGAGCCAACATTGTCCCGTATTATTACTTCCGCGGGCACGGAGCGCTAATTTAAATCGCAGACATACCTGGGCCGGGCCGTAGTTGCAAAAATTTAAACAAGCATAACCCAGGGTTAGTTTGCCACAACTACGTCTATTATAGACCTTAATTGGGCTTTCTAGGTCGTTCCTCACCGTATAAACGTGTTCGTGATTTTAGAATGATCCGTAGCGTACGGCATATCCTGACACTGCTCCGATACCAGCTGTGACACCCCTACCTCGCGAAGCGAGAGGGATTGTCGAACAGGATCGTATCGAGAGACATTCGACGAAGCGAACGTACATTGCACATACATCGGGGATACATTCACCATTTTTATTACATAAGGAAATTACTTGAGCAACAAGTTTCATACATAATCTCTTAATTATTACAAGCCATTGTTCAATTTTCAGATTACAATACGCAAGTGAAGTGTTGTTTTACAATACTTAATAAACATCTTTGCGGAAGCGTAAACATCTCGACGATATATATATATAGTTTAGCTATGAGAACCCCACTAGCCCATACGAGTGTGGTCACACTCTTGAGTCGGTGATGCGGGAACCCACACCACAGTCCAATCCTGGGGTTCCTCACCTTGACACACATACTTTCCGCAGCAATCACAATAATCGGGCTGCGGGAATCCTGAAAATGATTTCAACACAAACCCCGAGTATCTAATATACTCCGCAAGGCTTACCCGTCAAAATTGGTTCTAAGAACCGACCCTATCATGCAGGGGCTTGACCTGGCTTGCGGGAACTTGCAAAAACAGCAACTATAGAATTTTGTCTAACTCATATTTTAGCCAAGTTAAGAGGGTAGAAGCAAAATCATAAATTTAGTGAGCAAGCCTAACAAGCATGGTTGCAATACATAAATTTAATATCCAAAAACAGCAATCTTAATCATCATCTTCTCTTGTTACTACGATGCAATCTGCTCGAGACAAGCGGTACTCATCACCGCGAGGGACGGCGATATATATCGATTTACACCCTGCAGGGGAAACCCAAATGCACGACATACGCATCATTTAAGAACACGTATGGCCACCTTTCACCAGATTATCATAGATATGAGCCGGGTCCTCCCTCCGAGTGTGCATTCCACATGCAACCACGGTAGCGTCGGGTCCAAGGGTAATAACACACCCTCCATCTACTCATAAACCCGTGCATCCACCGTGACCAACACTTTGCACAAAGGGTGGAGATACGCGTCCAACACTACGACTCTCAAGTTACATCAGTTTACCAACTCCCATACGAAGGTATGCATTTGGTACACAACTCAATACTTGCTCGCGGAGTCACAACGAACGGTCCTTGATCGACAAATACGGGGCTATGGCGCACAAGTGTCAACCTTGTCACCGCATCCTACACATGCACTTCCTCGTATGGTCTCCAATTAATCATGTGAGGGTAACCAAAATTAAATCCCTGGACCGGGTGATCTCCCAATGACTCGGTGTTGCTACCGATGAAATTATTGAGCATAGCAACTAGCGATTAGGATTATACTTAAGCAAGACCACGGAATACAGGGATCTAGTGCAACTAGGTTTCCGAGCAACTCCTAAACGTAAATGCACAATACATCATAGACGTATGTGAAAATAAAGAGAACTTTGAAACATAGGTTATGCTCCGGGGCTTGCCTTGGTTCGGTTCAGTAGTTAGCACACTCGAACTCGCTCACTTCAAGTTGGTGCCCTCCTTGATCTTCAGCTCCGGTCGGGGTTCCTATATGAATGCACATGTAGTGTATGAGTAATGGACGAATTCATATTTCCATAGTTCATGGAACCTTCTCAATAATATAATGTAACGAAACGTTTGCATAAATTAAACATGTTCACGGAACGTGATGACATGATTACGATGTTGGTACGTGTGGTTTGTTTCATGGGGACAACCTTCTAATTAGGTGAACTTTTCATCATCTAGTATAATTGAACATGCTGATTTTCAGATCAAGGAAATAGGGTAGGCTTCATTATTGAAACGAGTGGCATGAAATGTTCATATGGCCAAATATATGCATATGATGACGTTTAGTGTTGTGGTCATATCTCAATAATTATGTGACCCAACCTCGGAGTGATTTATTTCATCACATCTCCTGGTATAGCCTATGAGCAATCCGGTGTTCATCAATTTATTTTACTAAAACTTGGTGTTCACTTCTTAGGGTGACGTTCTCATCGTTTTCCCTAATTAATTAGCACTCATGTTTATTGTGCAAAATTTATACAATAACTTATACATGATAGATGACTGTTCTTGCCCAAAATATAAACATGATGATGGCATGCTTAAACATACCATGCAACTATGAAAATATTTCACCAAAACAGCAAGCAAAATAAACAAACTTGAGCCTAGCAAATTCTCGGCCGTTCTGTTTGGTTAAGTCTGGGCTGATAGGCTGATCTGCGAAGCCATCTTAAGGTGTCCAAATTTCAATATTTCGCTATAGAACTTAGGTGAACCATGTTGGGTCATGCAAAGTACGTAGTTCAAGGTTTATAACGAATGTATAGTAGTTTTATTTGGATCTGTTAAAAGTTATTGAATTTCTAAAACGCCAAGTTGTCATGCGGGCATAACCGATTAGCACCTTAGAGTACTCGTATCTTTATTTTGCTACATATGAAGTACTTGGATTATGTTAGTACATTAAAGTACAAGTCATCTATTTTCCAAAGAGCCTTTGCTCATGAAGTTTGGTTCCGGGGTCTAGAAGTTACATCATTTTCAAAATGCAATCTTGTTAAGCAGCGTGGTCATGATAGCCTTTTCATCTTGCTCAAAAATTTATTTTTACTATATAACAATATGTGTTCATGTACATCATGTCATAGCACAAGTTATAAACTTTTCAATGCACTTTGAATCGTTCAAATCCGTGGCGTAAATCTCAAGTTATGGAATTTTTAAATTCCTTGATGTTTACAGTTTTTCCAGTGCGATTCAAAATTTCTCTAAGTGTGGCGCGGGGGGGTGGGCGGGCTCGCCGGAGCGGTGGCGGGGCTCGCCGGCATTGAGCTAGAGCTCGCCGCAGGGGTCGGGCTTGGCTGCCTGTGCACGGTTTTCGACGGCGCACCGTTTGGTTGGGGTGGCGAGGCGGGAGGGTGAACGGAGCGTAGCTCGCGACGATAATGGCGGAGAGGGAAGCTCCGACGTGGGAGCTCGTGCTGGCCACCGCACGAGAGGAGGGGCGGCCAAGGCTGAGAGCGTCACCTGCTCGAGGGGAAGCTCGGCACGGGGTCGAAGAAGGAGGAGGGGCCCCGGAGGTAGCAGCTCGTCGGAGGGGTGGCGGAGGCGCGGTGACCGGCGGCGAAGAAGATGAGATTTTCTTCTCCGTCCTGGCTTGGTTGGACCCGGGAAGGAGCAGGGAGGTCCATTAGGTTCTTGCGCATCACCCAAGGGCCGCGGCGGAGCATGAGCTCACCTAAGCGGGGCCGAATCAAGCTTGCCGGCGCCGAGGAAGAAACGAAGCTTCTCTAGAGCTTTGGGCGATTGAGGCTACTGGAATGGACGGGAAAGGCGGGCGCCGGGGCTGGAGCTGCGTAGGGAGCTTGCGAAGCACTTGCGTGCAAATGAGGGGGCTGCAGTGCGGGGAGAGGCGGCGCACGGGGAAAAGGGTCCGGGCGGCGGCCATGGCGAAATTTCTTCCCCGCCATCGACGGCCGAGCTCTCACGCTTCCGGGCGAAGCCACATGGGCGATGGACGACGCGTGGAGGTGCACAGCAGAGGAAGGACGGGCGGCGCCTAACCGCCATGGGCACCGGCGGCGAGCGCCGCCGACGGTGGCCCCGGCCACTGTGCCGCCTCTGTTCAAATGGGATTCCCTCAATTTACAGTTTTGCCACCGATGCCCTCTTCTGTAATTTGCTCATAGAATTTGATCCTTTTGGAATTTTTGCAAACCAAATTTTCTGTGGGTCCTTTGGATTATGTGGAACAACTTTCCTTATAGGCCAAAGTTCAAATTCGAAATGTAAAAATTTATAAAAATTGTTGAACAGGTGCTGTTTCTGCTTAGAGTTGGAATTTTCTAGGAATTTGTGCTACTCCAAAAATTCGGGGAAAATATCCTAAATTCATGTCTTGATGTGCTCTACCAGATTGTGCAAAAATTTGGGGTCACCACCATGGAAAATGTTGGAGATCTCAATAGCTAGGGTTTTGGACCATTAAAAACCCTAATAGGACCTTAACCCATTATTTCATGTGCTTAGCCAAATGATTATTGTTTTGCACATACAAATTTCTTTTTAGCACAGTAACATCGTGAATTTGTGATACGGGGTGTCACATCCTCCTCCCCACATGCGGACGACGGCAGATCTAGCCTTGGCCGGACGCGCGCCGCCGCAAGGCGCCTCCTCCCCACGCGCGGACGACGGCAGATCCAGGCCGTACGCGCGCCGCCGCAAGTGCCTCCTCCTTCGTCACGCGTCGCCGACGCCAGCCTGTCGCTCCGCCACGCTCGAAGCGCCATCGCCGTCGACGCCGTGGCCACCGCCTTCCCCTACGCGATCCGAGGCTCACCTCGCCGCCTCCGCCTTTCCCCGCGACGCCGCCACCTCCTTCCCCGCCACCGGCATCGGCCCTTCTCCCCCTCCTCCGAGCGCATGGAGCACACGGGCCTCGAGCTCCACGGCGGCACCTCCGTCGAGGCGGCTCCACTTGGATCCTGCGCGGGTGGACGACGGCCGGTGCGGACGGAGTTGCTGCCGGGGAGCTCTTTCCCCACCGCCACCGCCTCCCACGCACGTCACCGCCGCAGCTGCGGCCCACCATCCCTGCGCCGCGGCCCCGCCTCCTCCGCCGGCGCGAACCCGGCGGCGGCCCTAGCGTGCTGCTCCCTCTCCCTCTCTCTCTCTCTCTCTCTCTCTCTCTCTCTCTCTCTCTCTTCTGCTCGGATGGCGCGGATCTGTTGGGTTGGCGCGCGGGCCCCGCGCCAGGTCGGTCGTAGCGTGCCGTCCGTACGCACGCTTGCGGTGGCGTGCGGGCGCCGTCCGGGAGGATGCCGGATGGCATCCGAGTACTCCGGTGCAGGGGATTTTACGCCATCCGGATCCTGAAGTACCGGGTGGCGTACCCTAGTGCAGCTAGTCTTACAGACCGGATATTTTACGAGTTTACTGACTAAAATCCCTGTCACCTTTTTTGTTCCAGGCAAGATTTAAAACCCCTTTCACTTCCGGATTGGAATCGAATTTACGAGTACTGGATATTCATTGGTGCCACTAATATTTTAGAGAAATCGAGCATTCTACTTCCTCTGTTTCACAAGTTCTAGCCCTGGAAAAAAAAGAAGAAATAATAAACTTGCGAGTGCACAGAAAACTATGAGGAGAGATATATAGAGATAGAGATGTACATGGAAGTGAGAATGATGCATTGATATATGAGAATCACAAGTATTTTGATAAACATTTGTAAGACTAAAATCACAACTATTCCATCGGACTTCACTACCAAAGACATTACCATATCTATTTTATTGATGAAGGACGAAGCTTGAACAAAACAGAGAATGGAAGACATACTGACATAATAGAATATTGGGACGTGCTCTATGGTCGAGAAAGCCATCGACCCGGTAGTCAATGGCGATCGTTCACGCGGTCAAGAGGATGCATATGAACTCAATATAAAACAATGTCTCAAAGTCATCGACTATCAACATTAGTCAAACGTAGTCCTTCACACGGTCAAGAGGGTGTATATGAACTCACTCGTATAACAACGCTTCAAAGCTATCAACTATCGGCATGGAAAGCAATCAGATTTCCGAATTGACTGCAATAGTGTGACAACAATCATAATTACTCCCTCCTTCCTATAATATAAATCCTATTACAAAGTGTTGTGGTTATAAAGGCCACAAGCAACGAGGATTGGGCCAGCCCAAGGTGTCCCGGAGATTTTATGGGCTTCGGGACTACGATGGTCCTTGGGCTAGGCCTAATGGAAAGGAACGAGAAAGACTACGAAGGCGAGTAAAAGTTTGAAGGGATCACGAAGGAGTCACGAAGGACTCCAACGGACTTCTATCATTTACGGTACGGTGTAGTTACAGGGGAGGCAAGATGGGCTCATTAGACGGGCTAGAGAGAGTATTTATAGTCCATACTCTCTCAACCCTCATCCCCACATGAGCCCATACAAGTTACACTTATACCCTTCCTACTCTACCCACTCTTGGGCCGAATCCTTTCTTCATATGCTTGCTCGGGCCTTGACTGGACCAATTCCTTCCCACCAAGTGCTTCTCCTGGACCTTGTGGTGCTTGCTCTAGGTCCTTATTGGGCCTAATTTCCCTCCGGGCCGGCCCACTGGGATAAGGTGGGGATCTTCCCCCAACGGTAGCCCCTCACGGGTGAGCTCCGCCTTCGGTAGGACCGAAACCGTGATCCCGAAGGATCTCCACCTTAGCCCCCCCCCTTTTCGGGACTGCCCGGAGGCACCTTGTCTTGATGTCTTCTTCGGATTTACCTTGCCTGTGATGGTTGAAACAGAAAAAATTGCAAGACAACATCAAAGTAAGCGCTCCAATTTGCGTTCTTGAATTAACACCCGAATAAACGAAGGCATGAAACACGATTGCGCATAGTGAAGGTGATTCAAAACGAAGGAGTTTTACAACGAAGGCAGTTCTAAACGAAGGTGATTCTTTATTAATGTCTTTAAGATCGCTTACGGTTGGACTGAAGGACGCTACCAAGTAAAGAAAAAGAAAGAGTACGGGGTGACGCGTGTTGGCCTCTAGGCCGCCCTCAAATGCCACGGTTAAGCCGCCCAAAGGGTTCCTTTGTCTTGCAATAGCACTTTTGGCCGCCCGCGTGTCGCTGGGACCTAGTCAGCGTCACGGAGGGATACCCTTGGCCGGCCTTGGCATTGTTTGGCTATCGTGACGACCAACACGAGGTAGGTCCCGAGATCTTCGAGGTGTGACAATAAACCCTCAAGTTCCGTTAGGAGACCTACTCTATCGGTCTCACAACCAAACGAGCTTCTTCTCGTCGTGGCTATACTATGGTATAGCCTTCGGAGAAGAACCGAGGCTACGCAGACGCTTTGCCTTGGCGCTTTGTTGAATACAGCCCCGAGTACCACGGCCTTGGGAAGGCTAGCGGACTCGTGCCTTCGGTGAAGTCGCTTGGTAAAGCGTGTCGCACACCCTTTGAAGTCGATTGGTAAAGCGCAAAGCCTAAGGACTTCTGCCCTTCCGACTTGCTTTGATTGCAAGCCGAAAGGCCCAGCGTTGCATCTTGCTATCTCTAGGCGAGCTAACCTGTTGTTGCATGTTTTCAAAATGTGAGGCTTTGGTCCCTTTATATAGGCTTCATTGCCGCCTACGTGGCGGGTAGAATCCGATGACGATAAGATTGCGTATCACGTTGTTTGGACGACGTTGTGCCACGTCGGCACCCTTATCCTTAGACGCCCTGCACCTTATCCGTGCACTCGTTACTTGGCCCTCTGCTGCTTTTGTTTTGTCCTTCGCTACGGTGACCGGGTCGTTCGTACGATGACCTCACCTATCGTTATACTCGTACTCTTAACCAAATTGCCTATCTAATAGCTATGCCCGAGCGAGTAAGGCAATAAGTATGCAAGGAGGCCAAACTATTGACGAGCTGCCACGAAGGGCCTTGACTAAGTCGACCTCTGCTCGAAGGCTTGCTTTTGCGCCTTTATTAGGGGCGTTTCCCAAGAACAAGCCACATTAATTGGCAGCCGACGTGGTGAGTAACACGCTAGCCATTATGCAAAGTCGTAGGTTGGCGCAACTTCCCAAAGGACCGCCGCCAAAAGTTACGCACGCGAGTTATGCCTCGGTGGAGTGCGCACCATCCGGGGAACGTAACGTCCGGTCACGTAGTGGGCCCTTTTGAGGACGGTTACGAGATCCACGCGATATTCGCGCACCTATGACTCCTCGAAATGCGCGTTCATTCTTGAAGAGGCGCGACTGTTCGTGAAACGCGCCCGCTTATCCCGGCGCACCGCTTCCGAGAGGCGCGTTTTGAATTCCGAAACCTACTTTTACCGCCTATATAAGAAGGGGTCCCGCGGTGAAACCAGTCCATCACTCATTTTCACCGCAACAATTCACTCATTGCTTGTGCTTACGGGCGAAGCCTTCGCTTTCCCCACCTAGGCTTCGTGTCGACACTCTCACCGAGCAACCTTCGTTATGGCCAAGCGTCGCACCGGCCGGCGCGTTGGGGCTGAGCAATACGAAGCCTCCCGGTTCTTATGCTGGGAGCCGGCACCGTGACCGAAGCCCAGCTGGACAAATGGGCTATCGAGCACAATTGCTTCGCTCGGGATCGGGCGCACATCCCCGCCCGGAGGAGACAACTCTTGTGGTGCGGCCAGGTCGCCTCATCATCTTCGCCAAGCTGCTCGAAGGAGGTCTTCGGTTTCCGGTGTCCCCGTTTGTGGGAGAGGTGCTGGATCTCTTCGGCTTGGAGATTCAGCAGATCACCCTCAACGAGCATGATTCGGCTAGCTATCTTCGAGTGGGCCTTCCGGATGGAAGGAGCGGTGCCTTGTGCCGGGGCCTTCGCCGCAACCCATCGGGCTACCCAACGTCCCTTGCCGAGCCCACTCGGAGACCATATGTGGCTGAGTTTCATGTGTGTGGCCCTTCGCCCTCGCGATGGCATGGAGCACCTCGTGCCCGCGAAAGCCTACAAGCCACACCGGGGCAAGACAATGGTGCATAAGTGGTTCTACTATGATCAAGACGCCAATTGCAACTTGCATTCCCTTCGTACGGAGATCAGCTATATTGGCCTTCCCGATGTTACGGTGGATGCCGGCGTGCAAAGGCGCATCGACCTGCTGCAGCGCATCGCCCGAAAGGCATCCATGAGGGACCCGTGCGAAGAGTTCCTTACCGCGAGGATCGCGCCTCTTCGTCAAGATTGGGGATCTGTCTTTGCCGTTAACGCGGCTGGACAGCCCCGACCTTCGATGTTAACTTGTTTCCAGGTAATGACTACGATGATCTCTTTGTTTCATAGTCTATTTACATTGACTCTTCCTCTAATCTTACTTCCTGTAATATTCTTTCCGGAGCTAACTCTAGAGGAAATTGAAGAGCGCTCGAACTATCTCCTTGGCGGAGTGAGAGCCGATGAGCTAGCGCGCATAGAAGCATGCGGGCGGACCGGCCGTTTGAACCGGGTGTTCTTGCTAAAACACCCGGGAACTATTTTGCCTCCTAGAGCGGTTATGCCAAAGGGAGGGCGGCGCAAGCGAAGGAGCTTCGTTCCGCTTGTTCCCGATGACGACGAAAGTGATGAAGAAGCGAGACCGCCTCGCTGCCGAAGACGAGGTTGCGGGAGCCGCTCCCCGAAAGGCAGCCCCAAGCGCCGAGCGAAGCGCGTGAAGGTCCGGTTTTCAAAAACCAACCTTTCCAACGGGGGTGATGCCGACAACGAAGCGAGAGACGGGGAGGCAGCCGGCGATGCGGCTTCCAATGCCCGGCGGCCACCGCTTCCTCGGCGACCCCGGACGCAGCCTCCTCCGTCCGCCATCCGGCCCGAGTATCGAAGGGGCCGGCGCCGTTCCCAACATGGGATTTGGCGTTGGCTCCCCGAGCTTCAACTACCCCGACTCCTCGTCATCTTCCTCCGAAGACGAAGACGATGAAGCTCGAGATGAAGAACCACCTTCGGGGGAAGAAAGAGGGGAAGTCCACGATCCGGCCCGGCCGATCGAGAGCTCGAGATGTCACCTTCGTCTCGGCCCCGAGCTGCCGACGAGGTTCATGAGGGCTGGGTAAGTCACGTTCGTGACGAAGGTACATCAGCCTTTCCCATTACTTCGGCAGCGAAGAGGATGCTCCAAACGAAGGCGCCCTGAGTCATGGGGCTGGAAAGGGTTTTATGGGGGTGCTTCCTCGCGGGATAGCCCCTCATAACATTGGGTCTTTCTTCCAGCCCAATGACTTTGAGGATGGGACTTCGCTTGCCGGGGGCTTGAATATGCTGGCCGTATGCTCGACTTGTGCCGGACCGACCGGGGCCTTCAAGGTGTTGATGAGAAGGAGCTTACGGAGAACCCGTGGCACATTACTATGAAGGTACTTCGAATTGTTTTTGGCTTAGCTTAGATATAGACTTGTTACTGCCTTTGCTTAGCCTTATCTCTTTCATTTGTTAGGGAGCACCGCTTGCTCGCCGGTTGTCCAAGGCTTCCCCTTCTACCGAGGTTGCCGCCTTGAAGGAACGGCTTCGTGCTTCGATGACGCTCGCGTCAAGAAGAAGCTAAGTACAACAAGCTGTCGCGTGCGCACGAAGAGCTGCGAAAAGCTTCTTCGGAGCATGCCGTGGTTCGAGAACGAAGGCTTGATCAATTGGAGCGAGGAGCTTTTCGACGCCAAGGCTACTATTGACGCTCAAGCCAAGGCCCTTGAAACAGCTGAGCAAACCGAGGCTAGCGGTAGAGTCCCTTGGGCGAAAGAAGCGGGAACTCATGAACCGGTTCCGGGACTTCCTATCTTCATTGGGTGTTGTGTGCCCCGAACCTAGCCATGAGGAAGGGGACGGTCCGGCAAGCCTTCGCTGGATGTCTTCGGGGCTTGCCGCCGCGAAGACGGCTTCAATTCGGTGGGGCCACCACCGTGCCCGCGTGGCACGGACGGCCGCCTTTCGCGTGGCTAAGTCTATCCGCACCTTCTCTTCGAAGCGCGTCAAGGAAGGCGCTCGCGAACTTCGCGAGGTGTGCGGCACCGACTATACAGCCTTCAAGGAGGCCCAAGCCGATGTAGCGGTTGCGGACCGGTACTTCGGTCGTGAATTCTAGGCGTTTTCTGGTTTGGAGCTTGCCCGTTCTGCTGCCTTGGAGGCGGCGAATGCGGAACTTGGCCGTACCGGCGATACAACAAACGAAGCCGGGCCCTCCCATGCTGCTGCGAATGAACAAGTTAGGGAGCCGGTCGATCCCGAAGGCATGCTCGAGGCTAGCCACGAAGGCGAGGGTCCTCGGCCCATCGGCCCTTCTTCGCGGCCTCGGGTGTGAATCTTGTCTTAGTTTTTTAGTATTTCCTTTTCGTTATTATGTAATCACCTTCGTAAGCGTTTAGCGCTCCGAAGGTACCCTTTGTATCTAGGTCTTTTGGTACTATATCAATCATTTTGCCCCACTTATGTTATTAGGAATTTTCTACCTTCGCGGAACCGACGAGATTCGGAAGGAGCTATCATTGAGGACGCTCTTCGGCACCGGTTGTTAATTCCGAGGGATTCCGAAGCCCCTGGTCCTTTTTGGGTTAGCGGTACTCTCCTTCGCGGATGGAAGCGAGATAACCCGAAGGGAACACTTATTGAATTCGCGGCCTTCGTTAACGAGCGAAATGGCAAAATCAAGGCTGCTTTTCCTAAGGTCACCCCGGAGGAGCATGCTGCTCGTCGTGCTAAACGCGAGCGCCTTTGGGCATCTTTGGGACAAGCACCGGAAGCTGTGGTCAAAACGGAGCCTACGGATATTTCGAGTGATAGTGACTCCGATGCTCGTGGATGCTTGAGGCCCTTCGAGCTCGTGCCTCTTCGGCCGAGGGTCGTGCTTCCATCGCTGCAGATTTGGCCGGGCGCCAAAAGGAACTTGAAGATATGGAGGCTGCAATTGCTCACAGCCGTTCTCATTTATCCGAGCTAGAGGCCGAGCGCTCCTACTTAAAATCTGAATGTAAGTTACGGTTGTAATTCACGAAGGGGCCTTCGGGGCCCTGTTTCGTCATCTTGAATAAAGTGGTTCTTTCATTTGTTCACATTTTATTGTCTAAGATGGGGTTTCCATACTTAGCCTTCTCGGTGTTACTTAACCCGAGGCATTAGGCCGTAGTTGCCTAGCATCAAGGTCATGGGGGTTTCCCGGTGCTTCGGGTTCCAAGTTGGGGTTTCCAATCATGGACTTCTTGGATGGAACTTTCCAAGGCATTGAGCCGTAGTTGCTCGAGCATCGAAGTCATGGGGGTTTCCCGGTGCTTCGGGTTCCAAGTTGGGGTTTCCAATCATGGACTTCTTGGATAGAACTTTCCAAGGCATTGAGCCGTAGTTGCTCGAGCATCGAAGTCATGGGGGTTTCCCGGTGCTTCGGGTTCCAAGTTGGGGTTTCCAATCATGGACTTCTTGGATGGAACTTTCCAAGGCATTGAGCCGTAGTTGCTCGAGCATCAAGGCGTTAGGGTTTCTAAGCACCTTGGTTTTATATGTTAAAGCATGCATGCGAATCAATCAAGTGTTTAAAGAAACTTTTTTCATTGATAGCGAGATATGTACAAACCGACATCCTTTGCACGACACCCAAAACTCGACTCTAAACGAAGACTGCCAAGGACTCTCAAACAACAGCCCCTAGACCTGGACATCTTTGCAAAGGACTTGCCTTGCAACAAAAAACTCATGAACTTGTACCCTAAGGACTCGATCGTGCAAAAAGGACAGGGGACCATACCTTAGACTTAAACAAAAGAGCGGCAACATACTCGAAGACATGCTTCGTAATTGTCATAGACCACCAAAACTAGTGACTTAGCCAACATGAGAGATGACATCTTCCCTTGTTCTGCAGAAGAGCCTTATATGTAGAATTTCTTGAGAGTATCGGCATTGAAGGTGTGTGGTATGGGAGTTCCATCGAGCTCAAGCGAGATGATATGCTCCTTGCCGAATGGACTTGTCAACGACGAAGGGCCCTAGACACTTGGTGTTCTACTTGGTTACGTGTACCGGGTTTCTCCTCAAGACAAGATCCCCGGGCAAGAACTCTCTTGGATGCACCTTGGAATTATAGGACTTTTCCATTGTAGCAATATACTTGTGTAGATTAGCTACGGCTCGCAAGCGCGTTTCTTCGAGGAGGTCTTTGGAGACATCTTCATCATCTATTGGAGGTCTTGTGGTTCGAAAGGAACCTGTTTGAATTTTCTCGGAGGTTACCGCCTCGGCTCCGTAAAGCGGCCTGAAGGGTGAGAAACCGGTTGGCCTTGTAGCTGTTGTTACGATAGACCACGGGACATTGGGTAGGACCTCGGGCCATTTTCCTTTGGGAAGACCGACTAAGGCCTTCGATATTGCTGTGAACACATTACCGTTCATCCGTTCAACAGCCCCGTTTGCCCTTGGATTAGTCACCGAGATATCACATTTCTTGACTCCAATACTAAGGCAGTACTCTCCGAATTCCAGTCCTTCGAACTGTTTGCCATTGTCCACTTGTAATTTCTACCGGTACCCCAAAGCGGCACACCACATTCTTCCGGAAGAACTTTCGTACATTCTTGGCTGTGATCCGTACCAACGGTTCAGCTTCAACCCACTTAGAGAAGTACTCAACTGCCACTATCGCAAACCGAAAGCCCCCTGGTGCTGCTGGAAGCTCCCCAACAATATCGATGCCCCACCTTGCTAGCGGCCGGACCGGTGGTATTGGCTGTAACACGGTGGTCGGCAAGTGCGATTGCCTTCCCATCCATCGACATCCCGAACAGGACTCTCACCAAGTCCTCTACATCCCTTATGGCTGTTGGCCGGTAGAAGCCTTGCTCGAAAGCTTTTGCAACCAAAGCCCTTGGAGCTATGTGAGAAGAGCATGAACCTTCATGAATTTCGCGCAAGAGTCGTATTCCTTCTTGCTGACTAAGGCACTTCAGCAATGGTGCACAAACTCCTCCTTTGTACAGCACTCCTTCGATCGGAACATAGCCCCTTGCTCTGTGCTGCATTCGCTGTTCCTCCAATCTGTTATTTGGCGTGTATCTTTTCTCGATGAAGGCCCTTATCGGGGCGCGCCAATCTTCCGAGACCAAGGCCAGGACTTTCTTGGTTTGATTGCTGACGGTGGCGGCTCTGATGAAGCGTTTCGTGCAACACGTCCGGCTGCAAAGGTCCTTGTCCCGCAGCTGCTTTGGCAAGCGAGGTCAGCCTCCTTGTTTTCTGTTCTTCGTATGTTTCGACCTCGAATCCTATAAAGAACTTATCCATCTCTCCGACCTTGTGAGCATACGCCGTCATTTCTGGATCAAGCGTTACGTAACCCTTCGCTAAGCTGTTCTGCTGCTAGCTGTGAATCGCAATACAGGATAAGTTTTTGTGCTCCCAACACCCTTGCCTGCCTTAGGCCCAAGAGGATGCCTTCGTATTCAGCTGCATTGTTGGTGGTTTGAAAAGCCAATCTAGCCGAGTACCTTAGTGTTTCCCCACCGGGAGATGTGATGATAGCGGCACGGCCAGGCATCGGAGACCCCCATGCTCCATCCGTGTAGACTGTCCATACTGGGTCCTCTAATTCACCCCGATTGTCGTCCTCCGTGTTGTCATTTGGGGTCCATTCAACCAAGAACTGGGCTAACACATCCGATCTGGATCGCCTTTCTTGCGACGAAGGTTAAATCATATTGTCCCAATTCGGCTGCCCACTTCAAGACATTGTTGGATGCCTTGTCCGATTTTAGCGCGTCTCTTAGGGGGTACTTCGTAGGCACCAGAATAGGATGATCATCGAAGTACCTTCGTAGCTTGCGTGACGCCATCGGGACGGCATACAAGAGCTTTTCAACGATTCCATATCCGCACCTGGCCCCGGCGAGTGTTTCCGAGACATAGTACAACTGGCAGCTGCTTTGCCTCCTGCTCTTTGGTCCGATATACGAGGACCCCACTAACAGCCTTCGGAGCTGCTGCGACATAGAGGAGGAGGGGAACCTTGGGTGGCGGTGGTTTCAAGGTTGTCGGCTCCACTAAGTACTGCTTGAGCTGTTCAAAGGCTACTTGATGCTCCTCTGTCCACTTGAAAATCCGCAGCCCCCTTAGTATTTCAAAGAATGGCATGCTTCGTTCGCCGGTTTAGAGATAAACCTACTCAAGGCCACAACCCTTCCAGTAAACTTTTGCACCTCCCTTATGGACTTTGGTGGTTCCATATCCAGAATCGCCTTGATTTTTGTTGGATTAGGATCGATGCCGGCTTCGGACACCATGTATCCCAACGACTTCCCCGCCTCGACTCCAAACATGCACTTGGCCGGGTTTAGCTTCATGCCCACTCTTCCGAGGTTTGCGAAGGTCTCGGCTAGGTCTTTCACGTGGTCTTGTTCAGCAACACTCTTGATTACAATGTCATCTATGTATGCCGCTGCATTGCGACCCAACTGGTCACCAAGGGTAGCCTTGACGGTTCGGGAAAATGTAGCCCCAACATTTTTAAGCCCGAAGGGCATTCGATTGTAGCAATATGTTCCTCCGGGTATTTGGAAGGCCGTCGGAGGTTAATCTTCGGTCGCTAGCCGGACTTGATGAAAGCCCGAGTAACCATCGAGGAAACTCATCAACGCAGCACCAGGCTGTGGTGTCAACTAGCTGATCTATCCTTGCCAATGGGAAATCATCCTTCGGGCAAAACTTGTTGAGAGTAGTGAAGTCAATGCACATTCGCCACTTGTTCATTTGGCTTTTTCACTAAGACCGGATTGGCTAGCCAAGTGGTTCGGTCAATGGGACGCACTACCTCCGCATCTAGCAGCTTCCGAACCTCCGCTTTGAGAATGGCAATTTTTTCTTCCGTCCAATCCCTCATGCGCTGCTTTATGGGCCTTACCTTCGGGTCCACATCCAGCTCGTGCTCAGCTACACTCTTGTCAATACCGGGGATATCCTTTGATGACCAAGCAAAGACATCAGCATTGTTTCTTAAAAACCGAAGGAGCTCCGTTTCTCTTTCCCGGGATAACCCACATCCGATCCAAACAGTCCGATCGGGGCGATCCGGGCACAACACCACCTCCTTCGTGCCTTCCTGCGGCTGTACCTTTGGCATGTACTTAGGCACGGCGGGGAGTTCCACGGGACCAGGAGTACCTTCGTTTTTACCAATGACGTTAATGTGACGCTGCCACTGGGGCCATGTCGATTTCCAACCTCCTGGCTTCGGCTTGATCTCCATATACCGCGATGACCCCCTCCGGTCCTGGTATCTTCATGCGAGAGATAACCATGATGAATGATAGCTAGAAACTTGTTGATGACCCTTCGTCCCAGCAACACATTGTACGGATACACCATATCGACTACGTCAAACCTAATGTCCTCGGTCCGATTGCCCCCTTGTCCATTGGAGCCGAGAGAATGAAACCTTCAATGTGATACATCCTAAGGGGTGAATGGGCTGTCCCCGAAGCCTTGCGAGAGGGTGTACGAAGGTTGCAAGTCCGCCTGCGTGAATCCCATTTTCTCTAAGGTATTCCATAGTAACACATCTGCTGAACTCCTCCGTCAATTAGAACTTTATGCACATCGAAGCCATGAATATTGACCCTCATAACGAAGGCATCATCGTGCGGATAAATCATTGGCTCGAAGTCAGCTGCTGAGAAGGCGATCGGCACGTCCCTCCATTTATGAAGTCCAAGCTGGCGGACAAGCAGCCACATGGGACACCCGCTCGATGTATTCTCTGCGTTGTCTCTTGGATGGAAAATCTCTGCTATTTCCTCCGGTGATCATGAGGATCGTTCCCTTGGACGCTTGGCTACACGCGTATTGAGCTGGCTCTGCCACTGGGACTTGTTGCACCACCCTTGGCCCCGGCCGATGCATGTCCGGGGTTCGCACTGCCGGAGAGACGGACGATGCACTGCTCGAGTTGCACTCGGTGCTGAATAATGAGCTGGCTGTGCAGCCCCGTAGGATGAAGCATACATTGGTGGGACGTAAGGCATGTGAAACGGCAAAGGCGGTGGTGGTGGCAATGCCTGCGAAGGTGGCGCATAATGACTAGTGTGCATCACGGAGCGAGGACCTTCGTTTTGCCCCTTCCGTCTTGCTGCGCACATTGCCTTGATTTCTTCACAATTGTTAGTCGTGTGATTTGCTCCTGACCCATGAAAATAACAGAAGAAACCTTGGGGCCTGTTCCCTGAGAAATTCTTGCCCCGGCCTCGCCTCGGCCTCCTCCTCTGTTACCACCGACTCCGAAGGCCCCTGTGTTTGTTGCGAGGGATAATTATCTTGCTGCGGAAAGTCCTGCTCTACATTATATACATTCCTCGACATCTTGTGCTGATTCCCTTCGTGCCTGAATTCATCCGGACGCTTCTCCCCCTTCGGTCGGACTGTTGACGCCAACCTGCCCTGGCGTTTTGTATATCTTCCTCGACCCTTACTTGTCCTTCCAATATCCGAAGCGGATGATCCGAGTTTGAGGTCTTTTTTCCCTGATTCTCCTTCGTGCTTCACGAGATATGAAGGCCCCTTGCCACGATTCTATGACGATGGGTTCCGGTACATCAGCCACCTGGCACTTCGGATGCATAAACCTTTTGGTGAAGCTGTGCCAATGTTTCCCCTTCTCTTTGACAACACGCGGCGGATCTCCACTTGTTTAACTCTTTTGGATGAGATCCACGAAAGTGCACCGAGAGAGCTTTTTTAGCTGCCCCCAAGAGCTGATGGATCCAGCTGGTAGCCTTGAATACCAAGTGCTTGCTATGCCTTCCAATGCTAACGGCAGCGCCACGGCTTTGATGGCATCTCCTCCACCAGCAGATTCAACCGCTGTCTCATATCGAATGAAGAACTCTTTTGGATCGGTCGTTCCTCCGTATACCGGGAGCTTCACTCCAGCCAGCCTGTGTGGCCAAACCGCCGTTTGCAATTCCCAAGTTAATGGCAACGAAGGATCTACCTCAACCTCCTGGCCCGGACCTGGAACCACCGGAATGGCGTTGTGCCTTTGTACCGGGTCCTCCTGCGGCTGCATCATTCGCCCGAACCCTTGGTTCCGTGAGGACAACTCCTGAAAGGCTTCATGTGCTTGGGGCCCTTCGCTCCGGCATATTTGCTCTCTTGAGAACTTCCAGCTGCTTTGTCAACAACTCCTGTGTTTTTATCACAGCCTCAAGCCTTTCCTTGTTCCCTTCCTCCTATCCGGCAAAATTTTCCATGGCTTGCTTTCTCAGCTCACGCTCTTCAACCGGTCTTCGCCGATTGTACTGTGCTTCTAATTGGGCGGCGAGAAGGCTTTCTTGCGCCTCCCTTCGACCTTGCTCTTCGTGATTGTTCAACGGCCTTCGCTGTTCTTCCCTTCGGGCTTGACCTTGTTCGATAGTAGCCCGACATTGTCTTCCCTTCGAGCTTGCCCTTCGTGCTCGGCCGGAAGCCTTACGCTTTCTTCCCTTCGAGCCTGCTCTTCGCGCTCGGCAAGAAGCCCGGCATGATCTTCCCTTCGAGCTTGTTCTTCGCGCTCTCTTTCCCGGCTCTGTCTTTCCAAGTCTCTGCGCTCGTGCTGCGAGCCGAGATACTCCGGTGTGACTCGTACCGACGCCTCACGACCTCCTTCGATCCCAGCTGAGGTTCCTTCATTGGCCACCCCTTCGGCCATGTCGGTAAGTGCACCTTCCTCTTGACCAATCGTGCCTCCCAGCTCGATGCGGTGGAACCCGAAGGGTCACCGGCTCTCCTGTTTCCGGTATATCCTCCAGCCATAACGTAGACCTTTACGTTCGCTCCCCACGGACGGCGCCAGCTGTTGTGGTTACAAAGGCCACAAGCAACGAGGATTGGGCCAGCCCAAGGTGTCCCGGAGATTTTATGGGCTTCGGGACTACGAAGGTCCTTGGGCTAGGCCTAATGGAAAGGAACGAGAAAGACTACGAAGGCGAGTAAAAGTTTGAAGGGATCACGAAGGAGTCACGAAGGACTCCAACGGACTTCTATCATTTCCGGTACGGTGTAGTTACGGGGAGGCAAGATGGGCTCATTAGACGGGCTAGAGAGAGTATTTATAGTCCATACACTCTCAACCCTCATCCCCACATGAGCCCATACAAGCTACACTTATACCCTTCCTACTCTACCTACTCTTGGGCCGAATCCTTTCTTCATATGCTTGCTTGGGCCTTGGCTGGGCCAATTCCTTCCCACCAAGTGCTTCTCCTGGACCTTGTGGTGCTTGCTCTAGGTCCTTATTGGGCCTAATTTCCCTCCGGGCCGGCCCATTGGGATAAGGTGGGGATCTTCCCCCAACACAAAGAAGGAAAAATCCCAAATTATAATGCGTATTTGTCTTTGACAACATTAATCTTTCTTGCCCCATGTACATCGAAACAATTTGTCTCACTATCTAACTAAATGTAGTGGTTAGTAATTGGTGAGGGACATTCATAGGAGAAAGCAACAACCAATGATGTGTTTTGAGATTATTTTCAATACTAATTAAATGGACTTTTAAGTGGTACATTTGCCTCTTCTTGGTCTTTGGGACTGATGCAAATATGCACTATATAATGGGAAGGAGTAGTCCGTAGTTGGTCTAACAAGCTGGTACGCACTTAGGCCGGTCTCGGTGGAGAGTGTCATCGTACGAGTTACCAAGAAGAAGTTCTCAAGTACTGTGCCGGTGGAGGGTCATGGTGATAACACTCATCTCTTATCCAATGACACTCCCTCTCTTCTATCTCATGCCATGTCGACAAATTTAATGCTCATGACACTACCATGACACTCCCATTGAGATTAGCCTTAAGATAATATATCTACTTATATTTTAAAAGTGCAACCCACTAAGAGTCATTCACATTCAATTCTCTACAACCACATGAAACCACATCACCTTAATTGTTTTCCACCGTCGGATCTTTACCTCCCACTGAAATCTATCCGTTCACTTTGTGTCTTCGATTGATTCCAACTTTATCGCCTCCCCTCTCATCCTTAATTCACGCATTGATTTTCCAGCAGAAACGTTTCCCAACCACTACCTTGCCGTACTCGCTTAATTGAGCATGTTTCCATCGTTTGGTCAACGAGCAAGCCGACCTCATTAACAAATTGGGCCCCTAAGAGCATCTCCAGCAAGGCCCCTATTCGGGCCCCTACTTTACTATTTAGAGTCTTAGGGTCTTTGACCCAACAACCAACTCTACCAAAGCCCCTACTTGGGTATGCATTTTCCATGCCATCTCAAATTGCATCCTCAAGACCCCATTCCTAAGGGCCTCCAAACCTAGCTCTCAAACGCGGGCCCCATTATTGTTTTTCATTTCTTCCTTTCCTTCTCTCTGGTTCCTCTCTCCCGAGCCCGACCGACCTCGGCGGATCCCGGGCGACGGACGACGGCGGAGCCTCTCCCCACGCCGCCTGGCCCGCGCCGCTCGTCCCGAACTACAACCGCCTCCTCTCCCTTGCCTCCGGCCGCTCTTGCGCCTATCCTTGCCACCAACACGCTACCTCGGTCGCCCTCGCACCCTACCATCCCCAGCAACTAGCTTCGTCGCCGGAGCACCTCCAAGCCGGCTATCCCTCGGAGAAGGTCCGCCGACACCGGATCTACGCAATGGACCCCACCATGGTCGGATCTTGGTTCTTTGGGAACACCCAAGGTCTTGCGTACCTTGCAGGTAACGGAGGATGGTCTTGACGCCAACCCAATGCCTTCTGGTTAGGGCAGCACTATACCTAGCGAACAGATTGACTACGAATGCAATGTCGGGCCTTGTGCAATTCGCAAGGTACATCGGTGCTCCAATGGCGCTCAAGTAGGGAACTTCGAGTCCCAACATTTCTTCATCCTCTCCTTTGGGTCCGAAGGGGTCCTTTTTCACATCAAGTGAACGGACCACCATGGGGGTCTTCGAGAGGGTAGCACTTGCCCATATTAAACTTTTGAAGTACCCTCTTTGTGTAAGTAGACTGGTGCACAAACACTCCTTCAAGGAGGTGCTCGAGCTGCAGGCCCAAGCGGAACTTGGTTTTACCCAAGTCCTTCATCTCAAACTTTGTCTTGAGGTAAGCCATGACTTCCTCGGTGTCCCCTTCGGTGTCAATGATATTCAAATCATCGACATAGACGGAGATGATGCAAAATCCACTCGGAGATTTCTTTATGAACACGCCGGGACAATCATCACTGTTTGTGTAACCTCTCTTCGAGGGATAGTTATTCAAACGGTTGAACCACATCCTTCCGGATTGTTTCAACCCATACGAGTGCACGCTACGAGGCTCACACTATACATGTTGCGATTTGGATTCGGACCAGGGATCTTGAGCCCTTTAGGGACTCATATAAATTTCCGAATCCAGTGACTCATACAAGTATGCGGTCACGACATCCATCAATTGTATTTTGAGATTCGGATTAGCTGCCATAGATATCAAGTAGATCGGAATGTGATCCCACTCATGATGGGAGAGTATGTCTCATCATAATCAATAACGGGTCTCTGCGTGAACCCTTGTGCCACCGATCTCGCTTTATATCTTACCACCTCATTATTTTTGTTCCTCTTTCGGAGGAACACCCACTTGCATCTTACAGAGATTTCTTTTGGGGGTGTTGGGACTGCAGGCCCAAACACTCTTCTTTTATAAAGCGAGCGCAACTCGCCTCGACTCGCTGCTTTTCATTTATCCCAATCCGAGCGCTTCGGCACTCGCCATGGACTTTGGTTCTCGATCCGGATCCATTGAGCCATCAATCTTTGAGGCAAAGTTCACATTCATGATGGTGGTCTTTCCGTTAAATAAGTCCCCCGTGAGCACATAGTTAGTGGAGATCTCATCCATATCCTCCAGCTCGTCGTGATTTCCCAAAACGACCGAGCCGAGGCGTTCCAATTTCTTTGTGCGTTTAAGCGCGCGCGATGCACTAGGATTTCCATCTTCGAGGATGGGATCCTTCGGGGACCATCCCAACTTCGAGGTTGGGTCGCCTCTTCGGGGGCTCCGTCCGCATGACGGTGTCCTTCAAGGACATTCTCAACTTTAGGCTGAGCTTCTTCAACCGAATCCTAGAGTGGGACAAGTGGCTCATGGTCGTGCCTCCGTGGACGTCTCCGTGGGGCTTTGTCCCGAGCACCCGGAGGTCTCTCCCTCTTCCTAGGATGGGGGGTGACTCCGAGTTAGTAGCCTTTAGGGCTATCTGCACTCTCTCCGGTGCATTTACTACGAGTATATGCGACCTTATTACTCCCTTATGATCGGGGAAGACATTGGCAGCTTATTTGCAAGATTTTGCTAATTTACAATCCGCTGAACTTCCGGTTCAGCCTCGCTAGTGCGTGGGGCTAAGGACTGCATCCCGGTTGCATTCCACACAATTTCCGGTATTCTTCGGGATGCCGGTCTCCCTAATCGTTGGGAAATTGTCCTCATCAAAGATGCAATCAGCGTCTTGAGCCGTATGAAGATCCCCGATCATAGGCTCTAGGAACTTGGTTATGGACGGAGTCTCATAACCAACATATATCCCCAACTTCTGGTGGGGTCCCATAGAAGGACACCGAGGAGGTGGTATCGACACATATACTTGCACAACCGAATTTTCGTAGATGGGAAATACTTGGCACTTTCCCACGCTCTAGCTGCAAGGGGGATGTCTTATTATATGCAGTTGGCTCGAGTTGGATCGGTGCTGCCGCATGTAGCACTTGCATGGCCCCAACAAATGGTTGGTAGCCGACAATTGTGCAACAATGGACGAGCAATCCACTTTATCCTTTTAATCAAGGACTCGACTATGCCATTTTGAGTGTGGACATGTGGTACTAAATGCTCAACCTTAATGTCCATAGCCATGCAATAATCATTAAAGGATTTTGACTCGAACTCACCGAGCATTATCCATACGAATGGATTATATGCGGTTATCGGGAAGCGGCCTTTAATACGATGATTTGGGCAATCAGCTTAGAGAAGGCATGGTTCCTTGTGGACAGCAGGTCCACATGACTCCACCTAGTAGATGCATCAATTAGTACCATGAAATACCCGAACGACCCTAAGAGGGGCGGAATAGGTCCACATATGTCTCCCTGTATCCTTTGCGGGAAAACAAAAGACTCATCCCAAATCTTTAGGAGGGATGGCTTAGTGATCAACTTCCCCTTTGCACAAGCCGTGAAAATGGATTCTTCAGGATTCGGGAAGTTCTTTGGCTCAAATTCATGGCCAGCAGAATTGTTGATGATTCTTCTCATCATCCCCAACCCAAAACGTGACCCAATCTTTCATGTCATGTCTTAAAGGCATCCGATCACGAAATACTGTCTTCATTGCAACATATTCGTCAACGGGTTTAATGTACGTAGGGTACAAACCCGATCGCGATGAAGGGACTTTTTCAACCACATGCTTTTGATATCCATCAAAGTTTGTGATGAGCAAGTATTCAATACCATGCTCGAGTCTCGGTTTCTAGATGGAAACCGTTTGCCCGGATATCTTTAAGGCTCATAAGGGTACACTTGGATTCCGGATAGAGGATGGCATTCCTCACAAGTATCCGTGTACCCATAGTGAAAACTAGTGTGCCACTTCCGATGCCGGCAATATGAGCTTTGCTTTAGGCAATGGTCATAACATTTCCGGACTTCTTGGTTAAAGTGTCGAAATATCTAGTTTTCCTTAATATGGTATTGGTGGTTGCGCTGTCTACGAGACAACACTTCTCATTCGCCATGGGACTCATCCGAGCCTACATCAAATACCCCGAATATGATAAATAAAGATGCAGGAAATGTAAACATAACAAAAACAGGCATAAAATAAGGACTGCTCTCGGGGAGACTGTTTGCAAAGACTTCGGACTTTAGAACAGCTGCTCTTTAGGCGCATATTCATGACCTAGTGCTACTTCGGGAGCACTATTTACAACTACGGTTCTTCGAGGAACCGTGTGCTAGCACGACCCATAACCATGGTTTTTCAGGAATCATGAGCTCTTCAGGAGATTTATTACAGTACTTCCGGACTGCAACGGATAACATGTGGATCATTGCTCTTGACATAAAGAGGATTACTCGAGGTCCCCAAATATGTCAAAGTCATCATCAAGAACGTCATCTCCGCTGTCATCCTTACGGACGTCTCCACCACTCGCAGTGGCATCAATGACCATGTCACTCATATGAGATTCACGCGAAGTCGTGAGGTGGGACTCGGGGCCTCCCTCGTTCTTACTTCGGAAGAACGATGACGGGCGTCAAATCGGGTGTCCGGGGACGCGACGAGTTCACGAGACCAATGTCCCGAACGTCCGCATCCGTAGCATGCATTCTTGCTCCACATAGGTGATTCACCTACAAACTTCTTGTCACCTTTACCTCGGGGCTTACCCTATCCTGGATCCCGGTTGCATTCCACACAATTTCCCGGCATTCTTTAGGATGCCGGTTGTCACACCCAGTTTCAACGACCAAAACCGAATGCATCCGTATGCGTGCCCGGGAACAAGTTTTCACGCACACAGGACAAATAATGTGATAAAAGAACAATGTCTTTATTAAATCGAATACTTACATCGATATTGTCTCGGAGGACTAAATACAAATATACGCTAGTGGAAGACTCCATAACACCACGGGCAATCGACCAGGGGTCCACACGCCTAGACCTTTCTCATCGGTGGTATAGTTCAAACCTTCTTCATCTTCCGAGCAGCAATAGTTGATAGCAAAAGGTTAATAGTAAGAATGAGTACATGTCGTAGTCAGCAAGTGTGGGAATATATGACATGCGAGCTGAATGAAAGGAAGGCTAATACATGGTTTGCAATAGAAGCATCTATACTAGTCAAGTTAATTAAAGCAACCTATTTAGTAAGTAAAGAAGAACCAACATGTTACACCACACGTTAACCACTGTAAGCTACCCCACTTACGAGAAAACCATACTACAAGTTACCCCGCATGTGGCAAACCACACTACAGATTACCCCATCTGCAGCCAAACTCACTACAAGTTACCCCACTTGTAGCTACCCAAGGGTTACTCCACCCAAACCATCCCTCTAGTTCTCGTGAGGATCCGGGCCGTTCGTGACCGTGAACAGGGCTGTTTAACGGTTTTTACACTCTGCGAGAGGTTGCACAACTTTACCCATAGGTCGGTGATTCCATCACCCGTCGGTGACTAAAAACCTCCATTGTACCAACACACTTCTTTAGGTGTGAGGCCAAGAGATCACCACAAGATCTTTCGAAGGACTTCCCAGCTTGCAAAATGCCCATGCTAAGGTTTCACCGTCGCAAAAGTGACGCATGACCCGGAGGCCCCCTCTTGCACCGTGGCTTCAAGTACTTTGTCTTTCCTCGCCCGAATCCAGAAGACACCTTCTTCCGTCATCCTTCCTCGACGCCCGCAAAGCTGGGAAGTTACCTTTGTACTAAACCTTACCTACCCATTATCAGCCCCGTGCTTTGTGCGGAAGTCCTGGGTTGCCGCTCCAAGAACCGGTCCTTATGATCCCAAACAGGTACCACCACAACTAACGGTGTGCACCGGCACCATCATCGACAATCCTCCTGTCGGGATCACCTAAGTTCCATGTTGCTAAAAAGCATTACCAGTTCATGATCATTATGTTCAAGTGGATAATTAATCAAGATTAGCATTTAGTTCAGTTTGAAACCCATTATAAGCAACTAGCAATGACGTATCCATACTAACATACTACACCATAACCAAGGCGACAAGGAAAAAGTATAGAACAGGGTATGACACAATAGGATTCAAATTAAATTGCAATGCATGAAAAGTAAATTCAAATAGATGAGAAAGTAGGCGCAATGTGCATCAAGGACACTTGCTGTTTCCCCTTGCTTGCTCCTCGGGTCTTCAAGTCTTGCTCTTGAGGTCTTCGAAATATATGTTCTTCTATTTAACGTCACACCGACACAAAACATGCAAGAAACAAGCATACAAGCAAACTAAGAAACGGTACACCAAACAATACCTAATTACTATGAAAACAGATCTTGATAAATAGTACATGTCACTACGATCGCGTGAACGTAAGAACCGTCTTAATCGGAATTACGAGCGAAAAGATATAAATATCGGAAGATCTAGGCGGGTTTAAACTGCAAAATAACATTTTCCCGTAAATAATTAATTTTATTGACGCAATAGAAAGAAATAAAAGATTATTCATTTGTATGAATAAAGAGAGTTGAAATAAATACTTTATTTCGTAGAATAAAGAGGAAGGAATTATATTTTAAATCCAAAAGCATATGTTTTACATTATTCTTTGAAAAACTATAAAGGTTAGGGTTATAATCGCAAAATATTCAAAAAATAAACATATATTTTAAGAAACGAGAAGAGTAAAGGATTAATTAACTTTGTAGAATTAAATAATTTATTTTAGAAAATCAATAGAAAACAATTTATTATGTTCCGAAAACATGCATTTTATTTTATTTTGTTATATAAAAGATAAAAGTAAGGACCTTTTTATAAAAAGGAGGGTTGCGATCTAATTACTGCATTTACAAAGCGAGGCTGCTACCGAACGGTGGCCAGCTCGACGAGGGTCATTGCCGGTATTTATTATTGTTCATACGCAAAATACGAGGACACGACCTATGCCTAAGGTCATGCTCATGTAAATTGACTAAACTAATCTAGAGTACATATGCATAAGAGCAAGCAAAGCGATCACAGCTCGGCAATTAGCTACCCCTATTGCTAGAAGATTGAACCCGCACTACTCTAGTATCTCTAAACAAGCAATTAACTACCGTGGTGGACGCCATGGCTGTAACTACAAGTTTGCCGAAGCCATGACAATCTGTACTACGAAGTTCTACAAAACTTTGACGGAACAATGTACAAGGGTTGCTCGGGATTCTCACCGAAGGTTTTCGAACACTCGCGATCGTGATGGTTGAATGGGATCTTCCATATTGATCGGAGGGAAGCAACCGTGACAAGCAAGCTGTAGGTCAAAGATGACAATTAGCTACAACACTTGCACTAACCCCGTCCAAGCTAAGCAGCGTACTCACCGGAACTCGTTGAGAACGTCGATTACGGATCAACGCAACGTCGGAGATCGGCTTCGGCGTTCCTGATTTATGCGGGCGGCGATGATGATGGGTGGCGGCGGTGGTGGCACAAGGGTATAGGATCGCGAGGCGTGGATTAGCGATGGGGCAGAAGATAAAAAAAAAGTTCACGGATGGCTGCAGCTCGTGTTATAGGCGCCGGGCACGAGGAAGCTCGGGTGCGCACGCCAAGGCAAGTAAGTCCGGCACGACGGCGGTTCTAGCTCGTTGGCGGCGAGGCTGCGATGCTGCGATACCGTGTGCGGTCCGGTTTTATAGACACGAAGCCCTAGGTTCCCGAACGCACACGCTTGGGGAGTCGAATCGAGTTGGCGGCAGTCCGACTCGATGGCGTTGAGGCTACCATGCGGCCTTGGAGACGCTCACGCGAGCTACACGCAGGCCGCTCACGAACCGGGCTGCAACATGCCATGTCTTAAAGGCATCCGGGTCACGAAATACTCGTCTTCATCGCAACATATTCCTCAACGGGTTTAATGTATGTAGCGTACAAACCCGATGGCGATGAAGGGAGTTTTTCAACCACATGCTTTTGATATCCATCAAATTTTGTGGTGAGCAAGTATTCAATACCATGCTCGAGTCTCGGTTTCTTGATGGAAACAGTTTGTCCGGATATGTTTAAGGCTCATAAGGGTACGCTTGGATTCTGGATAGAGGATGGCATTCCTCACAAGTATCCGCGTACCCATAGGGAAAATTAGTGTGCCACTTCCGATGCCAGCAATATGAGCATTGCTTCCGGTAATGGTCATAACATTTCCGGACTTCTTGGTTAACGTGTCGAAATATCTAGTTTCTCTTAATATGGTATTGGTCGTTGCACTCGTCTACGAGACAACACTTCTCATCCGCCATGGGACCCGTCCGAGCCGAGTATCAAATACCCTGAATATGATAAATAAAGATGCAGGAAATGTAAACACAACAAAAAACAGGTATTAAAAAAAGGACTGCTCTGGGAAGACTGTCTGCAAAGACTTCGAGCTTTATAACAGCTGCTCTTTAGGAGCATATTCATGACCCAGTGCTACTTCGGGAGCACTATTTACAACTACGGTTCTTCAGGAACCGTGTGCTCTTCAGAGCACGACCCATAACCATGGTTTTTCAGGAACCATGAGCTCTTCAGGAGATTTATTACAGTACTTCCGGACCGCAACGGATAACATGTGGATCATTGCTCTTGACATAAAGAGGATTACTCGAGGTCCCCAAATATGTCAAAGTCATCATCAAGAAGGTCATCCCCGCTGTCATCCCGACGGACATCTCCGCCACTCGAAGTGGCATCAATGAATATGTCATTGGTATGAGATTCAAGCTCGGTGGTGAAGTGGGACTCGGGGCCTCCCTCGTTGTTACTTCCGGAAGAACGACGACGGGTGTCAATCGGGTGTCCGGGGACGCGATAGTTACGAGACCAATGTCCTGAACGTCCGCATCTGTTGCATGCATTCTTGCTCCACCTAGAAGATTCACCTGCCCTCCTGTCACCTTTACCTCGGGGCTTACCCTTTCCGCTGCCTTTGAACATACCACCCTTCCTACCCTTCGATTTCTTACGGGCATGTTTCGGCCCATCGAACTCCCGACAACATTGGCATGTGCTTCGGACACACCCATCGACCCGGTGGGTCGAGCAAAATGGTTCCGCATGAGGACCTCATTTTGTTGTTCTTCAACCAACGAGGTCCGAGCGAGCTTAGAATACCTTCTGTATTTTTTGACACTTGTACTCGTTGTTGTAGAACAATGTTGCTCGGGTGGAAGGTGTTCGGGGTTTTCTCGATCATCTTAGCGTCCGTGATCCGCTAGCCTCACGGACGCAACATCGAGAGGATTCGATGAATGGCGAGTTATACGCTACCACGAGACTTATAGGAGTGCAATGGTAATCCGGTCATTCTAAGCTCGTGGGAGTGCAATGGCCTATTGCTGGTCAAGGCAATCCTTCGAGGATTCCCACAGAACTTGAGGATCCTCCTCGGTCATGTACTCGGTTTCGAGTCCGGGTGTATGTGATGTCGCGAGAAAGGCGAAGCCTTTGCACTTTCGGCGTCATCGACCATAGCCTTTTCCTTGCCAGCTTTAGGCTTGGCAATGGTATGACCGAGGCACATGGATCTTAGGTTAATGACAATATCCTTAGCCCGGGTGAGGTAGTTGCTGCCATCCAATGCGAGCTTGGTGAACTCCCTCTTTGCAATGTCCGACATGCCTGCAATATCATGCAATTTACTTCAGGTAAATAATGCATGTAGATATTGCAATTATATGGGTCATGAATATTCCCAGAAAAATTTCCTGCATGTTAGTGAGCATAAAATAATATTGCATAATTTACTTTAAATAAAACGCAGGGCTAGATGTGGCAAAACTGCAACTAAACACTTTAGGGTTTAGTCCGCAAATTTCTAGAATCCAAAAAAATTAATTTTGCGAACGGACCAATCTTCGGGGTCTTTATGCGAAATTCACTTGGTTCGGAATTCGGCCCGGTCCAGTTTTTTTTCTTTTGTGTGCGCGTAGAGGCCACTTTAATCCGGCCTTAGGCCGGATCGGCTTATGGGCCGGCAGCCTAATTAGGTGGTGGCCTCTTGGCCCGGTCGTTCGGCCCGACCTCCTCCCCAGCCGGCTAGGGTTAAACCCTAGCCGAATGGCGCAAACCGCATATGGGCGGTGCCCCATTTTTCTTATCCATCCGAAGGCGGCTGCGCACGGCCCCGACCAAAGGGCTCCCCGCCTCTAGTTGAGATCCGGCCGGATCCGGTGGACCTAAGGCCGTGGGGCGCGCTAGGCCGGCCACTACGAGGGCACGAGGCGGAAGCCCATGGTGGCCCTCGCGACGCAGGTGCACGACGGTGGGGCCTGCAGCTGCGCGCGGCGCAGGTGCTGCTGCTTCTTAGCGGCCCGGGCGGAGCCCACGGCGGCGCGCGCGGACCGCCCGACAAGGCGGCGAGGCGGGTGGAGCCGACCGCGGCCGTGGGCGACCGGCATCCGGGGGGCCATCCACAACGGAGGTAGCCGCGCGGGGTCTTCGGCCCGACGGCTCTAGAAGCTTGCCATGAGGGCGCTTCGGGTCCTCATCTCCTGGAAGGGAGGTCGCAGCGCACCTTGTGCGCGTGAGGCACGAGGCGCTCCGGGGCCCCGGCCGGAGGGAGGCGACGGTACTTCCGAGCTGCTCGCGGTCCGGTGTGGTCACTACGGCGTGGCGGCGCGGTTGCAGCACTCCGGGTCCGCGTCCCCTACCGATTCTTTCCCGAGATGCAGCCCTGTGACATCCCATGTCACAAATTGGCGATTGCACTTGTGCTAATTAACGATTTGCATGTGCAAACCTCATTTAGGGTCTCGCCTCCACATAAAATAACAATTAGGATTTCTAGTGACTCAAACCCTAGCTCCGAAGATCTTGATGATTCTTCATGATAGTGCCCCCATATTTTGCATATTCTGGTAGTACATATCAAACCATGAATTTAGGACATTTTTCCCAAATTTTTAGGGTGGCACATTTTCCTAGAATATTCAAACTAAGTCTGAAAACAACAAGCTGTTCTTGAATTTTTGTAAATTTTTACAAACCGAATTAGGACTTTTACCTATAACAAAAGTTGTTCATCATAACGCACCGAGAGCACATAATTTTTGGTTTGAAAAATATCAAACAGAATAATTTATTTGGATCAAAACAGAAATAGTAGCTCGATGGCAAAAACGTAGATAGGAAGAACCTTCTCGGAACAGGGCTCGAACGGTGGCTAGAGCCACCCGCCGGCGAGGCCATCGGCGTTCGTGCCCATCCCGGCCGGACGGGGCGCCGTCCTCCTGCACAGCGCCGCCCCACGCGTCGGTGATAGCCGTGGTCGCGTAGTTTCCACGCGAGAAGGTCGGCCGTCCGTCGTCGCCATAAAAGAAGCTTCCCGTCGCCGCCCGAGCGAAACCCTAACCGCCACCCCTCGGTTCTAGCTCCTCTCGTCCAAGCCACGGCACGTCACGAGCTCCGCCTCATCCCCAAGAAACTCCCCTAAGAAGCGCCACCCCACCCCGCATCGGATCGAGAGAATTTCCACTTTTCCCCGTCTGCACCACCGTGCGCCATTGTTGGCCATCCTTCTTCTCCGGTGAGTCATCCCTTGATTCCTCTCGCTAGTAGCTTCCTCCGGCACCAACGAACACCCCTTAAGCTTACCCCTTCTTCTTGTGCGAGTGTTTCGTCGGGGACGTCGCGAGCTGCGCCGCCGTCCGCCATCGTCCTCCGCCTTCTCGTTGACCCACCGTTGTGGTGAGCCTCTCTAGCCTTAGGGTCCCGCGACGCAATCCCCACACCGCACCGATGCTCTCCAGCCCACGCGCCCCCTTCCTCCCGCATCCCCTCGCCGCCATCGACCATGCCATCCCCAGCGCCCGGAGCGCGTTGGCCGCACTCCCACACTTCGTGTATAAAACTTGGATTTGACCAAATGAAGACTTTATGGAAACCTTGTAATCTGTACTCTAAAATGAACCTATTTAACGTATATGTTTATGAGGCAAAAATAAAAGTTTGAGCAACCTTAAGTTGCTATCACGGTCACGAGGCGTAACTGGATTGCTTTTTAGAAATTTCATAACTTTTGCCACATAAGTCCAAAGTACTCGACCAAGCACTCGTAGGAAAGTTTAGAATGTGTAATTTGTCATGGTTACATAAGCCAAGTACTTTCTGTGGAGAAGATGAGAGATTCAAGTACTTAAAAGTGCTAACCCGTTAAGGGAACGTATCAACATTGCGTTTTAGAAATTCCATAACTTTTTCTATGCAAATCCAAACGATGTAATTAAACACTCGTTGGAATCCTTAAAGAGTGTACTTCACATGACCATAAATGGTTTACCCAAGTTCTGTGACGAAAAGTTAGGTTTTGGGCTCATTAAGTAGGCTTCACGATAAGCCCGAAATGGACTTGAAACGAAACGATTTTGTAAACAATACCTAAACAAATTTGGACACACCACTTCATTTAACATGTTTGATCATATCCGACAAGGTTCCGATGCATTTGAGCATGTCATGATAATTTAAACATTTTTGCTTTAGTACATTATTGTACCTTGTCTTTGCACGATAGGAAAAATTCGTATACATTCATATTTTCTTTTGGTGCTCAATCATAAAATGATGGAAATCATCATGAGAATATGTTGTAGTACTCTCTTGCACGAGTGATGAGACTATGAAAAGATATAATGATGGTGCATGTTAGGACTTGCTCTTAAATAAATTTTCCTAGGTCATCCGATGTTAGTATTATTTTACGTGCACAAGTACTATGCTATTAAACCATGGCAGCCCACATGATCATATGTTTATTTCATTTTGTTCATGTACATTATTCATTACTGCCATACTCCCTTGCTTACTAACTAAACATGTATAAGTATGCTACATAGTATATATTTCTTCTAATTAGAAGGTTATTGATGGATACCCGGGAGGGTTTGTTCCCGATCTTTCGGCGGATACGTGGGGGATAACTCGATTGATGGCGAAGTCGACGTTCACGGCCCGACTACAACTGTCCGGAGACGTTGTGCCTTAGCGACCGATACACCAACTCCGATGGTTGTCGCGAACTTGTGGTGCGCGACACCCGGCCACGAGGGCACTCGTCCTGCAAGCAATCGAAGAACTAGCAAGAACAAGTAGGACAAGCACTGAATTGCGAGATAAAGATGAAGAACACGAACTGAAGTCTCAATAATGTGGGGTTCTGGAAACAAGCAAACGGGCGGTTTAGCCAACACGCGCGCAGCAAGCCGAATAGCAGTAGCTAATTCCAATCAACAAAACCCGAGGGTTCCTAATGGCGGCTGCAAGTTATATGAATGTGGAAGGACGACCTCAGGCGGGCTGGGGTCGTGCTCCAACCCTAGGACGCGTCCGAAGTGGACTCTACTTGATACACGACCCCATGGGCCAAAATAAGGTGTCGCAGCACCATAAGCAGAAAAGGTCTCTGCAATAAAATGACGGTTCCGGCCGACTCCGAATAGATATGGGCCTAAGGTTGGATCCATGTGAAAGTAGACTTCATGATCTTTCCAGCAAGTACTCGGGCTCCTCAAGCCGACTCCGTATGTGGTCGTGGCAGTCGTGACAAGTTGGTGCTGTTCTGGAGTCCGAATCCAGCCTGCACGAATCCAACTCTGTTTTGTTCCTGTCCATCGTTCCTATGCAACACAAGGCAGCAAACATTTCCATTGTCTATATAAGACTGATATGAAGCTAGGGACGAAGCCACCTGATGGTTGAATTGGAGAACTCGGGCACGAGTAATGGGTCCAACCAGCTTGTCGGGAGTAGGTGTGGATGTATCGATGATATTGATGTCCTCATTAGTTATCCCCATAACATTATCTACATAAATCACCGTCATGAAAAATCATGTCATCTCCACATGGGCATGTTGATTTTATGCAAACATTTCATTGAATTTTGATATTGAGAAAGTTCCATCAACTAAATATCTATAAATTCGCTCATGCTCACACACCGCATTGCATTCATATAGGAACCCCGACCGAAGGCAAGAATCAAGAAGGGCAGCAGCTTGAGCTGAGTGCATTCGAGTGTGCTAACTGCGAACCCAACCAAGGCAAGCCCCGGAGCATAATCCTACTTGCTTAAATTTTCCATCTTTGTTTCACTTAAGTCTATGTTTTGTATTTTGCATTTACGTTCAGGAGTTGATCGTAAACTAGCTGCATTAAATCCCTGTTCCCATGGTTTGGCTAGGTATAATCCTGTTCGAAGATGCTATGCTTAATAAATTCATGGGCTGCAACACCGAGTGGTTTGGAGACCACCCGGTCTAGGGATTAAATTTTGATCACCCTCACATGATTAAATTGGAGACCGTACGGGGAAGTGCATGTGTTCGAAAGCGGTGACAAGGTTGGCCCTTGTTCGACATAGCCCCATGCGTGTCGGTTGAGGACCGTTCGTTGTGACTCCGCGAGCGAGTATTGAGTTGTGTACCAAATGCATACCTTGTATGGGAGTTGGTAAACTGATGTAACTTCGAGTCGTAGTGTTGGACGGTATCTCCACCCTTGGTGCAAAGTGTTGGTCACGGTGGATGCACGGATTCGTGAGTAGCTGGAGGGTCTGTTATTACCATTGGACCCAACGCTACTATGGTTGAATGTGGAATGCACACTCGGAGGTAGGACCCGGCTCATATCTATGGTGATCTTGTGAAAGGTGGCCATACGTGTTCTTAAATGATGCGTATATCGTGCATTTGGGTTTCCCCTGCAGGGTGTAAATCGATATATATCGCCGTCCCTCGCGGTGATGAGTACCACTTGTCTCGAGCAGATTACATCGTAGTAAGGAAACAATATGATGAATAAGCTTGCTGTTTTTGGAGAATTAATTTATGTATTGCAACCATGTTTGTTAGAGTTGCTCACTAAATTTATGTTCATGTTTCCATCCTTTTAAATTGGCTAAAACATGGAAGATCAAAATACATAGGTGCTGTTTTTGGCAAATTTCAGCATGCCAAGTCAAGCCCCCTGCATATTAGGGTCGGTTCTTAGAACCATTTTTGACGGGTAACCCTTACGGAGTATATTAGATACTCAAGGTTTGCATTTAAATTAATCTCGGGAATCCCGCAGCCCGATTACTGTGATTGCTGCGGGAAGTTTGTGTGGCAAGGTGAGGAGCCCCGGGATTGGACCGTGGAGTGGGTTCCGTCTTCACCGAACCAAGAGTGAGGCCACATCGTATGGGCTGATGTGGTCTCCTAAATAAGCTGTATATATTTATCGTCGAGATATTTACGCTTCCGCACATTGTATATTAAGTAATGTAAATCTAAAATTGCACTCCATATGGTATTGTAATCTGAATTCAAAGTTTATGGTTTGTAATGACTTGAATATCATCTCGTAAAATTTACTACCTACACACTTAATTATGATATGTAAATTGTGAATGTATCGTTGATGTATGTGCAATGTACTTCGCTTCGTCGAACGTCTCCCGATACAATCATGTACGATAATCCCTCTTGCTTTGCAAGGTGGGGGTGTCACAAGCCCGGGGACTCGCCTTGCTGCGCGGGGTGTGACAACCTTTCTACGGCGGTGGTAGGCGGCGGACTAACGGGGACATCAACGACGGCACAAGTGAAAGTCGCCTAGAGGGGGGGGGGTTTGAATAGGTGATAATCCTGAAAATCACTTAATTTAACAAATTAGAAACGCATGAAAGATTTGTCCGAATCCAATGTCCGACTATAGTAGGATAAAGTCCGACTAAGACAAATATCCGACTAGAGTAGGACAAAGTCCGACTGCCTCGTGCGAAAAGTAGATCAGCAGCCAAGTTGGACAAATCAACGGATAATAAACAACAAGCAAGCAGCTAGCAACACAAGAAACCTAAGACAACAAGGGGACAAGCAAGCAAGCCACCAACACAAGTTAATCTAGGAATTTAAGCAAGAACAACCTAGAGCTATAGCACACAAATTGAAAGAAACTAAAAGGGACAAGGGAGACACGCGATTTTTCACCGAAGTTCAGCTCCACCTTGGAGCCTACGTGCTGCGTTGAGGAGTCCACCAAGGACCGGGTTGCTCTCAACCCTAACCTCTTCAAACCGCCACAAAGGCCGGCTTAAAATCCACTAAAACAAAACTCCCCGAAGGGAGGGGCAATACAAACGACCCGAGTCTCAACCACGAGCTTGGGAGCTCGCCGGGTAAGGCCTAACTGTCTAGGAGATGAATCCCCAAGAGTAACAAACACAACAAGCACCGACGATGAGAATGAAACAAGTGCTCTTGAGATGGAGATGAAGCTCAACGAATTCTCCTCAATCTTCTCGCAAATCCGCCAAGGATTGGAGTGGGGAATCAATTTGGAAGAAGAGGAGTGCTTGGGAGAGTTTGGAGTGTATTTGAGTGTGGCAAAAGTGCCAACCGACCAAATGGGCACGAAGTCCCCTTTTATAGCCGGGGCACTCAAAAGAGCCGTTGGGCTCGGTCGACTCGGACTTTGTCCGAGTGATTCGGACATTGTTTGACTCAACGTTGTGTTTTGCTTTGGAGTCCGACTAAGAAATCCGACAATAGTCGGATATGTCCGAGTGAATAGCGAGTCGGATATTGTCCGACTCCTAGGGTTTTTGAAAGAGGGCGGACTCTCTAGAGTCCATGTGAAATGTCCGAGGGGGTCGGACATTGCTAGAGTCGGACTTGAGTCGGATATGTCCGACTCCTCACCGGTGCAAGGTTCTAGAGTCCGACTCCGAGTGTCCGAGTGAGTCGGACTCGACTCCCCCGATTTTCACGAATGGAAAGTTCTCCGGAGTCCGACTCAAATGACCGAGTGACTCGGACTTTGTCCGACTCCTAGGAAGTCAAAAACTGATTTTTGACTTGGAGATGGAATTTTGAGCACTTGAATTCTCACGCTTCATACTTGTGTATCCCTCTTGATAGTATGGTGTTTCCTATACTCAAGACATAAATAAAAAGCTTCACATCTTGATCTTGAGCATAGTTGACCATTTTTCCAAATCTTGTCATAATGAAAGCTCTTGGCCACTCATCGGGTGGAGTCGGATATTGTCCGACTCACTCGGACATTGTTCGACTACAACAGGAAGTTCACCAAATTTGCTATTCCGCATGGATCTACCGCACATTCCTAGCCATATTGCATCTACATCATGTATAGCATCCTAGGAACAACTTCTATGCATCATCTAGGCAGGGGAAACAAAGGTACTCCTAATCCATGGAAGTTGATCTTAAACCCTAGGTCGGAGAGGAGGATTAGGGGTAAAAACCTTGAAGCCGATGATGGGATCGAATAGAGTCCGTGTAGGAGAAGCTTTTCCCCACAAATCTCTCCAAATCGCCGGTGGAAGAGGGAGATCGCCAATGGAGAGGTCCTGTTGCCGGTTGGGTGAAGAGAGAGAAGGTTTGGTGTTGAATGAGGAAGATAGGGTGAAGGGGTAAGTTGGATTCGGCATATAGGGAAAATGATGTGGACTAGGGTCCCGATCTTCCGAAAGGTTCGGATAACTCTTGATTTGGCGAAGATGTGATACACGTCGATCCGGCTCTCGAACAACACATTCGAACCCCGCAATCGCACCACCACGTCATCTATGGTTATCAACCGGCATTGCACGGTTGACCTCGCCAAGAAGGCTAATCCCTGTCTGCGAATCAAGAACACAAGAAAGAACAATGAAGAATGCAACCAAATTTGCAGATGTATGATTAATCTCACGAGTTGGGGTCTCACGAACCGATGAACGGCGAAACCGTCTAAGCAGAATAATCTAAGCAAAACCCAACCCTAACATGGGTGGCGGCTGCTGCTAATAAATACTTGGGGCGTGCAAGAACCCCCTCGACGCTCCCCTAATGGGCTCAAACGAGATACATGGCCCAAAGGCCAAAAACGGTGACGCAGCACCAAAACAGATTACGGACGGCCCACTATTTCGATGATTCCTGGTGACTCCGGACGCATTTTGACATGAGACCAGATCCACTGGAAAGGTTATGAAATTACCTTTCCATACATCCGTAGAACGTCCACATCCGTGTGACATCCCCTCCGGGACACCCGGGAATCGGTACGGAGGAACACTCGACGAAGCGAGTTACAACGAAACATCATCTCATACAAGCCGGAATATATACATCATGGTATAATACAACCAGGTTTTCGAAAACAAACATTCTTGCAGCGCAATATAACATTATTGAAGTTTAACATCCTACGAGTATTCAGCGGAAGCTTGTCTATTATGCAACTCAAAAGTCTTCAAACGAAACAACGTGATGCACCGAGCCCTTCGCACATCACGGTCCTCTCTCTTCAAGGTGTGGGGATACGTTCCCACCGAAGGGAACCTCCCTACGGACATTGCTCCTCTTCGGGAAGCTGCCATACAAGTCGTGGTAGTACGACTCGTTCCCTGAAAGGTAATGAACAAACCCCGAGTATTCTAATACTCAGCAAGACTGACCCGTCAACATGGCACGCTAAGGCCGACGCCTAGTATGCAAAGGCTTTCCGGTCGTGGGGTTTACTCCTTTTAGGAAATAGCATTAAAGGTTGGGTCCTTACTTTCAATATTTTAGCTCATGTTAAGTTCATTAGCCTTGGTGTTTGCAACCTATCACTAGTGCAATCAAGTTCTCAATCAAGATAAAATAGATCTTAACCCTTCCATCTCTCATCTTCATCTTCCATATAATTTACTACGATGTGACGAGCTAAACAAGCGGTACTCATTACTGCGAGGGACAACGATTCGAATCGATTTATACCAGCTCGCAAAACCCGACTACACGACGTATACGCATCACGCCGATCGTATATGACAACCTTTCCCGCTAGCACCTGACAGCAGACTAGCCATTTCCAACTCCCCGGGAGCATGGCGAAGCCACGACTTCCCTCGTGGTCGACCCATCTCCCTCCCGTGAGACTATCCTCTCACTAACAGCCGGCAAAAGAGAGCCGGCTACGCTACATCTCCGGGCGATAGGGTACATTAGCTTGCTGGGCCCATGATACCAGCATGTAGTACGGTACGTTTAAACTTGTTCAACTAAGCCGACAACGGTAGGGTCCTTGACCGACACGGACGGGGCTACCACCTTGCAAGACCTCATCTTCGTCCCGCCCTTTCTCCTACGGGGCCCGTCCGGTCTCAACTTCATTAACACTCTCAACATCTTTAATGTCAACACAAAACTCTTAAAGCCTTCACGCTTTAAGTGCCCTAACCATCTACCGTTGCCACTATGAATTAAGCTTAGCCTCTATTGAGCTACTCGTACCGAGTATAGAATAAACAAACGGAAACCTACCATAATGCATCTAGGGTGTCAACCATTCCCTAACACCTAATGCACAAGCATAACTGTACTATGTGATAAACTAAAATATTTAAAAACATAGGTAGGATGCACCGGGGCTTGCCTTGAGTCTGTTCGAAGTTAGTCTCCTCGGCGAGTTGGGTCGACGTCGAGATTCCGGCTCTCGATTCTCCCTCGGGTGGAACCTCGATCACTTCGAACCTAGTCAACCAGACAATGCTTCGCGAATCACAATCATGTATGCATGAATGCTCATGATGAAAGTATGCAAGGATTCATTAATTAAGTCCTATAAATAATAATTAATGATTAATGCTTAATCACCATAGTTAATTAACAAATTAGGGATAAGTATGTTCATTAAGCATTAATTAACAATTAATTATGCTGATTAATAAATGTTTAATCAAGATCATTATTAATTAGTTCTGTTTCCTTAATTATTGAGGTTTAATAATTCATAAATTATTCTGGTTTATTAAGAAATAAATAAATACTTACATTAAGTGATTAAAGGTTAATAGATTGGGATCATATAAAATAGTACAGTTTAAGTTTAAATTTGGAAAAATAAATTTCATCATTAATTTCGTCTGCAAGTATCTCCTTTATTAAATAAAATTATTTTCCATAACTAAACATTTTATTTACATAAAATAATAGCCTTTCTCTAATCAAATAGAGTGATTAATTACTAATTATAAAATAAATTTATTCAAAATAAATATTTTATTTCACAAATAAGTAGATCTCATTTTTCCGAGTCTAACAAAGTTGGTTTGGCATTTTTCCGAATTTTAACGAATTTTCTACGAATTTTGGAAATTTAAATTCAATTCCGTGCCACACGGAGGGCCACGGGGTGGGCCACACCCGATCCCGCGTAGCCACACGCGATCCCACGGCGTGTGGCCCGTGGTGTGGCACCACCGCGGCGGCAGAGCCAGCGGCGGCGGCCACCGGAGTTGGCCGGCACCCAACCAAACCTCGCCGCGAGACTTCTTACGAGCTCTACTCGATGCGACGAACCTAGCGGTGGTGATGCGCTCACATGAGCTCCACCGGAGAGGCACCGGCGGCGAAGCCCAGCCACGGCGGCGACTCGGGCACGACGGGGAGCTCGCTAGAGAGCTTGGATCTTAACGAAACTTGACGGTAAGTCGCTACGGCCCATACGCAACGACGACGGATGGTAAACGGAGCATGAGCAAGGTCGAAGGTAGAGCTCACCGTGAGTGACGCGGCGGTGGTGATGGAACTCGGGAAAACAGTCAATTCTTGCCGGACTCGAGGAGGAAACGTGCGGATGAGTTGACAAACTAGAAGAACATCATCTTGCACATCACGGGAATGAACCACAAGCACAAGTGCCTCACCACCGCTCACCAATTCGAAGACGCGGCGGAAAAACACGGCCGGGTGCTCGGGGAAGAAGACGCCTCGATTGGAGAGGGCTACGGTGATTGCTTGAGGGTTGATGGTCACGGAGAGATGAAGTGTGTTCCTGCGAACCTTTTGGTGGCGTTGGTTTGAGGAATGGTTTGCCGGAGCGGCCCGGCGGCGGTGCTCCGGATGCGGTTGTGGTGGCGGTGAGGTTTGGGAGAGAATGGAAGAGAGGAAGAAGAGAAACGAGGGCGGGGAGGGGCTTTATCCTCGCCCGGGAGGCGGTGCGGCAAGCAGCTGAGCAGCTGCGCAAGCAGCTGCGTGGAAGGAGGCGTGGCACCGGCCGGGTGCGGAGCGCGAGCGGCGCCGAGGCGCGGGAGAGGGAGAAGAGAATGACAAGTGGGGCTGTGGTCGTTTTACAAACCCCCCCGGTTTTTGAATAATTAAAAAGCGACCTTCCGGTGCTCCAAAAATTCTACGAAAATCCAGGGGTGCAGTTGAGAATATTTTAGGCATATTTCCTATTAAGTCCAGGGTAAAACTCCAAATCATTTTTGGATTAAAAAATTCATAGCTAAATTAATAAAAGAGAAATTGTTTATTTCTTGTAAATATTTTCATAAATCAAAATCTTTTCAGGACCTTTTCATAAATCTTCACCTGTGATAATTAAGCTATAGAAAATGTTAAACATGAATTTTCTTCTCATTTTCTTTCTTTTTAACACTTCCTTTCTTCTTTATTTGATTTGTTATTTTATGTGCAATTTCTTCACACTCGTGCTTAATACTTTCATAAATGAAATGTGATGACATGCTCATGAATGCCATGAAATGCATTTTTATTGCTGTGAGTTGTTACAGCCCTCCCCTTACGGGAATCTCGTCCCGAAATTCACGATTGAAGCGACTGGACGACCGTACTAAAGAACTCGGGGTAGTTTGATCGAAGAAATTCTTCTTGTTCCCAAGTAGCTTCAGCCTTCCGAGTGATTACTCCATTGGATCTTGTAGAACTCGATGGCCCGATGACGAGTCACTCTATCCTTGATGTCGAGAACTTTAACCGGTCATTCGTCATAGGTCATGTCTCGGTCATGAATCGTTCCACCTCGATTGTCGGTATATCCATGGGTGGTTTTAAACACTTCTTCGGTTGAGATACATGAAATATGTTATGGATACCTGCCAAGTGGGGTGGCAATTCCAGTTGATACGCCACGGCTCCACATCTTTCCAAGATTGGAAAAGGTCCGATGTATCGTGGCGCTAACTTGCCCTTGATTCCAAACCTTTGAACACCTTTGGTAGGAGATACTCGAAGATAGACTTGATCTCCAACTCTGAAATACTAACTCTCGACATCTTTTGTCGGTATAACCGATCCGTCGAGATTTAGCCCTCTTGAGGTTCCGTTGGATGAGACGTACTTGTTCCTCCGCATCTCTTACTAGATCTGGTCCGAAGATTACTCTTTCTCCACTTTCGAGACCAATTCAAGGGTGTACGACAACTACGTCCATATAGAGCTTGGAACGGAGACATTCCAAGCACTCTCTTGATAGCTGTTATTGTAGGACAACTCCGCCAAAGGTAAACACTTCTCCCAATCTTTACCATAGGTCAAGACACATGCTCGAAGCATATCCTCAAGATATTGATTGATCCTTTCGATCTGTCCATCCGTTTGAGGATGATATGCTCGAGCTTCGTATCAACTTGGTTCCCAAGGATTCTTGTAGTTGTTCCCAGAATCTGGAGACAAATTGTGTTCCTCTGTCCGATATAATGGTCTTCGGCACTCCATGCAAACGAGAGGATTCGAGCAATGTAGAGTTCCGCATACTTCTCGGCGAGTGTACCGTGTATGTACCGGTATAAAGTGAGCAGACTTCGTCAACCGGTCCACAATAACCCGGGTAGAGTCATGTTTCCGTGGACTTAGTGGTAATCCCACGATGAAATCCATGCTGATGTCTTCCCACTTCCATTCAGGAATACTCGGAGGTTGTAAGGGTCCTGCTTGCTTCAAGTGCTCGGCTTTAACTCGTCGACGGACATCACATTCATTGACATACTTGGCTATTTCTCGCTTCATGCGCGTCCACCAAAATCTTTGTTTCGGATCTTGATACATCTTATTGGTTCCAGGATGAATAGAGTATTTAGACGTATGAGCTTCATCCATTATCTTCTTGCGAAGTGGTAGATCTTTCGGTACTACCAATCGATTCTTGAACCAAATAACTCCCGCTTCGTCCTCCCTGAAGCATTTAACTTCACCCTTCCCGAGTCGTCTCCTTAGGTGCCCTATACCAACGCTTTTCCGTTGAGCTGCTACCACTTCTTCACGAATGGTAGGATTCAGAGCCAAATTAGTCAAGGTTCCATACGGAATGATCCTAAGGTTTGGCTCCTCACCTTCGGATGGTTGTGCTTGAATCATAAGTTGAGCCGCGAGATTATTGCAATGGGCCTTGCGACTTAAAGCATCGGCTACCACGTTTGCCTTTCCTGGGTGGTAGTGAATTTCTAGTTCATAATCCATGATCAATTCTAACCATCTTCGCTGTCGCATGTTTAGATCTGCTTGAGTGAAGATGTACTTGAGACTCTTGTGGTCCGTGTATAAATGTACCAAGTTACCCAAGAGATAGTGTCTCCAACCTTTCAACGCGAGTACCACTGCTGCTAGTTCCGGATCATGGGTAGGATAGTGTTCCTCATGACGCCTTAGTTGTCGAGAAGTATAGGCAATCACTCGACCTTCCTGCATTAGAACACATCCGAGTCCTGTTCTCGATGCATCACAACACATCAAAAGGCTTCGTCGGATCTGGTCGAGCAAGTACGGGAGCCGTGGTCAACAACTTCTTTAACGTTTGAAAGGCTTCTTCACATTCTTTGCTCCATACGTACTTCTTATCCTTTTCCAATAGCTTAGTCATTGTCTTGGCGATCTTTGAGAAGTTTGGGATAAACCTTCTATAATAACCAGCTAATCCCAAGAAACTCCCGATCTCGTGAGACAGACTTCGGTGACTCCCAATCCAACACTTCTTGAACTTTGCCGGGGTCAACGGCCACTCCTTCGGCTGATATCACATGTCCTAGGAACGGCACTTCCTTTAGCCAAAACTCGCACTTGCTGAACTTAGCATAGAGCCGATGATCCCTTAGTCATTGCAACACCACTCTTAAGTGATTGGCATGTTCCTCTTCCGACTTAGAGTAGATCAAGATGTCGTCAATGAATACCACGACAAACTTGTCCAGCTCGGGCATGAATACCGAATTCATGTGTGACACCCCGTGTCACAAAAGTCAGGTTGCTACTGTACTAAATGCAATTTTGCGTATACAGAACAATAATCAATTGCCAAGTCACATGAAATAATGGGTTAGAGTCTTATTAGGGTTTTTAACACTTCAAAACCCTAGCTCTTGAGATCTCAAACATTTTCCAAATGGTCACCCAAATTTTTGCACAATCTGATAGAACATATCAAGACTTGAATTTAGGACATTTTTCTTGAATTTTTGGAACAGCACAAATCCCTAGAAAAATCCAACTCTCAGCAGAAACAACACCTGTTCAACAATTTTTGTAAATTTTTACATTTCGAATCTGAACTTTTGCCTATAAGGAAAGTTGTTCCACATAATCCAGAGGACCCACAGAAAATTTGGTTTGCAAAAATATCATAAGGATCAAATTCTATGAGCAAATTACAGAGAAGAGAACAGCAGTGGCAAAACTGTAAATAAGTGGGAATCCCTTTGAACGAGTTGGCACGGTGGCCGGAGCCACCCGCCGGCGGCGTTCGCCGCCGGCGCCCATGCCGGTTAGGCGCCGCCCGTCCTTCCTCCGCTGTGCAGCTCCACGCGTCGCGCATCACCTCCCAAGCTTCGCCTCGAAGCATGCACGCTCGGCCGTCGATGGCGGGGAAGGGAAGTTCGCCACGGCCGCCGTCCGGTCCATCCCCCCGTGCGCTGCCTCTCCGCATTGCCACGCCCCTCATTTGCGTGAAACCGCTCGCCGGCTCCTGGCGCATCTCCCCACCATTCCCCGGCCTCCCTTCGCACTCCGAGTGCTGCAATTCCCGGAAGAGCCGACGAGCCCTGTCCGTCCGCTCCCGCGCCGGCGAGCTCGATTGCGCCGCGCTCGGGTGAGCTCATGCTCCCCCTCCACTTCTGGAAGATGCTCAAAGGCCCGGCTAAACCTCACGTCTCTCCCCGGGTCAAGCCGAGCCCGGACGGTGAAGGCATTCCCTTTCTTCTTCATCGCCGGTCACCGCGCACCGCCACCCCGTCGACGCCGGCACGCTCCGGACCGCCTCAGCCCGCACCGACCCCACGCCGTTCATCTCCGAGCGAAGGTGAAGCTCTCAGCCTTGACCGCCCCTTCTTTCGCTCGGTGGTGAGCACGAGCTCCCACGCCGGAGCCGCCGCACCCGCCATAGCCCGACGCGAGCGAAGCTCCGTCCACCCACTCGCCTCGCCACCCCCACCAAACGGTGCGCCGTTAAAATCCGTGCGCAGGCGGCCAAGCCCGGCCCCTGCGGCGAGCTCTAGCGCGTCGCCGGCGAGCTCGCCGCCGCTCCGGCGAGCCCCCGCGCGCCAACACTTAGAAATATTTCGAAACGTGCTGAAAATTTCGTAACGATTAAGGATTTTAGAAAAATCATAACTAACGTTATACGCCACGGATTTGAACGATTCAAAGCACATTCGAAAGTTTGTAACTTGTACTACAACGTGGTGAGCATGAACACCTATGGTTATATAATAAAATTTAATTTTTGAGTGAGATGAAAATGCTATCGTGACCAAACGCCTAAACAAGATTGCATTTTAAAAATGATGTAACTTCTGGACCCCAGATCCAAACTGCATGAGCAAGGGCTCTTTAGAAAGTAGATAACTTGTACTTTAACGTGGTAACATAATCCCAGCACTTCATGTGTAGAAAAATGAAGATTTAAGCGCTTTAAGATGCTAAACCGTTATGCCTGCGTGACAACTTGCAGTTTTTGAAATTCAATAACTTTTTGAATACAGATCCGAATGAAACCGCCATAAGCTCGTTGTAAACCTTGAGTTATGCACTTTACGTTAACCAACATGAACTACCTAAGTTCTATGGCAAAATATTAAGTTTGGAACACCTTAAGGTGGCTACACCAGCAGCCTGTTAACCCTGACTTAGTGAGATAAAATGGCTGAGTTTTGGACTAAGCTCAATTGCCTTTTTACTTGCTGTATGGTTAGCAAATTTTTCACACTTACATGGCACCATTAAACAGATTATAATCACATTTATCTTTTTGGGCAAGAACGGTCACATATGACGTAGGTTAATCGTAGCAAACCACATGAAATGATGAGTACTATGTGCCCGATGGTTAACAAAGTGATAAAACTTCATCCCAGGAAATGAGCATCAACCTTTTGCATACTAAGTAATAAGGAATTATACCCTATTTTCTTGATCTCAAAAACCAGCACATACATTTATACTAAACGATGGAAAGGTTACCTAATTAGAAGGTTGTCCCCATGAAACGAACCACACTTACCACCATCATGACCATATCATCACCACTCAAGAGCATGTTTAATTTATGCAAACATTTCGTCACATTATCTTATTGAGAAAGTTCCATGAACTATAACAATACGGGTTCATCCGTTACTCATACACTTCGTATGCATGCATATAGGAACCCCGACCGGAACGGAAGATCAAGGAGGACACCAACTTGAAGTGAGCGAATTCGAGAGTGCTGACTACGAGCCGCATCAAGGCAAGCCCCGGAGCATAACCTATGTTTTAAAAGTTCTCTTTATTTTTCACATACGTCTATGATGTATTGTGCATTTACGTTTAGGAGTTGCTCGGAAACCTAGTTGCACTAGATCCCCGTATCCTGTGGTCTTGGTTAAGTATAATCCTGATCGCTAGTGCTATGCTTAAGAATGGCATCGGTAGCAACACCGAGTGATTTGGAGATCACCCGGTCTAGGGATTAAATTTTGTTACCTCTCACATGATATTTATGAAATTGAGACCGTACGGGGAAATGCATGTGTAGGATGCGGTGGCAAGGTTCGCCTATGTTCGCCATAGCCCCGTGCGTGTCGGTTGAGGACCGTGTGACTCCGCGAGCAAGTATTGAGTTGTGTACCAAATGCATACCTTCGTATGGGAGTTGGTAAACCGATGTAACTTGAGAGTCGTAGTGTTGGACGGTCTCTCCACCCTTTGTGCAAAGTGTTGGTCACGGTGGATGCACGGGTTTGTGAGTAGATGGAGGGTGTGTTATTACCCTTGGACCCGACGCTACTGTGGTTGCATGTGGAATGCACACTCGGAGGGTGGACCCGGCTCATATCTATGGTGATCTTGTGAAAGGTGGCCATACGTGTTCTTAAATGATGCGTATGTCGTGCATTTGGGTTTCCCCTGCAGGGTGTAAATCGATATATATCGCCGTCCCTCGCGGTGATGAGTACCACTTGTCTCGAGCAGATCGCATCGTAGTAACAAGTGAATATGATGATTAAGCTTGCTGAGTTTTGAAGAATTACTTCATGTATTGCAACCATGTTTTGTTAGAAATGCTCACTAAATTTATATTCATGTTCCAACCCTCTTAACTTGGCTAAAATATGAGTTAGACAAATACTTTCAGTGCTGATTTTGCAAGCTCCCGTACGCCAGGTCAAGCCCCCTGCATGTTAGAGTCGGTTCTTAGAACCATTTTTGACGGGTAAGCCTTGCGGAGTATATTAGATACTCGGGGTTTGTGTTGAAACTATTTTTCAGGATTCCCGCAGCCCGATTATTGTGATTGCTGCGGGAAGTATGTGTGTCAAAGCGAGGAACCTCGGGAGTGGACCGTGGAGTGGGTTTCCGCTTCACCGACTCAAGAGTGAGGCCATGCCGTATGGGCTGGCGTGGTTCTCCTAAGTTAACTATATATATATGTATCGTCGAGATGTTACGCATCCGCAAAGACATTATCAAAGTATTGTAAAACATCACTTCACGTATGTATTGTAAATCTGAAATTTGAACAATGGCTTGTAATACTTAAGAAATTATGTATGAAACTTGTTACTCAAGTAGTGTTCCCTATGTAATAAAATGCTGAACGTATTCCCGATGTATGTGCAATGAACGTTCGCTTCGTCGAATGTCTCCCGATACGATCCTGTGCGACAATCCCTCTCGCCTCGTGAGGTGGGGGTGTCACAGCTGGTATCGAGCCGTGTCGGGATATGCCGTACACTACGGGTCATACTAAAAATCACCAACACGTTTATACGGTGAGGAACGACATAGAAAGCCCAAGTAAGGTCTACAGTAGAAATAGATGTGGCAAACTAACCCTGGGTTATGCTTGTTTAAATTTTTGCAACTACGGCCCGGCCCAGGTATGTTTGCAATTTAAATTAGCGCTCCGTGCCCGCGGAAGTAATAATACGGGACAATGTTGGCTCGTGGCAATCCACGGGGCGGTTCTTTCTATGAACCGTTACTATGAGAAAGATGATGATGATAAGGAAGATGATGAGATAGTGGCACACTTGTTTTCGTAGTTTCTTTTGATTTTGATGTAATGTTTCTGCAATGGTCTCTTACAGGTACGCTAACCACGGACCTTAGATCGTGTAGTTTCCGTGATGAGATCGTGTGTGTGTTGCCACAAAAAGCGAGTGGTCGGCTATATATAGTCCGATCACGTATTTTATTTTGGAAAGGACGTAGGTTAACGGCATTTCATGTCATCATTCATGCCATGCATCCCAAATTGCATAAGACAATCGATCAAGAATGCCAAAAACACGGTCTCAAACAACTCACCAAAGTTCTCAACACAATTCATGCACGATATCCAAAAATCGGGCAGAAAACCCCACCCGATTGAGAACTAAACCCTAACCGATTATCGATTCACGGAAACGGCCACAACTTGTGAATCGTTCACTCAAATGAAAAGGTCAAACACAATCCGGGAAGCTCATAACACGTACCATCACCCTGGCACGATGATCCAAGTAAAAGGAGAGTGGAATCCTACTAAAAATAACTTATCCGGAAACCTGGCAAAAGGTTGCCAGATTTCGCCTAGTCGCCGGATTGGCAGATTCGGGTGCCTCACGGAAATCGCTATAACTTTTGAAGTACTTATCCAAATAAAACGATCTACCCCATTCTGGAAAGCTCGTGTTATGCCCCACATTTCATCTAATATCAGGTCAGCAAGGAAAATTCGTTAAGCCGGTCAAATAAGCAAAAACAGAGAGCCAATTTTAGTTCCCGGCGTTTCCAGGAAACCTGGCAGAAAATCCGTCGAGCCGGAAATCACCATATCTTTTGATCCGCTTAAGATTTTTCCGCGTTTTAGGATACGTTGGAAAGCTTAGGAAATACTCTAGCATCCGGTCATAAATTTTGGTAAATTTCACTGTACAAACAGAGAGGAAATTGGGGAAAACAGAGAGGGTTCAGAACCGGTTACGTGTAAAGGGTGTCAGTTTCTTTCTGTCTTCTTCCAGCATGTTAATTGAGCTTTTATTTACCTAAATTATTGATAATAATACTGCTTAAAATGTATCCCTAACCATGATTTTATTAGTCAAGCATGTGTGGATAGGTTGCATCTATCACCCACCATTTTGCAAACTCCATACACTATCACATCTCCCGGTGGCCTCATTCACACTAACCGTGAAGCAAGAAATGTTTCCCTTGAACTTGCCGGAAATACCTACCTCTCGCCACTAATCATTCTAAATGGGCAAGGCATAGATGTGATACTAGGAATGAAATGGATGAAGCGACATAGAGCCGTCTTACACATAGATACCCGAGAAGTACATTTAAATTCACCCCTATACGGCCCGATTATCCTATCATTGCCATACCCAAAAATTTCTAGGACCCAAATTCAGCACCTAGAAGGGAGGAGACTAGAAGACATACCGGTAGTATGTGAGTTTCCCGATGTGTTTCCGGATGATTTGCCGGGAATGCCACCTGATCGGGAAGTAGAATTTAAAATTGAACTTCAACCCGGAACCGCACCGATATCTAGAAGACCATATAAAATGGCTCCAAACGAATTAGCTAAACTTAAGGAGCAACTTAATGAACTTCTAGACAAGGGGTACATACGCCCAAGTGCTTCGCCTTGGGGCTGCCCCGCTCTTTTTGTGAAGAAGAAAGATAAATCATTAAGGTTGTGTGTCGATTATCGACCTCTCAATGCGGTAACCATCAAAAATAAATATCCCCTTCCACGCATTGATATGCTATTCGATCAATTAGTCGGTGCAAAAGTATTCTCAAAAGTCGATCTTCGCTCGGGCTATCACCAAATTAAAATTCGGCCGGAAGACATTCCTAAAACCGCTTTCTCTACGAGATATGGACTTTTTGAATATCTCGTAATGTCTTTTGGACTGACTAATGCACCGGCTCATTTCATGTACCTCATGAACTCGGTATTTATGCCGGAGTTGGACAAGTTCGTGGTGGTATTCATTGATGATATCCTCATTTATTCCAAGTCGGAGGAAGAACATGCCGAACACCTCCGCATTGTGCTTCAACGACTACGAGATCATCAACTTTATGCAAAATTCAGCAAGTGTGAATTTTGGTTGGATCGAGTTCCATTCTTGGGTCATATCATTTCAGCTAAGGGAATTTCCGTCGATCCAAGTAAAGTTGCTGACGTGCTAAATTGGAAGACTCCCAAAACTGTCGACAGAATTGCGGGATATTATCGGAAATTCATTCCAAATTTTTCTATCATCTCCAAGCCAATGACCAAATTGTTGGAGAAAGACTCTACCTTCCAGTGGAGTCCGGAGTGCGAAAATGCTTTCCGATCCTTGAAAAAGCATTTGACCACCGCTCCCGTTCTAGCTCAACCCGACATCAACAAGCCGTTTGACGTATATTGTGATGCGTCCGGCATAGGATTGGGTTGTGTTCTCATGCAAGAAGGCCGAGTTATTGCCTATGCCTCCCGCCAACTTCGTAAACATGAGAAGCACTATCCTACTCATGATCTTGAATTGGCATCCGTCGTTCTTGCTCTCAAAACTTGGAGACATTATCTCTTGGGAAATCTGGTGCATCTCTATACCGATCATAAAAGCCTCAAATATATTTTCACGCAGCAAGAATCAAATATGAGACAACGAAGGTGGCTAGAATTGATAAAAGATTATGAATTGGAAATTCATTACCACCCCGGAAAGGCTAATGTGGTTGCCGATGCATTAAGCCGCAAACACCAATACAACCAAGTTGAAATCTGCTCTATGGAAAACTGCAGCAAATCTGAAAATGAGAGTAATCCTTGTCTTCATATCATTCCCTATGGTGCATTGCATAATTTGGCTCTTGTTCCTACTCTCCGAGAAGAAATTATTGCTGCCCAGAAAACGGATGAAGGTATGGAACACATCCGACGAAGTTGGGTACCGAAAAGGCTAAGTGTTTCCGTCAAGATGGGGAAGGAGTTCTGTGGTTTAATAACCGTCTCGTTGTTCCTAAGAATATGGAACTACGGAAGAAAATTCTTGACGAAGCCCATCTCTCTAAATACTCCATACACCCCGGTAGTAACAAAATGTACCATGGGTTGAGAGAGAAATTTTGGTGGACTCGCTGTTGACGGTCCTTATGGTCTATTTTTACCGTCAACATATTGCACCTTTCCGAACCAAACACCATCACCAAGAGTAGACATAGGGTTTATTTCTAACAATTTCCACTAGTCTTGGTGAAATTATGAATGCAGGTGCAATTCATATGAAAACAGGGGAAAACATGCACGAAACATGGACTTTGCAATCGACGGATTTTCCCCGGACTAAAGAATATAGTCCAAAAGCCCAAAACCACAAAACAGAGCCTCAACATCAAACCAAGCAAGTGGATTGGGCCATTACACAGCCAGAGGAAGGCACCGAGAGAAGAACCAGGCCCGGGGAGTCCGGGCCGGTTCGGCCGAACCACCCTAGTGGGTTCGGCCGAACCGCCAGTGGACCCCCCGGCCCATCTTTCTCCGGCGGTTTGTCACCGACGTCCGGAGGTCGGTTCCACCTGCAATTAATGCCACCGACGTCCGGAACCGCCTCCAAATTGCCGACCTTCCAAGGCTATAAATAAAGGGCTACACCCCCTCTCTCAACACACCACCAACATCAAGATAGAAGACAAAACTCTCATCCTTAGGCCAAGGGCCTCTTGTATCTTAGTAGAATAGGAGAGAGGGCAAGGAAGAGGAAGGAGTGTTCCTCCCTTTTATAAAGTGGAGTAGTATTTCCTTTCCTTTTACCTTGGCGTGTAAACACTCTTTTAGGTGATTTATACGTGGTGATCTACTTATCTATCGTGACATATCTGTTTGTTAGACGTAATTCTTGTTATACTTGTTTACGGGATCATCGCTTCGCAAGAAGTGCTCTAGCTTTCCGAACTCGGTTCTAGGCCGAGGCTAGAGTAGCGGTCAATAGCATAGACGTGGTGTCTAGGGCTGGAGATCGCCTTTGTTTGCTGTGTGCCCCACGGTTTGTAGAGGTAGGTGGCAGGAAGTGACAGCCCTGTCATCCAAAGGAACCCTCCACGTTCGGGTACATAGTAGAGCTTTCGTAGACCGGAGTGGCTTGGCGGACCAAGCCTAAGACGGTGCCCGAAGTAAACAAGTCTAGCTTGCGTTCGTCTACCTTTAAAGGATAAATAGATAAGAGTCACCCTCTCGACCCTATTTTGCTACGTTGTCTTGGTTGTCCTTGGGTAAACTAACCTTGTTGCAGAAATACTCCGTTCCTCGCGGATATAAATACGATACCTTGGAATACTCCCGGGTGAAGTGCTACAACGGTATTCCGTGCGCTTGCGGATTTATTCGTGACGTAAGAAATACCAACAAGCATTTCTGGCGCCGTTGCCGGGAACGGTTGTTATCTTTGTAACGAATCAGGTTTGCCCTCGTAATCTATCTTACTTACCGTTCTGTTTTTATTTTTCCTTACATTCAAAATTTCACAAAAACATATCATGGAGTCACACCCAACCATCCAATCCTTCTCCACTCCACGGGGTGAATTCTTAGAGCCACCATCATCATCACAACCTATTTCTTCACCTGGCTATGAGTTCTCCCCGATTACATTTCGATGATTAGAGGTTTATCCTTTTCGGGTTTTAAACATGAAAATCCTTATGAACACTTGCGAGAGTTTGAACATTTGTGTTCATGCCGATTGATCCATGGCATGACACAAGAAACATTGAAGTGGAAGTTGTTTCCCTTCTCTCTCAATGAGAAGGCGAAGCAATGGTACACTTACACCGCTAAGAGAGTGAACGGTGATTGGAAAGAATTGCGAGACAAATTTTGTCTAGCATTCTTCCCCGTATCTCGTATCACTTCTCTACGAGCGGAAATAATAGGCTTTCGACAAGAAGAAAAGGAAACCTTAAGTGCGTCATGGATTCGGTTCTGTTCTCTAACGGACTCCGGACCAGAATTATTGCTCCCCGAACCCGTTTTATTACAACACTTTTATTCGGGATTGAGCAACGATACCGCACTTTATCTTGACACGGCCGCGGGTGGGTCTTTTTCTCATAAGACCATAGCGGAAGCACACGAACTTTTGGATCGAATTGTGGAAAACACACCTTTTTCCGCTGACTTACTCGTTGAGCCGAAGTCAAAAGATGAAGAACTCGTTATGCAAGAAACACAACAATTGGTGCCTACAAAGGTAGACCCAACACTCGAGTCCTCATCTAACACAAGAGCAATGATAGAGGAAGATGAACCTCTTGAGTTCCCTTTTGAGTTTGAGGAAGAAATTTTTGAAAATTTTGGAAACACCTCGAATTACACATGGGTAAAGACGCCACCTCCTTCTCCTCCCGATCCTCCTAAAAACCCTTTTCATAAGGAGGATATGACGGAGAATCATGGGAAAACCGTTTTCACCACCACCACCACTCAAAATCCTTTGGAGAATCCTCATCACAATCATGAACCACTTGAGCAAGTGAAGTTCATATCCCGAACCCGATCGCTCGAGCCTTCATTATATGAGGATGCAAAGTTTTCCACCCATGAAGAGGATGAGTTTGACGAAACCTTTTATGCCTATGAACCCAAACGGTCCTCTTCACCATTTGAGCCTTTTCCCTCCGGCCCTTCACGCACCGTTCTTGATGATGATCAAGAACTTTTTGAAAACAAACCGTGGGCCATGGAATTTCATGAGGCATCGACTCTAGAATCTAAAGAGGAATCTTTGAATGAGCATGGGAGCTTCTTCTTTGAACAACCACATGACACATGCTCACATCATGAATCTCTAGGGTCAATGCCTGTTAGTGCCAACACCACTTCTGCTGCCCACAACCACCTTGGTGCCTTGTTTTACTATATGTTCTTTAGGATGGTTGTAGATACTTTTGTTTATCATAAATATTGCAAATATCGTGCTTGTATATTGTTGGCACTAACCTTGCAGGTCCTTCTCCGGGACTTTATTGACAAATCATGATGATGGAGAAAAGTCTTGCTCATCGGACTTAAAATGATGATGCCCTTGCCGATAGGATAATCGGTAGTTATCTCATATTTGCTTCCTCCATATTTGATTTTCTCCTCAACATGCATATTCGGATTTTTTCTGATTTACTGGTGAAAAAAATATATATATATATATATATATATATATATAAATGCAAACCATTTGTTCTTCACATGCATGTTTGTTTTCCCACCGGACACCGCATTCCTTGCATATTTGCTTTCTGCATGTTTGAATTGTTCCAAACCATTTTGGGATTCTTCAACCCTTTTTGTATTGGAAAATGAGTTTGAGGCAATCTTTTTATGAAAAATGCTTTGAGCAAAATTTTGGAGGAATTTTGGCACAACTCCCTCCGGCTTTCTAACACATAGCCATCATGGGGTTGTCAACCAAAAATGGACTTCATTTCATTATATTGGTTTTCAAGAGTGCTTCGTGCCTTCACTTACACTCCACTCAAGCACTCTCTTCCAAAATTCTTACTCTTGCATTTTCCGAGAATTTTTATTGTTTGCCCCAAGTTCAAGAAAAAGATTTTTCCTTCTCTTTCTCCTTTTGGTTTTTCCATTTGAATAATTGGAGTTTCTCCAAAATAAACTCCCTCCTTGTTGGAATCATTCTCCAACTCCTATTTTGTTCTTTTTTTCTCCTTGAAAAAAAAAAATAAAATCCGAGAGAATAAGTTTGGTAAAATTTAACTCGACCCAACCTTTTGGAAAATGCTTTGAGCAAAAGTTTTGATGGAATTTTGGCACAACCCCCTTGACTTTAAAGCATATAGCCATTGTGGGGTTGTTGACCAAGTTGAACTTCATTTCTTTTTGGATGCAAGGGTGTTTGAATTCTTCAATTTCATCCCTTCCGCATTCAAGAACCCTTAAAACAAAATTCTTGCTCTCACATTTTCCCAATTTTTCATGATATTTTGTCTCAAGTTTAAGAAAAAGATTTTCTTTTTCTTTGGTTTTCTTATTTTCATAGTTGGAGTCTTTCGAAAATAAACTTCTTTGATCTTCGATCGTCTCCAACTCTTCTTTTTTATGTCAAAAATTATTCTCAAAGAAAAACAATTTTGAGACAAACCCTTTTGGCTTTTTGTCTTGAAGTTAAGAAAAAGATTTCTCTTTCTCTTCTTTTTTATTTGTTCAATAAATTGAGTTGCGAAAAAAAAGGACATCCTTGCAAAGGCAACCGACGGGAAATCCATTTGGTTTTCACTAACGTAACCCGTGCTCGAGTTCGCTTTTGTGTTATTGCTCTTATGTGCAGCCAGGAAAAAGGACAATAATCAGCTCATCAACACATTGAAGAAGGCGACAAGTTCAAACACAAGTCACCCCCGACGTGACACATACTCGTCCCCTCCATTGAGCTCATGCCTAATGTGAGAAGGTTTGCGTGAAGAGCCTCACGAAGATCCCATGGAGGAGGACCTTGATGAAAACAACACGTCAAGACTCCTTTTCGACACCAACCTTGTTGTGGTGTGCGAAATGAAGGAACAAGCCTACAACTTCAATTTGATATCTCTGCACAACAAAGGTATGACCACATTCTTTGCTAATAATTGGAAGCCCAAGGGTGATATGGTTTTTATTCGTGTGGATGAGTATGGCTCCCACCTACTTACCACATGATTTTCCATGCATCCTTGTAGTAGTTAGGCAATGGTACTACCCTTTGGTTCTCCCATAGGGAGTATCACCCTTCATGCATACATCCTTGCTATCTACTAGGCTTTCATAAGCATTGCTTATCAAACTTTGAGCCTACAAACTCCTGATCTTCACAAGCATGCTCATTGGCAATGAATCATATTCCTTCTTGTGCTTGATGCATGGTTGGCTTGTCATGACTTGTGTTCCTTAGAGCAATCATAGACATATCTCGTATGAGGAATGAGCTTAGAATCCTCTCGCCATGGTTAACGATATCAAAATCCCTCCTATGCAATGCATGAATGGTTAAGAACTTTCCAAGCAATTAGGACTTCTTGAGTGCACCTCGTTGTTTTATCATATCACTCCTAGAGTTGGGGCTTACACTGTTTCAAGTTTTCATATCACTAAGCCCCAAGTTGTTTTTATCAACGAGGAATATCTTGCCCATGATCGCACTCAAACATGGTCCACATGACATGCTTGTGCCTTTCTTCCTCGGTCAGTACAAATGAGGTCCGGTCATCTAACCCGGGACCTTGTTTGTATGTGCTCCGAGAGCTAACCTTGCCTCTCCAAGTTGGAGGAAATTGCTTGCAGGAGTAGTGTTTTTGGCAGGATTCTCAGGTGCAGAGAACAAGTGTGGGGGAGATCTCTCGAGTTTTCATCACGCACATGCTCGAGATCTCCCCACCAAAACATTGCACCAACATCACAGCCACACCTGCACAAAGGCCTTCCACAATCACATTGGGTTCAACCCCAAATCAAACGCCATGAGCAAAAGAACAAGGGTGGGGGAGGTTCCCTCCCCCACAAAGGTAACTTGTATCGCAACTTGCATCCTTTTTCTTCCACCTTGAAAATGTCAAAATAAAATAAAAATTATAAAATGAAAAATCGAATAACACTTGAAAAAGAAATAATAAGTAAGGTGCTTCATCTCTCTTTTGTTTCAAACACATAAGGCACCTAAAGTTTAATTCAATAAATCTAGGCTCCCTGGTCTTTAACCCCGGTAGAGTCCTCTTTGTCTTCGCTTTGTTTTTGTTTGTTTCGAATAAATAAAGCGAGATACAAGAACAAGTGTGGGGGAGATCTCTTGAGTTCTTCATCACACACACATTTGAGATCTCCCCCACCAACATGATGCACAACATCGCACTAATCGACACAAAAGAAGGTGGAGCCATCGGGACAAGAAAGCAAGGTTTGGCCGAACCTTTGGTTCGATCAAATATCCTATGGTCCACTTGGCCTCCACTTCACCCAAGGCGATGGTTTGCGCATTCTACCCCACTACTCTATCTCTCCAATTCATGAGTTAAACCAACCTTTTGAGCCAATCACTAAAATTTAACTCAAGAATAAAATGAACGTTATTGTTCCCTCAAACTACATGCTTCTAGACGGTTGGCCTCGCATACTCTTTATTCCTCGCATCATATGTCGTTGCTTGTGAACACCAATCTCATAGGAACCCATGTTTATCTAAGTTGTTGGCGAATGTGATATGGTTGGATGAGATGAATCTTGCTCCTCCTGCATAGAGTAATTGGGTATTTATCTTGAAAAAAATTTAAAATTTATAGCTTCATGCTCCTCAATGATCTTATATTCCCACCAAAGCCATATGTTGATCACATTGCAAAGCCTACACACATATGCTGCTTGTCATTGCATTGAGCTTTATCAAAATTGTGTGACCCTAGTGAGAAGCTTGTTATACTCTCATGATCAAAGATCACGTACACTCCACCTCACACTAAGCTTCTACACTGGAAGTCAAGCAATACGCCCATCCATCCACCAAAATAAATACTCCACATTATTACCTTCCTCTCTCAAGTTATCATCGGAGACATGGCTATGCAAGAGAAAGAATAATCCCTGCTCATACAAAAGTAGAGCATGTTGAAAATGAAAAGAGGGATAATGTTAAAAAAAAAAAAAAAAAGAGAGAAAAAGAAAGAAAAAAATACTAGCCATGTCCTCCTCAAAAATCTGAAAAAAGAGAGAGAGAGAAGGAATACAAAAAGGAGTATGCTTTCCACCTCGCTACCATTATACACACATGCACATCTTGATCAGGATTGTATGACTTGCATCCTCCATGGATCCACTCTTTTGGTTCGGCAAAAATATGTGATGCAAATATGCCTCTCTTTCATTCCCTACCAAGCTCCACATAAAGCCTTTTGTAGAAGTAGGATAAAAAGAGGCAATTCCAATGCCTTGGTGAGGAATCATACACATTGAGCAATTTGAGAGCTATCATTCGAGGAGTATGAGCTATGCTTTTACTTTTGAAAATCCTTCAAAAACCCAAGTGACTCAGCGAGAGGTGGCTATGATGACTCGAATCATGACCGTTCCATTCCTCAACTACCCAAGATTACATGGTAGACACATCAAAAGTTCACGAGTGCAGGTATGGCCTGGAATAACTTGTATGCTAGCATCATACCATGAGAAGTATGCTCCCGCCTTATGCTCACAAGCTTTACTCGAGGACGAGCAAAGAGCTAAGTGTGGGGGTCTTGTTGACGGTCCTTATGGTCTATTTTTACCGTCAACATATTGCACCTTTCCGAACCAAACACCATCACCAAGAGTAGACATAGGGTTTATTTCTAACAATTTCCACTAGTCTTGGTGAAATTATGAATGCAGGTGCAATTCATATGAAAACAGGGAAAACATGCACGAAACATGGACTTTGCAATCGACGGATTTTCCCGGACTAAAGAATATAGTCCAAAAGCCCAAAACCACAAAACAGAGCCTCAACATCAAACCAAGCAAGTGGATTGGGCCATTACACAGCCAGAGGAAGGCACCGGAGAAGAACCAGGCCCGGGGAGTCCGGGCCGGTTCGGCCGAACCACCCTAGTGGGTTCGGCCGAACCGCCAGTGGACCCCCCGGCCCATCTTTCTCCGGCGGTTTGTCACCGACGTCCGGAGGTCGGTTCCACCTGCAATTAATGCCACCGACGTCCGGAACCGCCTCCAAATTGCCGACCTTCCAAGGCTATAAATAAAGGGCTACACCCCCTCTCTCAACACACCACCAACATCAAGATAGAAGACAAAACTCTCATCCTTAGGCCAAGGGCCTCTTGTATCTTAGTAGAATAGGAGAGAGGGCAAGGAAGAGGAAGGAGTGTTCCTCCCTTTTATAAAGTGGAGTAGTATTTCCTTTCCTTTTACCTTGGCGTGTAAACACTCTTTTAGGTGATTTATACGTGGTGATCTACTTATCTATCGTGACATATCTGTTTGTTAGACGTAATTCTTGTTATACTTGTTTACGGGATCATCGCTTCGCAAGAAGTGCTCTAGCTTTCGAACTCGGTTCTAGGCCGAGGCTAGAGTAGCGGTCAATAGCATAGACGTGGTGTCTAGGCCGGAGATCGCCTTTGTTTGCTGTGTGCCCCACGGTTTGTAGAGGTAGGTGGCAGGAAGTGACAGCCCTGTCATCCAAAGGAACCCTCCACGTTCGGGTACATAGTAGAGCTTTCGTAGACCGGAGTGGCTTGGCGGACCAAGCCTAAGACGGTGCCCGAAGTAAACAAGTCTAGCTTGCGTTCGTCTACCTTTAAAGGATAAATAGATAAGAGTCACCCTCTCGACCCTATTTTGCTACGTTGTCTTGGTTGTCCTTGGGTAAACTAACCTTGTTGCAGAAATACTCCGTTCCTCGCGGATATAAATACGATACCTTGGAATACTCCCGGGTGAAGTGCTACAACGGTATTCCGTGCGCTTGCGGATTTATTCGTGACGTAAGAAATACCAACACTCGCATGAAGCGAGAAGTGGCTCGTTACGTTGCCGAGTGCGACACTTGCCAACGAGTCAAGGCCGATCATCTAAAGAAAGCCGGACTATTGCACCCATTGAAAATTCCCGCTTGGAAATGGGAAGACATAGCCATGGATTTTGTTGTTGGGTTACCTCCCACCTCCAAGAAACATGATTCCATATGGGTAATCGTCGATAGATCGACGAAATCAGCACACTTTATTCCGGTACACACCACCTACGAGTACTAAGAAGTATGCTGAATTGTATATTGTCCGTGTGCTTGTGTTTACATGGTGTGCCAAAGACCATCATTTCAGATCGCGGTCCGCAATTTGTTTCTCGATTTTGGGAACAATTACATGCTAGTCTTGGTACTACCCTAATCCGGAGCTCCGCATATCATCCTCAAACAGATGGACAATCGGAAAGGTTGATTCAATATTTGGAGGATATGTTGAGAGCTTGTGCTTTGACGCAAAAGGGAAATTGGGATGATCGGTTACCATTCATTGAATTTTCCTATAACAACAGCTATCAAGAAAGTTCGGAGTCACTCCTTTTGAGGCGTTATACGGACATTCTTGCCGTACGCCGTTAAACTGGTCCGAGTCGGGCGAAAGAATAATATTTGGTCCGGATATTGTTGAGCAAGCCGAGGAAAAAGTGAGAGAGATACAAGCTAATATGAAAGCTGCTCAATCCCGCCAAATAAGTTATGCAAACAAAAGGAGACGCCCGCTGGAATTCGAGGTAAACGATCATGTTTATCTTCGAGTCTCTCCAAATAAAGGTGTGTCACGTTTCGGTATCAAAGGAAAACTTGCTCCCCGCTACATTGGACCATTCCCAATTGTGGAGAAGTTTAGCCCCGTGGCATACCGGTTGCAATTGCCGACAAAGTTGGAACGTGTGCACAACGTGTTCCATGTGTCACAACTCAAGAAGTGTCTAAAACCACCCATCGATGTGGTCATCTCCGACACCGAGCAATTGCAAGATGATCTATCTTATCCGTAAACTCCCGTCCGGATCCTCGATAAAAGGGATCGTGTTACTCGCAACCGCACCATCACCTTCTATAAAGTGCAATGGAGTAATCACACCGAGGATGAAGCCACTTGGGAACAGGAGGAATTCCTGGATAATCATTTCCCCGAGTTCATGGCTTCACAATCGAGGTAACGACGCACCTCCCTTTGACCACTCTTTTATTAACCGTAATCTCGGGACGAGATTTCTTTAAGGGGAGGGCTGTGACACCCCGTGTCACAAAAGTCAGATTGCTACTGTACTAACATGCAGAATTTGCGTATACAGAAGCAATAATCAATTGCCCAAGTCACATGAAATAATAAGCTAAAGTCCTATTAGGGTTTTAATATTCCCAAAACCCTAGCTCTTGAGATCTCAAACATTTTCCAAAGTGGTCACCCCAAATTTTTGCACAATCTGATAGAACATATCAAGACATGAATTTAGGACATTTTTCCTGAATTTTTGGGTCAGCACAAATCCCTAGAAAAATCCAACTCTCAACAGAAACAGCATCTGTTCAACAATTTTTGTAAATTTTTACATTTCGAATCTGAACTTTTGCCTATAAGGAAAGTTGTTCCACATAATCCAGAGGACCCACAGAAAATTTGGTTTGCAAAAATGTCATAAGGATCAAATTCTATGAGCAAATTACAGAGAAGAGAACAGCAGTGGCAAAACTGTAAATAAGTGGGAATCCCTTTGAACGAGTTGGCACGGTGGCCGTGGCCACCCGCCAGCGGCGTTCGCCGCCGGCGCCCATGCCGGTTAGGCGCCGCCCGTCCTTCCTCCGCTGTGCAGCTCCACGCGTCGCGCATCACCTCCCAAGCTTCGCCTCGAAGCATGCACGCTCGGCCGTCGATGGCGGGGAAGGGAAGTTCGCCACGGCCGCCGTCCGGTTCATCCCCCCGTGCGCTGCCTCTCCGCATTGCCACGCCCCTCATTTGCGTGAAACCGCTTCGCCGGCTCCGGCGCATCTCCCCACCATTCCCTCGGCCTCCCTTCGCACTCCGAGTGCCGCAATTCCCGGAAGAGCCGACGAGCCCCGTCCGTCCGCTCCCGCGCCGGCGAGCTCGATTGCGCCGCGCTCAGGTGAGCTCATGCTCCCCCTCCACTTCTGGAAGATGCTCAAAGGCCCAGCTAAACCTCACGTCTCTCCCCGGGTCAAGCCGAGCCCGGACGGTGAAGGCATTCCCTTTCTTCTTCATCGCCGGTCACCGCGCACCGCCACCCCGTCGACGCCGAGCACGCTCCGGACCGCCTCAGCCCGCACCGACCCCACGCCGTTCATCTCCGAGCGAAGGTGAAGCTCTCAGCCTTGACCGCCCCTTCTTTCGCTCGGTGGTGAGCACGAGCTCCCACGCCGAGCCGCCGCACCCGCCATAGCCCGACGCGAGCGAAGCTCCGTCCACCCACTCGCCTCGCCACCCCCACCAAACGGTGCGCCGTTAAAATCCGTGCGCAGGCGGCCAAGCCCGGCCCCTGCGGCGAGCTCTAGCGCGTCGCCGGCGAGCTTCGCCGCCGCTCCGGCGAGCCCCCCGCGCGCCAACACTTAGAAATATTTCGAAACGTGCTGAAAATTTCGTAACGATTAAGGATTTTAGAAAAATCATAACTAACGTTATACGCCACGGATTTGAACGATTCAAAGCACATTCGAAAGTTTGTAACTTGTACTACAACGTGGTGAGCATGAACACCTATGGTTATATAATAAAATTTAATTTTTGAGTGAGATGAAAATGCTATCGTGACCAAACGCCTAAACAAGATTGCATTTTAAAAATGATGTAACTTCTGGACCCCAGATCCAAACTGCATGAGCAAGGGCTCTTTAGAAAGTAGATAACTTGTACTTTAACGTGGTAACATAATCCCAGCACTTCATGTGTAGAAAAATGAAGATTTAAGCGCTTTAAGATGCTAAACCGTTATGCCTGCGTGACAACTTGCAGTTTTTGAAATTCAATAACTTTTTGAATACAGATCCGAATGAAACCGCCATAAGCTCGTTGTAAACCTTGAGTTATGCACTTTACGTTAACCAACATGAACTACCTAAGTTCTATGGCAAAATATTAAGTTTGGAACACCTTAAGGTGGCTACACCAGCAGCCTGTTAACCCTGACTTAGTGAGATAAAATGGCTGAGTTTTGGACTAAGCTCAATTGCCTTTTTACTTGCTGTATGGTTAGCAAATTTTTCACACTTACATGGCACCATTAAACAGATTATAATCACATTTATCTTTTTGGGCAAGAACGGTCACATATGACGTAGGTTAATCGTAGCAAACCACATGAAATGATGAGTACTATGTGCCCGATGGTTAACAAAGTGATAAAACTTCATCCCAGGAAATGAGCATCAACCTTTTGCATACTAAGTAATAAGGAATTATACCCTATTTTCTTGATCTCAAAAACCAGCACATACATTTATACTAAACGATGGAAAGGTTACCTAATTAGAAGGTTGTCCCCATGAAACGAACCACACTTACCACCATCATGACCATATCATCACCACTCAAGAGCATGTTTAATTTATGCAAACATTTCGTCACATTATCTTATTGAGAAAGTTCCATGAACTATAACAATACGGGTTCATCCGTTACTCATACACTTCGTATGCATGCATATAGGAACCCCGACCGGAACGGAAGATCAAGGAGGACACCAACTTGAAGTGAGCGAATTCGAGAGTGCTGACTACGAGCCGCATCAAGGCAAGCCCCGGAGCATAACCTATGTTTTAAAAGTTCTCTTTATTTTTCACATACGTCTATGATGTATTGTGCATTTACGTTTAGGAGTTGCTCGGAAACCTAGTTGCACTAGATCCCCGTATCCCGTGGTCTTGGTTAAGTATAATCCCGATCGCTAGTGCTATGCTTAAGAATGGCATCGGTAGCAACACCGAGTGATTTGGAGATCACCCGGTCTAGGGATTAAATTTTGTTACCTCTCACATGATATTTATGAAATTGAGACCGTACGGGGAAATGCATGTGTAGGATGCGGTGGCAAGGTTCGCCTATGTTCGCCATAGCCCCGTGCGTGTCGGTTGAGGACCGTGTGACTCCGCGAGCAAGTATTGAGTTGTGTACCAAATGCATACCTTCGTATGGGAGTTGGTAAACCGATGTAACTTGAGAGTCGTAGTGTTGGACGGTCTCTCCACCCTTTGTGCAAAGTGTTGGTCACGGTGGATGCACGGGTTTGCGAGTAGATGGAGGGTGTGTTATTACCCTTGGACCCGACGCTACCGTGGTTGCATGTGGAATGCACACTCGGAGGGTGGACCCGGCTCATATCTATGGTGATCTTGTGAAAGGTGGCCATACGTGTTCTTAAATGATGCGTATGTCGTGCATTTGGGTTTCCCCTGCAGGGTGTAAATCGATATATATCGCCGTCCCTCGCGGTGATGAGTACCACTTGTCTCGAGCAGATCGCATCGTAGTAACAAGTGAATATGATGATTAAGCTTGCTGAGTTTTGAAGAATTACTTCATGTATTGCAACCATGTTTTGTTAGAAATGCTCACTAAATTTATATTCATGTTCCAACCCTCTTAACTTGGCTAAAATATGAGTTAGACAAATACTTTCAGTGCTGATTTTGCAAGCTCCCGTACGCCAGGTCAAGCCCCCTGCATGTTAGAGTCGGTTCTTAGAACCATTTTTGACGGGTAAGCCTTGCGGAGTATATTAGATACTCGGGGTTTGTGTTGAAACTATTTTTCAGGATTCCCGCAGCCCGATTATTGTGATTGCTGCGGGAAGTATGTGTGTCAAAGCGAGGAACCTCGGGAGTGGACCGTGGAGTGGGTTCCCGCTTCACCGACTCAAGAGTGAGGCCATTGCCGTATGGGCTGGCGTGGTTCTCCTAAGTTAACTATATATATATGTATCGTCGAGATGTTACGCTTCCGCAAAGACATTATCAAAGTATTGTAAAACATCACTTCACGTATGTATTGTAAATCTGAAATTTGAACAATGGCTTGTAATACTTAAGAAATTATGTATGAAACTTGTTACTCAAGTAGTGTTCTCTATGTAATAAAATGCCGAATGTATTCCCGATGTATGTGCAATGAACGTTCGCTTCGTCGAATGTCTCCCGATACGATCCTGTGCGACAATCCCTCTCGCCTCGTGAGGTGGGGGTGTCACATCATGAGATACATGAAATGTGCTGGTGCATTGGTCAATCCAAATGACATCACCGAGATACTCAAAAAGTCCATACCTTGTGGAAAATGCAGTCTTTGGTATATGTTCAGCTCTTATCTTAATCCGATGATATCCTGAGCGAAGATCTATCTTGGAGAAGACTTCAGCTCCCATCGCTTGATCAAACAAGATATCAATCCTCGGAAGAGGATACTTATTCTTGATGGTAACCGAATTCGGAGGCCTATAATCCACACATAGCCTCAATGTCTTGTCTTTCTTCTTTACGAACAAGGCTGGGCATCCCCACGGCGATGAACTTGGGCGTATATAACTTTTGTCTAACAATTCCTTTAGTTGTACCTTCAATTCTGCCAGCTCATTTGGCGGCATCCGATACTGGCCTTCTTGATATTGGTGCTGTTCCAGTGCTGTAACTCTATCTTAAACTCTACCGCTCGATCCGGCGGTAGTCCCGGCAAGTCGTCCGGAAAGACATCCGGATACTCACGGACTATGGGTATATCCTCCGGACTCTTACCTACAACCTTATTGACCATTGGCAGCATAGCTTGAGGAAAAGTTAAGAGCAAGCAATCTCGACCATGAACAGGAGAGTTCGGATATACGGCTCGAGATGCTATATCCAATACTTGCCTTATGGAAATTCATCCATTGCATGCCAATAATTGCATCTAACCCTTGCCCATCCAAGTATGATTAATGAAGTGGGATAAACCTTGCTACCCAATCTTAATGGCATATTGGCAGCTTCTTCATTAGTAAGGATTTTACCCCTAGGTGTTGAAATGATATGAGCACATAGCAACTTGGATGGCATGATGCAATGCTTAGCAATATATGACTTGTCGATGAAATTATGCGTAGCTCCCGAATCAAATAAAACCATAGCAGGATGTTCAGCGATAGAAAACATACCCGCTAAGATTTGTCCTACTTCGGGTAGCTCCTCGACCGTAGTAAAGTTGGCACGGCCCGTCTTTGCTCGGTGTATTCTTGGCCGGTGCCCTCTGTTGGTTCTGCGGCTGTCCTTGAGGTCCGGGTGCATATGGTGCCTTCGAGGATATGGACAACTACGGTAATAATGTCCCGAACGGCCACAATTGAAACATGGCGGTCCATACTGTGGCGGTGCTTGGCCCACCGGTCCGGGATTCCGAGCATTCAGCTGTTGGTAAGGCGGACGATACTAATTCGACCGCTGCTGCTGAGATTGCTCGGGGTGATTGATTCTGCAGGTAGAAATTGGGACGAGAGGGTGTATGCTGATAACGCCGACCTAACGGTGCAGTGTAGACCAGCCTGTACTTGGATGGTCCCCCACTTCCTTGTCCAGGAGCCGGCCTCTTCTTGTTCTTCTCCGTCCGATGAAGACGGATAGAGTCTTCCGAGTGCAATAGCGTCACTCACAAAGTCGGTGAAGCTGTCGGTCTTGTTCAACACCAAACGAGACCGTAGCTTGGTACTCATTCCCTCCTTGAATAGATTCTTCTTTTTGGCATCTCGTGTCCACATGTTCGAGCGCATATCGAGCAAGGCGGTTAAATACCTTGGAGTAGGTGTGCACATTCATGTCCCCTTGCTTCAGCGATAGGAACTCCTTCCTCTTCGATTCATTAATCCTTCCGGGATATGATGCTCTCGGAAGGCTTTAGTGAACTCTGCCCATGAAACTTGATGTCCGGGAGAAAACATTGCTTTGTAATTGGCCCACCAAGCTCCAGCAAACCCTTGCAATTGCTGAGAAGCGAAGAGGGTCTTCCGATGATCCGTGCATGGGAACAGACTCCAGCTTTGATTCGATAGTGCGTAACCGGTTGTCGACTTCCAAGGGCTCACCCGCATCCGAGAAGACCAGGGTGTAACAACCCACAGCAATAAAATGCATTTCATGGCATTCATGAGCATGTCATTACATTTTAATTGTGAGATCATTAAGCATGTGGTATTACTCATAAGCACATAAAATATCAAAGTAATTAAAGAATGAATGAGGTGTTAAAAAGAAATAAAATGAGAAGAAAATCCAAGTTTAACATTTTCTATGGTGCAATTATCACCAATAAGAATTTATGAAGATTTATCGAAGGCATTTTGTTATGTAAAAATATTTGCAGAAAATAAACAAAATCTCTTTATTTATTTAGCTATGAATTTTTAACCCGAAAATGGTTTGGAGTTTCTACTGGGACTTAATAGGAAAAAGGCTTAAAATGTTTTCATTTAGACCCCTGAAAAATTTGGGAATTTTTGGAGCTCAGGAAAGCCACTTTTTAATTTCGCGAAAGCTCGGAGGGCTTTTCCGCAAAATGGCCAAGACAGGCCAGGCGTCAGCCTCTTCTTCTCTCTCCCTCTCTCACCGCGTGTTCGACGCCGCCCGCGGCCGCACCGCCTCCGGCCGGGCCGCCACGACCACGCCACGCGGCTGCTTGCGCAGCTGCTTGCTCGAACCGCCTCGGGCGGGAGATAAAGACCCCGCCGGTCCTCATTTTCTCCCTCTTCCTCTCACTTCGCCTCCCCGCCATAGTCGCCGCCTCCGGAGCAACGCCGCCAGGCTGCTCCGGCCACTCCCCGTCCGAGCCAACGCCGCCCCGAGCTCCGCAGCAACACCCTAGCGCTCCCCGGGCCAACCAACTAAGACGAGCAGCCCTACTCGCCGAGGCGAGACCATTTCCCCTCCGGACGAGCTCGTCGTCGTTGTCCGCCGCAACTCCGAATTGGTGAGCTGTGGTGAGCCGTTCTTGTTCAATTCTTCTCCGGTTGATGCGCAACTAGCTACTCTTCCTCATGAACAACTCCTCATCGAGATTAATTCGCAGAGCGTCGTGCAATCGTCGTTCTTCCGGAGCTCCGCCGCCGTCGTCCGCATCACTCACGGTGAGCTTCCCTACACGGTTGTGCTCATGCTCCGTTTGTCATCTGCCGTTGTTGTGCATGCGCCGTAGCAGCTCCCCGTGCCTTTTGTTTGGAGTTCCGAGCTCTCCGGCGAGCCTAGCACCGTGCCGAAGGCATCGCCCGGTCCGAACCTCGCCGCCGGCATGCTTCCGGCCGAGCTCATGCTCCATCGGTCACGCCGAGTGTTCCCCGCGTCGTGTAGGTGCGCTAGGTGATTTCACGGCGAGCTTTGCTCCACGCCCGGCCAACTCCGGCCGTCGCGCCGCCGCAAGCTCGCCGCCGCGGCGAAGCCACACCGCGGGCCACACGCGGGTGGGATCGCGTGTGGCTATGTGAGATCGGGTGTGGCCAACCCCGTGCCCCCCTTGTGGCCCAAAATTGCTTTTAAATTTTCAAAATTTGTAGAAAATTCAATAAAATTCAGAAAAATACCAAACCAACTTTGTTAAACTTAGAAAAATGAGACCTATCCATTTGTGAAATAAAATAATTATTTTGAATAAAATTTATTTGTAATTTGTATTTAATCACTTTCTTTGATTAAAGAAAAGCTATTATTTTATGTAAATAAAATGTTTAATTACGAAAAATAATTTTATTTAATGAAGGAGATACTTGCAGACGAAATTAATAATGAAGTTTATTTTCCAAAATTAAACTTAAAGTATATTATTATTTATAGGATCACATTGTATTAACCTTTAATCACTCAAGGTAATTATTTATTTATTGCCTAATAAATCAGATTAATGTATTAATTATTAAGCTGAAGTAATTAGTGACTTTAATTAAGTAATTAAGTAAAACCAAATTAATTAATAACAATCTTAATTAAACATTGTTAACTAGCGTAATTAATTGTTAATCAATGCTTAATGAACATACTTATCTTTAATCTATCCATTAACTAAAATGATTAATGCACTCCTGCATACTTTCATCATCGGCATTCATGCATACATGTTGTGATTCGTGATGCACTCGCTGGTCGACTAGGTTCGAAGTAATCGAGGTTCCACCCGAGGGCGAGTCGAGAGCCGGGGATCTCGAAGTCGACCCGACCGCCGAGGAGACTAACTTCGAACAAACCCAAGGCAAGCCCCGGTGCATCCTACCTATGTTTTTCAATATTTTACTTTATCACATAGTACAGCTTATGCTTATGCATTAGGTGTTAGGGTTTGGTTGAGACCCTAGATGCATTATGGTAGGTTTCCGTTTGTTTATTCTATACTCGGTACAGATAGCTCAATAGAGGCTAAGCTTAAATTCATAATGGCAACGGTAGATGTTTATGGCACTTAAAGCATGGAGGCTTTAAGAGTGTTGTGTTGACATTAAAGATGTTGAGAGTGTTAATAAAGTTGAGACCGGACGGGCCCCGTAGGAGAAAGGGCAAGACGGAGATGAGGTCTTGCAAGGTGGTAGCCCCGTCCGTGTCGGCCAAGGACCGTACCGTTGTCGGCTTAGTTGAACAAGTTTGAACGTACCGTGCTACATGCTGGTATCATGGGACCAGCAAGCTGATGTACCCTATCGCCCCGGAGATGTAGCGTAGCCGGCTCTCTTTGCCGGCTGTCGGTGAGAGGATAGTCTCACGGGAGGGAGATGGGTTGACCACGAGGGAAGTCGTGGCTTCGCCATACTCCCGGGGAGTTGGAAATGGCTAGTCTGCTGTCGGTGCTAGCGGGAAAGGTTGTCGTATACGGCCGGTGGGGTGCGTATACGTCGTGTAGTCGGGTTTTGCCAGCTGGTATAAATCGATTCGAATCGCTGTCCCTCGCAGTAATGAGCACCGCTTGTTTAGCTCGTCACATCGTAGTAACTTTTATGGAAGATGAGGAAGATGAGAGATGGAAAGATAAGGATCTATTATATCTTGTTTGGAAACTTGATTGGATAGAGATAGGTTGCAAATACCATGGCTAATGAACATAACCTCGAGCTAAAATATTGAAAGTAAGGACCCACACCTTAATGCTGATTTTTCGCAAAGGAGTAACCCCACAGCCGGAAAGCCTTTGCATTCTAGGCGTCGGCCTTAGCGTGCCATGTTGACGGGTCGGTCTTGTTGAGTATTAGAATACTCAAGGTTTGTTCGTTACCTTACAGGGAATGAGTCGTGTTATCACGACTTGTACGGCAGTTTTCCCGAGGAGGAGCAAGTGTCCCGACGGAGGTTCCCTTCGGTGGGAACGTATCCCCACACCTTGAATAGAGAGGACCGTGATGTACGAAGGGCTCGGTGCATCACGTCGTTTCGTCTTAAGTCCGATGAGTTGTAACGGAATAAGCTTCCGCTGAATACTCGTAGGATGTTGACACTTCGATAATGTTATCTTTCCGCTGCACGAATGTTGTATTTTGAAAACTTGGTTGTATTATACCATGATGTATATATTCTAGCTTGTATGAGATGATGTTTCTGTTGTAACTCGCTTCGTCGAGTGTCCCTCCGATCAGATTCCCGGGTGGTCCCGAAGGGGATGTCACATGGGGGCGAACCGATAAGAAGTCGGAGAAGGTCACCCTTTCTTCGGTGCATTGCGACCCTGGTGACGTTCCTGTGGAGCGAGTGTTACGAACCAATTGCTCCAATAATTCTCGCTGCTCCGCGCGAGAATTCAGATCTTGCAGCGATGGCCGGTGCCAAGGTCGGGGGTGGTGGTGGTGTTTCCGCCCGCGTTGAGAACTCTCGGGCTCATCGCGTCTCCTTGTTCCAACCATTCTGTCCAAGAAAAGTTTACGTTAGACATCTTCATTCCAACATAACAATGGAAGAAACAGGAATACGTAGATGAGGACTTCCAAAGGAATCTTTATGCAACAAGCCATCTTTATTAAAGCACCACCAAATCCAGTAACACAGGTTTATACATCCACTTACAACGATTCCTAAGATACACTCATGCGTGGTTACATCATGCTCTTTATTTAACTAGCGCCTATTTTACATACTAGTTTTCTCACTTGCTACTAGCTAGCACCCTACTACTCTTCGCGACGCCTGGATGTCACCTCCTGGCTTATGGAACTGCCTGTCTCGGATTCCGCATCCTCTAGTCGTGGAATCTCCCTGAAGTCGATGACTGAATCCACGTCCATTATTTCTTCGGGATCCTCCTCTTCTTCTTCGATTCAGCCTTCATAGGATTTTCCTGCACTCATCTGGTTCATCCGCTGGAGGTTGTTGTCCTATTGCTTCATTCATTATGGCGTTGTGTGCTTGCAGTAGATCTTGCTCTAACCGAGTGATCGGTGCATGTGCGTTTGCTAGTTGCTGATCCTTAAATTGAATCTGCTGCTCCTTGTTTAGCAACTACGCCTCTCTAAGTGCTAACAATTCCTCCTTTTCCTGCAGTTGTCTCTCCAGCTTGACTACACGAACATCCTCCCTTGATCCTCTTACTTCACTCACACCCATACTTGTGTCTGTCCATCTCTCGTGAAGAAGTAAGAGTATCGGATACAAGTAGAAACTAATCCTAATATTTCAGCAAATCTTTTTATTCTAACAACTGCATATATATATTTTACTACCACTTCCTTTCCCTTTGTTATTGTTGGTACAAACTCAAACCCACTTTTCATACACTCCCAGCTGCCCAACACCTGGTAGTACCCTATACACATCCGACCTACGTCGGCAAAATGTGGCTACCCTCCTACATCGGTGGAAACACAACACCACTAAGCCGACGGCGCGTGGCTGTCGCCGTCCGACTCGACGTCCTCGGGCTGGTGAAGCGGGTGGTGGCTCGTAGTCCATCCCGGAGACCTCCTCGGCGTCGTCCGGTGGACCCTGCTGCTGCTGCTGCAAGCTGCTCGAACTGCTCAACCAGGTCATCGTGGTCGTGGAGCGGTGCGTGGTGTGCCTCGGCCAGTCCGTTGTACTTGTCCCTCCAGCTGACCCAACTCGACCTCTCTCGCGACCGGGATCTCCACTAAGTGGTTCCGCTGTGCCGTCACCAGCTCCAAGCGTAGCTCGTGTGCGTCGTCCGCCGCGCGAGCGGCGTCTCGCTCCTCGGTAACCGTAGTCAGCTGCTCGTCAAAGGCAATGACCGCCTCACGGTACTCGTCACGCGCACGGGTCACCTCCACTAGCTGCTCCTCCAGCTCGGCGATCCTGGCGTGGGACCTCCGAACCTCCCGACAGTCCACTCGACGGCGGTGCTTCCAAGCACCCAACCGTCGGTCCTGGCTCTGTGTCCTCAACTCCAAGCCGTGGAGCTGCTGCTCTAGCTCAGCCACACGTGCAGCTCGTGCGTCCTCCTCCTCCTGGGCGCGCTTCCTACCACGAGTAACCGGCATCTACAGGGAACATGTTTAAACAAGTTAAACACTTCTTCCCACAGAAGAAAACGAACGGAACAACCTATAAAGTACTACGAACTAGCTAAGTACATACCCAAATATTTATTTAGTGCATAATATACGATGCATGCTCGTGAACTAACTATACGTACCATAGTAAGAAAACTACGACGAATAGTTAGCACTTCCCAAAAACCCAAACGTCGAACGGTTAGTAAAAATCTAACTATTCTACATCCTTATAGGCTCCGCATTCTCTCGTTGTCTATCGTATGAACGTGTTAAGTTTTGAAAATAGACTTGTAATGATGTGCTTGTTGCGTCCGAACCGCTACGATACCAGCTGTGACATCCCCTCCAGGGTACCCGGGAATCGATACGGAGGAACACTCGACGAAGCGAGTTACAACGAAACATCATCTCATACAAGCCAGAATATATACATCATGGTATAATACAACCAGGTTATCGAAAACAAACATTCTTGCAGCGGAATATAACATTATTGAAGTTTAACATGCTACGAGTATTCAGCGGAAGCTTGTCTATTATGCAACTCAAAAGTCTTCAAACGAAACAACGTGATGCACCGAGCCCTTCGCACATCACGGTCCTCTCTCTTCAAGGTGTGGGGATACGTTCCTTACGAAGGGAACCTCCCTCCGGACATTGCTCCTCTTCGGAGAAGCTGCCATACAAGTCGTGGTAGTACGACTCGTTCCCTGAAAGGTAATGAACAAACCACGAGTATTCTAATACTCGGCAAGACTGACCTGTCAACATGGCACGCTAAGGCCGACGCCTAGTCTGTAAAGGCTTTCTGGCTGTGGGGTTTACTCCTTTGCGGAAACAACATTAAAGGTTGGGTCCTTACTTTCAATATTATAGCTCATGTTAAGTTCATTAGCCTTGGTGTTTGCAACCTATCACTATTGCAATCAAGTTCTCAATCAAGATAAAATAGATCTTAACCCTTCCATCTCTCATCTTCATCTTCCATATAATTTACTACGATGTGTAGAGCTAAACAAGCGGTACTCATTACTGCGAGGACAGCGATTCGAATCGATTTATACCAGTCGGCAAAACCCGACTACACGACGTATAAGCATCGCACCGATCGTATACGACAACCTTTCCCGCTAGCACTTGACAGCAGACTAGCCATTTCCAACTCCCCGGGAGTATGGCGAAGCCACGACTTCCCTCGTGGTCGACCCATCTCCCTCCCGTGAGACTATCCTCTCACTAACGACCGGCAAAAGAGAGGTGGCTATGCTACATCTCCGGGGCGATAGGGTACATCAGCTTGCTGGGCCCATGATACCAGCATGTAGTACGGTACGTTCAAACTTGTTCAACTAAGCCGACAACGGTACGGTCCTTGACCGACACAGACGGGGCTACCACCTTGCAAGACCTCATCTTTGTCTCGCCCTTTCTCCTACGGGGCCCGTCCGGTCTCAACTTCATTAACACTCTCAACATCTTTAATGTCAACACAAAACTCTTAAAGCCTCCACGCTTTAAGTGCCCTAACCATCTACCGTTGCCACTATGAATTAAGCTTAGCCTCTATTGAGCTACCTGTACCGAGTATAGAATAAACAAACGGAAACCTACCATAATGCATCTAGGGTGTCAACCATTCCCTAACACCTAATGCACAAGCATAACTGTACTATGTGATAAAGTAAAATATTTAAAAACATAGGTAGGATGCACCGGGGCTTGCCTTGAGTCCGTTCGAAGTTAGTCTCCTCGGCGGTCGGGTCGATGTCGAGATTCCGGCTCCTGATTCTCCCTCGGGTGGAACCTCGATCACTTCGAACCTAGTCGACCAAGCAATGCTTCGCGAATCACAATCATGTATGCATGAATGCTCATGATGAAAGTATGCAAGGATTCATTAATTAAGTCCCATAAATAATAATTAATGATTAATCCTTAATCACCTTAGTTAATTAACAAATTAGGGATAAGTATGTTCATTAAGCATTAATTAACAATTAATTATACTGATTAATAAATGTTTAATCAAGATCATTATTAATTAGTTCTGTTTCCTTAATTATTGAGGTTTAATAATTCATAAATTATTCTGGTTTATTAAGCAATAAATAAATACTTACATTAAGTGATTAAAGGTTAATAGATTGGGATCATATAAAATAGTACAGTTTAAGTTTATATTTTGGAAAATAAATTTCATCATTATTTCATCTGCAGTATCTCCTTTATTAAATAAAATTATTTTCCATAACTAAACATTTTATTTACATAAAATAATAGCCTTTCTCTAATCAAAGAGAGTGATTAATTACTAATTATAAAATAAATTTATTCAAAATAAATATTTTATTTCACAAATAAATAGATCTCATTTTTCCGAGTCTAACAAAGTTGGTTTGGCATTTTTCCGAATTTTAACGAATTTTCTACGAATTTTGGAAATTTAAATTCAATTCCGTGCCACACGGAGGGCCACGGGGTTGGCCACACCCGATCCCGCGTAGCCACACGCGATCCCACGGCGTGTGGCCCGCGGTGTGGCACCATCGTGGCGGTAGGCCAGCGACGGCGCGGCCATCGGAGTTGGCCGGCGCCCAACCAAACCTCGCCGCGAGACTTCCTACGGGCTCTACTCGATGCGACGAACCTAGCGGTGGTGATGCGCTCACATGAGCTCCACCGGAGAGGCACCGGCGGCGAGGCCCAGCCACGGCGGCGACTCCGGCACGACAGGGAGATCGCTAGAGAGCTTGGATCTTAACGAAACTTGACGGTAAGCCGCTACGGCCCGGGCGCAACGACGACGGATGGTAAACGGAGCATGAGCAAGGTCGGAAGGTAGAGCTCGACGTGAGTGACGCGGCGGCGGTGATGGAACTCCGGGGAAAATAGTCAATTCTTGCCGGACTCGAGGAGGAAACGTGCGGATGAGTTGAGAAACTAGAAGAACATCACTTGCGCATCACGGGAATGAACCACAAGCACAAGTGCCTCACCACCGCTCACCAATTTGAAGACGCGGCGGAAAAACACGGCCGGGTGCTCGGGGAAGAAGACGCCTCGATTGGACGGGGCTACGGTGATTGCTGAGGGTTGATGGTCACGGAGAGATGAAGTGTGTTCCTGCGAACCTTTTGGTGGCGTTGGTCCGAGGAATGGTTTGCCGGAGCGGCCCGGCGGCGGTGCTCCGGACGCGGCTGTGGTGGCGGTGAGGTTTGGGAGAGAATGGAAGAGAGGAAGAAGAGAAACGAGGGCCGGGAGGGGCTTTATCCTCGCCCGGGAGGCGGTGCGGCAAGCAGCCGGGAAGCTGCGCAAGCAGCTGCGTGGCGGGAGGCGTGGCACCGGCCGGGAGGCGGTGCGGAGCGCGGGCGGCGTTGAGGCGTGGGAGAGGGAGAAGAGAATGACAATGGGGCTGTGGTCGTTTTACAAACCCCCCCGGTTTTTGAATAATTAAAAAGCGACCTTCCGGTGCTCCAAAAATTCTATGAAAATCCAGGGGTGTAGTTGAGAATATTTTAGGCATATTTCCTATTAAGTCCAGGGTAAAACTCCAAATCATTTTCGGATTAAAAAATTCATAGCTAAATTAATAAAAGAGATTTTGTTTATTTCTTGTAAATATTTTCATAAATCAAAATCTTTTCAGGACCTTTTCATAAATCTTCACCTGTGATAATTAAGCTATAGAAAATGTTAAACATGAACTTTCTTCTTATTTTCTTTCTTTTTAATACTTCCTTTCTTCTTTATTTGATTTGTTATTTTATGTGCAATTTCTTCACACTATGCTTAATACATTCATAAATGAAATGTGATGACATGCTCATGAATGCCATGAAATGCATCTTTATTGTTGTGAGTTGTTACAATCCGATATCGTATGCGATCCGTGTGCTTATTTCAATTCAGACTGTACTCGGACTCCGAAACAGACTCGAAGTCGACTTGATTTGGGCCTCCATAATGCCTTCCACCCTCTTGCTGGACCTCCACGCCTCCAAGCCGTCTTCCATTCATATTATGGTCCTCTCCTTGATTCCTAACCATAATAAAATCATTAGGTAGCAAACTATTCTCAAATCTATGAAAGGAAAGACTTAGGAACAAGCTCAGCTCTAAATTCAATTATCGGACGCGAGCTCTAGTGATTGGTCCTTGAATGTTCAGTGGAGGAGTATCATTTGTATCCAAAGGAGTGATGTCCTCATCATCCTCCCCCTCTTGAATTGGAGTCGTCCTCGACTCAAGCTCATGCTCCTCACCTAAATAAGGCTTCAAATCTGCAATGTTAAAAGTGGAACTAACCCCGAACTCGGGAGGCAACTCAAGTTTATATGCATTATCATTAATCTTCTCAATTATCTTGAAAGGACCAGCATCTCTAGGCATTAACTTAGACTTTCTCAACTCAGAAACCGATCCTTTCTCAAGTGCAACCATACTAAATCACCCGGTTCTAATTTAACTTCCCTTTTACCCTTACTACCGAGCAATCCTATACTTTTCGAGTCATCTTTTCAATGTTGTGTTTAGTTGTTTCATGCATTTTTAAAATAAACTCAACACTTTCCTTAGCATCAAAGTGAACTGTCTCAACAGATAGGCAAAGGCAAAATATCAATTGGAGCACGGGGATTAAAACCATACACTACCTCAAAAGGACTTACCTTGATGGTCGAATGTGTTGCACGATTATACGCAAACTCCACATGAGGCAAACATTCCCCCCACATCTTCGATTTGTCTTTAAAATAGCTCTCAATAAGGTGCCCAATGTGCGGTTCACAACCTCGGTTTGGCCATCAGTTTGTGGGTGACATGTTGTAGAGAACAACAATTTCGTTCCCAACTTATTCCATAGGGTGCGCCAAAAAATGACTCAAGAATTTGGCGTCACGATCCGAAACAATAGTAGAAGGCATACCATGCAAGCGAACAATCTCTTTGAAAAATAGGTCAGCAATATGAATAGAATCATCACTCTTATGACAAGGTATAAAGTGAGCCATCTTAGAAAATCTATCCAATACAACAAAAATACTATCCATCCCCCTCTTAGTCCTAAGCAGTCCTAAAACAAAATCCATAGAAATATCCGTCCAAGGTATTGAAGAAACGGGAAGAGGCATATACAAACCATGTGGATTCAAGCGAGACTTCGCTTTTTGACAAGTAGTGCAGTGAGCCACAAAACGCTCAACATCTCTTCTCAACTGGAGCTAAAAGAAATGTGTGGCCAACACATCCGCCGTCTTCTTTGCACCAAAATGTCCCATCAATTCTCCTCCATGCGCTTCCTGTAACAACAAAAGACGAACGGAACCAACTGGAATGCAAAGGCGGTTAGCTCTAAACAAATATCCATCATTTATCAAAAACTTGTTCCATGTACGACCCTCTCTACAATGCAGCAAAACGTCTTTAAAATCAGCATCAAGAGCATATTGTTCTTTAGTTGATTCAACCAAAAAATGCGACAATCAAGGTGTGACAACATAGTGTATCGTCTAGACAAAGCATCAACAATCACATTATCCTTCCCTTTTTATGCTTGATAATATAGGGAAAAGACTCAATAAACTCAACCCAATTAGCATGTCTTCAGTTCAAATTACTTTGAGAGCGAATATACTTAAGCGATTCATGATCAGAATGAATAACGAATTCCTTAGGCCATAAATAATGACGCCACGTTTGCAAAGAACGTACAAGAGCATACATTTCTTTATCATAGAATAATTCAAAACAGGACCAGTTATCTTTTCACTAAAATAAGCAATAGGTTTGTCATTTTGCATCAAAACACCACCAATGCCAATACCACTAGCATCACACTCAAGTTCAAAAGTCTTACCGAAATCTGGAAGTTGCAGCAGCGGTGCATGTGTAAGATTGTCCTTCAAAGAGCTAAAGGACTCTTGTTATGCTTTGCCCCATTGAAACACAACACCCTTCTTTGTCAACTCATGCAATGGTGCTGAAATCTTTGACAAAGCGGCGATGGAACCCTGCAAGACCAAGAAAACTTCGAACCCGTGTGATGGTTTGGGGCTGTGGCCAGCTAGCAATAGCGTCAATTTTCTTGTCATTCACCTCTATACCATGTGGAGTAACAACATAGCCAAGAAAAGAAACTCGATCGGTGCAAAAGGTGCACTTCTCAAGGTTGCCAAATAAACGTGCATTTCTTAAAGCAGTAAAAACAACACGTAAATGATCCATATGTTCATCTAAAGACTTGCTGTAAATCAAGATATCATCAAAGTAAACCACCACAACTCACCCAATAAAAACCCTCAAAACCTCATTCATTAAGCGCATGAAAGTACTAGGTGTATTAGTTAACCCAAAAGGCATTACTAACCACTCATACAATCCGAATTTAGTTTTAAAAGTTGTTTTCCATTCATCTCTAAGTTTTATTCTAATTTGGTGGTAACCACTACGCAAATCAATTTGAGTGAAAATTATAGAACCGCATAACTCATCAAGCATGTCATCTAGCCTAGGAATAGGATGACGATACCGAATAGTAATATTGTTAATGGCTCTACAATCAATACACATGCGCCAACTACCATCTTTCTTAGGAACCAAAAGTACAGGAATAGCACAAGGACTAAGGCTTTTTCGTCCATACCCGCGGTCCAAAAGGTCTTGGACTTGTCGCTGAATTTGGTAATCCGGGAGGAATCTCAGCTGGAAAAATATCCTCAAACACGTGCAAAAGGTCAGTGATAGCAGAAGGCAAAGAGCTAGCAATATCGTCAAAGGAATACAAGGTTTGTTTGCATATCAAAGCATAAAAAATACCATCATTAGAAATTTCAGCAAGGTCTGATTTTATAGCAAGCATAACACGACCTTTCAAATTAATCCCATCTCCCTTAGAAATAGGTGCAGACTTATCCTTTATAGGTGAGAAAACAAAATTAGTAACTTGCTGATTTTCAGATTTAGAATTATTCAAAGAAACAGCTCGTTCTCGATCAGCTTGTACAATTTCAGCAGGGGTCAAAGGTACTCAAGTAATTTTCTGTCCTTTATGCATAAAAATGTATTTATTACTTCTACCATGGTGTGTAGCATCATTATCATGTTCCCAAGGACGACCCAATAAAAGTGAACAAGCTTGCATGGGAACCACATCACAATCAGCATAATCCGAATAAACACCAATGGAAAAAGGAACTCTAGAAGTTTGTGTTACCTTAGCTTTTTCAGAGTCATTTAATCATTGAATGTGGTATGGATGAGGATGTGGTCATGTGGCCAAACCAAGCTTCTAAACCAGATCTGAACTCATCAAGTTGTTGTAGCTTCTTCCATCAATGATCACACATGCTCGTCGATTTTTGACGACGAAGAAAATCTGAAACAAGTTGTGGCGTTGTATCTTTTCAGAAGTCTGAATGTGCATGCTAAGTATACGCTAGACAATGATGTTTATGAAACCCGAAGTGTCTTCTCCACCAAGTACATGGCCCTCGTTGGTATCATCCGCGACTTCGTCTTCATCATCGTCTTCTATGTCGGATGTGCTGATGTATCTTCCATCTTCAGTGGCCACATATGCCCGCTGACTTGGGCAATCCTTCTGCACATGGCCGAGTCCATGGCAGCGGTGGCACTGAATGTTGGAAGTGCGTCCCGTCGAGGCGACCGATAAAGCACTTTGAGCAGGACCCTGCACATAATTTTTACCTGAATTTGCAGGATGTGTAGGAGGTGCGTGTGGGGCTGCAGTAACACCACTCGCGGGTGTGGAAGGCCGTTTGCTTGCTGGTGGAGATGGACGGGAAGAAAACCCCGAAGACGGCATTGACCGTGGGGGTGTAAGACGGCCTGCTTATACTGCTGCTCCTATGATGCTTCTCCCGTCCCTGCAATTCTTTCTCTACAAGCATAGCCAAGACAAGCTAAGGCAAGGCTGTGTAGAATAATAAAGAAAAGAAGATTTGAGCACCGCTGTGTAAAATTTTGCAGGCAGGCCAAGGCAAGGCATGCTGCTGAAAATGGATCTAGAGGCAGAGGCCGTCCTTATCACTATGCCCCTGTAGAAATGGCTGATTAACAAATATGCTAGAGATGACCGAGCCTACAACCTCTATAAATGTGTTTTGACGTCTATGCTAGACAAGCATGTTCATGTTATCCATTTAATTACTTATATCCGCTGCTGTGCAGTATCGGATGTGTACGTTCTTTGCTTCGTCAGCATCCAAGGGAAATGCGTGGTGTGGATCTGATGATGATGGAGCATTTGAATCCTGCCGTTCAGTGTAATTTATGGATTATTATGCTTACACTTTGAAGTAGTTGAAGACTAATTATGGAGACAATTTATTGGTTTTCATCTTTATATTCATTTTGTAAAATTGCAAAAAATATTCTGTATAATGTCGGAACTCTTTTTACTAAAATTAGAATAATGCTGAAATGAATGTCTCCTTCAATATTGTTGTAATATAACTAATGAATCGAATGATACTTTCATTGCACCGGACAAGTTGAAAAGTATCCCCACATGGGAGTTTGTAAAACGTAAAAAAAAAGGAAGATGCGTTGGGAATTTGAGGATGGCTGACTCCAATGATCTATAGCTACAATACTAGGAAACTTAATACAAATCATATACCCATACGTACCAGCTGTAACTCTGTTGTTAATTCATTAATTACTTGTCCGTTGAAAATACTAGTACATCCTTTTGACAACATGCTTCATCATTAAACAAGGAGTCTTGAGAAAAAGTAAGTCAGGATATTTCTAACGGATTCTACTTGTTTTGTCTCCATACGTGATCTATATACCTATATCTAGAGCAATAGGTCTATATTTATTACTTTTAAATTGTTGTGTGGAATTAGTATTTTTCTCCAAAACCTGTTTCCAACCCATTGAATTATTGTGTGCCTTCTACTTAAACACACTTTACAATTTTATTCTATCGGAAGTACTGCCATAATAAGAACAATAAGCTTGTAAGTTTGGTGTTATGGGCGAGAAGGGCCTATGGCCCAGCAGGGTGCTATTGAGTCGACCTAGGTACTGTTGACCTAGGTACTGTTCATGCGCGTGAACAATACCCACGTGGCATCTGTAGCACCAAGCCCACCTAGGGTTACTTAACAATTAAGATTTTTAGGTATTTCAATAAATTGTAATAGGTTGCTTGCGAGTCAAGAAAGTCTCTCTATATAATGAGAGTATTGTAATCATATCTAATCAAGTAAAAAGAAGGGCTTAGTCCCTATTTTCTACTCTTCGACCTCTCCCTACGCCTCTCCTCTCCCTTGTGCCCTACCCTAGCCGCACGCCACCACTACCATAGCACCAGCCGTCGGCAATCTGGGTCGCCAGCAGCCCTAGCCCAACTATTGCACATAACACCTTGTATTCGGAGGCCTTGTTTCGATCACCCACCACCACCACCATGTCTTCCAATGGTCTCCGAAAACGGAGTATTTCGCAGGCCTCGAGATGGTGATGAAGCACCATATGGAGACGATCGCCATCCTCAACAACACCTCGGCGTTCTAGGCCAAGCGCCGTGAGCTAGAAGAAGCCGTTCGCCGGTCACCAGCCATCGACGCCGCGAAAAGGCGATCGCGGGCATCTACGGCAAATCCACCACCAACATCGCAGCTGACAACGCCAAGGAGGAGGCAGCTGTCATCGCCATCAAGTCCGACCACAACATAGCTGCCACAACAGATCTGCCCCTGGAAACCTCACTTACGGCTCCAAAATCAATGGCGAGGTTACTGTTCACGCTGTGAACAGTACCCCTGATACTGTTCACGTGCCAGATCTGGAAGTTTCAGCTATGAAGAACCTCGTATCGGCCCCGCCAACCGAGATTCTCGCACCTGGTACTATTCACTATGTAGATCGGTTGCCATTGGCTGTTTCGGAGGCCATTACCACCGTGGACATCGCAGATCTGCTATCCCCCATACCTCAACTCGCCCCAACGGCACCCCTACAGATCGTTGTTACTTGTGCTCTTGTGGCTGCGTCGGATATCGTTGATATCATCGACCAGATCTCTACCACGTCAAAGGACATCACAACGGCAACAACAGATGTGCCACCGGAGATCAACCCTATCGATGGCACAAACCCTCCGGATCCGAGCGCAATAATCACGGCACCTACATCTGCCCCGATTCTCTACAAATTTATCATGTGGGAGATTCGACCAGTTTAGCGGTGGACAACGCCGTTGAGATCCAATCAACAATAATTGAGGCTCATTCAGCTGCTGATCTTGGCCGCAAAGAAAGTTTGGTGGTCCCCTCGGCTTTGATTGACGACCCGGCACAAATCAACGTAATGCCCACTGCTCCTCTCCTCCGTAGGATCAAGACGTCTACCTTAGCAGCAGCTATCAACAAGGATGCCTTGAGGGACAACTATATGATGGTCCTCGCCTTTATAATGAGTTTACTTGCTTTGATTGGTCCCAACTCTTAGAAGGAGCGCAGACCAGGAACAACTAAGTGTAAGCATCCTACAATTCTTATTTGGTTGTTTATTGCTTGCTATCTTCTACTCCTGTTTCTGCCCAAGATCACCTTCCACCATGACAACCACTTGCTGTTCAACACCACAAGGGTAGAAACCCACCATTGACGGACCTCGGCGCGATCATCGGTGTGTCCTACATTGACGGATGGCATGCCTTATTGGCCGAGTAACAACTCAACCCTTCATCAACAACAGCCCCTACGGATCGCTCCACCCATAGAGGCCCCGATGGCTCGCAACTTGAGCTTGGTGTTCTCCGGAGCTTGGACCAGCCAAGGTGGCCTCGATCTTCTTTAGCAATGGGCTCTACGTCGCTGCTACATCGGCTTGGCTGCATCGTCTCCCCAGGCACTCGCTTTGGCACGACAAGGAGGCTCTTCTTCATCGGAACTCTATGGGGCTTGGCTTCGGAGCTTTCACGAGCACGAGACAACTCTTCCACGAGTGGACATCTCGGCACTCGCACCCTCATCCGGCGCCGGCTTTTCCTCCACCACGGGCGACACCTACACCAGCATCTATGGCCACTCCGATGGCCATCATGGGGGACCTCACCATGTCACCAACATCCTCTCCATCCTCCACGGCACCGAGGGCCTCTCCTCCCTCATGGGGAGCATCTCCGCTTGTGACCTTGCCACCGTCTAGTGTCTCCACGACGACATCATCTTCTTTGACAGGCGCCTCTACATCGCGGCCTATTGAATCTGCCTCCATCGTGTTTTGGCCACCCTCCTCTAGCATGGAGAAGAGGTCTTGCTTCGCCAAGTTGTGGAGCTACCTACTTCAAGCATTGCATCGGTGGATGTTCGCTTTATCCACCTTGCTGACCATAACCTCTTCCACGTTTGACATATGGCTTTCGGAGTTCTCGATGGAGCTGTTGACCCATTCTCGGCTATCGATTTTGGTAACCTCTTCGGTCACTACGTCCACTTGACAGCTGCACGACCACGACCATATGACCCTTTTGTCATGACCTTCGACGGATTTCTAGTGTCATTCGAACAGGGCACTCCGCCGTTCGTCACCGAGCCTCCAAGAGATGAGTGTCTTTGCTACTTCGACTACGGCGTTACCCGCATGATCATTCCTGCTAGACGGACCTCATATCACTTCTCTATGACAAGCGATATTGGGAACTTTAGCTACACTTGTCTTCTTCGACGTCGACCTCACCCGAGAGAACCTCCTCACCGACTTCATCCTCGGCAACTTGATGGTCTTCATCAAGCTTCGTCGGACTCGTCATCCTGTAGTTCCGGCGATTTCAGCTCATGGAAGGATGACTACCCAGCCCGAGGGCGTGCTCGGTTCTCGACGGGGTGGTGGTGTTATGGGCAGAAGGGCCTATGGCCCAACAGGGTGCTATTGGGCCGACCTAGGTATTGTTCATGCGCGTGAATTGTACCCACGTGGCACTGTAGCACCAAGCCCACCTAGGGTTACTTTACAATTAAGATGTTTAGGTATTTTCATAAATTGTAATAGGTTGCTTAGGAGTCAAGAAAGCTTCTCTGTATAATGAGAGGATTGTAATCAGATCTAATCAAGTAAAAAGAAGGCCTTAGTCCCTATTTTTCTACTTTTCAGCCTCTCCCTATGCCTCTCCTCTCCCTTGCGCCCTCCCCTAGCCGCACGCCACCACTACCATAGCACCAGCCGCCGGCCATCTAGGTCGCCAGCAGCCCTAGCCCAACTATTGCACATAACATTTGGCTTGTTAGTGCAGCGGGAAGGATGATTTTTGCATTGTACAACAATGAAACAAGTTTGTGATTCAGAAAAATGCTGAATTTATTTACCATATCGACTGTTAAAGTAGACGATTCGTATTTCCCTTCTACTTTTAGGAAGTTGGGAGGGCACATGCCTACCAAAATCTCGCTAAATGTGAACCAAGCTGTACAGTGCAAGTACATATGCCTAGGCCAAAGCCAAACCAGTAGGACCGAGAGATGAAGAGGGGGACCGGCAGAAAAAAAAAAGAGGAGAGAAGAAAAATGTTTCGAGAGGAGGAAGAGGAGCATAAGAGAAATATAGAAAAAGAAGTGGTAAGAACAACATGAATGATGCTCTTCAGATAAGCAGTAGGCATTTTCTTCGCATTCTTCGGACAACAGTATGGATTAGCTATGTGGTAGCACATTTTGTATATAGGAGAAAAGGGAAAAAAAATTCATCCGTTATGCATGACGTTCCGCACCGGATTGAAGACCACGAAGCTGAGATCCACGAGGACATGGCCTGTCCCGCTGACGTCTACGGAGACGGTCTTTGCAAGGCCGAGGTAGTCCTGCTTCTCGTACACGGTGACGATCATGCTGACGCTCCTGTGAAAGTCGCCTATAGGGGGGATAGGCGATAATCCTAAAAATCACTTAATTTAACAAATTAGAAATGCACGAATGATTTGTCCGACTCCAATGTCCGACTATACTAGGACAAAGTCCGACTAGGACTAATATCCGACTAGAGTAGGACAATGTCCGACCGCCTCGTGCGAAAAGTAGATCAAAACTTTTGACTATAACTTTTGAAAACAGCATCTGTTCTTGATTTTTGTATAAATTTTTGCAAGACAAATAGAAAATTGTGACTATAACAAAAGTTGTTCCTTATGTTTTGCTGAACGTGTACAGATTTTGGTTTTCAAAAATACCAAGCAGGAATGTGTTGACGTCAAAAGTCGCCGACACACCGTTGTCCGGAGAGTCCACCGAAACCCCGGCTGACGCAGAGTCCTGTGCTCCCAACGGACCGGCTCGGCTCGCCGATGTTCGTGTGCGCTGGTGCGTGCCGGATGGTTTTCCTGCAAACCAACAAAGACAATAAAAGGTGTAAAATTCCGAGTCATCGGTCCGGATAGACCGATGTACGAGTCATAGCCGATTATGGCGTAAGATAGACAGAATCGGCTATTGACGAGGAACAGCACGGCCCATCCATTTATGTATTAAATGCTAGGCAAACGAACCGTGATACAAACGATACGGAATCGGCCGACGCTATAACATGCGATCGGTGGCTAGCAGCCGATTTCGTCGGTAAGCGATCAAATCATTAAGACTTTGCAGGGATACATTATCGAATACAATGTAAACAGGGTGATTATTAATGGGATGTAATTAGTTTGATAGGAAGAAGATAGTTTAATCATCAATCAAATCCATGAATCGGCCGATCGGGTATTTGGTCGATTCTGCCATTGGTTATAGCAGTGAATTGTTTAGATCTATCTAAATGTATAATGATGATCAATAAAATCATACTAATAACTCGGGTTCAAAAGCAGCTTTAACAGATTTGGCACTAATTAAACATAAAACAGCTAATGAACGTGATAAGCAATCGGCTAAACACTCCGAAAGAACAGTAAGACAAATACAACCACACAGATCCCAAATCGACCAGTCGCTCCAACAGGACAAGTCAACCGATGGCACGCGATCGGACCAGGTCTAACGGCCGCGCACGTCCGGCCGATTCAGGACAAGCACAATCATAAACGCCTTAACTATGAGAGTAAATCTACACCCTAGCCAATCGGCTGCATGTGCCTAGGACAAGTCAACTATCACAAAGGCAAACACAGGACACGTCAACCGAATCCGCACGATCGAATCGGCCAAGATGTAAAGGAATTCTCATAGCGGCTATCGTGACTCGAACGACCAAATCCGAGTCAATCGGCGTTGTGAGCAAAGGCTGGGACGGGGAGGCAGGACAAGTCAAACTACCTCCACCACGAGCCCGGACCAGGTCAACTTGACTCATCCCGGCCGATACTCACTACGCCGATCGAGAACAGATCTAGTCGCCGGATAACTAGCAATTAAGCCATCTAATTACGAACAATGCGCCGAGAAACTAGACGACATAATTACCTTATGAAGCCAACTTATTGTCGACCGGAGCCCCGAAGATCCCCGCGCGAAAATAGTAGACTTGACAGAAATTAGGGTTTGGCGATGCGCCGAAAGTTGTATTGGATGTGAATCGAGTTTACATGTTACATCCGAGTATGTATTTATACTCGGCACAAAGAATCCTACTCGGACCCTCTTCGGGCCGATTTCCTAACCGACTAGGATCTTTTTCCAAAATTAAACTATTATTTCTAATTTTACAACGTGGGCCAGGCCCATCAATGTTATGCTCTTCTGTTGGCGTCCGCGCACGATTCCCGGGAGGGACGCGCCTTTTACTCGCCCAAGCGGCCGTCGGCCTTCCGCCCACCGGCCCTCTCTTGACCTATAGTCGCCGACAATGGGTCCCTTGGTCAAAAACCGGTGTCAACACATGTCCCCCGGTCCGGGGTATGCAACGCATGCGTCGGACTGATTTATTCTCTTTTATTGCGCCGGTTTTATTGCCCGTCACTTCTCCATAAAACCCAGGGCCACCCCCGGTCATTTCCCATCTGTTTCTTCTCCTTGGCCTTCATCTTCCCCTGTTCCAGCGACCTTTGCCTTCTCGAGCCTTTTCAACTTCTCACCGCGCCGCCGCCGTTTCTTCTTCTCCGGCGACCATGAATCCTGCTGTTGCTGCTGCTGCGTGCCGCCGCCGCCGGCCGCGTCGTCGCCACCACCAACGCCGTTCCGGAGGTAATGTACATTCGAGCATCCCTCTTTTCTACCTTTGCAATCTTCTTCGCGTTCTTGTTCTTGTTCATTTTCACAATTTATTTTCGTTCCGCTTCTCATTTTAGCCCTATTTCTTGTTTTTAGGAGATCCGGAACCAAGTCGTTATTCCATCCAATATCCCAACTCATTTCTTCTTGGGTCCTATGGGCGATCCCGACCCCACAGATCTCATCCGTGCCGAAACGAACCGGGTTCCGTTTCGGCAACGATCTCCACTATCGGCCGAATGGGCCAACAGCTTTGGTCATGGCCGACTCCCGTTGCAGGATGGCGTGATTGGTATAACCGGGTGTCGGCCGTCCATCCGCAAGGTTGGGCCAACATCGGCATCGCCCATGCCATCAAGCTTTCTCTGGCCGATCACCACAAGAATGAACCGTTGTCTGGCGGCCGCTTCCTATCTTTGGTCGGATGCCCTGAACTATTTTATGTTCGGCCATGGCCCGGCTACCATGACCCTCCCGGACACGGTCATGTTGGCTGATTTGAATATTACGGCGGAGGCCACTCCGGATGCCATTCGCATCAAGTCCTCCCACCGGATCAACCCCAAGGACACCAGGGGTTGGAAGGTCTATATCCGGACCTACAACAAGGGGCACGGCACGGTCGATCGCCGCGAGCACGTTGCCTTCCTCAACACGTGGCTTGACCACTTCTTCTTCTGCGGGGTCGGCGTGAGCCCCACAAACAATTTTCTCGCCGATAGCCGACAGGCTGGCCGACGACTATGCCCTTCCTATGGGCAAGTATCTTCTAGGGTCGGCGTATCTCCTTCTTCACCAGGTTTCGGTGGAGTTGCGCTCCGGCCGATCGGTCAAGAACCTGGGTGGCCCTTGGTGGTTTATCCAAATGTGGTTGTCTCTTCATACCACCAAGGCCATCGATCCGGACCTCGGTGTGCTCTCCTTCCCCGGCAACTACGCCGAATCGGCCACGCCCGGATCCAGCCGATGCATCTCCTTCGGGAAGCGTTATCCATGGCACCGGGGCGGCCATGTCGGATGACAACCCGGCGTATTGGTTCGCCGCCCTATACAAGGGCCTCAACAACGAAAGTACGGATTGGTATCCGTACATTGATTTCTTCGAGAAGGGGTATGACACTCCTTTTCCGATCGACCCAACCTTCCCAACGGCCGACGGGGAGGCGATCAAGATCTTCACCACCTGCCTCCGCCCTCGTCTGCTGCCGACGGGACTCATTCGTCGGGAGCAAGGCCTTCGCTCCTATGAGTTCTACCACCCGTCGGTGGCGGCCCGCCAACTCGGCTTCGGCCGGTTGCCCCCGACCTCTTCTATGTGGGGCAAATAAAGGCGCGGGCTACCGTCGACAACGCCATTCGGTGGAATTGGCTCGTCGGCCGCACCGCCGATGTCGTCACCGGCGACTTGGCCGGATTTTCCCGGCACCCCGGAGCACCCGCCTTTTCGACCGTTGGTGGGGTGAGTGGAACCGGCACCTCCGCAGCCGGAACACCGCTTCCTTCTTCTCCGGCTTAGTCCCGAGAGAAGCTTTCGCCGAGGTACGTGTAGCCGATTTATTTTTATAAGGCCGATTTTGTAAATGAAATCGGCCACTCCAAATGCTTACCCTTGTTTATTCTCTTTCGGTCGGACTCGGAGGAGCCGCCGACCCGGAGCATCGGTGGCCGGCCGATTGCATACTTAATGCCGAGCCCAATTGTTCCGAATATCGGCTTTACCGATCGCACTCCTGCCCAAGCTTTTGCGGCGATGAGTCGAGGGCACCAGCTGCCCGCAAGGCCAAAACTAAAACAGCCGCCCTCGGAAAGAGGAAGGCTAATGTGCCAGCTGCAGGGTCGACTCAGGCCCCGAAGCGATACCACGCGCCGCTAAAGCAGCTCGCGCGTCCGTCCGACCCGGACTACTTCGATGAACCATCTCCGCCGCGTCAGGTTATTATTGCATGATCGTCGATTCCTTTTCACTTTACATGCTGTCTAACTATGAGTTCTTAGCAGGAATCGGCGGTTCCTCCTCCTCGGGCCCGAACACCAACGCCGGATAGGCCGATCCGCCCGTCAACTCCTCCACGGACCAGGACGCCGACACTCGAAAGGCCGACCCCGTAGCTCCGGAATCGGCAGTCGTACCAAGCCAGGCCGATCCAAACCTTACGGAGAGCTTAACTCGCTCGGATCGGCTCGCGTCTCCCGAGGTCGCCGCCGAAGCTGAACAAGCCGGCCGTGTGTCACCCACGGCTTCTCCCAAAGGCACCGCTGTTGACGAAGAATCGGTCGGCCAGGAGCCGCCCGTGGCTTCTCCTCGTAGATATTGCTGCCAATGAGCCCGGCGAGTATCGCCCGATGCCGCCTCCGAAGATGTCGCCGATGAAGGTGGATCGGCCGGCCGAGAGCTGATTGGAACACACGAACCTCGTGGGTTCAATGGCACAGCCGATAGACGTCCAACCGCTTCGCGTCGACGCTTCGTAGGTTGGTTTTTTTTTTTTACTATATCTTCCTTGATTCACCGCTGATCATCTGTTTCACCTTATTTATCTTGGTATTTCGTGCGCTCAGCTTTCCTCGTCCTGCGCCGATTTTGGTATCCGCTTCCGGTCTTACCACCATGGCCGAAATCGCGCGCAGGCTTGAGGCTTCTTCGGTTGATCGCTTGGTGGCCGACGCCCAACCCATAAGGGCCCGGTACTTGGAGGTTCGGACCGAGCTCCCGGAGGATGTGCGCGATGCTCGCACCGTGTGGCATACATGGAGTACCGGCAAATGGACTTCATCCGTGCCCAGCAGCGTCCGGCTCGCCACGCGGAGCAGCAGCAAGCTGCGTTACTCGCCGAAAACTCCATCAAGCGTTCCGAGGAGGAGGCCCACAAGACCCGGGAGATGCAAGAGCAACTCTCAAATTGGCAGGATGAACTGCAGGTAATCAACCAGGAGATTGCCGATTTGAGAGCATCGCCGGCTCTCAAGGAGAAGGAGGCGGCGGCCTTGGAAGCCACCATTGCACAGTTGTCGGTTGACGTGGCGGCTCAACGAAGACGACGGATGAAGCAATTCAAGCGGCCGAGAAGATGGTTGCCGCAGCGCACGCCGATGTCGGCCCCATTGAGGACGACCCGTTGGTCATGGCCAAACTCGACTCCATGCTGACCCGTGCACTATCTCGCCGTCCAAGACTTCTTGTCCCGTGCTCGAGGCCGTCGATTATGCTTAGGTGTAATAGGACTTTGAACAAAATTTTGTTGTAAACATTTTTTTCACTAAGGGCGATATACAATAATATCGGCCATCCGAAGACGACGTTTAAAACATCGGCTGATTTGTCTCGTGTTTTACTTTCATATTTTTTAACTAAGGGCGATATTCTCAGCATCGGCCGTCTCAAGGCGATGTGCATCGACATCGGCTGTAGTCTCTTTTAGGCCGAACACTACGAGTTAATCCAAATACTAGGATAATACTCGCTTCAAATACTTCCCATTAAGTGCTCGGCCGAATTCTTCCCCTGCTAACTCTTTCAAAATATATGCATTACCCGGTGCCGATCGGCTAATCAAATAAGGTCCTTCCCAATTAGGCGACTATTTACCAAATCGATTGTCCTTCACGCCGATCGGCATCCTAAGCTTCCGGACCAAATCGTCCTCTTTAAACTCGTTTCTGCACAACCTTCTTATCATAATGGCGGGCGACCCTCGCCTTATTCTCGCTCTATTTTTTCCAATGCATCCAGCCGATTTTGTACTACATCTTCTAATTCATCCATCATCAATCCGTAGTACTGATCGGCCGAAAGTTTTTGTTGCAATTCAATCCTTCCGGAGCCGATAGCTGTCTCCCATGGCAAGTACGGCTTCGTGCCCATATACAAGCTGATATGGCGCGACTTGCATGGCCCCATGCCGTGACATACGATAAGCCCACAAAGCGTCCATCAATTTCATATGCCACTTACGAGGATACTCTTGTATTTTCCGCTTGATCAACTTGATGAGACTCTTATTTGCCGCTTCAGCTTGGCCATTGGCTTGGGCATAATACGGCGACGAATTAATCAACTTAATCCCCATCTCCTCAAGCAAAAGATTGAAATTCGTCCGACGTGAATACTGATCCTTGATCTGTCGTAATTGTTTCTGGAATCCCAAATCTATAAATAATATGCTCTTTAACAAACATTATCACGTCAGCCCGTCGAAACTTTGCGATAGGGTGCCGCTTCAACCCACTTTGTGAAGTAATCTGTAGCTACCAATATGTATTGATATCCTTTGCTTGATGCTGGATTTATCCGGCCGATCATATCCATGGCCCAGCCTCCGAACGGCCAAGGTTTGATCACTGGATTCATAGCCGATGCGGGCGCCCTTTGTATAGGCCCAAATTTCTGGCAATCTTGGCAACCTTTATAATATTTGAAACAATCGGCCAACATTGTCGGCCAGTAATAACCAGCTCGCCTTAGCAACCACTTCATTTTATGGGCCGATTGATGCGTTCCGCAAATCCCATCATGTACTTCGCTCATTACCACTTCGGCTTCGGTGTCACCAATACACTTGAGAAGCACCCCATCAATTGTCTTGAAAAATAATTGATCACCCAACAGAACATACTTCAAGGCTTTATATCTTATCTTCTTATCTCGTAGGTTGGGATGGATTGCTCAGAAAATTTCGAATTTCCGTACGCCAATCGGCTTCTTCAATATTAGCTATCTCTAAGCTGTTTTCGGCGAGCCGATATCCGGATGCTAGCTGAGCCAAGTTATTCGCTTCGAAGTTCTCGCTCTCTTGGTATATGGCTGACTTTAACACACTTGAACCTTTTCATTAACTTCCGGCACTTTCTATGATATTGTAACAATATTTCATCTTTACACTCATACTCATCGGCCAGCTGACTCACAACCAACAAAGAATCGCCGAAAATTTCCACAAAATCAGCCCCGGCATCGATGAGTAATTCCAGTCCTTTTAATATCGCTTCATATTCGACTTGGTTGTTGGTGTGCGCCTCTACTGTAATAGAGTATCCACGTATTGCCCCCGAGGCGACACAACAACCAAGCCGATTCCACTTCCTTCCTTGCAAATTGAACCATCAAAAAACACCGTCCATGGCACCGATTCAACGTATCCGGTCGAGTGTTCATCATGTTGCACTATTAAATCAGCCAATACTTGTGCTTTTACTGCTTTGGCCGATTCATAGCCTAAATCAAATTCCGCAATTGCCAACATCCATTTGCCCAACCGGCCTTTGGGGACCGGGGCCGATAGCATATATTTTACGACATCGGCCCGGCAAACCACAGTGCACTCTTCGGCTAACGGATAATGCCTTAGTTTTGTGCACGAAAAATACGGACAGAGACATAACCTTTCCACCTCTGGATACCGTGTTTCTGCATCAATTAATTTGCGGCCGAGATAAAATATGACCCGCTCTTTTCCCTCCTCGTTCTTGAGTCAATGCCGAGCCGATGCATCTATCATCGGCCGATAAATACAACTTAAAGGGTGTGCCCGATTTTGGCGGAACCATCACCGGTGGGGACACCAAATATTTCTTGATATCTTCTAAAGCCCTTTGATGGATCGGCTCCCACCGAAATTCTTGATTGGCCTTGAGTTTTAATAATGGCGTGAATACATCAAGTCGACCGGACAAGTTTGAGATAAATCGCCTAATAAAATTAATCTTGCCGATCGTGGACTCGGAGCTTTGTCTTATTCGTCGGCGGTTCCAGCTTTTTGATAGAATCAATACTCTTAGGGCCGACTTCAATTCCCTTTTCATGCACAATAAACCCCAGAAATTGTCCAACTGGAACACCAAACGCACACTTGAGCGGGTTCATCTTCGATCCATATTGTCTTGTCCTCTTCAACACTTCTCCGAGATCAGCCACATGACTTCCAACCGATTTTGATTTCACCATGACATCATCAATATAAATTTCCACCAATCGGCCGATCAAATCGTGATATATAAAATTCATGGCTCTCTCGATATGTAGCACCAGCATTTTTTAGTCCGAAGGTCATGACAACCCACTCATATAGTCCCAACGCTCTAGGGCATCCGAACGCTGTCTTTGGTATATCTTCTTCGGCCATAAAAATCTGATTGTACCCAGCATTTCCATCCATAAAGCTCAAAATTTTGTTGCCGGCGGCTGCATCAACTAACAAATCGGCGTTTGGCATTGGGTACTCATCTTTCGGAGTCGCCTTATTCAAATTTTTGAAGTCAATGCGGACCCGCATCTTTCCATTTTTCTTTTCCACCGGCACAATACTCGGAAACCCACTCCGCATATCGGCATGGCCTAATGAAACCGGCTTCATATAATCTGATAATCTCTTCTTTGACGGCTTCATAATACCTAGGGTCAATTTTCCGAGCCCCCGCTTATATGGCCGTTATCCAGGTTTGGTGGGCAACCGATGTTCAACGATTGATCGGCCGAGTCCAGGCATCTCGCTATAATCCCAAGCAAAACAATTTTTAAATTCTTCCAATAAGGCCACTAATTCATCTCTTACTTCTTTACACAATTTCTTGCTAATATATGTCGGCCGAGGTTTGTCTCCATCCCCTATATCTACCTCTTCTAACTCGTCGGCCGACACAAAACCGTGACCCAATTTCCCATCTTCTCGTTTCGTTAATCGGCCGACTCATCATATCCTCGGTGCGTGTATCGATCGGCCGATTGTCCGCCAATTCTCCCGTGGGGCCCATCCGAGTAGCCGGGGGTACCCGACCCCCGGTCACAATAACTCCGTCGTCCGTGATGTTTATGGCCTCCGCATCCCAATATGTGCCCGATAAACAAGGCAAGCTCTCTAGACCGGCAAACTCGAAATCGGCGGTTGCAATGGTTACGGACTTATCGGCCCGCACGATTTCGACCTTGTTGCCGACCCATTGAATCAAACACCGGTGCATGGTTGATGGGATGCAACAATTGGCATGAATCCAGCCTCTCCCCAACAAAGTGGTGTATGCACCTTTCCCGTCGATGATGAAAAAAGTGGTGGGTATGGTTTTGCTGCCCACGATGATCTCCATTATTGCGGCCCCACGCACATCTTGGCTTCTCCCGCTGTAATCCTTGAGCGTCGGATTAGCCCTCATCATTTCTTCCGGCGTCTTCCCGAGCTTGCGGTATGTAGTAATCGGCATGACATTGACCGCCGCTCCTCCGTCGACCAACATTTTCCTCATCGGCGACCCATTGACGTAGCCGCTAATGTACAATGCCTTGAGATGCAAATGATCGAGTTGACCGGCTTATCAAATACCGCCGATTCCGGCGTCCACGAATTTCCGAAGTCTCCCCAACCGGTTCTTTTTCAGCCGAATTTTCATCGGCCGATCCGACAATCCCGGGCATCGGAGACATCATATTCACCGCGGCTTCAGCCCGACCACCCGAGACCGCACTTTCGGCCTCCATTGCTTCTTGGGCTTGGGCTCATCATCTTGGTCATCTCCATGATGCCGTCCACCCTTGATCTCTCGACAACGCATTCTTTGGAGCCTCCTCTTCCGGGTTTTGCCGAGCAAACCACCGGGGCACCACCGTTCTTCGTTCTCGGTTTGATCGTCTCTCGAACTCTCATGGTATTGGTGATCAGACTCTTCTTCATCGTTGATTGGCCCCAGCCGATCGTGAACGGAGGTTCTCTTTGGCACTACGTATCTTCGTTCATCATATCCGTGATCATAGCCGATTGCTCTTCTAGGGGCCGATTGTTGTGATCCGTAGTTGCGACTAATCGGCCGTCCCCGGTAACTTGATGACCCGCCATCACGATACTCTTTTCGGCCGGTGCACTCTAGGCAGTTCTCGATAGATGGAAGCTTCATGTTTTGGTCCCAGCAGCATCGAAAGAAAGGACAATCCCGATGCGGGTCAAAATCTTCTCGGCGGATCACGCCTTGCTCGTACTCGCTGACTTTGTCCGATAGATTCTTGTTCACGTGCCACCTGATCTCTTTCTTCCCTCTCTCTCTTCCTCTCATATCGGCGTATGAAACCAGCCGACCCACCTCCGATGGTATTGATATACATCGTATTAGCCGGAAAGGGTGCCCATCAACTTTCATCTTCTTCTTTACATCGGCTGCTCGCAATACCCCATCGTCAATCGCCCTCTAGATTTCATCTCTCATAGCATAACAATCAACGGTGTTATGATGTGAATTTCCATGCCACTTGCACCACTTAGCCATTTTCTTCAATTCCTCGGCGTAGGAATTTTGTGATGAGGGAAAAGCTGGATTTTCTTTTCGCGCAGCAGACTGATCAAATATCTCGTCGGCCTTAGATAAATCAAAATCATATTTTTTCTCCTTAGGATTGACATGCGGAGAGAATATCGGCCGTTTGTTATTAGTCCACTCAACAGCATTAAGCCCCTCTTCATCATCCTCACCGTCGAAATCAGCATAAGCTACCCGATACCGCCGATTCCTCGGTGAGTCGGAGATTCTCTTCCTCGGCCGATCGCCTCGCGGGTCAGCTGTGCCAGCCCATCAAACTCATGCGGGGTAAATTTTTCTTTGATGTTGGGGAACAGCCCCGCATAAGCGATTTCGGCCAACCGTTGCTCGTCAGGTTTAGGTTGTAGCATCGTCCCCTCGTAGTCCCGAACCTCCGTATGTAATCAGCCACCGATTCCCCATTTTTCTGTTTCACCGCCATTAAATCGGACAAACTAAGCTCGGTAATGCCCGTAAAGAAGTACGAGTGAAACCTTTTCTCCGGATCGGCCCAACTCGAATAGAACCAGGCGACAACGAAGCAAACCCTGAAAAGGCCGATCCGGACAATGACAGTGGGAATAACCTAACCCGCAAAGCCTCTTGAGGAGACGCCTCACCAAGCCGTGCGTCATATCGGCCGATGTGCTCCATAGTTGATGTGTTATCTTGCCCGTAAAACTTGGAAAACTCAGGAATTTTATACTTATTGGGTAAAGCCACGGAATCCATCCAGTCCGGGTAAGGTCGCCGATACAATGCACTTTTCTCCCTAGGCTTTAAATCGAACCGATCTTTCATCATATCGGCGATCTTGGCCATGAGGCTATTCATATCATTGGGTCCAGCAGCTTGCTGATCCGGTCCCCGTCATATAAGCGGTGTTGGGCTGTCCCCGCCGGGTGTATCAATTGGCTGTTCCCGGAAATCCCAGTGCGTAGGCCGGAACGGTGACCGCGGAGCGATTCCATAATTCATGGCCGATTGGATCGGCCGTCCGATCATGAATCCCTGTCCCCAGCCGATGCAGCTTGGTCGTGGAATACCGGATATCGGCCGCACTATAGTGGGTGAGTTCTCAGTTCTACTCGGGCCGGTATTTGGTACGTAGAAGAAGTTGGGCTGTCGTGCCATCCGCGGGGCCGCCGCCACATTGGTTGCTGCCCCTAACTAAGAAGTCGGCTGTTGTACATCTTGTCCGTCGCCTTCCTCTCGTTACCGACTTCTTGGGGCCACCGTCATCCTCTTTGCCTGGCTGGGTTGCACCGGTACTTGCATTTGCATTGTCCTTGCCAGGCCATAGGTGAGGTGGCATGCCGTACGGGGCTGAAACCCCGCTTGCGGTGTGGTATTCGGAGGCTAATTCCCCGATTCGACCGTACAGGAGTGCCGAAAGGTTGAGTATATGCAGGTCCGTAATATCCTTCGATGAACAGCCTGCCATCAATTGTGTCCTTGATCAAATTCCCGATGGTGTTGGTCAACACGCCCGATTGATTGATTAGAGCCCGATGAACGGACGAGTTGACCATATCATCGAATTGGTTGGCATCCGGCAGTCTCGGGCTTTGATTTGGTCTAGTTCTTCCGGATGCGATATCCGAGGGATATCTCCTTTTGTGGCCACTCGCCACGCGTCACTATCGTGGCTTGAAAGTACTTTTTCATTGCTTCGGCCAGGTATTCCCGATATCGCAGCTTTTGTTCCGTCGTCATCTTTCCCCAGTGCCGAAACCCCGTTGTCATCGAAACTTCTCCATGCCCTTTGCCATCCGTCCCGAGAGGAACTGGAACAAGGATCGGCTGATTTTCAGCATCGACCATTGGTGTTCCGTCTTCCCCGATAGCCTCGTATGTACGACATCTTGATCTTGGTTACTTCGGTCCCACCGGGCGTGCCAAAAAGTGTGTTGACGTCGAAAGTCGCCGACACACCATTGTCCGGAGAGTCCACCGAAACCCCGGCCGACGCAGAGTCTCGTGCTCCCAACGGACCGGCTCGGCTCGCCGATGTTCGTGTGCGCCGGTGCGTGCGCGATGGTTTTCCCGCAAACCAACAAAGACAATAAAAGGTGTAAAATTCCGAGTCATCGGTCCGGATAGACCGATGTACAGTCATAGCCGATTATGGCGTAAGATAGACAGAATCGGCTATTGACGAGGAACAGACACGGCCCATCCATTTATGTATTAAATGCTAGGCAAACGAATCGTGATACAAACGATACGGAATCGGCCGACGCTATAACATGCGATCGGTAGCTAGCAGCCGATTTCGTCGGTAAGCGATCAAATCATTAAGACTTTGCAGGGATACATTATCGAATACAATGTAAACAGGGTGATTATTAATGGGATGTAATTAGTTTGATAGCAAGAAGATAGTTTAATCATCAATCAAATCCATGAATCGGCCGATCGGGTATTTGGCCGATTCTCGCCATTGGTTATAGCAATGAATTGTTTAGATCTATCTAAATGTATAATGATGATCAATAAAATCATACTAATAACTCGGGTTCAAAAGCAGCTTTAACAGATTTGGCACTAATTAAACATAAAACAGCTAATGAACGTGATAAGCAATCGGCTAAACACTCCGAAAGAACAAGTAAGACAAATACAACCACACAGATCCCAAATCGACCAGTCGCTCCAACAGGACAAGTCAACCGATGGCACGCGATCGGACCAGGTCTAACGGCCGCGCACGTCCGGCCGATTCAGGACAAGCACAATCATAAACGCCTTAACTATGAGAGTAAATCTACACCCTAGCCAATCGGCTGCATGCGCCTAGGACAAGTCAACTATCGCAAAGGCAAACACAGGACACGTCAACCGAATCCGCACAGTCGAATCGGCCAAGATGTAAAGGAATTCTCATAGCGGCTATCGTGACTCGAACGACCAAATCCGAGCCAATCGGCGTTGTGAGCAAAGGCTGGGACGGGGAGGCAGGACAAGTCAAACTACCTCCACCACGAGCCCGACCAGGTCAACTTGACTCATCCCGCCGATACTCACTACGCCGATTAGGAACGGATCTAGTCGCCGGATAACTAGCAATTAAGCCATCTAGTTACGAACAATGCGCCGAGAAACTAGACGACATAATTACCTTATCAAGCCAACTTATTGTCGACCGGAGCCCCGAAGATCCCCGCGCGAAAATAGTAGACTTGACGAGAAATTAGGGTTTGGCGATGCGCCGAAAGTTGTATTGGATGTGAATCGAGTTTACATGTTACATATGAGTATGTATTTATACTCGGCACAAAGAATCCTACTCGGACCCTCTTCGGGCCGATTTCCTAACCGACTAGGATCTTTTTCCAAAATTAAACTATTATTTCTAATTTTACAACGTGGGCCAGGCCCATCAATGTTATGCTCTTCTCGTTGGCGTCCGCGCACGATTCCCGGGAGGGACGCGCCTTTACTCGCCCAAGCGGCCGTCGGCCTTCCGCCCACCGGCCCTCTCTTGACCTATAGTCGCCGACAATGGGTCCCTTGGTCAAAAACCGGCGTCAACAGAATATTTATTTGGAGCTAAAACAAGTGGTACTCCACAGTGGCAAATTTGTAAATAAAAAGGACCTTGTTTGAATAGCAATTGTACAGTGCCCATGCCGGGCAGAGTGTGACATCCCTCCGGACACCCAAGAATCGGAACAGTAGGGACACATCATGGTATAATACAACCAGGTTTTCGAAATACAAACATTTTTGCAGCTGAATATAACATTATTGAAGTTTCAACATCCTACGAGTATTCAGCGGAAGCTTGTTCTATTATACAACTCAAAAACTTCAAACGAAACAACGTGATGCACCGAGCCCTTCATACATCACGGTCCTCTCTCTTCAAGGCGTGGGGATACGTTCCCACCGAAGCGAACCTCCCTCCGGCATTGCTCCTCCTCGGGAAGCTGCCATACAAGTCGTGGTAACACGACTCGTTCCCCGAAAGGTAACGAACAAACCCCGAGTATTCTAATACTCAGCAAGACCGACCCGTCAACATGGCACGCTAAGGCCGACGCCTAGTATGCAAAGGCTTTCTCGGCTATGGGGTTTACTCCTTTGCGAAAACAACATTAAAGGTTGGGTCCTTACTTTCGATATTTTAGCTCACGTTATGTTCATTAGCCTTGGTGTTTGCAACCTATCACTATTGCAATCAAGTTTGCAAAACAAGATAAAATAGATCATTAATCCTTTCATCTCTCATCTTCATCTTCCATATAATTTACTACGATGTGACGAGCTAAACAAGCGGTACTCATTATCGCGAGGGACAGCGATTCAAATCGATTTCATACCAGCTCGGCAAAACCCGACTACACGACGTATACGCATCACATCGATCGTATACGACAACCTTTCCCGCTAGCACCGACAGCAGACTAGCCATTTCCAACTCCCCGGAGTATGGCGAAGCCACGACTTCCCTCGTGGTCGACCCATCTCCCTCCCGTGAGACTATCCTCTCACTAACAGCCAAGTAAAGAGAGTCGGCTACGCTAAATCTCTCGGGGCGATAGGGTACATCAGCCTTGTCGGGCCCATGATACCAAGCATGTAGCACGGTACGTTCAAACTTGTTCAACTAAGCCGACAACGGTACGGTCCTTGACCGACACAGTACGGGCTACCACCTTGCAAGACCTCATCTCCGTCTTTCCCTTTCTCCTACGGGGCCCGTCCGGTCTCAACTTCATTAACACTCTCTTCATCTTAGTGTCAACACAAAACCCTTAAAGCTTAGCCTCTATGAATTAAGCTTAGCCTCTATTGAGCTACCCGTACCAAGATAGAATAAACAAACGGAAACCTACCATAATGCAGCTAGGGTGTCAACCATTCCCTAACACCTAATGCACAAACATAACCGTACTATGTGATAAAAGAAAATATTTAAAAACATAGGTAGGATGCACCGGGGCTTGCCTTGATTCTCGCTCGAGTTAGCTTCCTCTCGCGGCCGGGTCGACGTCGAGATTCCTGTCCTCGATTCGCCCTCGGTGGAACCTCGATCACTTCGAACCTAGTCGACCAAGCAATGCGTTGCGAATCACAATCACGTATGCATGAATGCTCATGATGAAAGTATGCAAGGATTCATTAATTAAGTCCAATAAGTAATAATTAACAATTCATGCTTAATCACCTTAGTTAAATAATAAATTAGGGATAAGCATGTTCATTAAGCAATACTTAACAATTAATCATGTTGATTAATGAATGTTTAATCAAGGTCATTATTTATTAATTGGTTCTGTTCCTTAATTACTTAGGTTTAATAATTAATAACTTATTCTGGTTTATTAAGCAATAAATAAATCATTACTTTAAGTGATGAAAGGTTAATAAATTGTGATCACATAAAGTAATACAGTTTAAGTTTAATTTTGGAAAATAAATTTCATAATTAATTTCGTCTCATAAGTATCTCCTTCATCAAATAAAATTATTTCTCATAATTAAACATTTTATTAACCAAAAAAAATAGCTTTTCTTAGATCAAAGAAAGTGATTAATTACTATTTATAAAATAAATTTACTCAAAATAAATATTTCATTTCACAAATAAATAGATCTCATTTTTCTCGAGTCTAACAAACTTGGTTTGACATTTTTCCGATTTTTAATGAATTTTCTATGAATTTTGGAAATTTGAATTTGAATTATGTGCCACACGATGGGCCACAGTGGTTGGCCGCACGAGATCCCTACGTGGCCACACGCGATCCCACCCGCATGTGGCCCGCGGTGTCGCACCACCGCGGCGACGGGCCAGCGGCGGCACGGCCACCGGAGTTGGTCGCCGTTGAGCCAAAGCTCGCCGCGACGTCACCAACATGCTCCACTCTTCAAGGCGAACACAACCGCGGTGCTCGACTTGCATGAGCTCGCCTCTAGGCATGCCGGCGGCGAGGTCCCGACATGGCGGTGCCTTCGGCACGGTGCGCGACTCGCCGGAGAACTCTAAACTCAAAACAAACGGCATGGGGAGCTCCTACGGCACACGCACAACGACGACGAAGCTCTACGGAGCATGCGCACGATCGGAGAGGAGAGCTCACCGTGGGTAGCGCGGCGGCGGTGAACCGGACTCCGGAAGACAACAGAAATCCACGGCGACCCGAGAAGGGAGCTAGATGAGCAATCGCCCTGCAGCTAAAGGATTGAATTGCGCAACACTTGCTAGAAGAACGAGGGTCTATGGCTCACCGGAGAGCTCCAATTTTCGGTCGCGGCGGAGGAACGACGATGACGGCCCGAAGGGGAAAATGACCTCGCCTAGACGGAAAGAAGGTGCTCAAGATGATTGCTCGAGTCGTGGAGCTTCGCAAGGTCCCGGCGGAGCTCGGGGTGGCAGTGGTTTGGATGGTGAAGCACCGGAGCGGCCCGGCGTCGTGCTCTAGAGGAGGGCGGCAATGGCGGATGGGAAAAGAGAAGAAAGAAGCTCGGCCGGGGGGCTCTTATCTCCTGGAGAGGCGGTAAGGGGAGGCAGCCATGCCAACAGCCTCCGTGGCTCGGAGGCGTGGCGCCCGGCCGGAGAGGCGGTGCGGCCGCGGGCGGCGCCGAGGCGCGGTGAGAGAGAGAGAGAGAAGAAGAGAATGGCAGCTGGGCCGGTCTCGGTAATTTTGCAAAAACACCCCGGCTTTTGGCAAATTAAAAAGCAACCTTCCGGTGCTCCAAAATTTCCCAAATTTTTCAGGGGTTTACATGAAAACATTTTAGACATTTTTCCTATTAAGTCCAAGGTAAAACTCCAAATCAATTTTGGATTAAAAAATCATAGTTAAAATTAATAAAAGAAGCTTTGTTTATTTCTTGTAAATATTTTTACAAGGCAAAATATTTTCAGGAAATTTTCATAAATCTTTATTTATGATATTTGAGCCATAAAAAACATTAAACATGAATTTTCTGTTTATTTTATTTCTTTTTAACACTTCCTTTCTTCTTTATCTATTTTGTTATTTTATGTGCTTATTATTAACACAAAATTTGATATCTTAAAAAATGCAACAATGTGATGACATGCTCATAATGACATGAAATGCATTATTTTCTCGAGAGTTGTTACAGCTCTCCCCTTACAGGAATCTCGTTCCGAGATTCACGATCGAGACGACTAGGCGATAGTGCTAAAGAACTCGGGGTAGTTTGATCGAAGAAATTCTTCTTGTTCCCAAGTAGCTTCAGCTTTCGAGTGATTACTCCATTGGATCTTGTAGAACCGATGGTCCGATGACGAGTCACTCTATCCTTGGTGTCGAGAACTTTAACCGGTCGTTCGTCGTATGTCAAATCCGGCTATAACTCGTTCCACCTCGTGCCGTCTGTATATCCATTGGTGGTTTTAAACACTTGCAAGCATCGAGCAAGGCGGTTGAATACCTTGAAGTAGGTATGCACATTCATATCCCCTTGCTTCGGCGATAGGAACTCCTTCCTCTTCCGATTCATTAAGCCTTCCGGGATATGGTGCTCTCTCGAAGGCTTTAGTGAACTCAGCCCATGAAACGTGATGTTCCGGAGGAAACATTGCTTTGTAATTGGCCCACTGTGCTCCAAGCAAATCCTTGCAATTGCCGGGAAGCGAAGATGGTCTTCTCGATGATCCGTGCATGGGAACAATTCAAGATTTGACTCGATAGTGCGAAGCCAATTGGCCGCTTCCAAAGGGTCACCCGCATCCGAGAAAACCGGGGGCGAACCGATAAGAAGTCCGAGAAGGTCACCCTTTCTTCTCGGTGCATTGCGGCCCCGGTGACGTTCCCGTGGAGCGATGTTGCGCACCAATTGCTCCAATAATTCTCGCCGCTCCGTGCGAGAATCCAATACAGCGGCGATGGCCTCGTGCTAAGGTCGTGGGTGGTGGTGGTGTTCCCGCCCGCGCTGAGAACTCTCGGGCTCATCGCGTCTCCTTGTTCCAACCATTCCGTCCAAGAAAAGTTTACGTTGGACATCTTCATTCTAACATAGTAATGGAAGAAACAGGAATACGTAGATGAGAATTCGCAAATGAATCTTATGCAACAGTCCATCTTCATTAAAACAACCACCAAATCCATCAACACATGCTCATACATCCACGTTACAACGGTTCCTAAGATACACTCATGCGTGGTTACATCACGCTCGTTATTTAACTAGCACCTAATTTACGTACTAGTTTTCTCACTTGCTACTAGCTAGCACCCTACTCTTCCTCACGACGCCTCGGATGTCACCTCGTGGCTTATGGAACCGCTCGCCTCGGATTCTCGCATCCTCTAGTCGTGGAATCTCGATGAAGTCTATGACCGAATCCACGTCCATTATCTCTTCAGGATCCTCCTCTTCCTCTTCGTATTCAGCCTCTATAGGATTTTCCCGCACTCATCGGTCTCATCCGCTGGAGGTTGCTCGTCCTATTGCTTCATTCAGTATTGTATTGTGCGATTGCAGTAGATCTTGTTCTAACCGAGTGATCGGTGCATGTGCGTTTGTCATGTAAAAATATTTGCAGAAAATAAACAAAGTCTCTTTATTTAATTTAGCTATGAATTTTTTAATCCGAAAGTGATTTGGAGTTTCTCGCTGGGACTTAATAGGAAAAATGCTTAAAATGTTTTCATTTAGACCCCTGAAAAATTTGGGAATTTTTGGAGCTCAGGAAAGCCACTTTTTAATTTCGCGAAAGCAGGAGGGCTTTTTGCAAAATGGCCAAGACAGGCCCAGGCGTCGGCCTCTTCTTCTCTCTCTCTCTCTCTCTCACCGCGCGCTCGCGCGCTCGCGGCGCACCGCCTCTCCGGCGTGGTGCCACGACTCGGGCCACACAGCCGCTTCGCGGCCACGCAGCTCGCTGGTCGGGAACCGCCACGGGAGGGGATAAAAGCCCCGCCGGCTCCCATTTTCCCTTCCTCTTCCCCTCCTTTCGCCCCGCCATTGCCGCACCTCAAACCTCACCGTCGCCGAGCTGCTCCGGTGCCTCCCCGTCCACGCCACCACCACCCAAAGCCCCGCCCGGTCCTCGCGAAGCCGGGTACCGTGATCAATTAGCTTGAGCCGCTCCACTCCGACGAGGCGAGCTCATCTTCTTCCCCGGGCTTCCGACCGTGCTCCTCCGTCGCAACTCCAAATTCGTAATCTCCGGTGAGCAACTCGTCCGGGTTCTTGGTTTCCGAGTGCGCAGCTTGTTACTCTCTACTCCACATCACTCATGGTCGACTTTATTCCACAGAAGTCCGGCAATCATCGTTTTTCCTAGCTCCGACCGCCACCGTCTCCGCCATCCACGGTGAGCACCCCTCCCAAGCCTTGCTCATGTACTTTTGAGTCCACGACGAGCTTGCGCATGCTTTGTAGTTCGCGCCGGCGAGTTTTCCCCAATTCTCGTAGTCCGTGTCGAGCCCGCGCCATCGCCGGAGGTTGCGCTCCGGTCGGACCTCGCCGCCAGCATACTTCCGGCCGAGCTCATGCTCCGTCGTGCACACCGGAGTGTTCCCCGCGTCGTGTAGGTGCTCTAGGGAGTCTCACGGCGAGCTTTGGGCCATCGCCGGCCGATTCCGGTGGCTGCGTCGCCGCCGGCTCGCCGCTACGGTGGTGCCACACCGCGGGCCACACGCGGGTGGGATCGCGTGTGGCTACGTGGGATCGGGTGTGGCCAACCCCGTGGCCCCCGTGTGGCACGAAGTGTTTTTAAATTTTCAAAATTCGTAGAAAATTCAATAAAATTCAGAAAAATACCAAACCAACTTTGTTAGACTCAGAAAAATGAGATCTACCCATTTGTGAAATAAAATAATTATTTTGAATAATTTTATTTATAATTTGTATTTAATCACTTTCTTTGATTAAAGAAAAGCTATTATTTTATGTAAATAAAATGTTTAATTATGAAAAATAATTCAATTTAATAAAGGAGATACTGTAGACGAAATTAATAATGAAATTTATTTTCCAAAATTAAACTTAAATTGTATTATTTTTATGTGATCACAACTTATTAGACTTTAATCACTTAACGAAATTATTTATTTATTACCTAATAAATCGTAGTAATTAAACTCAAGTGATTAGTGACCTTAATTAAGTAATTGAGGAAAACAAAATTAACTAGTAATGATCTTGATTAAACACTTATTAATCAAGCATAATTAAATGTTAATTAATGTTTAATGAACATACTTATCTTTAATCTATTAATCAACTAAAGTGATTAAGCATTAATCATTACTTATTATCTATGGAACTTCATTAATGAATCCTTGCATACTTTCATCATGAGCATTCATGCATACATGATCGTGATTCGCGATGCATTGCTCGGTCGACGTACTAGGTTCGAAGTAATCGAGGTTCCACCCGAGGGCGAGTCGGAGCCGGGATCTCGAAGTCGACCCGACTCGTCGAGGAGACTAACTTCGAACAAACTCAAGGCAAGCCCTGTGCATCGTACCTATGTTTTTAAATATTTTACCTTATCACATAGTACAGCTTATGCTTGTGCATTAGGTGTTAGGGTTTGGTTGACACCTTAGATGCATTATGGTAGGTTTCCGTTTGTTCATTCTATACTCGGTACAGTAGCTCAAGAGAGGCTAAGCTTAATTCATAGTGGCAACGGTAGATGTTTAGGGCACTTAAAGCATGGAGGCTTTAAGAGTTTTTGTGTTGACATTAAAGTTGTTGAGAGTGCTAATGAAGTTGAGACCGGACGGGCCCCGTAGGAGAAAGGGCAAGACGGGGATGAGGTCTTGCAAGGTGGTAGCCCCGTCTATGTCTGGTCAAGGACCGTACCGTTGTCGGCTTAGTTGAACAAGTTTGAACGTACCGTACTACATGCTGGTATCATGGGCCCGAGCAAGCTGATGTACCCTATCGCCCCGCGAGATGTAGCGTAGCCAACTCTCTTTTATCGGTCGTTAGTGAGAGGATAGTCTCACGGGAGGGAGATGGGTCGACCACGAGGGAAGTCGTGGCGTCGCCATAGTTCCGGGGAGTTGGAAATGTCTAGTCTCGCCGTCGGTGTTAGCGGGAAAGGTTGTCGTATACGATCGGGGTGATGCGTATACGTCGTGTAGTCGGGTTTGCCAGCTGGTATAAAATCGATTCGAATTGCTGTCCCTCGCAGTAATGAGTACCGCTTGTTTAGCTCGTCACATCGTAGTAACTTTTATGAATGATGAGGAAGATGCGAGATGGAAGGATAAAGATCTATTATATCTTGTTTGGAAACTTGATTGAATAGAGTTAGGTTGCAAACACCATGGCTAACGAACATAACCTCGAGCTAAAATACCGAAAGTAAGACCCACCCTTTTAATGCTGTTTTTCGCAAAGGAGTAAACCCCACAGTCGAAAGCCTTTGCATACTAGGCGTCGGCCTTAGCGTGCCATGTTGACGGGTCGGTCTTGCTGAGTATTAGAATACTCAAGGTTTGTTCGTTACCTGGCAGGGAATGAGTCGTGCTATCACGACTTATACGGCAGCTTTCCGAGGCGGAGCAGTGTCCCAAGGGAGGTTCCCTTCGGTGGGAACGTATCCCCACACCTTGAAGAGAGAGGACCGTGATGTACGAAGGGCTCGGTGCATCACGTTGTTTCGTCTTAAGTCTCGTTGAGTTGTAATAGAACAAGCTTCCGCTGAATACTCGTAGGAGGTTGAAACTTCAATAATGTTATCTTTCCGCTGCACGAATGTTTGTATTTCGAAAACTTGGTTGTATTATACCATGATGTATATATTCTGGCTTGTATGAGATGATGTTTCTGTTTTAACTCGCGTCGTCGAGTGTTCCTCTGTTCCGATTCCCGGGTGGTCCCGAAGGGGATGTCACAGCTAGTATCGGAGCGGTTCGTAGGCAACAAGCACATCATTACAAGTCTATTTTCAAAACTTAACACGTCTATACGATAGACAACGAGAGAGTACGGAGCCTATAAGGATATAGAATAGTTAGATTTTTACTAACTGGTCCACGTTTGGGTTTTTGGGAAGAGCTAACTATTCGTCGTAGTTTCTTTACTATGGTACGTATAGCTAGTTCCCGAGCATGCATCATGTCATATTCTGCACTAAATAAATATTTGGGTATGTGCTTAGCTAGTTCGTAGTACTTTATAGGTTGTCCCGTTCGTTTTTCTTCTCGTGGGAAGAAGTGTTTAACTTGTTAAACATGTTCCCTGCGAGATGCCGGTCACTCGTGGTAGGAAGCGCGCCCGGGAGGAGGAGGAGGCACGAGCTGCACGTGTCGCCGAGCTGGAGCGGCAGCTTCACGGCTTGGAGCCGAGGACACGAGTCGGGACCGACAATTGGGTGCTTGGAAGCACCGCCGTCGAGTGGACTGTCGGGAGATCCGCAGGTCCCGCGCCAGGATCGCGGAGCTGGAGGAGCAGATAGTGGAGGTGACCCGCGTGCGTGACGAGTACCGTGAGGCGGTTATCGCCTTTGACGCGCAGCTGACTACGAGGACCGAGGAGCGAGACGCCGCCCGCGCAGCAGGTGACACACACGAGCTACGGGCGAGAGATGGTGACGGCACAGCGGGACCACTTGGTGGAGGTACCGGTCACGAGAGAGGTCGAGCTGGGTCGGCTGCGGATGCGGTACAACGGGCTAGCCGAGGCACACCACGCACCTGCTCCACGATCACGACGACCTGTTTGAGGAGTTCGAGCAGCTGCAGCAGCAGCCAGGGTCCACCGGACGAGGAGGTCTCCGGGATGGACTACGAGCCACCACCCGCTTCACCGGCTTGGGACGTCGAGTCGGACGGCGGCAGATCACGCGTCGTCGGCTTAGTTGTGTGGAGTTTTCACTAATGTAGGAGGGTAGCCACATTTTGCTGACATAGGTCGGATGTATATAGGGTACTAGCGGAGGTTGGGCAGTTGGGAGTGTACGCAAAGTGGGTTTGAGTTTGTATCAACAATAACAATGGGAAGGAAGTGGTAGTACTATATATATATATATGCAGTTGCTAGAATAAACAAATGTGCTGAAATATTAGGATTAGTTTCTACTTGTATCCGATGCTCTTACTTCTTCACGAGAGATGGACAACACACGTACGGGTGTGAGTGAAGTAAGAGGATCAAGAGAAGATGTTCGTATAGTCGAGCTGGAGAGATAGCTGCAGGAAAAGGAGGAGCTGTTAGCAATTAGAGAGGCGCAGTTGCTAAACAGAGAGCAGCAGATTCAATTTAAGGATCAGCAACTAGCAAACGCGCATGCGCTAATCACTCGGTTAGAACAAGATCTCGCTGCAAGCACACAATGCAATAATGAATGAAGCAATGGGACAACAACCTCCAGGAGATGAACCAATAGTGCAGGAACATCCTAAGGAGGTTGAATCGAAGAAGAAGAAGAGGATCCTGAAGAGATAATGGACGTAGATTCAGTCATAGACTTCACGGAGATTCCACGACTAGAGGATGCGAGAATCCGAGACAGACGGTTCCATAAGCCAGGAAGTGACATCCATGCATCGCGAAGAATAGTAGAGTGCTAGCTAGTAGCAAGTGAGAAAAGCTAGTATGTAAGTCGGCGCTAGTTAAATAATGAGCGTGATGTAACCACGCATGAGTGTATCATAGGAACCGTGTAACGTGAGTGTAGAAATATGTATTATGGGATTTGGTGGTTGCTTTAATAAAGATGGCTTGTTGCATAAAGATTCCTTGGAAGTCCTCATCTACATATTCCTGTTTCTTCCATTATTATGTTGGAATGAAGATGTCTAACGTAAACTTTCTTGGACAGAATGGTTGGAACAAGGAGACGCGATGAGCCCGAGAGTTCTCAACGTGGGCGGGAACACCACCACCACCCCCGACCTTGGCACGAGGCCATCGCTGCAGATCTTGGATTCTCGTGCGAAGCAGCGAGAATTATTGGAGCAATTGGTTCGCAACACTGCTCCACGGGAACGTCACCAGGCCCGCAATGCACCGGAAGAAAGGGTGACCTTCTCGGACTTCTTATCGGTTCGCCCCCGGTCTTCTCGGATGCGGGTGAGCCCTTAGAAGCCGACAACCGGCTGCGTACCATCGAGTCGAAGCTGGAGTTGTTCCCATGCTCGGATCATCGGAAGACCCTCTTCGCTTCCCAGCAGTTGCAAGGATTTGTCTGGAGCTTGGTGGGCCAACTACAAAGCAATGTTTCCTCCAGGACTTCAGATTTCATGGGCAGAGTTCACTAAAGCCTTCGGAGAGCATCATATTCCGGAAGGCTTAATGAATCGGAAGAGAAAGGAGTTCCTCTCATCGAAGCAAGGGGATATGAGTGTTCACACCTACTCCAAGGTATTCAACCGCCTTGCTCAATACGCTCCCGAACATGTGGACACGGACGCCAAGAAAAAGAATTTGTTCAAGGTGGGAATGAGTACCAAGCTACGGTCTCGCTTGGTGTTGAACAAGACCGACGACTTCAATGACTTTGTGAGTGACGCTATTGCACTCGGAAGACTCTATCCGTCTTCATCGGACGGAGAAGAACAAGAAGAGGCCGGCTACGGGACAAGGAAGTGGGGGACCATCAAAGTACAGAGCTGGTCTACACCGCACCATCAGGTCGGCGTTATCAGCATACACCCTCTCGCCCCAACTTCTACCAACAGAATCAATCACCCCGAGCAACCTCGAGCAACGGCGGCCGAATCGATATCGTCCGCCCTATCGGCAACGGAACTCCCGGAATCCCCGACCCGTGGGTCAAGCACCACAACAGAATGGACCGCCATGCTTCAATTGTGGCCGTTCGGGACATTATTACCGCAGCTGCCCATATCCTCGAAAGGCACCATATGCACCCGACCTCAAGGACAGCCGCGAGAACTAGCGAGAGGGCACCAGCCAAGAATACACAAGTGAAGACGGGCCGTGCCAATTTTACTACGGCCGAGGAGCTGCCCGAAGGAGGACAAATCTTAGCGGGTATGTTTTCTATCGCTGAACATCCTACTATGGTTTTATTTGATTCGGGAGCTATGCATAATTTCATCGACAAGTCCTACATTGCTTAGCATTGCATCACACCATCTAAGTTGACATGGACACATATCATCTCAACACCTGGGGGTAGAATCCTTACTAATGAAGCAGCTGCCAATATGCCATTAAGATTGGGTAGCAAGGTTTATCCTACTTCATTAATCATCCTGGATGGGCAAGGGTTAGATGCAATTATTAGCATGCAATGGATGAATTTCCGTAAGGCAGTATTGGATATAGCATCTCGAGCCGTATATCTTAACTCTCCTGTTCATGGTCGAGATTGCTTGCTCTTAACTTTTCCTCAAGCTATGCTGCCAATGGTGAATAAGGTGGTAGGTAAGAGTCCTGGAGGATATACCCATAGTCCGTGAGTATCCGGATGTCTTTCCGGACGACTTGCCGGGACTACCGCCGGACCGAGCGGTAGAGTTTAAGATAGAGTTACAGCACTGGAACCGCACCAATATCAAGAAGGCCGTATCGGATGCCGCCAAATGAGCTGGCAGAATTGAAGGTACAACTAAAGGAATTGTTGGACAAATGATACATACGTCCAAGTTCATCACCATAAGGCCTTGTTTGTAAAGAAGAAAGACAAGATATTGAGGCTATGTGTGGATTATAGACCTCTCGAATTCGGTTACCATCAAGAACAAGTATCCTCTTCCGAGGATTGATATCTTGTTTGATCAACCGATGGGAGCTAAAATTTTCTCCAAGATAGATCTTCGCTCGGGATATCATCAGATTAAGATAAGAGCTGAAGATATACCGAAGACCGCATTTTCCACAAGGTACGGACTTTATGAGTATCTGGTGATGTCATTTGGATTGACCAACGCACCAGCACATTTCATGTATCTCATGAATTTGGTGTTCATGCTCGAGCTGGACAAGTTTGTCGTGGTATCCATTGACGACATCTTGATCTACTCTAAGTCGGAAGAGGAACATGCCAACCACTTAAGAGTGGTGTTGCAACGACTAAGGGATCATCAGCTTTATGCTAAGTTCAGCAAGTGTGAATTTTGGCTAAAGGAAGTACAGTTCCTAGGTCATGTGATATCAGCCGAAGGAGTGGCCGTTGACCTAGGCAAGGTTCAAGAAGTGTTGGATTGGAACTCACCGAAGTCCGTCTCACGGATCAGGAGTTTCTTGGGATTAGCTGGTTATTATAGAAGGTTTATCCCAAACTTCTCAAAGATTGCCAAGCCGATGACTAAGCTACTAGAAAAGGATAAGAAGTACGTATGGAGCAAAGAATGCGAAGAAGGTTTTCAAACGTTGAAGAAATTGTTGACTACAGCAAATGTACTTGCTCGACCGGATTTGACGAAGCCTTTTGATGTGTATTGTGATGCATCGAGAACAGGACTCGGATGTGTCCTAATGCAGGAAGGTCGAGTGATTGCCTATGCGTCTCGACAACTAAGGCGTCATGAGGAACACTATCCTACCCATGACCCGGAGCTAGCGGCGAGTGGTATTAGCGTTGAAAGGTTGAAGACACTATCTCTTGGGTAATTTGGTACATCTATACACATACCACAAGAGCCTCAAGTACATCTTTACTCAAGCGGATCTGAATATGCGACAACGAAGATGGTTAGAACTAATCAAGGATTATGAACTAGAAATCCACTACCACCCCGGCAAGGCAAACGTGGTAGCCGATGCCTTAAGCCGCAAGGTTCATTGCAATAATCTCATGGCTCAACTCATGGTTCAAGCATCTCCACCAGGAAGTGAAGAGCCAATCCTTCGGATTATTCCGTATGGAGCATTGACCAACCCGGCTCTTATTCCTACCATTCGGGAAGAAGTAGTAACGACTCGAGTAGAAGGATGCTTGGTATGGAACACATCAAAAGACGACTCCAAAAGGGTGAAGTCAAGTGTTTCCGAAAAGATGACAAAGGTGTTATCTCGGTTCAAGAATAGGCAAGTAGTGCTTAAGAACTTGGAACTTCGCAAAAAGATAATGGATGAAGCCCATACGTCCAAGTATTCTATTCATCCTGGAACCAACAAGATGTATCAAAACTTGAAGAAGAGATTTTGGTGGACAAGAATGAAACGAGAGATAGCAAGGTATGTCAATGAGTGTGATGTCCGTCGACGGGTCAAAGCCGAGCACTTGAAGCAAGCAGGATCCTTACAACCTCCGAGCATTCCCGAATGGAAGTGGGAAGACGTCGGCATGGATTTCATCGTGGGATTACCATTAAGTCCACGGAAACACGACTCTATCCGGGTCATTGTGGACCGGTTGACGAAATCTGCTCACTTTATACCGGTACATACACGGTACACTGCCGAGAAATATGCGGAACTCTACATTTCTCGAATTCTCTGTTTGCATGGAGTGCCGAAGACGATTATATCGGACGGAGGAACACAATTTGTCTCCAGATTACGGGAACAACTACAAGAATCCTTGGGAACCAAGTTGATACGAAGCTCAGCATATCATCCTCAAACCGATGGCCGGACGTAAAGAATCAATCAATATCTCGAGGATATGCTTCGAGCATGCGTCTTGACCTATGGTAAGGATTGGGAAAAGTGCTTACCTTTGGCGGAGTTCTCCTACAATAACGGCTACCAAGAGAGTGCCGGAATGTCGCCGTTCCAAGCTCTATATGGACGTAGTTGTCGTACGCCCTTGAATTGGTCCGAAAGTGGAGAAAGAGTGATCTTCGGACCGGACCTAGTAAGACATGCGGAACAAGTACGTCTCATCCAACAAAACCTCAAGAGGGCTAAATCTCGACAAATCGGTTATACCGACAAGAGGCGTCGAGAGTTAGTATTTCAGGTTGGAGATCAAGTCTATCTTCGAGTATCTCCTACCAAAGGGGTTCAAAGGTTCGGAATTAAGGGTAAGTTAGCACCACGATACATCGGACCTTTTCCAATCCTAGAAAGATGTGGAGCTGTGGCATATCGTTTGGAGTTGCCAAGCACACTTGTCGAGTATACACAACATATTCCACGTATCTCAACCGAAGAAATGTTTGAAACCACCAGTGGATGTACCGACAGCTGAGGTGGAACAATTACAACCGGATTTGACGTATGACGAACGTCCGGTCAAAGTTCTTGACACCAAGGATCGAGTGACTCGACATCGGACCATTAAGTTCTACAAGGTTCAATGGAGTAATCACTCGGAAGCTGAAGCTACTTGGGAACAAGAAGAGTTTCTTCGATCAAACTACCCCGAGCTCTTTAGCACTATCGCTTAGTCGTTTCGATCGTGAATCTCGGGACGAGATTCCTGTAAGGGGGAGGGCTGTAACAACCCACAGCAATAATATACATTTCATGGCATTCATGAGCATGTCATCACATTTTAATTGGGAGATCATTAAGCATGTGGTATTAATCATAAGCACATAAGATATTAAAGTAACTAAAGAATAAATGAGGTGTTAAAAAAGAAATAAAATGAGAAGAAAATCCAAGTTTAACATTTTCTATGGTTCAAATATCACAAATAAGAATTTATGAAAATTTACTCGAAGGCATTTTGCCATGTAAAAATATTTGCGATAAAATAAACAAAGTCTCTTTATTTAATTTAGCTATGAATTTTTTAATCCGAAAGTGATTTGGAGTTTCTGCTGGGACTTAATAGGAAAAATGCTTAAAATGTTTTCATTTAGACCCCTGAAAAATTTGGGAATTTTTGGAGCTCGGGAAAGCCACTTTTTAATTTCGCGAAAGCAGGAGGGCTTTTTGCAAAATGGCCAAGACAGGCCCGGGCGTCAGCTGTTCTTCTCTCTCTCTCTCTCTCACCGCGCACTCGCGCCGCCCGCGGCGCACCGCCTCTCCGGCGTGGTGCCATGACCCGGGCCACGCCGTCGCTTCGCGGCCACACGGCTGCCGGCGGGAACCGCCACGGGATGGGATAAAAGCCCCGCCGGCTCCCATTTTCCCTTCCTCTTCCCCTCCTTTCGCCCCGCCATTGCCGCACCTCAAACCTCACCGTCGCCGAGGCTGCTCCGGCGCCTCCCCGTCCACGCCACCACCACCTAGAGCCCCGCCCGGTCCTCGCGAAGCCGGGTACCGTGATCAATTAGCTTGAGCCGCTCCACTCCGACGAGGCGAGCTCATCTTCTTCCCCGAGCTTCCGACCGTGCTCCTCCATCGCAACTCCATATTTGTAATCTCCGGTGAGCAACTCGTCCGGGTTCTTGGTTTCCTGAGTGCGCAGCTTGTTACTCTCTACTCCACATCACTCATGGTCGACTTTATTCCACAGGAAGTCCGGCAATCATCGTTTTTCCTAGCTCCGGCCGCCACCGTCTCCGCCATCCACGGTGAGCACCCCTCCCAAGCCTTGCTCATGTACGTTTGAGTCCACGACGAGCTTGCGCATGCTTTGTAGTCCGCGCCGGCGAGTTTTCCCCAATTTACGTAGTCCGTGTCGAGCTCGCGCCATCGCCGGAGGTTGCGCTCCGGTCGGACCTCGCCGCCGGCATACTTCGGCCGAGCTCATGCTCCGTCGTGCACACCTGGAGTGTTCCCCGCGTCGTGTAGGTGCTCTAGGGAGTCTCACGGCGAGCTTTGGGCCATCACCGGCCGATTCCGGTGGCTGCGCCGCCGCCGGCTCGCCGCTGCGGTGGTGCCACACCGCGGGCCACACGCGGGTGGGATCGCGTGTGGCTACGTGGGATCGGGTGTGGCCAACCCCGTGGCCCCCCGTGTGGCACAAAAGTGTTTTTAAATTTTCAAAATTCGTAGAAAATTCAATAAAATTCAGAAAAATACCAAACCAACTTTGTTAGACTCGGAAAAATGAGATCTACCCATTTGTGAAATAAAATAATTATTTTGAATAAATTTATTTATAATTTGTATTTAATCACTTTCTTTGATTAAAGAAAAGATATTATTTTATGTAAATAAAATGTTTAATTATGAAAAATAATTCTATTTAATAAAGGAGATACTTGCAGACGAAATTAATAATGAAACTTATTTTCCAAAATTAAACTTAAATTGTATTATTTTTATGTGATCACAACTTATTAGACTTTAATCACTTAACGAAATTATTTATTTATTACCTAATAAATCAGTAGTAATTAAACTCAAGTGATTAGTGACCTTAATTAAGTAATTGAGGAAAACAAAATTAACTAGTAATGATCTTGATTAAACACTTATTAATCAAGCATAATTAAATGTTAATTAATGTTTAATGAACATACTTATCTTTAATCTATTAATCAACTAAAGTGATTAAGCATTAATCATTACTTATTATCTATGGAACTTCATTAATGAATCCTTGCATACTTTCATCATGAGCATTCATGCATACATGATCGTGATTCGCGATGCATTGCTGGTCGACTAGGTTCGAAGTAATCGAGGTTCCACCCGAGGCGAGTCGAGAGCCGGGATCTCGAAGTCGACCCAGCCGTCGAGGAGACTAACTTCGAACAAACTCAAGGCCAGCCCCGGTGCATCCTACCTATGTTTTTAAATATTTTACCTTATCACATAGTACAGCTTATGCTTGTGCGTTAGGTGTTAGGGTTTGGTTGACACCTTAGATGCATTATGGTAGGTTTCCGTTTGTTCATTCTATACTCGGTACAGGTAGCTCAATAGAGGCTAAGCTTAATTCATAGTGGCAACGGTAGATGTTTAGGGCACTTAAAGCATGGAGGCTTTAAGAGTTTTTGTGTTGACATTAAAGATGTTGAGAGTGCTAATGAAGTTGAGACCGGACGGGTCCCGTAGGAGAAAGGGCAAGACGGAGATGAGGTCTTGCAAGGTGGTAGCCCCGTCCGTGTCGGTCAAGGACCGTACCGTTGTCGGCTTAGTTGAACAAGTTTGAACGTACCGTACTACATGCTGGTATCATGGGCCCAGCAAGCTGATGTGCCCTATCGCCCCGGAGATGTAGCGTAGCCAACTCTCTTTATCGGGCTGTTAGTGAGAGGATAGTCTCACGGGAGGGAGATGGGTCGACCACGAGGGAAGTCGTGGCGTCACCATACTTCCGGGGAGTTGGAAATGGCTAGTCTCGCTGTCGGTGTTAGCGGGAAAAGTTGTCGTATACGATCGGGGTGATGCGTATACGTCGTGTAGTCGGGTTTGCCAGCTGGTATAAAATCGATTCGAATCGCTGTCCCTCGCAGTTATGAGTACCGCTTGTTTAGCTCGTCACATCGTAGTAACTTTTGTGAATGATGAGGAAGATGAGAGATGGAAGGATAAAGATCTATTATATCTTGTTTGGAAACTTGATTGAATAGAGTTAGGTTGCAAACACCATGGCTAACGAACATAACTCGAGCTAAAATATTGAAAGTAAGACCCACCCTTTTAATGCTGTTTTTCGCAAAGGAGTAAACCCCACGATCGAAAGCCTTTGCATACTAGGCGTCGGCCTTAGCGTGCCATGTTGACGGGTCGGTCTTGCTGAGTATTAGAATACTCAAGGTTTGTTCGTTACCTGGCAGGGAATGAGTCGTGGTATCACGACTTATACGGCAGCTTTCCCGAGGCGGAGCAGGTGTTCCGAGGGAGGTTCCCTTCGGTGGGAACGTATCCCCACACCTTGAAGAGAGAAGACCGTGATGTACGAAGGGCTCGGTGCATCACGTTGTTTCGTCTTAAGTCTCGTTGAGTTGTAATAGAAGAAGCTTCCGCTGAATACTCGTAGGAGGTTGAAACTTCAATAATGTTATCTTTCCGCTGCACGAATGTTTGTATTTCGAAAACTTGGTTGTATTATACCATGATGTATATATTCTGGCTTGTATGAGATGATGTTTCTGTTGTAACTCGCTTCGTCGAGTGTTCCTCTGTTCCGTTTCCTAGGTGGTGGGGATGTCACAAAACTAATCCTAATATTTCAGCAAATCTTTTTATTCTAGCAACTGCATATATATATTACTACCACTTCCTTTCCATTAGTTATTGTTGGTACAACTCAACCCCACTTTTCCATACACTCCCAACCGACCAACATCCGCTATTACCCTATCCACATCCGACCTACGTCAGCAAAATGTGGCTATCCTCCTACATCGGTGAAAGCATCACACCGATCGTATACGACAACCTTTCCCGCTAGCACCGACAGCAGACTAGCCATTTCCAACTCCCCGGAGTATGGCGAAGCCACGACTTCCCTCGTGGTCGACCCATCTCCCTCCCGTGAGACTATCCTCTCACTAACCGCCGATAAAAGAGATGGCTACGCTACATCTCTCGGGGCGATAGGGTACATCAGCTTGCGGGGCCCATGATACCAGCATGTAGCACGGTACGTTCAAACTTGTTCAACTAAGCCGACAACGGTACGGTCCTTGACCGACACGGACGGGGCTACCACCTTGCAAGACCTCATCTCCGTCTTGCCCTTTCTCCTACGGGGCCCGTCCGGTCTCAACTTCATTAACACTCTCTTCATCATAGTGTCAACACAAAACCCTTAAAGCCTCCATGCTTTAAGCTTCCCTAACCATCTACCGTTGCCACTATGAATTAAGCTTAGCCTCTATTGAGCTACATGTACCCGTATAGAATAAACAAACGGAAACCTACCATAATGCAGCTAGGGTGTCAACCATTCCCTAACACCTAATGCACAAACATAACTCGTACTATGTGATAAAAGAAAATATTTAAAAACATAGGTAGGATGCACCGGGGCTTGCCTTGATTCTCGCTCGAAGTTAGCTTCCTCGACTGGTCGGGTCGACGTCGAGATTCCTGCTCTCGATTCGCCCTCGGTGGAACCTCGATCACTTCGAACCTAGTCGACCAAGCAATGCGTGGCGAATCACAATCACGTATGCATGAATGCTCATGATGAAAGTATACAAGGATTCATTAATTAAGTCCAATAAGTAATAATTAACAATTCATGCTTAATCACCTTAGTTAAATAATAAATTAGGGATAAGCATGTTCATTAAGCAATACTTAACAATTAATTATGTTGATTAATGAATGTTTAATCAAGAACATTATTTACTAATTAGTTCTGTTCCTTAATTACTTAGGTTTAATAATTAATAACTTATTCTGGTTTATTAAGCAATAAATAAATCATTACTTTAAGTGATGAAAGGTTAATAAATTATGATCATTTAAAGTAATACAGCTTTAACTTTAATTTTGGAAAATAAATTTCATAATTAATTTCGTCTGCAGTATCTCCTTCATCAAATAAAATTATTTCTCATAATTAAACATTTTATTAACCAAAAAAATAATAGCTTTTCTTTAATCAAAGAAAGTGATTAATTACTATTTATAAAATAAATTTACTCAAAATAAATATTTCATTTCACAAATAAATAGATCTCATTTTTCTCGAGTCTAACAAACTTGGTTTGACATTTTTCCGATTTTTAATGAATTTTCTACGAATTTTGGAAATTTGAATTTGAATTATGTGCCACACGATGGGCCACAGTGGTTGGCCGCACGAGATCCCTACGGGGCCACACGCGATCCCACCCGCGTGTGGCCCGCGGTGTGGCACCACCGCGGTGGCGCGGCCACCGGAGTTGGTCGCCGTTGAGCCAAAGCTCGCCGCGACGTCACCAACATGCTCCACTCTTCAAGGCGAACACAACCGCGGTGCTCGACTTGCATGAGCTCGCCTCTAGGCATGCCGGCGGCGAGGTCCCGACATGGCGGTGCCTTCGGCACGGTGCGCGACTCGCCGAGAGAACTCGAAACTCAAAACAAACGGCATGGGGACCTCCTACGGCACACGCACAACGACGGCAGAAGCTCTACGGAGCATGCGCACGATCGGAGAGGAGAGCTCACCGTGGGTAGCGCGGCGGCGGTGAACCGGATTTCGGGAAGACAACAAAATCCACGGCGACCCGAGAAGGGAGCTAGATGAGCAATCGCCCTGCAGCTAAAGGATTGAATTGCGCAACACTTGCTAGAAGTACGAGGGTCTATGGCTCACCGGAGAGCTCCAATTATCGGGCGAGGTGGAGGAACGACGATGAGGGCCCGAAGGGGAAAATGACCTCGCCCGGACGGAAAGAAGGTGCTCAAGATGATTGCTCGGGTAGTGGAGCTTCGCAAGGTCCCGGCGGAGCTCGGGGTGGCGATGGTTTGAATGGTGAAGCACCGGAGCGACCCGGCGTCGTGCTCCAGCGGAGGGCGGCAATGGCGGATGGGAAAAGAGAAGAAAGAAGCTCGGTCGGGGGGCTCTTATCTCCTGGAGAGGCGGTAAGGGGAGGCAGCCATGCCAACAGCTGCGTGGCTTGGAGGCGTGGCGCCCGACCGGAGAGGCGGTGCGGCCGCGGGCGGCGCCGAGGCGCGGTGAGAGAGAGAGAGAGAAGAAGAGAATGGCAGCTGGGCCGGCCTCGTAAGTTTGCAAAAACACCCCGGGCTTTTGGCAAATTAAAAAGCAACCTTCCGGTGCTCCAAAAATTCCCAAATTTTTCAAGGGTTTACATGAAAACATTTTAGACATTTTTCCTTTTAAGTCCAAGGTAAAACTCCAAATCAATTTTGGATTAAAAAATCATAGTTAAAATTAATAAAAGAAGCTTTGTTTATTTCTTGTAAATATTTTTACAAGGCAAAATATTTTCAGGAAATTTTCATAAATCTTTATTTATGATATTTGAGCCATAGAAAACATTAAACATGAATTTTCTGTTTATTTTATTTCTTTTTAACACTTCCTTTCTTCTTTATCTATTTTGTTATTTTATGTGCTTATTATTAACACAAAATTTGATATCTTAAAAAATGCAACAATGTGATGACATGCTCATAATGACATGAAATGCATTATTTTCTCGAGAGTTGTTATAGCTCTCCCCCTTACAGGAATCTCGTCCCGAGATTCACGATCGAGACGACTAGGCGATAGTGCTAAAGAACTCGGGGTAGTTTGATCGAAGAAATTCTTCTTCTTCCCATGTAGCTTCAGCTTCCGAGTGATTACTCCATTGGATCTTGTAGAACTGATCGTCCGATGACGAGTCACTCTATCCTTGGTGTCGAGAACTTTAACCGGTCGTTCGTCGTATGTCAAATCCGCTATAACTCGTTCCACCTCTACTGCTTCGGTATATCCATTGGTGGTTTTAAACACTTCTTCAATTGAGATACATGAAATATGTTATGGATACCTGCCAAGTGTGATGGCAATTCCGGACGATACGCCACAGCTCCACATCTTTCCAGGATTGGAAAAGGTCCAATGTATCGTGGTGCTAACTTGCCCTTGATTCCAAACCTTTGAACACCTTTGGTAGGAGATACTCGAAGATAGACTTGATCTCCAACCTGAAATACTAACTCTCGACGTCTTTTGTCGGTATAGCCGATCTGTCGAGATTTAGCCCTTTTAAGGTTCTCGCTGAATGAGACGTACTTGTTCCTCTCGCATCTCTTACTAGATCCGGCCCGAAGATTACTCTTTCTCCACTTTCGGACCAATTCAAGGGTGTACGGCAACTACGCCCATATCGAGCTTGGAACGGTGACATTCCGGCACTCTCCTCGATAGCTGTTATTATAGGAGAACTCGCTAACGGTAAGCACTTCTCCCAATCTTTACCATAGGTCAAGACACATGCTCGGAGCATATCCTCGAGATATTGATTGATCCTTTCTGTCCGTCCATCGGTTTGAGGATGATATGCTCGAGCTTCGTATTAATTTCGTTCCCAAGGATTCTTGTAGTTGTTCCCAAAATCTGGAGACAAATTGTGTTCCTCTATCCGATATAATGGTCTTCGGCACTCCATGCAAACAGAGAATTCGAGCGATGTATAGTTCTCGCATACTTCTCGGCGAGTGTACCGTGTATGTACCGGTATGAAGTGAGCAGACTTCGTCAACCTCGTCCACAATAACCCGGATAGAGTCATGTTTCCGTGGGCTTAGTGGTAATCCAACAATAAAATCCATGCCGATATCCTCCCACTTCCATTCAGGAATACTCAAAGGTTGTAAGGGTCCCGCTTGCTTCAAGTGTTCGGCTTTGACCCGCCGACGTACATCACATTCATTGACATACTTGGCAATTTCCCGCTTCATGCGTGTCCACCAAAATCTTTGCTTCAGATCTTGATACATCTTGTTGGTTCCGGGAGAATAGAATACTTGGACATATGAGCTTCATCCATTATCTTCTTTGCGAAGTGGTAGATCTTTCGGTACTACAATCGATTCTTGAACCAAATAACTCCTGCCTCGTCCTCTCCGAAGCATTTAACTTCACCTTTTCTGAGTCGTCTCCTTATGTGTTCCATACCAACATCTTTCTGTTGAGCTGCTACCACTTCTTCACAAATGGTAGGAATCGGAGCCAAATTAGTCAAGGTTCCATACGGAATGATCCTAAGAGTTGGCTCCTCACCTTTGGATGGATGTGCTTGAATCAAAAGTTGAGCCGTGAGATTATTGCAATGGGCCTTGCAACTTAATGCATCAGCTACCACGTTTGCCTTGCCGGGTTGGTAGTGAATTTCCAGCTCATAATCCTTGATCAGTTCTAACCATCTTCGTTGACGCATATTCAGATCTGCTTGAGTGAAGATGTACTTAAGACTCTTGTGGTCCGTGTATAGATGTACCAAGTTACCCAAGAGATAGTCCATCCAACCTTTCAATGCTAGAACGACCGCTGCTAGTTCCAAATCATGGGTAGGATAGTGTTCCTCATGACGCCTTAGTTGTCAAGATGCATAGGCAATCACTCGACCTTCCCGCATTAGAACACATCCGAGTCCCGTTCCTCGATGCATCACAATACACATCAAAGGACTTCGTCGGATCCGGTCGAGCAAGTACGGGAGCCGTTGTCAACAACTTCTTTAACGTTTGAAAAGCTTCTTCACATTCTTTGCTCCATACGTACTTCTTATCCTTTTCCAATAGCTTAGTCATTGGCTTGGCGATCTTTGAGAAGTTTGGGATAAACCTTCTGTAGAAACCAGCTAATCCCAAGAAACTTCGATTTGTGAGACAGACTTCGGTGATTTCCAATCCAACACTTCTTGAACTTTGCCTGGGTCAACGGCCACTCCTTCGGCTGATATCACATGACCTAGGAACGGCACTTCCTTTAGCCAAAACTCACACTTGCTGAACTTAGCATAGAGTCGATGATCCCTTAGTCGTTGCAACACAACTCTTAAGTGATTGGCATGTTCCTCTCGTTGACTTAGAGTAGATCAAGATGTCGTCAATGAACACCACGACAAACTTGTCCAGCTCAGGCATGAATACCGAATTCATGAGATACATGAAATGTGCTGGTGCATTGGTCAATCCAAATGACATCACCAGGTACTCATAAAGGCCATACCTTGTGGAAAATGCAGTCTTCGGTATATCTTCAGCTCTTATCTTAATCCGATGATATCCCGAGCGAACATCTATCTTGGAGAAGACTTTAGCTCCCATCGCTTGATCAAACAAGATATCAATCCTCGGAAGAGGATACTTGTTCTTGATGGTGACCGAATTCGGAGGTCTATAATCCACGCATAGCCTCAATGTCTTGTCTTTCTTCTTCGCAAACAAGGCTCGGCATCCCCATGGTGATGAACTTGGACGTATATACCCCTTGTCCAATAATTCCTTTAGTTGCACTTTCAATTCTGCCAGCCTTATTCGGCAGCATCCGATACGGCCTTCTTGATATTGGTGTTGTTCCAGTCTGTAACTCTATCTTAAACTCTACCGCTCGGTCCGGCGGTAGTCCCGGCAAGTCGTCCGGGAAGACATCCGGATACTCACAAACTATGGGTATATCCTCCGGACTCTTACCTATAGTCTTATTGACCATTGGCAGCATAGCTTGAGGAAAAGTTAAGAGTAAGCAATCCCGACCATGAACAGGGAGTTCGGATATACAACTCGAGATGCTATATCCAATACCGCCTTATGGAAATTCATCCATTGCATGCCAACAATTGTATCTAACCCTTGCCCATCCAAGTATGATTAACGAAGTAGAATAAACCTTGCTACCCAATCTTAATGGCATATTGGCAGCTGCTTCATTTGTAAGAATTTTACCCCTGGTGTTGAGATAATATGTGTCCATGTCAACTTAGATGGTGTGATGCAATGCTTAGCAATATATGACTTGTCGATGAAAATATGCGTAGCTCCCGAATCAAATAAAACCATAGCAGGATGATCAGCGATAGAAAACATACCCGCTAAGATTTGTCCTCCTTCGGGTAGCTCCTCACCGTAGTTGAAAGTTGCCTAGAGGGGGGGGTGAATAGGCAAGCTACAATAATTTCTGAAAATCACAACACTTAAAACCTAGTTAGTCAGTCCAACACGGAACTTCTCTAAAAGACAGAACTTCCGTCTTTAACAGAACTTCCGTTATGAACTTGAGGGGAGGAACAAGATAATGAAAGCTAGAAGTGAATCTTACAAATCCCTTTGAATAGAAAGTTCCCTTCTCCTCCTAGGAATGTTATGCCTGCAGGAAATCGATAGACAATGCCCACACAAGTAGATCGGGCCAAATATAGCACAAGCACCAAACAAGAACAAAGAACAATACACAACAAGCAAGAGAGCATAAGAGAGACACGGGATTTGTTTACCGAAGTTCGGACCCCTCACAAAGAGGTTCCTACGTCTCCGTTGAGGAGCTCACAAAGAGCCGGGTCTCTCTCAACCCTAATCCTCCCCAAGTGACCAGTAAGGTCAAACTTGGTTTTCTTCTTCTTCTTGCTTGATTCCTTTCCTTCCGGAGGTGAATCACAACCTTCACAAACTTCCCAAGGCTCACCACAATCTTGGGAGCTCTAGGGTGACACCTAGCCAATCTAGGATAACAAATCTCCAAGAGTAACAAGTGAAGTAGAGATTGCTTGCTAGGGGAATATGTGCTCAAGGTTGGGATGATGCTTCTCAAGCTTGGATTTGAGATGGGGCTCTCACAAGTGGACTTGAATCTCAAGGAGAGTGAGAGAGAGATGAGAGCAAGAGCTTGAGGGAGATGTGAGAGTTCAAAAAGCACCAGCAAACCCTAAGGACTGATGGGGAGGTCTATTTATAGGAGTGGGTCCAAAAAGAGCCGTTGCTAGGGTTTGGTCGAGTAAATAACGGAACTTCCGCTTTTGGCGGAACTTCCGTCAAAAACCTCCCTGGAAATCTCTGAAGTTCCATAGCTAGACGGAACTTCACTCTTGACAGATTTTGGAAAAGACTAAGTGTAAAATCCCAAGATGGAACTTCCGTCTTGGGCGGAAGTTCCGTGAAAAACCTCCTGGAAATCTCGGAACTTCCGAGTTGGAGGCGGAACTTCCGTCTTGTCCGAGTGTGAACTATTTGACTCTTTGGACTTTGATCTTTTGGCTTTTTGAGAGGTTTGGTTTTATCCAAGCTTTGATTTGGGTACTTGAGCACATATTCCCCGCATGAAAGACTAAATCACCCCTCTTTATAGTTTGGCAATCCTAGACTCAAAGAACTATAAAATCTAATTTAAGCTTCTTTTTGAGTCCATCTTTTGTCTTTTGTATGAGGGGCTATCAATCTTATAACGTGGGTTAGTTGACTTCAATATCCTGCACATTAGCTCAATGAAACATTAGACATTTTAATTATTTGTCATTTATCACCAAAACCCACTAGGGGGCCTAGTTGCATCTTCGGTAGTAAAGTTGGCACGGCCGTCTTTACTTGTGTATTCTTGGTCGGTGCCCTCTCGTTGGTTCTCGCGGCTGTCCTTGAGGTCTAGGTGCATATGATGCCTTCGGAGGATATGGACAACTGCGGTAATAATGTCCCGGACGGCCACAATTGAAACATGGCGGTCCATTCTCGCTGCGGTCCTAAGGATGGATTCTCCACCAAGATTGCCTCATTTTCTAGGAATGTTCTTGTGAGAATGGCTCCGGACTCGACGGATTCTCGTGTGATGGGTCATATCATGGAAGAGATTCACCGAGCTTCTTATGCTACCCGGAGAACCATGCCATATGCCCCTTTCATCATGGCAATGATTGAGAAAGAGACTGGGCTAACCTTTGAGAAAGAGTGCAAGCACCTCCCCATTCGCCCAAAGCTTATTCGCACCATTGAAGCTCCCTCTCCACCTCATCATGGATCTTTCTTTGGGGCAGCCGCACCATCCTCCTCTAGTGCACCTCGGCGCAAAGGATCTCCCACCTCTTGGCTCAAGAAAGGCCTTAAAGCAATCTTCAATGTGTGCACGGCCAATGCCGTTGAAATCCACAAGACCAAGCAGCGCACGAAGAAGAATGCCCGGCGCATGAAGACGTTCATGAGGGAACAAGGCGCAGCGGTATCTCCACCGGGTTCCGAGGAAGAACAAGATGCACCTCCTCCGGTTTATCAATGGCCACTTGATGTTTATGAGCAATATCAGCCGCATGAGCATGAGCAAGAGCAAGGATATGAGTATGAGCACGTGCATGAGCACGAAGCAGGAGGAGGAGGAGATGAAGATGAGGCAAATGAAGACGACAAGTGATCGGTGGGAGCAGAGTCCTCCATACGGTGGAGCCACCGTGATCCTCTCCGATGATGATGAGTGACCTATCTACCTTTTTGGTGGCTTGATGCCAAAGGGGAGAGAAAAGAGAGGCTCTCCGTTGTATCTCTATCTATCTCGCTATCTATCTAGTAGACTTGGAACTTATGGAACTCTATCTATGTATGGAACTATGTGTGTGTGCCTTTTATTGTAATAGGGCTAGACTTGCTTTAAATTCGCTATGTTGCAAAACTATGTGCTTTGGATGATGATTGTTTACTGCTTTAATGTGTGGCTTGCATGTCATTATTTATGTCTCATTCATGTGGCTTGCATTTCATGGTGTGCGCTTGTTGCTTTTGCTTCTCACACTTATGCATGCCTTTTAAGCGCATTGTTTAGGCACCCCACAAGCACAAAATATAGGGGAGCCCTCTCACATGTTTGAGTGAACCATGCATCTCTTTAGGGGGAGCTCCGCTATATTTTGGTGTCTTCGTTGTCGTTCTTTTGATATCCTCATATAGCTAATCTCAATGTCCCCTTTGATTGAATGATCTCTCGAGAAGTGGTGCCGGATATCTATATGCTTAGTCCTATCGTGATCAACGGGGTTGTATGCAATCATGATGGCACTCTCATTGTCACATAGGAGAGGAACTTTGGTCAAAGAGTATCCAAAGTCCTTAAGAGTTTGTCGCATCCATAAGAGTTGTGCACAACAACTACCGGCTGCAACATACTCCGCTTCAGCTGTGGAAAGGGCAACGGAATTTTGTTTCTTGGATGACCATGACACAAGGGACCTACCCAAGAATTGGCAAGTCCCGGAGGTGCTTTTTCTATCTACCTTACATCCGGCGTAGTCGGCATCGGAGTAGCCAACTAACTTGAATTTGGCGCCCTTAGGATACCACAACCCTATGTTTGGAGTGTGAACCAAATATCTCAAGATTCTTTTAACGGCCACCAAGTGGCTCTCTTTGGGAGCGGCTTGAAATCTTGCACACATGCACACACTAAGCATGATATCGGACCTAGATGCACAAAGGTAAAGCAAAGAGCCAATCATGGAGCGATATACCTTTTGATCAACCGCCTTCCCATTCACGTCCAATCCTAGATGACCATTTGTCTTCATTGGAGTCTTGCTTGGCTTTGCCTTGTTCATATCAAATTTCTTGAGGATGTCTTGGGTGTACTTAGTTTGACTTATAAAGGTTCCTTCTTCTAATTGCTTGACTTGAAAACCTAGAAAGAACTTCAACTCCCCCATCATTGACATCTCAAATTTCCTAGTCATAATCTTGGCAAACTCATCACGTAAAGATTGGTTAGTAGAACCAAATATTATGTCGTCGACATATATTTGGCATACAAATAAATCACTTCCAACTTTTCTAGTGAAGAGGGTAGGATCGGCCTTGCCCATTATGAAGCCCTTGTCGATGAGGTATCCCTTGAGGTGTTCATACCAAGCTCTTGGTGCTTGCTTGAGCCCGTAGAGAGCTTTGTGAAGTTTGTACACGTGGTGAGGTTTCTTCGGATCTTCAAAACCCGGTGGTTGTTGCACGTACACTTCTTCTTGAATTGGACCGTTGAGGAATGCACTCTTCACATCCATTTGATATAACTTGAAACCATGATGTGTAGCATAGGCGAGCAATATGCGAATTGACTCAAGCCTTGCTACCGGTGCATATGTTTCCCCAAAGTCCAAACCTTCAACTTGTGAGTAGCCTTTTGCAACAAGTCTTGCTTTGTTCCTCACCACCACACCATGTTCATCTTGTTTGTTGTGGAACACCCACTTGGTTCCCACAACATTTTGCTTGGGTCTCTCCACCAATGACCACACTTTGTTTCTTTCAAAGTTGTTCAACTCCTCTTGCATGGCCACCACCCAATCCGAGTCTTGTAATGCTTGTTCCACCTTAAGAGGTTCTAAAGAGGAAACAAACGAGTAATGATGGCAAAAGGTAGCGACTCGAGATCTAGTGGTTACCCCTTTTGAATGTCACCAAGAATGTTATCGACGGGATGATCTTTTTGTATGCTTTGTCGCACTCGGGGTTGTTGGGGCCTAGGTGCATCTTCTTCTTGTTCTTCTTGTGATTCGTCTTGATGATCATCACCTCCACCATCTTGTTCTTGATCTTGGTTGTTGCCTTGATCATGATCGTCACCATGATCTTGGCCACCACCTTGATCTTGTTCATTTTGTGGATCTTGTGGAGGATCTTCATCGTGACTTGGAGAAGATGGATCACCTTGCACTTGAGTTGGGTCTTGTGGCCTTATTTCACCAATTGCCATGTTCCTTATTGCTTCACAAGGAGCTTCATCACCTACATCACTTGGATTAACTTGCTCTACTTGAGAGCCGTTAGATTCATCAAATGTTACATCACGCGTGATCTCAACAATGCCGGTGACTTTGTTGAAAACTCGGTATGCATACACATTTGATCCGTATCCAAGTAAGAAACCTTCATTGGTCTTTGGAGCAAACTTAGAAGACCTTGGCTTCTTGTTAAGAATAAAGCACTTGCTCCCAAAGACACGGAAATACGACACATTAGGAATTTTACCGGTGAGGAGCTCATAGGGTGTCTTTTTCAATATCTTGTGAAGATACAATCGATTTGTTGCATGGCAAGCGGTGTTGATGGCTTCGGCCCAAAAGGTGTCGGGAGTCTTGTACTCATCAAGCATGGTTCTTGCCATCTCAATGAGTGTACGGTTCTTTCTCTCGGCTACACCATTTTGTTGTGGGGTGTATGGTGCCGAGAACTCATGCTTGATGCCTTCTTCATCTAGGTACTCCTCGACTTGTGTATTCTTGAACTCGGTGCCGTTGTCACTTCTAATCTTCTTGATCTTCACATCATATTCATTTTGTGCTCTTCTCAAGAAGCTCTTTAGAACACCTTGTGTTTCACTTTTATCCTTCAAAAAGAATACCCAAGTGAAACGGGAATAATCATCAACAATGACTAGGCCATATTTGTTACCGCCAATGCTTAGGTATGTGACCGGTCCGAAGAGGTCCATGTGAAGCATCTCCAATGGTCTTGTTGTTGTCATCATCGTCTTGGATGGATGGTTGGCTCCAACTTGCTTTCCGGCTTGACATGCGCTGCACACTTTGTCCTTCTCAAAAGCAACATCCTTTAGTCCAACGACATGGCCACCCTTTAGAAGTTTATGTAGATTCCTCATCCCAACATGAGCTAGTCGGCGATGCCATAACCAACCCAAGGTGGTTTTTGCTATCAAACAAGCACTTAGATTTGGACCCTCTTTGTTGGTGAAATCAACAAGATAGATCTTATCCTCCAAGTACCCTTTGAATGCAATTGAGGAATCCGCTTTTCTAAAGACGGTCACGCCTTCATCGGTAAAGAGACAATTAAAACCCATTCCACAAAGTTGTGATATGGACATTAAGTTGTACCCTAAACCTTTCACAAGAAACACATTACTAATTGAAAGGTCATGGGTGACTTGAATTCCACCACGACCAATTACCTTTCCTTGTTGATCATTTCCAAAAGATATACTCCCACTTGGTAGATTGTCTTTGTCAAGTGTGGAGAACATCTTCTTCTCCCCGGTCATATGATTTGAGCACCCGGTGTCGAGTACCCATATTGAACCGCCCGAGGAGTATCCCTACACACAATTAAGCACAAGATTTAGGCACCCAAACTTGCTTGGGTCCCTTAACTTTAGAAACAACACTTTTGGGCACCCACACACAAGGATTCCACCTTGCATAGTGTGGCCCAACAAATCTTGCAACTACTTTCCCATGAGCACCATAGGTTAGTTCATATGTTGCATGATCATACACATAGAAGGATACGGGTGGGCTCTTCTTTTTGAGCTCTTGTGTTGTTTTGGCCTTCTTCACATGCTTGGCTTGAGCAACTTGCTTTGGTTGATTCAAGTTGTTGCTCTTGTTGTTGAATCTCTTCTTAGGTTGCTCCTTGAATCCAATACCTTTGTTGCCATTGAACTTTCTTTCCTCACTAACAATTTTCTTAGCTAGCTCAACTTGAGCCGCTCTCTCAAGATTCTTGACCTTGTTAGTGAGATCCTTGATTGTCACCTTATCGGTGGCAATGTTGTCAATGTCAACACCTTCACATCTTGTACACTCTTTGCTTGATGAGGATTGCATTGACTCAACCTTGCTTTTGTACGTCAATGTGCTACTCTTGAGGACTTCAATCTCTCCTTCCAACAACTTGTGATTCTCTTTAAGAGATTCACACTTTGTTTGGAGTGAGAGGTTGATGTCTTCAAGCTTAGCATTTGACTTGTTTACCTTAGTAAGGCAAAGAGTCAACTCCTCGTTCTTCTTTCTTTCTTCCTCAAGCAAGGCCTTCAACTCTTTAACCTCATCAAGCTTCTTGATAAGCATGTTTTCTTGTTTGTCCACCATCTCTTCGCTCTCTTCAACCTTCTCTTGCATTATCCCTAACATTTTCACCATATCTTGCAAGGAGGGGACTAGCTCCTCCTCATTATCATTGTTAGAGGAATTGACAAGAGGTTTAGTTTGTACCTTGTTTTCTTTGGCCATGAAGCATTTGGGAGTGTCATCCTCATCGTCGGTGAGGTTGTTGAAGAGTGATGATTTGGCCGGTGTTAGGCCATATGCAAGATTGGCAATCCCTCCTTCTTCATCTTCATCATCATCTTCATCATCATCGGAGACATATTGTTGGCCAATATGAGCTTGACCCTTGAATGGTTTCTTGAAGTTCTTTTTCTTAATGAACTTCTCCTTCTTCTCTTCTTTTCCATTGAGTTGAGGACACTCCGCAATGAGATGCCCCGGGTCATGACAATGATAGCACTTTCTTGTTGATCTTCTTGCCCTTGCTTTGTCAAAGCTCTTCTTGGTAAACCCGTTGTTGATCATGAACTTGCCAAACTTCTTCACAAACAAGGCAAGCTCTTCATTGTCTTCTTCAATCTCAATTTGGTCTACCTCCACAACTTCTTTCTTTTTGGCCTTGAGTGCCACATCTTGCTTGCTTGTGCTCTCATCTCCAATTAGCACACTCACTCTCTTTCCCTCGTCGTCACGGCTTTTGTGAGCAAGGATTCTCCCAATTACTTCATCCGTGGAGAATCCATCAAAACCTTCCTTTTCTTCAATGATGGTGCAAAGTGTGGAGTTCCACACTCTTAGTGACATTAGAAGCTTGAGATTCACTTCTTGTTCGCTCACGTCATCTCCAAGTGACCTTCGCTCATTCACAATATCCAAGAGCCTATCATGTGTTTGTTGAGGGTCTTCGCCCTTCTTCATCACAAAGAAGTTGAATTGATTTTTCAGCACTTGCATCCTTGACTTCTTCACCACATCGACTCCCTCATGAACTGCAATGAGCTTGTCCCATATAGCTTTGGCATTCTCTAGTCGGGATACCTTGGAGTACTCTTTAGCACTCAAAGACGAGAGCATTGCCGACACGGCTTGCGCATTGCGATGTATGTTGATGTTGTCCATGACGGTGTGTCTCTCCTCATCCTCAATCACATATCCTTTCTCAACCACTTCCCACACGGGCGGACCAATTGATAGCAAGTACATCTTCATCCTATGCTTGTACCAACTAAAATCTTTTCCATCAAACCACGGTAGTCGTCCACTACCACCACTATTCACATTTGCCACATCATTATAGTTGAAGTTGTACCTTGAGTCCAACTTCCCACCACTTGTTCCATCCTTGGCAAATGGATTTCTTTCCTCATCGGTGTCCCCTCTCTTGTTGGGACTTTTGTCCCCTCCAACTAATTCCCCCGACATCTTTTCTTCTCAAGCGGTTAAGCTCTTCTCGAGAAGACCGGCTCGATACCAATTGAAAGTTGCCTAGAGGGGGGTGAATAGGCAAGCTACAATAATTTCTGAAAATCACAACACTTAAAACCTAGTTAGTCGGTCCAACACGGAACTTCTCTAAAAGACAGAACTTCCGTCTTTAACGGAACTTCCGTTATGGACTTGAGGGGAGGAACAAGATAATGAAAGCTAGAAGTGAATCTTACAAATCCCTTTGAATAGAAAGTTTCCTTCTCCTCCTAGGAATGTTATGCCTGCAGGAAATCGATAGACAATGCCCACACAAGTAGATCGGGCCAAATATAGCACAAGCACCAAACAAGAACAAAGAACAAGACACAACAAGCAAGAGAGCACAAGAGAGACACGGGATTTGTTTACCGAAGTTCGGACCCCTCACAAAGAGGTTCCTACGTCTCCGTTGAGGAGCTCACAAAGAGCCGGGTCTCTCTCAACCCTAATCCTCCCCAAGTGACCACTAAGGTCAAACTTGGTTTTCTTCTTCTTCTTGCTTGATTCCTTTCCTTCCGGAGGTGAATCACAACCTTCACAAACTTCCCAAGGCTCACCACAATCTTGGGAGCTCTAGGGTGACACCTAGCCAATCTAGGAGAACAAATCTCCAAGAGTAACAAGTGAAGTAGAGATTGCTTGCTAGGGGAATATGTGCTCAAGGTTGGGATGATGCTTCTCAAGCTTGGATTTGAGATGGGGCTCTCAAAGTGGACTTGAATCTCAAGGAGAGTGAGAGAGAGATGAGAGCAAGAGCTTGAGGGAGATGTGAGAGTTTAAAAAGCACCAGACAAACCCTAAGGAGTGATGGGGAGGTCTATTTATAGGAGTGGGTCCAAAAAGAGCCGTTGCTAGGGTTTGGTCGGGCAAATAACGGAACTTCCGCTTTTGGCGGAACTTCCGTCAAAAACCTCCTGGAAATCTCGGAAGTTCCATAGCAAGACGGAACTTCACTCTTGATAGATTTTGGAAAAGACTAAGTGTAAAATCCCAAGACGGAACTTCCGTCTTGGGCGGAAGTTCCGTGAAAAACCTCCTGGAAATCTCGGAACTTCCGAGTTGGAGGCGAAACTTCCGTCTTGTCCGAGTGTGAACTATTTGACTCTTTGGACTTTGATCTTTTGGCTTTTTGAGAGGTTTGGTTTTATCCAAGCTTTGATTTGGGTAACTTGAGCACATATTCCCTGCATGAAAGACTAAATCACCCCTCTTTATAGTTTGGCAATCCTAGACTCAAAGAACTATAAAATCTAATTTAAGCTTCTTTTTGAGTCCATCTTTTGACTTTTGTATGAGGGGCTATCAATCTTATAACGTGGGTTAGTTGACTTCAATATCCTGCACATTAGCTCAATGAAACATTAGACATTTTAATTATTTGTCATTTATCACCAAAACCCACTAGGGGGCCTAGTTGCATCTTCGGTAGTAAAGTTGGCACGGCCGATCTTTACTTGTGTATTCTTGGCTGGTGCCCTCTCGTTGGTTCTCGCGGCTGTCCTTGAGGTCTAGGTGCATATGATGCCTTCGAGGATATGGACAACTGCGGTAATAATGTCCTGGACGGCCACAATTGAAACATGGCGGTCCATTCTCGCTGCGGTGCTTGACTCACCGGTCTAGGATTCCGATTATTCTGCTGCCGATAAGGCGGACGATATCGATTCGACCGCTGCTGCTGAGATTGCTGGGGTGGTTGAGACTGCCGGTAGTAATTGGGACGAGAGGGTGTATGCTGATAACGCCGACCTGACGGTGAAGTGTAGACCAGCCTGTACTTTGATGGTCCCCCACTTCCTTGTCCGAGTAGCCGGCCTCTTCTTGTTCTTCTCCGTGTGATGAAGACGGATAGAATCTTCCGGAGCGATAGCATCACTCACAAAGTCGGTGAAGCCGTTGGTCTTGTTCAACACCAAGCGAGACTGCAGCTTGGTACTCATTCCCTCCTTGAACAGGTTCTTCTTCTTGGCATCTCGTGTCCACATGTTCGGGAGCGTATCGAGCAAGGCGGTTGAATACCTTGGAGTAGGTATGCACATTCATATCCCCTTGCTTCAGCGATAGGAACTCCTTCCTCTTCGATTCATTAAGCCTTCCGGGATATGGTGCTCTCTCGAAGGCTTTAGTGAACTCAGCCCATGAAACTTGATGTTCCGGAGGAAACATTGCTTTGTAATTGGCCCACTGTGCTCCAAGCAAATCCTTGCAATTGCTGGGAAGCGAAGAGGGTCTTCCGATGATCCGTTCATGGGAACAATTCAAGCTTTGACTCGATAGTGCGAAGCCAATTGTCCGCTTCCAAAGGGTCATCCGCATCCGAGAAAACCGGGGACGAACCGATAAGAAGTCCGAGAAGGTCACCCTTTCTTCTCGGTGCATTGCAGCCCCGGTGACGTTCCTGTGGAGCAGTGTTGCGGACCAATTGCTCCAATAATTCTCGCTGCTCCGTGCGAGAATCCAATACAGACGGCGATGGCCTCGTGCTAAGGTCGGGGGTGGTGGTGGTGTTCCCGCCCGCGTTGAGAACTCTCGGGCTCATCGCGTCTCCTTGTTCCAACCATTCTGTCCAAGAAAAGTTTACGTTAGACATCTTCATTCCAACATAGTAATGGAAGAAACAGGAATACGTAGATGAGAATTCCCAAATGAATCTTATGCAACAATCCATCTTTATTAAAACAACCACCAAATCCATCAACACATGCTCATACATCCATGTTACAACGGTTCCTAAGATACACTCATGCGTGGTTACATCACGCTCGTTATTTAACTAGCGCCTAATTTACAGTACTAGTTTTCTCACTTGCTACTAGCTAGCACCCTACTCTTCCTCGCGACGCCCGGATGTCACCTCCCGGCTTATGGAACCGCCTCGCCTCGGATTCTCGCATCCTCTAGTCGTGGAATCTCGGTGAAGTCTATGACCGAATCCACGTCCATTATCTCTTCAGATCCTCCTCTTCCTCTTCGATTCAGCCTCTATAGGATTTTCCCTGCACTACCGGTTCATCCGCCGGAGGTTGCTGTCCTATTGCTTCATTCAGTATTGCATTGTGCGCTTGCAGTAAATCTTGTTCTAACCGAGTGATCGGTGCATGTGCGTTTGCTAGTTGCTGATCCTTAAATTGAATCTGCTGCTCCTTGTTTAGCAACTGCGCCTCTCTAAGTGCTAACAACTCCTCCTTTTCCTGCAGCTGTCTCTCCAGCTCGACTACACGAACATTCTCCCTTGGTCCTCTTACTTCACTCACACCCGTACTCGTGCTGTCCATCTCTCGTGGAGAAATAAGAGTATCGGATACATGTAGAAACTAATCCTAATATTTCAGCAAATCTTTTTATTCTAGCAACCGCATATATATATTACTACCACTTCCTTTCCATTAGTTATTGTTGGTACAACTCAACCCCACTTTTCCATACACTCCCAACCGACCAACATCCGCTATTACCCTATCTACATCCGACCTACGTCAGCAAAATGTGGCTATCCTCCTACATCGGTGAAAGCATAACACAACTAGGCCGACGGCGCGTGGCTGTCGCCGTCCGACTCAACGTCCTCGGCTAGTGAAGCGGGTGGTGGCTCGTAGTCCATCCCGGAGACCTCCTCGGCGTCGTCCGGTGGACCCCGCTGCTGCTGCTGCAGCTGCTCGAACTGCTCAACCAAGGCGTCGTGGTCGTGGAGCAAGTGCGTGGTGTGCTCGGCCAGTCCGTTATACAGTCCCTCCAGCCGACCCAGCTCAAGCTCTCTCTCGATCGGGTTCTCCACCACGTGGTTCCGCTGCGCCGTCATCGCTGCCAACTCGGTCGCGTGCACCTCGTCGGCCTCGATAGCGGCGTCTCGCTCCTCGGTAACCGTGGTCAGCTGCGTGTCCAACGCGATGATCGCCCCGCAAAACTCGTCACGGTCCCGTGTCACCTCCACCAGCTGCTCCTCCAGCTCGCCGATCCCGGCGTGGGACCTCCGAACCTCCCGACAGTCCACTCGACAGCCGTGCTTCCAAGCACCCAACCTGTCGGTCCCGGCTCGCGTCCTCAACTCTAGGCCGTGGATCCGCTGCTCCAGCCTAGCAACGTGTGCAGCCCGTGTGTCCTCCTCCTCCCGGGCGCGCTTCCTACCGCGAGTCATAGGCATCTGCAGGGAACATATTTAAACGAGTCAAATACTTCTTCCCACGTAAGAAAACGAACGGAACAACCTATATAGTACTACGAAACTAGCTAAGTAGATACCCTAATATTTATTTAGTGCATAATATGACATGATACATGCTCGTGAACTAACTATACGTACCATAGTATAGAAAGCTACGACGAGTAGTTAGCACTTCCCAAACCCAAACATCGAACAGCTTAGTAAAAATCTAACTATTCTACATCCTTATAGGCTCCGTACTCTCTCGTTGTCTATTGTATGAACGTGTTAAGTTTTGAAAATAAGCTCTGTAATGATGTGTCTGTTGCCTCCGAACCGCTCTCGATACCAGCTGTGACATCCCCTCCGGGACACCCAGGAATCGGAACAGAGGGACACTAGACGAAGCGAGTTACAATAGGAACATCATCTCATACAAGCCGAATATATACATCATGGTATAATACAATCAGGTTTTCGAAATACAAACATTCTTGCAGCGAGAATATAACATTATTGAAGTTTCAACATCCTACGAGTATTCAACGGAAGCTTGTTCTATTATACAACTCAAAAACTTCAAACGAAAGAACGTGATGCACCGAGCCCTTCATACATCACGGTCCTCTCTCTTCAAGGCGTGGGGATACGTTCCACCGAAGGGAACCTCCCTCCGGACATTGCTCCTCCTCGGGGAAGTCTGTCATACAAGTCGTGGTAACACGACTCGTTCCCCGAAAGGTAACGAACAAACCCCGAGTATTCTAATACTCAGCAAGACTAACCCGTCAACATGGCACGCTAAGGCCGACGCCTAGTATGCAAAGGCTTTCTGGCTGTGGGGTTTACTCCTTTGCGAAAGACAAGCAATAAAGGTTGGGTCCTTACTTTCAAGATTTTAGCTCACGTTATGTTCATTAGCCTTGATGTTTGCAACCTATCACTATTGCAATCAAGTTCTCAATAAAGATAAAATAGATCTTAATCCTTTCATCTCTCATCTTCATCTTTCATATAATTTACTACGATGTGACGAGCTAAACAAGAGGTACTCATTACGGCAAGGGACAGCGATTCGAATCGATTTCATACCAGCTGGCAAAACCCGATCGCACGACGTATACGCATCACACCGATCGTATACGACAACCTTTCCCGCTAGCACTCGACAGACAGACTAGCCATTTCCAACTCCCCGGGAGTATGGCGAAGCCACGACTTCCCTCGTGTTCGACCCATCTCCCTCCCGTGAGACTATCCTCTCACTAACAGCCGAGTAAAGAGAGCCGGCTACGCTACATCTCTCGGGGCGATAGGGTACATCAGCTTGCGGGGCCCATGATACCAGCATGTAGCACGGTACGTTCAAACTTGTTCAACTAAGCCAACAACGGTACGGTCCTTGACCGACACGGACGGGGCTACCACCTTGCAAGACCTCATCTCCGTCTTGCCCTTTCTCCTACGGGACCCGTCCGGTCTCAACTTCATTAACACTCTCTTCATCATAGTGTCAACACAAAACCCTTAAAGCCTCCATGCTTTAAGCTTCCCTAACCATCTACCGTTGCCACTATGAATTAAGCTTAGCCTCTATTAAGCTACCTGTACCAAGTATAGAATATACAAACGGAAACCTACCATAATGCAGCTAGGGTGTCAACCATTCCCTAACACCTAATGTACAAACATAACTGTACTATGTGATAAAAGAAAATATTTAAAAACATAGGTAGGATGCACCGGGGCTTGCCTTGATTCTCGCTCGAAGTTAGCTTCCTCGACGGTCGGGTCGACGTCGAGATTCCTGGTTCTCGATTCGCCCTCGGGTGGAACCTCGATCAGTTCGTAACCTAGTCGACCAGCAATGCGTTGCGAATCACAATCACGTATGCATGAATGCTCATGATGAAAGTATGCAAGGATTCATTAATTAAGTCCAATAAGTAATAATTAACAATTAATGCTTAATCACCTTAGTTAAATAATAAATTAGGGATAAGCATGTTCATTAAGCAATACTTAACAATTAATCATGTTGATTAATGAATGTTTAATCAAGGTCATTATTTATTAATTAGTTCTGTTTCTTAATTACTTAGGTTAAATAAATCATTACTTTAAGTGATGAAAGGTTAATAAATTGTGATCACATAAAATAATACAGTTTAAGTTTAATTTTGGAAAATAAATTTCATAATTAATTTCGTCTGCAGTATCTCCTTCATCAAATAAAATTATTTCTCATAATTAAACATTTTATTAACCAAAAAAATAATAGCTTTTCTTTAATCAAAGAAAGTGATTAATTACTATTTATAAAATAAATTTATTCAAAATAAATATTTCATTTCACAAATAAATAGATCTCATTTTTCTGAGTCTAACAAACTTGGTTTGACATTTTTCCGATTTTTAATGAATTTTCTATGAATTTTGGAAATTTGAATTTGAATTATGTGCCACACGATGGGCCACGGGGTTGGCCGCACGAGATCCCTACATGGCCACACGCGATCCCACCCGCGTGTGGCCCGCGATGTGGCACCACCGCGGCGGCAGGCCAGCAGCGGCGCGGCCACCGGAGTTGGTCGCCGTTGAGCCAAAGCTCGCCGCGACGTCACCAACACGCTCCACTCTTCAAGGCGAACACAACCGCGGTGCTCAACTTGCATGAGCTCGCCTCTAGGCAAGCCGGCGGCGAGGTCCCGACATGGCGGTGCCTTCGGCACGGTGCGCGACTCGCCGGAGAACTCGAAACTCAAAACAAACGGCATGGGGAGCTCCTACGGCACACGCACAACGACGGAAGAAGCTCTACGGAGCATGCGCACGATCGGAGAGGAGAGCTCACCGTGGGTAGCGCGGCGGCGGTGAACCGGACTCCGGGAAGACAAGCAAAATCCATGGCGACCCGAGAAGGGAGCTAGATGAGCAATCGCCCTGCAGCTAAAGGATTGAATTGCGCAACACTTGCTAGAAGAACGAGGGTCTATGGCTCACCGGAGAGCTCCAATTATCGGGCGAGGCGGAGGAACGACGATGATGGCCCGAAGGGGAAAATGACCTCGCCCGGACCGACGGAAGGTGCTCAAGATGATTGCTCGGGTAGTGGAGCTTCGCAAGGTCCCGGCGGAGCTCGGGGTGGCATGGTTTGAATGGTGAAGCACCGGAGCGGCCTCGGCGTCGTGCTCCGGAGGAGGGCGGCAATGGCGGATGGGAAAGGAGAAGAAAGAAGCTCGGCCGGGGGGCTCTTATCTCCTGGAGAGGCGGTAAGGGGAGGCAGCCAGGCCAACAGCTGCGTGGCTCCAAGCTGCTGCGTGGCTCGGAGGCGTGGCACCCGGCCGGAGAGGCGGTGCGGCCGCGGCGCGCCGAGGCGCGGTGAGAGAGAGAGAGAGAGAGAGAGAGAAGAAGAGAATGGCAGCTGGGCCGGTCTCGGTAATTTTGCGAAAACACCCCCACGCTTTTGGCAAATTAAAAAGCAACCTTTCGGTGCTCCAAAAATTCCCAAATTTTTCAGGGGTTTACATGAAAACATTTTAGACATTTTTCCTATTAAGTCCAAGGTAAAACTCCAAATCAATTTTGGATTAAAAATCATAATTAAAATTAATAAAAGAAGCTTTGTTTATTTCTTGTAAATATTTTTACAAGCAAAATATTTTCAGGAATTTTTCATAAATCTTTATTTATGATATTTGAGCCACGTAAAACATTAAACATGAATTTTCTGTTTATTTTATTTCTTTTTAACACTTCCTTTCTTCTTTATGTATTTTCTTATTTTATGTGCTTGTTATTAACACAAAATTTGATATCTTCAAAAATGCAACAATGTGATTACATGCTCATGATGACATGAAATGCATTATTTTCTCGAAAGTTGTTACAAGGAGCGCCGCCGTCCTTGCTCCCCGTGCCCTCCACACGCGTCAAGGATCGTCGAATTGTGTTGGATTCACACGTAAACGCGGGCCGTCGATGGCCATTGCCATTTTTTCGCCATGGCTGCCGCCGCGTTAATTTCTCGAGCTCCACCTCCACTCCGGAAACACGTAAATACACCTCAACCCACTCCAGGTGCCCCCTGCTCCTCCTTCCCCGTGAATCGCCGGAATCAGCAACCCTGTTCAACATCGACCGTCGTGGCCGCCACGACCAATTAACCGGTGAGGAGGTGAGCTCATGCTCGATGTTCGCGCCCGGAAGGTAGCCATGTAACCCGAGAAGTTCCCCGATTCTTTCTACGCCGACCGGGACAACAACCTCGTCGGGATTCCATTTCTTTCCGTCATCACTGCCGGACCGGCGCACTCCTTCGACGAGCTGCACCTCGCGGGCCACCTCTTCCTCCTTCGACGCCACGCCGAGCTTCACCACTTCCAGGTTATGCCCTAGGTCCAAAGCCCCTCCCTTCTCGAGCACCGTGTATGACAACATCCATGGCCGAAGGTTGGCCCCGGCGCCACCACCGCCACGGGCGGTGCTCGAGCCACCTCCCACCGTCAGCACCCCCACAAATTGGTTCGCCATGCAAAATAATGCACGAGCGGCCAAGCGCGGCCCAAACGCGCAGCCCTAGCCCAACGCCGACGAGCACGCCGCCCAACTCCGGTAAGCGTGTCGCACGCCAACACGAACTTGACAAGGAAGCTGCTGCCCATATATGTTTATGTGGCAAAAAGAAAAGTTTCATGAACCTTAAGGTGCCATCACGTTAACATGGCTTAACAAGATTGAAATTTGAAAAATGTGTAACTTTCTCTAGGGAGCTCAAAAGTACTCGACTAGATACGTGTTCGAAAGCTTAAGAAGTGTACTTTGTCGTGAATACATTTCCCAAGTACTTTCTGTGGTAAAAATTAAAGTTTCAAGTACTTTAAACTGCCATCACGTTAAGGAAGCTTAACAACATTGCATTTTGGAAATTGCACAACTTTCTCTACAAAGATCGAAACATGTAATGGAGCACTCTTTGGAATCCTTAGGAAGTGTACTTTACATGACCCTACTTGGTTGACCAAGGTTCTGTGGTGAAAAGTAGAGTTTTTTGCAAGTTAAGAACGCATCACATTAAGCACTCGAAATGGCCATAAATAGAATACTTTGTAAATAAATCTTCACTAAATATGGGCACATCATTTCCATTGGCATTTTTCATCATCTTATACATTATTATGATGCATTTGGACATGTTCATGTTATTTTGAACATTTTTGTTTAAATAAGCTCCAATTGCCTTGCTATTACATAGGAGGAAAACCTTATATAAATTCATGTTGATATTTGCTTCTGGTGCTCAATCATAAAATAGCTATGATCAGCATAAGGATCTGGTTTAATAGTATTGTTATGCTTATTGGTCATGTATGAAATAATGTAGTGAAGGGTGCATGTCAAATTTGCCATGTAATAATTTTGCCTAGCTCGTATCATATGGATTATCATTTCATGTATGTGTTTACCATATTTTCATAACTATGGCAGCACACATTTTTAGGTGATCCTTTCATGTTATTCATGTACATTGTTCACTTTGCAATGCTCACTTGATTGCTAAATATACATGCATGTTTTATGTTACATAGTGTATGTTTCTTTTAATTAGAAGGTTATCCCCATGACATTCTCTATATAAATCATCATCATAAGAAATCATCTCATCTCCACATAAGCATGTCTATTTTATGCAAATATTGCATTAGTTTTCGTTATTGATAAAGTCCCCTGAACTGAATATCTTTGTATTCATTCATACTCACGCATCACATTGCATTCATAAAGGAACCCCGACCGAAGGCGAGAATCAAGAGGGGCAGCAAATTGAATTGAACTGTTTTGAGTGTGCTAACTACGACCCGAACCAAGGCAAGCCCCGGTGCATAATCCTAGTTGTTTAGTTTTCGGTTTAAATTCACATATGTCTATGTTTTTGTAATGTGCACTTATGTTTACGAGTTGATCGCAACCCTAGTTGCAATATGTCCCCTTGTTCCTATGGTTTGGCTAGGTATAATCCTTTTCCGTTAGTATGCTATGCTTAATGGAATCATCGGTAGCAACACCGAGTGGTTTGGAGACCACTCGGTATAGGAATTCAAATATTGTTACCCTCACATGTTTAAATTGGAGACCGTACGGGGAAGTGCATGTGTAGAATACGGTGACAAGGTTGGCCCTTGTGCGCCATAGCCCCGTGCGTGTCGGTTGAGGACCGTTCGTTGTGACTCTGCGAGTAAGTATTGAGTTGTGTACCAAATGCATACCTTCGTATGGGACTTGGTAAACTGGTGTAACTTGAGAGTCGTAGTGTTGGACGATATCTCCACCCTTTGTGCAAAGTGTTGGTCACGGTGGATGCACGGGTTTGTGAGTAGACGGAGGGTGTGTTGTTTACCCTAGGACCCGATGCTACTCGTGGTTGCATGGGGAACGCACACTCGGAGGGTGGACTCGGCTCATATCTATGGTAATCTTGTGAAAGGTGGCCATACGTTTTCTTAAATGATGCGTATGTCGTGCATTTGGGTTTCTCCTGCAGGATGTAAATCGATATATATCACTGTCCCTCGTGGTGATGAGTACCACTTGTCTCGAGCAGATTGCATCATAGTAACAAAGTGAATATAATGAATTAGCTTGCTGATTTCAAAGAATTACTTCATGTATTGCAACCATGTTTTGTTAGAATTGCTCACTAAATTTATATTCATGTCTCCAACCTTTTAAATTGCCTAAAACATAAAATTTCAGAAACACATAGGTGCTGTTTTTGGTATTTTCGGCAAGCCCGGTGAAGCCCGCTGCATATTAGGGTCGGTTCTTCGAACAATTTTTGTCGGGTAAGCCTTGCGGAGTATATTAGATACTCGGGGTTTGCGTTTAAATTAATTTCAGGCGTCCCGCAGCCCGACTACTGTGATTGCTGCGGGAAGTTTGTGTGGCAAGGTGAGGAGCCCCAGGATTGGACCGTGGAGTGGGTTCCGTCATCACCAAACCAAGAGTGAGGCCATGTCGTATGGGCTGATATGGTCTCCCAATAAGTTGTATATATTTATCACCGAGATGTTACGCTTCCGCGCATTGTATATTAATGAAATGTAAATCTGAATTTGAACTTAAGTTGGTATTGTAATCTGAATTCCGAACTCGTGGCTTGTAACAACTTGAGTATCACATGTAAAATTTGTTATCTACACACTTAATTATGTTATGTTAATTGTGAATGTATCGTTGATGTATGTGCAATGTACGTTCGCTTCGTTGAATGTCTCCCGATATGATCCTGTGCGAGAATCCCTCTTGCTTTCCAAGGTAGGGGTGTCACAGATTCGAGTCATTCTGAACAACTTTGATAATAGAAAAGAACCCCCTTTGGTCAGCCGAGTGCTATCAATTTTAGAGAGAGAAAGATCTCTACCCCTTTGCTCTTGTGATTTCCTTGGAGATTACATAAGCGACGTTCGACGTCACCCAATTGGTGCTCCTGCTCCGTTTGATTGCAGGTTATGTTGGTTGGTTAATCGAGTGTGGTTGGGCGAATCCTCAATTCAGGTTGCCGTATAGAGACGGTGGTTGGTTTCGGGTTGATTTCGTTAGCTTGCACTATTATCCCTGCTGCTTGCAGCTAGTTATCTTGGTCTTGTTCCTACGTCGTGAAGATCGGGCCACAAACTCATCATGTGTGCCAAACTATTAAGAGGGGTGAAACGATCTTACATGCAGGGAGCAATGTGCTCTAGTTACCTAAATCAGCTTCGAAATCAAAAATACCGATAAAAGCAAAGTCCAAGAAGTCTACCTAAGCCAACATACTCGAGAGGGATGGAAGTTCCGTCGATAATGGAAGTTCCGTCGATTCTAGAGAGTTTCGGCAGAACTTCCGTCACCCACGGAACTTCGACCCGACGCTTGAAACCAACATATCAAGTCTTGACGGAAGTTCCATCACTTCCGGAAGGTTTCGACAGAAGTTCCATTCTCAACGAAACTTCGACCTCACCGTTGCTCCACACCGATTCGAAGGGATGACGGAAGCTGCGTCCATGACGGAAGTTCCCTCAATCCCCATCTTGACCTAGCAACGACTCTTGTTCTCCCTATCCTATATAAAGCCTTCCCCAACTCGTGAGGCAAGTTGTTAGTGCTTTTTGAATTCTCTAACCTCACTCAAGCTCATCCTCTCACTCTTCTCCACCCCCGTGAGATCCAAGACGATTTGTGAGAGTCCCCATCTTGAATCCAAGCTTGAGAGCATCACCCCAACCTAGAGCTTATCTTCCCCTTACAAGCAATCTCGATTTCACTTGTTACTCTTGGAGATTCGTTCTCCTAGATTGGCTAGTTGTCACTCTTGAGCTCCCAAGATTGTGGTGAGCCATGGGAAGTTTGTGAAGGATGTGATTCGCCTCCGGAAGGAAAGGAATCAAGCGAAGAAGAAGAAAATCAAGTTTGACCGTTGTGGCCACTTGGGGAGGATTAGGATTGAGAGAGACCCGGCTCTTTGTGAGCTCCTCAATGGAGACGTATGAACCTCTTTGTGAGGTGTCCGAACTCCGGTTAAAAAATTCCCGTGTCTCCCTTGTGTTTTGTTGTGTGCTTTTTTCCCTCTCTTTGGCTTGTTTATGCCCGATCTACTTGTTTGTAGCGTGTCTATCAAATTCCTGCAGGTACAACACTTCTAGAAGCTGAAGGAAGGTTTCCATTCAAGCGGAATCATAAGATTCCCTTCTCGTTTCGTCTCTCGTGGATTTCACCCCGCGCCCTGGCGGAAGTTCCGTCCAGGGCAGTTTTAACAATTCTGTTTAAGTGTTGTGTTTTTTAAGTTTTTAGATAAATTGCCTATTCCCCCCCCCCCCCTCTAGGCAACTTTCAAATTCCCGGTTGTGGGAAGTTCGAGAAGCAAGGATTACAAAATGAGGACTACCTACGTAAGTGTTTTGGTGATATCGTTAATGTTGGCAGCAATCACTCGGTCTCCTCATATGAGAGATGTTTCACCTAATGTTGTGGCAAATGAAACACAACAAACTAATCCAAGCCTTGACTTGACACGAGAGGAGCAAGAAGGTGATGATGGTCATGCTGAGGAAGTTGATCAAATTTCTCATGTCTACCCAAGTGGTAAAAGGCCACCAAGGCCTATTCCGGATAAAGAAAAGAAACCTAAGACCATAACAGCTCTAGTCATTCAAGAGGTCGTCACAAGTATGGTTACTTCCGCCAACTCTTATGCTTCCAACAAACAAGGGAAATATTATGTTGATGAAGTGATGGAGGACGTGATTGCTTTTGGTCCCAATTATGACACAAACGAGCATTTCATTGCATCTGAATTATTTGTGAAGAAAGAGCAGCGGGAGATATTCATGACGTTACCGAGTAATGAGATTAGGTTCAGCTGGCTCAAGTAGGAAATATGTGTCCAAATACGGAGAGTAGAGATGGTAATAGCCATGTGGCTATATGACTTGTATCCTTTGTTTCTTTCTTTATTCATCGGTGATTCCTTTATCCATTGAACAATGTTGTGTTATGTCTAGATTATAATAAAATTATGTAATGAGTTTGTACCAGTATGTTATGACTACATTACATCTTTCTTTATCTATTGGCTCTTATACCATTGTTGTTTGTACGGATGTCTCAAACCGAGAGTGAGAATTCTAGTGATGATGGTGACCATATTTTGGAGATCATAACTATAGGTACTAAGGTAGCACAAATCTATCATAATCTATACATTTTCAAGGAACCAACAAGGACATCAATTCAGAGTGGTATGGGCTGGTTGAATGAGACTTTGAACACTCCAGGAGAGTGCCGCAGAATAATTCGAATGAATACCGAAATATTTTATGATCTTCATGATGTGTTGGTTGAGAGGTATGGATTGAAACCATCCAAACATATGAATACATATGAGATGCTTGGAATTTTTCTCTACATTGCTGCAGGATGCCAGTCCAATAGATATGGTCAAAATAGCTTCAAACACTCGGCGAAACCATAAGTAGAAGGTTTCATGAAGTCCTAAAATGTCTTGTTGGAATGGCTGAATATTACTTGAGACATACGGATCCTAATTTTCAGCAAGTTCATAAAAGATTTTTGTGATCATAAAAAAGCATATCCATACTTCAAGGATTGCATTGGTGCACTTGATGGAACTCATATTCGAGTTTCCCTTTCACCTAATGAGCATGTAAGGTATACCGGGAAGACAGGCATAACAACTCAAAATGTGCTTTCAGTTTGTGATTTTCATATGTGATTGACCTTTGTGGCCGCTGGACAACCAGGTTCTTGTCATGACACTGGTGTACTCGTATCATGCCATTGAAGTTGATAAAGATGTCTTTCCTCATCCGCCGGAAGGTAATTCTTTATTTGTTTCATCCATCTATCACCTTTATTACTTAAATTCTTATTTGTTTCAATTACCATGTGTAGGTAAGTACTTGTTGACGGTCCTTATGGTCCAATTTTACCGTCAACATGTTGCATCTTTTTGAATCAAACACCATCACCAAGAATAGACATAGGGATTATTTCTAACAAATTCCACTAGTCTTGGTGAAATTATGAATGCAGGTGCAATTCATATGAAAACAGGGGAAAACATGCACGAAACATGGACTTTGCAATCGACGGATTTTCCCGGACTAAAGAATATAGTCCAAAAGCCCAAAACCACAAAACAGAGCCTCAACATCAAACCAAGCAAGTGGATTGGGCCGAGACACAGCCAGAGGAAGGCACCGGAGAAGAATCAAGCCCGGGGAGTCCAGGCCGGTTCGGCCGAACCACCCTAGTGGGTTCGGCCGAACCGACAGTGGGCCCCCCGGCCCATCTTTCTCCGGCGGTTTGTCACCGACGTCCGGAGGTCGGTTCCACCTGCAATTAATGCCACCGACGTCCGGAACCGCCTCCAAGTTGCCGACCTTCCAAGGCTATAAATAAAGGGCTACACCCCCTCTCTCAAGACACCACCAACATCAAGATACAAGACAAAACTCTCATCCTTAGGCCAAGGGCCTCTTGTATTTTAGTAGAATAGGAGAGAGGGCAAGGAAGAGGAAGGAGTGTTCCTCCCTTTTGTAAAGTGGAGTAGTATTTCCTTTTCTTTTACCTTGGCGTATAAACACTCTTTTTGGTGATTTATACGTGGTGATCTACTTATCTATCGTGACATATCTTTGTGTTAGACGTAATTCTTGTTATACTTGTTTACGGGATCATCGCTTCGCAAGAAGTACTCTAGCTTTCCGAACTCGGCTCTAAGGCCGAGGCTAGAGTAGTGGTCAATAGCATAGACGTGGTGTCTAGGCCGGAGATCGCCTTTGTTTGCCGTGTGCCCCACGGTTTGTAGAGGTAGGTGGCAGGAAGTGACAGCCCTGTCATCCAAAGGAACCCTCCACGTTCGGGTACATAGTAGAGCTTTAGTAGACCGGAGTGGCTTGGCAGACCAAGCCTAAGACGGTGCCCGAAGTAAACAAGTCTAGCTTGCGTTCGTCTACCTTTAAAGGATAAATAGATAAGAGTCACCCTCTCGACCCTATTTTGCTACGTTGTCTTGGTTGTCCTTGGGTAAACTAACCTTGTTGCAGAAATACTCGTTCCCTCGCGGATATAAATACGATACCTTGGAATACTCCGGGTGAAGTGCTACAACGGTATTCCGTGCGCTTGCGGATTTATTCGTGACGTAAGAAATACCAACAGTACTATGTTGTTGATGCGGGCTATCCTAACCGACCGGGGTACTTAGCTCCATACAAGGGTGAAAGGTATCACATGCCCGAGTGGCATAGCGGTACGGAACCTAATACCAAAGGAAAAATTCAATCAGGTACATTCATCTATTAGGAATCATATTGAGAGAGTATTTTTAGTATGGAAGAACAAATGGCAAATCCTCTACAAAATGCCAAAGTATTTTCAATGATTACATTGTCACGTCCCACCACTCCGCGTCGAGCCCGCTTACACCCGGCAGCTTAATAGGCCCTCAAGATTTCCCCACAAACCAACACTAGTCTTTTCTGCGCACTTTGTCCTCACTAATGCACTCCCAAGAAACACTTCCTGGTCGGTCACCCATCTCTAAATTACTCCAGTGCCAAGGACGCTTAACCTTAGAGTTCTTTAGAGATGAGCTTCCGTAAAAGAAGTTGCAACTTGTTGACATGAGTATTCTATCAATCCTATTAAGCCCCGGGCCAGGATGTTACACACTCACCCCCTTAGAAGACTAACGTCCTGGTCGATCAACCCCAAGCCAGGAACTTCCTCTCTTGGTCGCGTCCATGTACACAGTGCCTCGTGTGACCACTCCGGACCCACACCAGCCATGCACACCATGCTCGCACACGTGCAACACATGCGCTCGTGAAACAGCGAGAGTCGGCTCGATACCTTCCGTAACGTCCCACCACTCGGGCCGGGCCCGCTTACACATGACAGCTTAATAGGCCCTCAAGATTTCCCGACGGACCAACACTAGTCTTTTCTGTGCACTTTGTCCTCACTCATGCACACTCGAAAAACACTTCCTGGTCGGTCACCCATCCCTAAATTTCTCCAGTGCCAAGCATGCTTAATCTTAGAGTTCTTTAGAGATGAGCTTCCAGAAAAGAAGTTGCAACTTGTTGACATGAGTATTCTATCAATCCTATTAAGCCCCGGGCCAGGATGTTACATACATAATGTAAAATTGTTGCTGCCACTATGGTCCTCCATAATTACATTCCTAAGCATTCAAGTGGAAATGTGGAATTTCATAATTGTGATCGAGATCATGACTTTGTACCTACAATACTGAAAAGATACAACAAAGATGTAGTGTCACGACATGTCTTCGATGATTCATGTGAAGATTTAAGTTTCCTTACAATGGATGCATTTCGTGATAGCCTAGCAACAGACTCTTTCCAACGGATGGTAGTGGAAAAACATTCTTGTAATAGCTAATTATTGCGTGACTTTGAGACGTGACTACTATTTCATTTGATTGGTCAAATCTTATATTTTCTTTGAAAATTCAATTTCATTTGATAATGTAAGGCGAAAAATACACGCAGCCCAATCAAGGGCATAATGGTCAAAGCACCCGGAAAACTCTATTTTCTGGAGCACCTCCATGTGATCTAGCCAAACACCTCCAGAGACAGCTCCAGCTCCACCATAGAGCTGCTCCGGAGCAGAGTTTGGGAGTGGAGCTGCTCTCTGTGGAGTAGAGCCATGCCAAACACCCCCTAAATGGGAGACATGGTTATTGGTGCCGGTGGCCCCAGGCTGGCTTCGGGAGTCTCTAGTCACTACAAAAGTACATAGTTAGTTTAGTTCAACAAGTTAGTTTAGTTCCACAAGTGCAACTAAGACAAGTACAATGTAAGATAGCACCGAGACTCGCCGGGACTTTCATCGCCCAATTGTACATCACCGGAAGCAATGTCACCACGGACATCGTCCGAGTAGAGTCATACCATCGCCTAGTTGCGCCGTTGTGGCACCTGCCCGAGAGAAGTTGGAGCAGGGATATCTCGGCGGGATACGCGTATATAAAGAATGGGACCAATGCACACCGCAAGATCATTCTCCCCGCTATCGGCCACATTGCTTGCACCCACGTTCCATTGACACTTGTGATAGGTCGATGCTCCCGTAGGTTCGGGAGCTTCTCGTGCCCCGACCCGAGATCGACTTCGGGAGTCACATCCCTCATTCCACACCTTCGCGTTCGGTCCATGCATCTTCGACTTCAGGTGAAGCCTCCGTAGCCACCGCACGCTTGGACACAATGGCCTTCCGGCACTTGTCCGCCTCCGTGTTAGATTTTTTGATCTTCCCTCGATTGGTTGTACCCTCCTCATCTTGATTGTCTGTCTCTCCCGCTCCCCGATTTCAGCCTCACCGGTAGGCTCCGGCTTATCTAGTAGAATAATGTTTGGGTCGTAGATAAGTAAGAGATGATTTACATAGGGATCCGTCTTCATGTCCCGGCGTGCTTTGCACTCCCTCTTCTTCTAGCTACCAAGCAATGTCATGGTCCGACCTGTTGATGCCAGATTTTAGATCTAGGCCCACCGGTCAATGACCAGGAGCTGCTGTCAAGAGCTCGTGTAGCGAATTCTAAAAGGCACATGACAACAGAAAGAAGGAAAGGTTGGGATCTCTAGAGACCGCATGTGGACACATGTAACAAGGGATAACACGTACGAGTGCTAGTTTATTTCTAAGTTTGGAGGAGTCATGTAAAATAGGGAAAAATGACAGAATCGATCGTCCGATCGGATATAAGTTGTAGACAAGGACCATTTTAAAAACAATAACCAATTAATCAATACAACTCTTGGCGCATCGCCAAAACGCTCAACGAATTTTCTCATCAACCGCTCGAGCTCTTGGGGCTCCGGCATCGGCTTGGATTTCATCCGGTAAGTGCATCCAATTTTTCATATTGACTTGTCCGTGTTAGAAGCGACGTAACTGCTAGTTATCCGGTAGTTCGGTTGATCGAAGCTTTTGTTATGAATATTGGCAACTTGGGATATTTGACATGTCCTATCCCGTTCGATTCGATAGACTTGTCCTGTTTGGTTTTGTTGTTGGTACTAGTGCTTTAGTTGATGGTCAATTGGGCTATTCTTGTCATGGTTAAGATATATTGGCTATTCAATTTGTTCTCTAGCGATCACAATAGTATAATGACGTGTCATGTATGGCTCGTTAGAGTTGACTTGTCCTACGATAGAGTGGTTGCATGGTTTAGGTTGATTTGGTAATATATTTGGGATTGTTGTCACCGATTATATCGCGTACCTACCGATTAGTATAATACAGATTGACTTGTCCTGTATTGCTTTGTCCTTTCTTAGTTGACTTGTCCTACGTGAGGGATAATTAGTAGGATATGAGTTATAATTTGCGATAGCGATTTAACCATTCTATCGGGGTGTTTAGCCGATTGCTTACCACGTTTAGATCTATCTTACATGAACTATTGATTGCTGAATATATTGGATAAGATTAGACCCGAACCATGTTTTCTTGCTAATTCCATGATTTTGTATGCTTTACTTGTTTTAGGTAATTTATTTCATGGATTAGATTAAGTTATACATACATCGACGTAACTATCATTGAATATCTTTACTTGCTGATTTATACATCTTTACGTGTTGATATGCATGATTAGTCATATTCTAGTAATACCGGTAGACTTACGTATGAGGACTAATCTACCAAGACGGATCTGAATGTTTGATTCATGTCCTATTTTATTTCAATTACGTGTCGATGTACTTGAGTAACCGATAGTCAATATGCTTTACTTTATGCTTTATTCTTTGATATTCGATCGCGGTTACTTATGCGTCTATTTGGGCCGATAACCCGGAAATCTTACACGCTCCACTGTCTTTGTTGGTTTGCGGGGAAAACCAACTGCCACACCGCGGGAATTCGTCACCGCGTGTGACGTCCCCTCCGGGACACCCAAAAATCATAACAGAGGGACACTCGACGAAGCGAGTTACAACAGAACATCATCTCATACAAGCCGAATATATACATCATGGTATAATACAACCAGGTTTTTGAAATACAAACATTCGTGCAGCGGAAACATAAACATTATTGGAGTTTAACATCCTACGAGTATTGCAGCGGAAACTTGTACTTTTATACAACAAAAGACTATCAACGATCAACGTGATGTACTCGAGCCCGTCGTACACCACGGTCCTTCCTTCTCACAGCGTGGAATCCATTCCCATTGGAGGGAACCACCCTCGAACACTGCTCCTCTTCCGGGAATCTACCGTACGAGTCGTGAAAGTATGACTCGGCTCCCGAAAACATAACGAACAAACCCCGAGTATTCTAATACTTAGCAAGACGGACCCGTTAACGGGCACGCTAAGGCCGACGCCTAGTATGCAAAGGCTTTATGGCTGTGGAGTTGACTCTCTTGCGAAAACAGCTCTAATGGTTGATCCTTACTTTTCAGTTTTAGCTCAAGTTAAGTTCAAGTAAAGAACAAGGGTTTGCGAGTCTACAACTACTGCTATCAAGTTTGCAGGAAAAGATCATTTTTCGACCAACAATTCTTTCATCTCTCATCTTCATCTTTCAGTTGATTACTACGATAGACGAGCTAAACAAGTTGTACTCATTACTCGTGAGGGACAGCGATTCGAATCGATTTTATACCAGCTGGCAAAACCCGACTACACGACGTATACGCACCGCACCGGTCGTATACGACGACTTTTCCCGCTAGCACTCGACAGAAGACTAGCCATTTCCAACTCCCCGGGAGTATGGCGACTCCAAGACTTCCCTCGTGGCCGACCCATCTCCCTCCCGTGAGACTCACCTCTCACTAACAGCCGGTAAAAAGAGCCGGCTACGCTATATCTCCGGGGCGGTATGGTACATCAGCTTGCTCGGGCCCATGATACCAAGCATGTAGTACGGTACGTTCAAACTTGTTCAACTAAGCCGACAACGGTACGGTCCTTGACCGACACGGACGGGGCTACCACCTTGCAAGACCTCATCTCCGTCTTGCCCTTTCTCCTACGGGGCCCCTCCGGTCTCGGCTTATTAACATCTTCACTTCCATTCTCATCTTTCTCTTATCATTCTTCTTAGTATAAAATTGAACCAGTCATTATCCTATATCTCGTGAGTAGTGTAGGACACCACCCGACTTCTACCGATTCCCTATGACTTAAGCTTAGCAGCTTATCGAACTCTATTGAGCTACCTGTACCAAGTATAGCATAAACAAATGGAAACCTATCTCATGCATCTAGGGTATCAAGCAACTCCTATAACCTAATGCACAATCACGACTCATTACCGTGATAAAAGAAAAGACTTTAAAAACATAGGTGGGATGCACCGGCCTTGCCTTGATTCGAGTCGGAGTCAGCTTTCTCGTGTGTTGGTCGACTTCAAAGTTTCCGCCTCTGTCTCGACCTCGGACGGGACTTCGATCACGCCAGGATCTAGGTCGACCAACAATGCGTCGCGAATTACAACCATGCATGCATGAATGTACATGATATGATTATGCAAGGGTTTCCTTAAATACGTTCATCAACTAACAATTACTGATTAATTATGTTCAGTAATTAACAACTAACAATTAACAATTAATAATTCATCCTATTTATTAATTAACAATTTATAATCAGGTTCCTTAATCAATAATTAACAATTAATCATGCTCGTTAATTAATACTTAATCATGGTCATTAATTAACAATTAATCTTGTTTATTAATTAACAATTACTCATGTTCATTAATTAACAATTAATCATGTTCATTAATTAACAATTCATAATTAATCATTAATCAATGATATATAGAGTACTAAATTGGGATCACATGAAATGACGGTGTTTATGTTGAATTTTGGAAAACAAACTTAACAAAAAATTTCGTCTACAGATATCTAATATTCTCTCTTATTTAAATTCTTTTTAAGCATTTCCTTTAATCTTTAGTTAATTTGATATTTTATGTGTATTTTCTTACACAAAATTTGATAACTTCATAAATGCAATATGATGACATGCTCATGAATGACATGAAATGCATTTATTTCCGAGAGTTGTTACAGCCCTCCCCTTACAGGAATCTCGTCCCGAGATTCACGATCGAAGCGACTAGACGATAGTGCTAAAGAAATTCGGGGTAGTAAGATCGGAGAAACTCCTCTTGCTCCCAAGTAGCTTCAGCTTACGAGTGATTACTCCATTGAATCTTGTAAAACTTGATGGTACGATGTCGAGTCACTCGATCCTTGGTGTCGAGAACCTTAACCGGACGATCGTCATATGTCAAGTCCGGCGGTAATCGTTCTACTTCAGTTGTCGGTATATCCACCGGTGGGTTCAAACACTTCTTCGGTTGAGATACATGGAATATATTATGTATACCCGACAAGTGTGCTGGCAACTCCAAACGATATGCCACAGCTCCACATCTTTCCAGGATTGGAAACGGCCCGATGTATCGTGGCGCTAATTTGCCCTTGATTCCAAATCTTTGAACACCCTTGGTAGGAGATACTCGAAGGTAGACTTGATCTCCAACCTGAAATGCCAACTCTCGACGTCTTTTATCGGCATAGCCGATCCGTCGAGATTTAGCCCTTTTGAGATTCTCGCTGAATTAGACGTACTTGTTCCTCTCGTATCTTTTACTAGGTCCGGTCCGAAGATTACTCTTTCTCCACTTTCGGACCAATTCAAAGGTGTGCGGCAACTACGTCCATACAGCGCTTGGCACGGTGACATTCCAGCACTCTCTTGATAGCTGTTATTGTATGGGAACTCCGCCAACGGTAAACATTTCTCCCAATCTTTACCATACGTCAAGACGCAGTGCTCGAAGCATATCCTCGAGATATAGATTAATCCTTTCTCGTCCGTCCATCGGTTTGAGGATGATACGCCGAGCTTCGTATTAGTTTTGTTCCCAGTGATTCATGCAATTGCTCCCAAAATCTGGAGACAAACTGCGTACCTCTATCCGATATAATGGTCTTCGGCACTCCATGCAAACGAGAGAATGCGAGCGATGTACAGCTCTCGCATACTTCTCGGCGAGTGTACCGAGTATGTACCGGTATGAAGTGAGCAGACTTCGTCAACCTGTCCACAATAAGCCGGATAGAGTCGTGCTTTCGTGGGCTTAGTGGCAACCCAACGATGAAATCCATGCCGACGTCTTCCCACTTCCATTCAGGAATACTCAAGGGTTGTAAGGGTCCCGCCTGCTTCAAGTGCTCGGCTTTGACTCGTCGGCAGACATCACACTCATTGACATACTTGGCTATTTCCCGCTTCATGCGTGTCCACCAAAATCTTTGCTTCGGATCTTGATACATCTTGTTGGTTCCAGGATGAATAGAATACTTGGACATATGAGGTTCATCCATTATCTTCTTGCGAAGTGATAGATCTTTCGATACTATCAATCGATTCTTAAACCAAATAACTCCTTCATCATCCTCTCTCGAAGCATTTAACTTCGCCCTTTTTGAGTCGTCTTTTTAGATGTTCCATACCAACACTTTTCCGCTGAGCCGCTACCACTTCTTCACGAATGGTAGGGATAAGAGCTAAATTGGTCAAAGCTCCATACGGAATGATACGAAGATTTGGCTCATCACTTTCGGGTGGAGGTGCTTGAATCATAAGTTGAGCCGTAAGATTATGGCAATGAACCTTGCGACTTAAAGCATCGGCTACCACGTTTGCCTTGCCCGGATGATAGTGGATCTCGAGCTCGTAATCCTTGATTAATTCTAGCCATCTTCGTTGACGCATATTCAGATCTGCTTGAGTGAAGATGTACTTAAGATTCTTGTGGTCGGAGTATAAATGTACCAAATTACCCAAGAGATAGTGCCTCCAACTTTTCAATGCAAGAACCACTCGCTGCTAGTTCCAGGTCATGGGTGGGATAGTGTTCCTCATGACGTCTAAGTTGTCGAGAGGCATAGGCGATCACTCGACCTTCCTACATTAGAACACATCCGAGGCCCGTTCCCGATGCATCACAATACATATCGAAAGGCTTCGTCGGATCCGGTCGAGCGAGTACTTGGAGCTGTTGTCAGCAATTTCTTCAATGTTTGAAAAGATTCTTCACATTCTTTGCTCCATGCATACTTCTTATCCTTTTCCAATAGTTTAGTCATTGGCTTGGCGATCTTCGAGAAGTTTGGGATAAACCTTCCGTAGTAACCAGCCAATCCTAAGAAACTTCGATTTGTGAAACGGACTTCGGTGGCTTCCAATCCAACACTTCTTGAACTTTGCTTGGATCAACGGCCACTCCTTCGGCTGATATCACATGACCTAGGAGCGGCACTTCCTTCAGCCAAAACTCACACTTGCTAAACTTAGCATATAGCTGATGATCCCTTAGCCTTTGCAACACAATCCTTAAGTGATCGGCATGCTCCTCTTCCGACTTAGAGTAGATCAAGATGTTGTCAATGAATACCACGACAAACTTGTCCAGCTCAGGCATGAATACGGAATTCATGAGATACATGAAATGTGCTGGTTCATTGGTCAATCCAAAAGACATCACCAGGTACTCATAAAGTCCGTATCTTGTGGAGAATGCAGTCTTCGGTATATCTTCGAGCTCTTATCTTAATCCGATGATATCCCGAGCGAAGATCTATCTTAGAGAAGACTTTGGCTCCCATCAATTGATCAAACAAGATATCAATCCTCGGAAGAGGGTACTTGTTCTTGATGGTAACCGAATTCGGAGGTCTATAATCCACACATAGCCCCAATGTCTTGTCCTTCTTCTTCATGAACAAGGTTGGGCATCCCCATGGTGACGAACTTGGACGAATATATCCTTTGTCCAATAATTCCTTTAATTGCACCTTCAACTCGCTAGCTCATTCGGCGGCATCCGATACGGCCACCTTGATATTGGTGCTGTTCCAGGCTGTAATTCTATCTTAAATTCTACCGCTCGGTCCGGCGGTAGTCCCGGCAAGTCGTCCGGAAATACATCCGAGAACTCACAAACTATGGGTATATCCTTCGGACTCTTACCTATAACCTTATTAACCATTGGCAGCATAGTTTGGGGAAAAGTTAAGAGTAAGCAATCTCGACCATGAACAGGAGAGTTCAGATATACGACTCGAGATGCTATATCCAAGTATTGCCTTATGGAAATCCATCCATTGCATGCCAATAATTGCATCTAACCCTTGCCCATCCAATATGATCAACGAAGTGGGATAAACCTTGCTACCCAATTTTAATGGCATATTGGCAGCTTCTTCATTGGTAAGAATTTTACCCCCAAGGTGTTGAAATGATATGAGCACATAGCAATTTGGATGGCATGATGTGATGCTTAGCAACATATGACTTATCGATGAAATTATGCGTGGCTCCCGAATCAAATAAAACCATAGCAGGATGATCAGCAATAGAAAACATACCCGCTAAGATTTGTCCTCCTTCGGGTAGCTCCTCGCCCGTGGTAAAGTCTGCACGGCCGGTCTTCACCGGTGTATTCTTGGCTGGTGCCCTGGGCTGATTCTGCGGTTGTCCTTGAGGTCTAGGTGCATATGGTGCCTTCGAGGATATGGACAACTGCGGTAGTAATGTCCTGGACGGCCACAATTGAAATATGGCGGTCCATTCTGCTCGTGGGGCTTGATTCACCGGTCCGGGATTCCGAGTATTTTGCTCGTCGATAGGGCGGACGATATTGATTCGACCGTTGCTGCTCGAGTTTGTTGGGGTGGCTGAGACTGCCGGTAGTAATTGGGACGAGAAGGCGTGTGCTGGTAGCGCCGACCCGATGGTGCGGTGTAGACCAGCCTATACTTCGATGGTCCGCCACTTCCTTGTCCAGCAGCCAGCCTCTTCTTGTTCTTCTCCGTCCGATGAAGACGGATAGAATCTTCCAACGCGATAGCATCACTCACAGATCATTGAAGCTATCGGTCTTGTTTAGCACCAGGCGTGATCGTAGCTTGGTGCTCATTCCTTCCTTGAACAGATTCTTCTTCTTCGCATCCGTGTCCACATGTTCAGGAGCATACCGAGCAAGACGATTGAATACCTTAGAGTAGGTATGCACATTCATGTCACCTTGCTTCGGTGATAAGAACTCCTTCCTCTTCTCGGTTCATTAAACCTTCCGGAATATGGTGCTCCCCGTAGGCTTTGGTGAACTCAGCCCATGAAACTTGATGTCCTGGAGGAAACATCGCTTTGTAGTTGGCCCACCATGCTCCAGCAAATCCTTGCAACTGCTGGGAAGCGAAGTGTGTCTTCCGGTGATCGGTGCATGGAAACAACTCCAGCCTTCGACTCAATGGTGCGAAGCCGGTTATCGACTTCCAATGGTTCACCCGCATCCGAGAAGACCGGGGCGAACCGATAAGAAGTCCGAGAAAGTCACCCTCTCTTTTGGTGCATTCCGGCCTTGGTGACGTTCCTGTGGAGCGGTGTTGCGGACCAATTGCTCCAATAATTCTCGCTGCTTCGCGCGAGAATCCAGCACAGCTGCGATGGCTCGTGCCATTGTCGGGTGGTGTTTCCGCCCCGCGTTGAGAACTTTTGGGCTCATCACGTCTCTTGGTTCCAACCATTCTGTCCAAGAAAAATTTATGTTAGACATCTCTATTCCAACATAATAATGGAAGGAACAGGAATACATAAATGAGAAATTTCCAATGACTCTTATGCAACAACCATCTTTATTAGAACAACCACCAAATCCATAAACACATGCTCACACATCCATGTTACAACGATTCCTAATGTACACTCATACGTGGTTACATCACGCTCGTTATTTAACTAACGCCTATTTTACATACTAATTTTCTCATTTGCTACTAGCTAGCACTCTACTCTTCTTCGCGAAGCCCGGACGTCACTTCCGGCTTATGGAACTGCCTCGTCTCGGATTCTCGCATCCTCTAGTTGTGGAATCTCCGTGAAGTCTATGACTGAATCCATGTCCATTATCTCTTCAGGATCCTCCTCTTCTTCTTCGATTCAGCCGCTACGGGATTGTCTTGCACTCATCGGTTCATCCTCAAGAGGTTGTTGTCCTATTGCTTCGTTCAGCATCGCATTGTGTGCTTGGAGTAGATCTTGCTCTAAATGAGTGATCGGGGCATGTGCGATTGCCGGTTGTTGATCCTTCAATTGAATCTGCTGCTCCTTGTTTAGCAACTGCGCCTCTCTAAGTGCTAACAACTCCTCCTTTTCCTGCAGTTGCCTCTCCAACCTTACTATACGAACATCCTCCCTTCGTCCTCTTACTTCACTAACGACGGTACTCGTGCTTGTCCATCTCTCGCGGAGAAGTAAGCATATCAGACACAAGCAGAAACTAATCCTATTATTTCAGCAATTCTTTTATTCTAGTAACTGCATAGATATATTACTACCACTTATTTTCATTATTTATTGTTTGTACAGCTCGGACCCACTTTTCATACACTACCATCCGATCAACACCTGCTAGTACCCTATCTACACCGACCTATGTCAGCAAAATGTGACTACCCTCCTACATCAGTAAGGTCACAACACAACTAAGCCGACGGCGCGTGGCTGTCAGCGTCCGACTCGACGTCCTCTCGCTGGTGAGGCCGGTGCTGGCTCGTAGTCCATCCTAGAGACCTCCTCGGCGTCGTCCGGTGGACCCTACTGCTGCTGCTGCAACTGCTAAAACTGCAGAAGCGATGCGTCGTGGTCGTGTATCGGTGCGTGGTGCGCGTCGGCCGATCCGTCAAACATCGCCTCAAGCTGACCCATCTGGTCCTGCACCTTGATCAGCGTCTCCACAACGTGGTTACGCTGCGCTGTTATCCCTACGAACCGTATCACGTGCGCCTCGTCCGCCTCGCGAGCGGCGTCTCGCTCTGCGATGACCGTGGCCAGCTGCGCGTCCAACGCTATGGCCACCCCGTGAAAACCGTCACGGTCTAGGGTAACCTCCACCAGCTGCTCCTCCAGCTCGACGATCCCGGCGTGGGACCTCCGTACCTCCCGACAGTCCACTCGACAGCGGTTCTTCCAAGCGCCTAGCTGTCGGTCCTGGCTCGCGTCCGCAACTCCAAACTGTGGATCTGCTGCTCTAGCTGTGCGACGCGTGCAGCCCGTGTGTCCTCCTCCTCCCGAACGCGCTTCCTACCGCGAGTCATCGGCATCTCGCAGGGAACATGTCTTCCCACGTAAGAAAACGAACAGAACAACCTATACAAGTACTACGAAACTAGCTAAGTATACCACAATATTTATTTAGCACACAATATGACATGATGCATGCTTGTAAACTAACTATACGTACTATAGTATATAAAACTACGACGAATAGTTAGCACTTCCCAAAACCCGAAAGTCGAACAGCTTAGTAAAATCTAACTATTCTACATCCTTATAGGGCTCCACACTCTCTCGTGTTCTAACGTACTAACGTGTTAAGTTTTGAAAATAGGCTTGTAATGATCCACTCGTTGCCTCCGAACCGCTCCGATACCAGCTGTGACATCCCCTCCGGGACACCCAAGAATCGGTACAGAGGGACACTCGACGAAGCGAGTTACAACAGAACATCATCTCATACAAGCCGAATATAAACATCATGGTATAATACAACCAGGTTTTCAAAATACAAACAATCGTGCATCGGAAACATAAACATTGTTAAAGTTTAACATCCTACGAGTATTGCAGCGGAAACTTGTACTTTTATACAACAAAAGACTATCAACGATCAACGTGATGTACTCGAGCCCGTCGCACATCACGGTCCATCCTTTTCACGGCATGGGGATCCGTTCCCATTGGAGGGAACCTCCCTCCGGACACTCGCTCTTCTTCCGGGAAGCTACCATATAAGTCGTGATAGTACAACTCATTCCCCGAAAGATAACGAACAAACCCCGAGTGATGCGGGGGCTTACCCGATCTTCTCGTCGTAGGATCGAGGGATAACTTGACCCATGTAACCTCGACGAACCGATGGCACCAACAGCTGCTAGAACAGCCACCGTGACAAAAGATTTCGCCCAACCACACGCTTTGGTCGATGCCTACCCGAACCACGCAAAGGTGAGGCAAAGCTCATGCAAATCACAAGGAAACACAACAACAAATGGTAGAGAAAACTCCCAATCCTCAAGGGGGCAACAATGGCACAACCCTAAGGATAAGAGCACTTGGCTTCTCTATTTTTCCGAGTTCAATTCGTGGTTAGGGTTTCCAGCAGGTGTACAAGTGCTATTTATGCTAGGAACACCCCTCCTAGCTGTGTTTGGGCCTTTCCAAACAGGCCCGACACGAAAATGCTAAGTCTGCTGCGAGTTTGTTCCTTTTTATTCAGATCGGACAAGCCCAAACTGGCAAAAAGGAACACAACGCGATACAAAGGGTCTATAGCAGTCTCCACTAAAATGAGCATAACTCTCTACTCACGAGTCCAATGGATGCACCGTTTGTTGCATATGAAAGTAGACTTCAAGAGCTTTCTGTCCATCTATAACCCTTGGGGTTGCTCCAATCAGGATGGTACAGAATTTGCCGCGAAGATGGAAGTCAAAATCTGTGCATTACCACATCAACTTGAATTTCCTCCATTGGGTCTCTTTGCCTTCAAGTGCTCAACCCGTGCCTTTGTCTTGTGATTCAAACCTGAGAACAAGTAATGTACTTCCATTAGGTAGTACATGATTCTTATGAAATTCAAGTTCACAATCATTAAGGAAAAGATTCACCTCATGTTGTATTTGTTTGGCTTTGGCCCGGGTCATTGGCTTCTCGTAAGTGTAGTTGTGAAGCTGACGGTCTTGCTCAATATCTGACAATGGAGGGATGTCCTCATCATCCTCCCCTTCTTCAAAAAGAGTCGACCTCGACTCTGATTGCTCATGACCGTGGTACGGAGACAAGTCAGCAACATTGAAGGTGTTGCTCGCTGCATATTCATCTCCCGGAAGCTCAATCTTGTATGCATTGTCATTTATTCTATCAAGAACCTTGAATGGGCCATCACCTCGAGGCAGCAACTTGGACTTGCGTTTCTCTGGAAATCTGTCTTTCCGAAGATGGACCCAAACATAATCACCAGGCTCAAAGATCATCTTCTTGCGATTCTTGTTTGCCTTTGCAGCATAGTGTCTTGACTTCTTCTCGATCTCTTGCTTGGTCTTCTTGTGGATTTGCTTCACATAATCAGCCCTCTTGGAGGCCTCCATATTTGCACGCTCTTGAAGTGGAAGTGGCAGCAAGTCAAGTGGTGTTATTGGTTTGAAACCATACACAACTTCAAATGGGCACATTTGTGTTGTCGAGTGGACTGCCCTATTGTATGCAAACTCAACATGGGGCAAGCAGTCCTCCCACTCCTTGAGATTCTTCTTGATCATTGTCCGTAGCAGCATGGACAATGTGCGGTTCACCACCTCCGTCTGTCCATCAGTTTGTGGGTGACAAGCTGTTGAGAACAACAACTTTGTCCCAAGTTTGGCCCACAAAGTCTTCCAAAAATAGCTCATGAATTTCAACATCACAATCTGAAACAATGGTTCTAGGCACACCATGTAGTCTCACAATTTCCCTGAAAAACAAGTCAGCTACATGCGACGCATCGTCGCTCTTATGACAGGGAATAAAATGTGCCATTTTTGAGAACCTATCCACTACAACAAAAACTGAATCCCTCCCCTTCTTAGTCCTAGGTAAGCCTAAAACAAAATCCATGCTTATGTCTTCCCAAGGTGCATTTGGAGTGGGGAGTGGAGTATACAAACCGTGGGGGTTCAGTTTTGATTTGGCCTTATGGCAAGTGACGCACCGCTGCACCATCCTCTCCACATCATGCCTCATCTTAGGCCAGTAGAAGTGATCACTCAACATCATGTAAGTCTTTTCTCTACCAAAGTGACCCATCAATCCTCCCATGTGTGATTCCTGCAATAAGAGCAAACGAATGGACGAATCTGGAACACACAATTTGTTAGCTCGGAACAAGAACCCATCATGCAAATGGTACTTGTCCCATCCTTTCCCTTCTTGACACTTCAAGTATGGTTCTGCAAAAACAAGGTCAGTGGCATATAGCTCCTTTATATTTTCTAATCCTGGAACCTTGACCTGCAATTGATTAAGCAAAACACTTTTTCTAGATAAAGCATCAGCAACAACATTTTCCTTCCCTTTCTTGTACTTGACAATATAGGGAAAAGACTCAATGAACTCAACCCACTTTGCATGCCTACGGTTCAGTTTTGCTTGACCTTTCAAGTATTTTAAAGCCTCATGATCAGAATGAATGATAAATTCTTTAGGCCATAGGTAATGTTGCCAAGTTTCAAGCACACGAACTAGAGCATACAATTCTTTATCATAAACAGGATAATTCAGTTGAGCACCACCAAGTTTCTCACTAAAATAAGCTATGGGCTTGCCATCTTGCATCAAGACACCTCCTATGCCTATCCCACTAGCATCACATTCTATCTCAAATGATTTCTGAAAATCAGGTAAAGCAAGCAATGGGGCTGAAGTCAAACAATTCTTTAGCTCTTGAAAAGCAGCTTCTTGTGACTTACCCCACACAAATTCAACACCCTTCTTTGTTAGCTCATTTAATGGGGCTGCAATGGTGCTGAAATTCTTCACAAAGCGCCGGTAGAAACCAGCAAGGCCATGAAAGCTTCTCACTTGGCTCACGTTGACAGGGGTGGGCCAATTCTTGATAGCCTCAACTTTTGATTCATCCACTTCTACTCCCTGTCCTGAAACAACAAAGCCCAAAAACACAACTTTGTCGGTGCAAAAGGTGCACTTTTCCATGTTAGCATACAACCTTTCAGTTCTAAGCACCTCCAAAACCATTTTTATATGCTCAACATGTTCTTTCATGGTACGGCTGTATATCAAGATATCATCAAAATAAACCACAACAAATTTTCCAATGAAAGCCCTCAAAACATGATTCATTAAGCGCATAAAAGTGCTGGGTGCGTTAGTCAAACCAAAAGGCATTACTAACCACTCATACAAGCCAAATTTTGTTTTGAAAGCTGTTTTCCATTCATCTCCTTCCTTCATCCTAATCTGATGGTACCCACTACGTAGGTCAATTTTAGAGAATATAACAGCACCACTAAGTTCATCAAGCATGTCATCAAGCCTAGGAATAGGATGACGATATCGAATAGTGATATTGTTAATAGCCCTACAATCAACACACATTCTCCATGTACCATCTTTCTTAGGAACAAGAATAACAGGGACAGCACAAGGGCTAAGACTTTCACGCACATACCCTTTGTCGAGTAGCTCTTGCACTTGCCGCTGAATTTCCTTTGTCTCTTCCGGATTTGTGCGGTATGGTGGCCGGTTTGGAAGTGAAGCTCCGGGGATGAGATCAATTTGATGTTCGATCCCTCGAAGTGGAGGTAGACCAGCAGGTATCTCCTCCGGAAACACATCATTAAAAGCCTGCAACACATTAGAAACAACACTAGGAAGAGAGGTCATGTCGTTAGTGGAAAGAATTGCATCTTTGTACAAGAGTACAAAATGCATGAAGCTGGGATTTTCTCTCATTTCTCTCATTTCAGATTTGGTGGCTACCATGACCATGCTTTTTCTCTCAAGCTCTCCTTTTCCACTCATGTTTGGCTTGTGGCGCTCACTCACCGATTTGTGGACAGCACTAGTGTTTTTCTTTTGTCCCTCACTCTCATTCATTTTTCTTTGCATGTTGGCTGCTATGATTTGAGTGGGAGTCATGGGCAGCAACTTGACACCTTTTCCTTGCCATTTGAAAGCATATGTGTTTGCAAATCCATCATGTAAAGCATGCCTATCAAATTGCCATGGCCTTCCCAATAGCAAGTGACAAACCGTCATGGGCACAACATCACACTCAACGGTGTCGGTGTAGTCATGAATGTTGAACGTAACCCTCACCATATGTTGCACCTTGACATCTCCACAATCACTAAACCATTGCACATGATACGGGTGTGGATGCTTTATCATGGTCAGCCCCAATTTCTCACACATTTCCTTGCTTGCAAGGTTGTGACAGCTACCACCATCTATTATCAGTTTCACCAACTTGTCATTTACCTTGGCTTGGGTCTGAAATAGGTTGAACCTTTGGGCCTTCTCTTCATCTTTGATCTGAACACTTAATGTTTTGGTGACCACAATAGTGTTGCCAACCTCAAAAGGATATGCCTCATAGTCACCACCTTCATCTTCTTGTGCATTATCAAAGGTGTCATTTTCAGCAAGAAGTTCACATTCATCTTCACTAGCTGAATCATATTCTCCTCCTTCGGTCACTATCACAACACGGTTGTTAGGACATTCCTCGCAACATGGCCTCGGCCCAAGCATTTGAAGCATTGAATGCCACTACTTTTTGATGTAGAACCGGTTGTACCATTGGACTTGTTTGGCGTTTGCCGAGTAGATTTCTCCTCATTTGGTGATGGAGCAGATTTTCCAACAGAGGAGGATTGAACTTTTGAATTGACACTTGAGTTAGATGAAAACATGCCACGTCCCAAATCAAACCTTGCTGATTTTGGAGCGCTTGATGATGCCTTTGAGCTGAAACTTAATTGCTTGCTTGGTTTAGCATCATCATGCAATTGCCGCTCAGCCTTTTGTGCAATGTGCACTAGCTCCACTACATTGTTGTAGGTCTGAAATTCCACAACACGTTTGATTGGCTTGTTAAGACCGGAGAGAAGTCGTGCCATGGACTGCTCCTCATCCTCATGAACACGAGCTTGAATCATGGCCTGCTCCATGTCCTTGTAATACTCCTCAACGGACTTGCTACCTTGCTTCAAATTCTGCAACTTATCAAAGAGATCACGTTTGTAATGTTTTGGGACAAATCGTGCTCTCATTTCTCTCTTCATTTCAGCCCATGTTGCCACTGGTAATTCACCATTCTCCTCTCTTTGGTTCTGAATTTGTTCCCACCAAATGAGAGCATATCCATCAAAGTCAAGTGCAGCCATATGCACTTTCTTCTCCTCTGAATAATTATGCACACGGAAGATTTTATCAACCTTCAACTCCCATGTGAGATATGCATCAGGATCAGATGTGCCTTCAAATTTGGGCATGCTGAATTTTAGCTTCCCAAACTTCTCTTCATTGAGCTGATCATTGTCATTGCGGTTTCGACGCTGAAAATTATCATTGCGGTGCAACCTAAATGTATCTTCTGGGTCAGTTTCAGGTGCAGCACCACGTCCACACCCACGGCCTCCTCTTCGGCCAAAGGCACCACCACCACGACCATGCACATGGGTGTTCAGATTTGCTTGCTCTTGCCGCTGTAGCCGAGCGGCCAACTCCTCATCGGTCTCATTCAGCTCTTCATCATGTACACCCGTGGCGCCACCTTCTTTCATAGCCTTCACCACTTCAGCAACCATTGTGGCTTGGATGTTGGTCATGTTGTCATTTAGCTGTTTATTGAAGTCTTCCACTAACTTCTTCAGTTGATCTTGTGTAACATAAGTTGGTTGTTGCTCTCCACTTTCTCCTGCCATGATTAGTAGAAAACACAAGATAAATCCAAATTGTGTATGTTGTGGAAATCACTCAATCTCACCTTCTCTTACCACGTTTGTTCTTATGCGTCCTTGCTGAAATTTGCGAGCTGCACAAACCTTGGTGGTAGTAGGCACGACAAAGGTGATAGATCAAGTGAAATCAAAGTCACAATGCATCATAAACATAGGCTTATATGTGGAGCTTGGAAGGTTATATATGTGGTATGCAATCTGAAACTTCAAGCTATTGTAAAGTTAAGTAAAAATCCAACCAAGATAACAAAGTCGAGTTGCTGAAATGCAAGACAATGTATATAGAAAATGTGTTTAGCAACTCACACACAAGATGGGGGAACTTGTTGCAGCCAAGGAAACGAGCTAACTGAAAATTTCAATGAAAAACAAAGCTCAAATGCTACACAAGTTATGGAGAGACGCTAGCTGATTGCTTACATAAAAGATGGGGCTACAAGATTTACACAAATGATGACTTTATGAAACTGAACAATACAGAAGTACACTCAATGTGGTGATCTCAGCACTTGATCCTCTTTTTGTTTTTTTGCTCTGTTTCTTGTTCTCTTTTCATTTTTTTTTTGTTCTTTTTGCTACTGAAATCAGCACACCAGAGAATTTTACAATGCAATATATATATATTCGAAGTAACTTTCAGTTTCATCAACATGCAAAGCCCAAGCAATAACCTACAACTAGTCTCAATAGGTTCAAAGTTTTCACAAAGGATAGTATGATGGTTCACTACTGAATTTTACTGAATGCCACTCAAAGTAAAGTTCAGTTTCAGCAATCTAAAATTTCAAGAGCAGTGGTAACTGAAGCTTTTCCTGCATAAATCAGTAACAAATTGCAAGATTCACAATGCAAGCACCTAATATTCTGATAGGCCTTGAAACCAGCTTTCCAACGAGCTAAAGCACACCAAAAACGGATTTCATATGCAAAAGTTATGCATGTTTTGGTGTGTGGTGTCCAAATTTCAGATCTGGCCGCGAAAATGTTTCGGGCTGAAAATGGACTCGACCAAGAACACAACAACGAAGGGGAAAACACAAATCTTGATGGGAAACAAATGGGGAAAACAAATCAGAGGCGGAATACCGAAGGGGAACACAAAGATTCAGCAACCAAACTCGATCTATTGGACTAGAACTTAACAAAACTCACTGAAATTTCAAATCGGATTGTGGGATGTAGAAATTTTTGGGATTTTCAGTTTAGGTGCAAACAAAGGGGAGAACAAAGGGGAAACTAGAGATAACAGGGGTAATGATCCTACGAAGGAAACCGTAGCTCTGAATACCAAGATGATGCGGGGGCTTACCCGATCTTCTCGTCGTAGGATCGAGGGATAACTTGACCCGTGCAACCCGACGAACCGATGGCACCAACAGCTGCTAGAACAGCCACCTGTGACAAAAGATTTCGCCCAACCACACGCTTTGGTCGATGCCTACCCGAACCACGCAAAGGTGAGGCAAAGCTCTTGCAAATCACAAGGAAACACAAGAACAAATGGTAGAGAAAACTCTCAATCCTCAAGGGGGCAACAATGGCACAACCCTAATGATAAGAGCACTTGGCTTCTCTATTTTTCTGAGTTCAATTCGTGGTTAGGGTTTCCAGCAGGTGCACAAGTGCTATTTATCCTTGGAACACCCCTCCTAGCTGGGTTTGGGCCTTTCCAAATAGGCCCGACACGAAAATGCTAAGTCTGCTGCGAGTTTGTTCCTTTTTATTCAAATCGGAAAAGCCCAAACTGGCAAAAAGGAACACAACGCGATACAAAGGGTCTGTAGCAGTCTCCACTAAAATGAGCATAAATCTCTACTCACGAGTCCAATGGATGCACCGTTTGTTGCATATGAAAGTAGACTTCAAGAGCTTTCTGTCCATCTATAATACTTGGGGTTGCTCCAATCAAGATGGTACAGAATTTGCCGCGAAGATGGAAGTCAAAATCTATGCATTAACGCATCAGCTTGAATTTCCTCCATTGGGTCTCTTTGCCTTCAAGTGCTCAACCCGTGCCTTTGTCTTGTGATTCAAACCTGAGAACAAGTAATGTACTTCCATTAGGTAGTACATGATTCTTATGAAATTCAAGTTCACAATCATTAAGGAAAAGATTCACCTCATGTTGTATTTGTTTGGCTTTGGCCCGGATCATTGGCTTCTCGTAAGTGTAGTTGTGAAGCTGACGGTCTTGCTTAATATTTGACAATGGAGGGATGTCCTCATCACCGAGTATTCTAATACTCAGCAAGACCGACCCGTCAAAATGGCACGCTAAGGCCGACGCCTAGTATGCAAAGGCTTTCCGGTCGTGGGGTTTACTCCTTTGCGAAAATAGCATTAACGGGTGGATCCTTACTTTCAATATTTTAGCTCAACATTAATTTCATTAACCCCGATATTTGCAGTCTATCACTATTGCAATCAAGTTTGCCAGTCAAGATCAAAGTAGATCATTATTCCTTTCATCTCTCATCCTCATCTTCCATATTGTTTACTACGATGTGACGAGCTAAACAAGCGGTACTCATTACTGCGAGGGACAGCGATTCGAATCGATTTATACCAGCTGGCAAAACCCGACTACACGACGTATATGCACCACACCGATCGTATACGACAACCTTTCCCTCTAACACCCGACAGAAGACTAGCCATTTCCAACTCCCCGGGAGTATGGCGACTCCACGACTTCCTTCGTGGCCGACCCATCTCCCTCCCGTGAGACTATCCTCTCACTAACAGCCGGCAAAAGAGAGCCGGCTACGCTACATCTCCGGGGCGACAGGGTACATCAGCTTGCTGGGCCCATGATACCAGCATGAAGTACTCGTACGTTCAAACTTGTTCAACTAAGCCGACAACGGTACGGTCCTTGACCGACACGGACGGGGCTACCACCTTGCAAGACCTCATCTCCGTCTTGCCCTTTCTCCTACGGGGCCCGTCCGGTCTCAACTTCATTAACACTCTCTTCATCTTAGTGTCAACATAAAACCCTTAAAGTCTCTATGCTTTAAGATTCCCTAAAACATCTACCGTTGCAACTATGAATTAAGCCTAGCTTCTATTGAGCTACCCGTACCAAGTATAGCATAAACAAAGGGAAACCTATCATAATGCAACTAGGGTATCAATCATTCCCTAACTCCTAATGCACAAACATAACTTAACTATGTGATAAAATAAAATATTTAAAAACATAGGTAGGATGCACCGGGACTTGCCTTGATACGAGTCGGGGTTAACTTCCTCGGCGTGTGGGTCGACTTCGAGATTCCCGTCTCCCGACTCGACCTCTGCTGGAACCTCGATCACCTCGGAACCTGGATCGACCAACAATGCGTCGCGAATCACAATCATGCATGCATGAATGAAGATGATAGGATTATGCAAAGAGGGTATTAATTATGTTCATCATCTAATAATTAATGATAAATTTTGTTCAGTAATTAACAATGAATAATTCATCATATTTGTTAATTAACAAATTATAATTAAGCATGTTCATAAATCAATAATTAACAATTGATTATGCTCATTAAGTAATGCTTAATCATGGTTATTAATTATTAATTAATCATGTTCCTTAATTAATAATTAATTATGTTCATTAGTACTATTTACTTAAGTTTAGTAATTAATAATTAATCCTCTTTATTAAGCCGTAATTAATCATTATTTAAATGACATGTGATAATAAGGTAATAAATTGGAATCACATGAAATGATAATGTTTAAGTTTAATTTTGAAAAATAATTTTTATACTTACTTTCGTCTACAGTATCTCCTTCATATAATTAAATTATTTTCTTACATTAAACATTTATCTAGCATAAAGTAATAGCTTTTCTTTAACCAAAGAATGAGATTAATTATTATCTATGAAATAGAAATACTCAAAATAGATATTTTATTTTATAAACAAATAGTTCTTATCACATGTCATTTTATACGAATTTTCAAAAAATTGAAAATACGTTCGTGCCACACGCTGGGCCACGGAGTGGGCCACACGAGATCCCGCGTAGCCACACGCGATCCAGCGCGCGTGTGGCCCGCGGTGTGGCACCACGTGCCGTCGCCGCCACCGGAGACGGCCGGCGTTGAGCCAAACCTCGCCGCAGACCCACCTAACTACTCTACACGAGTTGGCGAACACAACAAGCAACGATGAGCTCGCCTCGAGCCGTGCCGGAAATCACGTCGGCGGCGAAGTCCGGACGCGGCGGCGCTCCGGCATGGTGCGGAGCTCGCCTCGAGCACTCAAAATTTGGGGAAAAACTACGGGAATCTTCTACGAAGCATAACCAAGCTCGTCGTGAGGTCCTAGAAGCATGCGCACGGCCGGGAGGTGGGGCTCACCGTGAGCGTTGCGGACGGCGGCGATCGGACCTGGGGAAGAAAGTCGATTCCGCGGCTCCTCGTGGAGCAAACTCAAGGATGAGCAACCAAGAGCCTAGAGCAATGAGTCGCGCACCCGCAAGAACAAGGAGATGGTTGAGAGGCTCACCGGATAGCACGAATCGGAGGTTGCGGCGGAGGAACGACGGTGAGGTCGCGAGAGGAGAAGATGAGCTCGCCACGACGGAGCAAGGCAGCTCAAGCAAATTGAAAGGGTCGGAGGGCTTCGAAGCACCCTTGCGGAGCTTCCGGGAGTGGTGGCTTGGACGGGGAAGGACCGGAGCGGCCCGGCCGCGCCGCTCCGGACAGAGCGAGGGTGGCGGTGAGGTGCGGAGCGAAATGAAGGGAAGGAGAAGAGAAGGCGGGGCCCGGGGGGGGTTATCTCGCCCGGAGAGGCGGCAATGGCGCCGGACAGGTCGTTGCGCAAGCGGCTGCGTGGCAGCACCGTCGGGAGGCGGTTCTCCGCGGGCGGCGGTGAGACGCGGGAGAGGGAGAGAGAAGGAAGAGATGCTCGGCTCGTAGGATATGCCTAGAAATTTTACAAAAAAACCCTCGGCTTTCGGATAATTGAAAAGTGGCCTTCCCGTGCTCCGAAAATTCCCAAAAATTTAAGGGGTGCAAATGAAATTATTTTAGACATTTTTCCTATGAAGTCCCGGTTAAGATTCCAAATTATTTTCGGACTAAAAAAAATTCATAGATAAATTAACTAAAGAAGCTTTGTTTATTTCTTGTAATTATTTTTACCAAACAAAATAATTTCAGGGAACTTTGATAAATCTTTATTTATGAAGTTTAAGCAATAGAAAATGTTAAACATATTATTCTCTCTTGTTTAAATTCTTTTTAAGCATTTCCTTTAATCTTTAGTTAATTTGATATTTTATGTGTATTTTCTTAACATAAAATTTGAGAACTTCGTAAATGCAATATGATGACATGCTCATGAATGACATGAAATGCATTTATTTCCGAGAGTTGTTACAAAACTTGTGTCAAATCGGAAATCATAGTGACCAACCGAGTAGAACACATCCCTTCTTAAACACAAGCTAACATCACATCATTAGCGAGACCCAAATCCACCAACCTTAGCAACATAGGGCAAGCTAACGAGCACATCATTAGCAGACCCAAATCCACCAACCTTAGCAACATAAGGCAAGCTAACGAGCACATCATTAGCAGATCCAAATGTACGGTGGCCTAATCGCGACGAGGATGACGGGCTACCCGACTACGGCGGTACGAGAGCGGTGCTCACGGAGGAGCCCGACGGGGAGCTCGGGGAGGAGCTCAAGCTCGAGGAGGGGAGGAGGCAGCCGCATGCTCGGGGAGGAGCCCAAGCTCGACGAGGAGAGGAGGGGAGGGGGAAGGGCCGTACCGGGGAGGTCCGACGAGCGGGGCCGACGAGCGAGAGGAGGGAAAGGGGGAGGGGGAAGGGCCATACCGGGAGTAGGGCCGGCGAGCACGAGGAGGGAGGCTGCCGGTGAGCTCACGGAAGCAGGCGTCGGCGGCGGCGGCCGACGAGCTCGAGGAGGGAGGAGGGCGCCGACGAGCTCGAGGAGGCGGCGGCGGCGGTCGGCTCGAGGAGGGAGGCGGCGTCGGGGAGGGCCGGCCGGCTCGAGGCGGCGGCCGCCGATCAGCTCGAGGCGGGACTCACGAGAGGCGCGGCGGGGCACGACGGCGACAGGGCATGACGGCGCGCGCTAGGGTTTGGCGGGCAGAGAGAGGCATCAAAATGGCTAAGTCCCGGGAGGGACGACCCGATATTTATAGGCGGAGCTCGTAATATGGGGCATAGGTGACGTCACCCCGGCCGATATTACATGCTACCGTATAATATCGGTCGCGCCGACGTCATCGGAGCCTTTAATATCGCTCCGATTACATCAGCACGAGTGTATGTCATTCTTTTTTATTTCATACCTTTTTATTTTCTACATCGTATTGATTTTTGATATAAAATTTGGCATGACATTGTTTCAAATGTTTCCAAACCCAAATATATTTTTTTATTTTATTTTTATCTTATTATTTCACTATTATATTTAAACTAGGAGATGAACTTTTATGAGTTTAAGATGTATTAAATATTTCACATAATTCTACCAAAATTACAGTAGTTTATAATTATCATATAAGTTGTGTATGCCAAATATTAGTTCAAAACTAATAAGAAAACTACACATAAAAAAACAAAAGAAACGTCGGTTTTGCAATTAATTTGACCATTTTTATTTTTCCAAAGTACAAGTTATTTTGACCTCATTTTTGGCATGACACTATTTCAACACCATTCCAACCCAAATATATTTTTTATATATTTTTTAAACATTTGTATGAAAAAACATATTCAAATGGGACATGTAGTCCTAAGTGAAATGAGTTTCATATGTAAATTCTTGTTGGCTAGACTCCAAATAGTTTTCTACTTTTCAAAAAAAATAAACCAAAAATAACATGTGTGTATTGGAACAAGTTAGGCATTCAAACAAAAAAATGTTGTAAAATTCACTACGGTTTTCAAAATAAAAATATTTAAATAAATGTTAAACTTGGACCATGATTTCGTATATAGGTACGTAAAGAAAATAATATTAACTTTGGACTAATATAAACTGGTTTGAAAAATTAAATACGAACCAAAAGAAGAAAAGAGACTTATCCTAACGAACCGATTGCATGAACTAGGGCCAACATGTGGGGCCCACTTGTCATTGAACTAGGGGCCAGTGGTTTTGAAATTCATTTGAGTTATTATGAATCAAGATATTTAAAAAAAATAAATTGTTTTTATATTTTAATTTTCTAGATTTATATTTTTCTTATATTTCTTTTAATTTTTAAAATTTTTAAATTATTCCGAATTCATTTTTGTTATTATGAATAATTTCGACTTATTGTCAATTTAGTAGGATTATTTTGAATTATACTGAATTATTTTGAATTATTTTGAATTATATTGAATTATTTCAAAACAATTGTGAATTATTTCAAAATTAATTTAATTATTTTTAATTATTTTATTTATTTTTGGACCTTTTGAATTAATTTAGTCTATTTTTATTTATTTTGAAATATTTTCATTTATTTGAATAATTTTGACTTATTTTGAATTATATGCATTTATTTTTTCTTATTCGAGTTGTTTTCATTTATTTTTTATTATTGTGAGTTTTTTTCATTTATTTTTAATAATTTTGATTTTTTGATTTATTTTAAATAAAATACGAATTAATATAATATAGTTATCTCTGCCGAGCCTGTAATAACGGACGGCTAACGTCGACCGCCCGCTATTAGAGATCGCACCATGCCCGAGCGGATGTGGTTTAGTATCACATCGCCCACACAAGGGCGCGTCGCCACTGTTTATAAACCGCGGCGCGCCAGCTCTATCAAATTCCTCCGAAACTTGATGGGCCATTGTTTGTGGCCTGTTTGACCGGCTTTGTTGTTTCATGGGCCCGTGAAGTTGAGCCCAATAGTAGCGGGTACCAAATTTTTTTTTATTTCGAATAATGAGAAGATTAAATAAAATATATAATTAAAAAAATAAAAATGTGATTCTATGTATATCAATACAATGAAAAGATTAAATAATATATAATTAATAAGAAAATTAATAAGGAACACTTAGTAAGAAAATAAATTATGTAAGTAAAAGTAATAAGGAAATTAAGTAAGAAAATAAATTTAAAAAACAATAAAAATGTGGTTATATGTAGATCAATATAAGGAGAAGATTTAGTAAAATATATAATTAATAAGAAAATTAATAAGGAACACATAATAAGAAAATAAATTAAGTAAGTAAAAGTAATACGGAAATTAAGTCAGAAAATAAATTTAAAAAACAACAAAAATATGGTTATATGTATATCAATATAATGAGAACCCTTTTCAAATTTTGAAAATTCGTAGAAAATTGAATAAAAATCGGTAAAATATGAAACCAATTTTGTTAACTTCACAAAAATATTCATATATAATTAATAAGAAAATTAATAAGGAACACTTAGTAAGAAAATAAATTATGTAAGTAAAAGTAATAAGGAAATTAAGTAACAAAATAAATTTAAAAAACAATAAAAATGTGGTTATATGTAGATCAATATAAGGAGAAGATTTAGTAAAATATATAATTAATAAGAAAATTAATAAGGAACACATAATAAGAAAATAAATTAAGTAAGTAAAAGTAATACGGAAATTAAGTCAGAAAATAAATTTAAAAAACAACAAAAATGTGGTTATATGTATATCAATATAATGAGAACCCTTTTCGAATTTTGAAAATTCGTAGAAAATTGAATAAAAATCGGTAAAATATGAAACCAATTTTGTTAACTTCACAAAAATATTCTCTATGTGTTTATGAAATAAAATATCTGTTTTGAGTACTTTTATTTCATATGTATTAGTTAATTACATTCTTTGGTTAATAAAAGTTATTATTTTATCTCTACCTCTTAAATTCACGAGTCAAAGTGTTACATATCCAAGGGCCAATAAAAATCTATGTTAAAATCAATGGCCAAGAAAGATGGGAACAACCCACACGTTTTGATCCGGGAAATCGGGAAGCACCTAGCCCAACACACCGGATCCCAACACATCGGACTGGACCGGGAAAAAAAGAAAGACCAACCGTCGTACGAAGGCAGCGATTTGATCGTGAACCCACCGTACCCCATCGGATCGGATCGAAAAAGACGAGTAACAACCTCCGTACGAAGGCGGTGCGGCCGCCAAGCATCTCCTCGCGCCGCATGTTGGCCTCTCCCCCTGCCGGCGCCGCATGTTGGCCTCTCCCCCGCCGGCCGTCGACCACGGCAGCGCGCGCACGCCGGCCGCTCCTCCTGCCGGCCGTCGACCACGGCAGCGCCGCACGCCGGCCGCTCCTCCTGCCGGCCGTCCACCACGGCAGCGCCGCTCTCCTTCTCTACCTCTTAAATTCACGAGTCAAAGTGTTACATATCCAAGGGCCAATAAAAATCTATGTTAAAATCAATGGCCAAGAAAGATGGGAACAACCCACACGTTTTGATCCGGGAAATCGGGAAGCACCTAGCCCAACACACCGGATCCCAACACATCGGATCGGACCGGAAAAAAAGAAAGACCAACTGCCGTACGAAGGCAGCGATTTGATCGTGAACCCACCGTACCCCATCGGATCGGATCGAAAAAAGACGAGTAACAACCTCCGTACGAAGGCAGCGCAGCCGCCAGCATCTCCTCGCGCCGCATGTTGGCCTCTCCCCTACCGGCGCCGCATGTTGGCCTCTCCCCTGCCGGCCGTCGACCACGGCAGCGCCGCACGCCGGCCGCTCCTCCTGCCGGCCGTCGACCACGGCAGCGCCGCACGCCGGCCGCTCCTCCGCGCGGCCGTCCACCACGGCAGCGCCGCTCTCCTCCTGCCGACCGTCCACCACGGCCGTGCCGCTCTCCTCCTCGTCGCTCGTCCACCACAGCGGCGCCGCTCTCCTCCTCGCCGGTCATCCACCACGGCAGCGCCGCACGCCGGCCTCTCCTCCTGTCTTCTCCTGCCGGCCATCCACCAGGTAGTTGATATGCTTCGCTGTGCATGCATTGTGTTTTGAGCAATCAAAATTACTTTCTCTTTTCACATGTATTCCAGATTCCATAAGAGATTTTATAAGAACATGAACTTTGGATGTCAATAGGCCATCTCGCATATCAGCTGCAAAATCCTTTCCAACATGATCTCGAAAAACAATGAGGAATGAAAGCAAGTCGAACCGTAACACATAAATCTTACACGCTGCTATTGCAGATGGTTCACTTACTACATGATAGGATCAAACATTTCTCTTATAAGGTTTCTAGCTGTTTTATCACGTATTCTATTTGTTTACCTGTAAAAAAACTTTGATGTAATATTTCATTAGTTAGTATGTGCGGTTATACTATCAAACATCAGCGGGTACATGTCTTTCAAAACATAATGTAGGTGGACATACATACGGACTTACAATTGAGGATGCCGATGAAACAGCTTGTAAGTTAGGAATGGTTAAAAGTCAGCACATTGTAAAGTGATCACTATGCATTAATTAATATTAAGTTGGCATTTCATCACATATAATTGTGGAGTATATCCCTCTTTGAAAAATGCAATAGATCTTTGTATACTTCTTCGATGTTGTTTCTAATGAAACCCTCGACTTGTTCAGTTGGGTTGGCCCATTTCATCATCTGTTTTTGTAGCCGTGCATAGCTAGACATTATAAAAAGTTGAGATGTTACTCCTTTTAGGCAGGAGTAAAACAAGGCATAAGTATGTAGATATACATGTTTTTTTAATTCCCGTTGCAACACACAGGCATATTAAATAGATTGAGGCCTCCTTACTCGATGTATTGGGGATATGGTGAAGCTTCCATGATCCATTTGTATTTTGCTTTATTATAGGCTGATTGTTAGATGAAGGGATTTCCAGCTTCTTAGAAATTCAAGCATTTAGGGTGCTACTATGACATCATCGAGAGATTCACGAGGTTCACATAATGAAGCTTGGTGATGTATATGGATATTTGGGTAAGTTTGATTTTAGGACAAGAAAAAAACAAATACTCTTTACATCAATGCACTAATTATTATTGTGCATTCTATATTTGATTCAACCATATTGGTAATACGAGTCTAAAGCAACTGGGGTTGTAATCTTTTCCTCGGTGGAAGGTAATTGTCTTCCAAACTTGCGGCCATTTTGATTATTTCATTTCTCAACACACATTTGCATCATTATGTAGAAAAGCACTTTTGCCAAAACTGAAAAACTGTACGGAATCAACTTCTTTATAAAGGGGTGGGGATGAGCACTTGCCTTTCTATAAGACATACATGCTTCATATGATTCGAGATGTCTGTAACAAACTAATAGTACTCGTTTGTCCAAAGAACTTATCCATATGATGTGCTCTGCTCATTTGATTTAGAATTTGTTTAACATCTTTGTAAAGTGATAGTACGAGATAAACACTTGCCTTTGTATTCTTTGCAAATTGATAGTAGAGATAATTTGAAAACTGCCCTGTTGATTTTATTTTGTATTGTTTTCAGTAAAGCTAATATTTGGGACAATTTGTCCCAAGGATGTTAATAATTTAATTTTGAAAGCTCGTATATTTTACATTTTGTTGTCGAGCAAATCTTGAGCAATAGTTTTGGGTCCTGATTTGGATCAATTTTACCCTTAAATTAGCCTCTCGGATAATAATTTAATTGGTCCATGAGAAGATTTGGTTGTAATTTGTTAAGTATTATAATTGACAGGGTAAAATATTGTGGTCGGGTTCTCGGATATCGAGTGAAGGCCGCACTCCATTCGAGAGATTTATCTAGCAATGTACAAATAGGTATGTTTTCATAGGTTGATCAAGGCCCTATATTAATTTTGATATGTTGAGGACTGGCAACATAAACCGATGATCTTCTTCGTCGCGTGAGCTAAAGTCAGTATTGTGTTTCCAAACTCATCCATTTTATTATATTTCCAAACTAAAATAGAGAAGCGGAGAAACGTTTTCCAGCACTTTAAAACTAAATTAGAGAATATTATTGGATATTTTATATTTAAGGTTGATATTAGGATACCATTTGTGAAAATGTTGGGATCCTCTGTTTTTTTGTCATGGATGTCGGTTCTGAATTTGAGTAAAACTAATATGGAGTAATACTGACTTTGCACATTCATTTTATGGTGTCAAACAGGCAAAATTAGCTTGCAATGAACAATGAATTATATGTTAGTTTGATGGATTAAACAAGGCCAAATATCTGGATTCTTTAATCTAATCATATTAATGGATGTCGATTTCGAAATAGAAGGTACTGATTGCAGATACCTTTTTTGGTGCTTGAACAAGCGACCTTATCTTCCAATGAACAAATAATTAGATATTAAGTTTGATGGGTTAATCAAGGGCACATCAAGTCATGTTATGTTGTCGAGTTGGTTCATTCGGTTGCAGTAAGCTAACCTGGTAATGCTATCGTTTACTACGGCAATATATAAGCACTCTTCATCAAATTCCGAGTTTGAACGCTCACTATGTCTGCATCGGTGATTGGTGGGTCATTCCTCACTGAAAGTATTGTTCGCTTTCTACTGTCTTCCACCCGAGATCATTTTTAGCTATATTTGAATAATCCCGCTTTGTGTTAGGTGCTTCATTGCTTGTTGCCATACAACATGCATGTTGTTAAGAAAGGTGGGAAGAGTATATTTGATGTGCCAACTTCAGCTCCTTTCATGACTTATATGGATTATGCCACTACCTATTTAGTTCATTGGTTGAATCCTACTAATTCTCTCCTTCACGAGTGTCATGGTGTAATAGAATCGTCTATCTTTTGTTTCTTTTTCTAAATGCAACTTAGGTATCGATATAATGAATGCAAACAAAACATTCCTATATTTGTACAAGAATTTCAAAAGCACATTTAGATTATCGTTGCACGTGTTGTAAATATTATGATGCATTCATGTATGCATCGATGAGATCATGTACTCTCAAACAATGTAATGACTATTTATTTATTTTTTGAATGAATTGAAACTTTTGTATAAATCTTATTATATTGGGTTTCTATTTATCACCGTGACGTTAGCACGGGCATTGTACTAGTGCTAATTAAATATTTAATTTAAGAAAAGAATTTATTTAAATGAAGGAGATACTGCAGACGAAAGTCTTTATGAAAAATGTGCGTATACGTCGTGTAGTCGGGCTTTGCCAGCTGGTATAAAATTGATTCGAATCGCTGTCCCTCGCAGGAATGAGTACCGCTTGTTTAGCTCGTCACATCGTAGTTAATAACCTGAAAGATGAGGATGAGAGATGAAAGAAATGTGGATCGGAAATGATCTTTTCTTGCAAATTTGATTGCGATAGTTGTAGATCGCAAACCCTTGGTTCTAATGAACTTAACTTTGAGCTAAAACTTGAAAGTAAGGATCAACCCTTAGAGTTGTTTTCGCAAGTGAGTCAACTCCACAGCCAAAAAGCCTTTGCATACTAGGCGTCGGCCTTAGCGTGCTCGTTGACGGGTCGATCTTGCTGAGTATTAGAATACTCGGGGTTTGCTCGTTATATTTTCGGGACATGAGTCGCACTTCCACGACTTATACGGTAGCTTTCCGGAAGGGGAGCAATGTTCCGAGGGAGGTTCCCTCCAATGGGAACGGATCCCGATGCCGTGAAGGAGAAGGACCGTGGTGTACGCCGGGCTCGAGTACATCACGATAAATGTTTTAGCAGTATTTTGTTGTACAAAGACTAAGTTCCGCTGCAAGACTCGTAATGTTTTAAACTTCAATAATGTATTATGCTTCCACTGTACGATGTTTGTATTTCAAAAACCTAGTTGTATTATACCAGGATGTATATATTCGGCTTGTATGAGATGATGAACTGTTGTAACTCGCTTCGTCGAGTGTCCCCCTGTACCGACTCCGGGTGTCCCGGAAGGGATGTCACAAGCCGGTATCGGAGCAGTTCAGGGGCAACAAGTATATTGTTTACAAGCTTGTTTTCAAAACTTAACACATTTAGCATGTTTAGAGTACGAGATAGTACGGAGCCCTATAAGGATTTAGAATAAGTTAGATTTTTACTAAGCTGTTCGACGTTCGGGTTTTGGGTAGTGCTAACTATTCATTATAGTTTCGTATACTATAGTACGTATAGTTAGTCCGTCGAGCATGCATCATATCATATTGAGTGCTATAATAAAAAGTCTGGGGTTATAATTAGCTAGTCTCGTAGTACTTTAATAGGTTGTACTTTCGTTTCGTTTACGTGGGAAGTAGTGTTTAACCGGTTTAAACATGTTTCATGCATATGCCGATGACGCGCGTTAGGAAGCGTGTTCGGGAGGAGGAGGACACCCGGGCTACACGAGTCATTGAGCTGGAGCAGAGGATCCACCACCCGGAGGCGCAGGTGCGAGTCGGGACCGTCGGATCGGCGCATGGAAGAACCGTTTCCGAGTGGACTGCCGGGAGATCGGGAGGTCTCACGCCCGGATCGCCGAGCTAGAGGAGCAGCTAGTGGAGGTCACCTAGGACCGTGACGGGTTTCACGGGATGTCTATCGCCTTGGACGAGCAGCTGGTCACGGTTACGGCCCGGCGTGACGCCGCTCGCGACGCCGACGCAGCACACGTGGCGAGCTAGCAGGAGTGACCGCACAGCGTAACCACGCCGTGGAGACCCCGAACGAGATCGAGAACCGGATGCAGCAGCTCGAGGAGTTGTACAATGGATCGGCCGAGGCGCACCACGCACCGTTACACGACCACGACGAGCTGTTCGGGCAGTTCCAGCAGCTACAGCAGCAGCAGCACCGGGGTCCACCCGACGACGCCGAGAAGATCTCCGGTGTGGACTACGAGGCACCACCGACCCCACCGAGAGGAGGACGCCGAGTCGGATGCTCGACAGCCACGCTCCGCCGCCTTAGCCGGTGTTAGCATAGTGCTGATGTAGGATAGAAGGCGGGAGTAGGTTGGTAGCCAAATTTTGCCGACGTAGGTCGACCGTAGTATAGGGTAGTAGCAGATGATGGTAATGTGGCAGTGTTCGGGAAAGTTGGGTCATATGTGTACAAACAAATAATGTATGAAGGAAATGTGGTAGTGTATAATCTATCTATGCAGTTGTTAGTGTAGTATAAAAGAGTTTGCTGAAATATCTGGATTGGTTTCTCGCTTGTGTTTGATATGCTTAATTCTCCACAGAGATGGACAAGCACAAGTAACGTCATTAGTGACGTGAGAGGACGAATGGAGGATGTCCGTATAGCGAAGTTGGAGAGGCAGCTGCAGGAAAAGGAGGAGTTGTTAGCAATTAGAGAGGCGCGATTGTTAAATAAGGAGGAGCAGATTCAATTCAAGGATCAACAACCGGCAACCGCAAACGCCCCGATTCATCGGTTAGAGGAAGATTTACTCCAAGCACACACTGCGCTATCGAATGAAGAAATTGGACAGCAACCTCCCGAGAATGAACCGGAAGTGCAGGAGAACCCCGTAGCAGAGGAATCTCAGGAAGAAGAGGAGGATCCTGAAGAAATAATGGATGTGGACTCGGTAATAGACTTTACGGAGATTCAACGATCGGAGGATGCGAGAATCCGAGACAGGAAGTTCCAAGAGCCGGGAAGTGACGTCCAGGATTCGCGAAGAAGAATAGAGCAGTAGCTAGTAACGAGTGAGGAAGCTAGTATGTAAAATAGGTAGAAGTTAAATAACGAGCGTGGTGTAACCATGCACGAGTGTCGCAATAAGGATCGTTGTAAATTAGATGTATGGATATGTGCTTATGGATTTGGTGGTTGCTATAATAAGACTGTTGTTGCATACAAGTTATTTTGAAATTTTCTCATCCCTGTATTCATGTTCCTTCCATAATTATGTTAGAATTGAGATGTCTAACGTAAATTTTTCTTGGACAGAATGGTTGGAACAAGGAGACGTGATGAGCCGAGAAAGTTCTCGGCGAGGGCGGAAACACCACCGCCACCCCCAACATTGGCACAGAGCCATCGCAGCTGTGCTTGGATTCTCGCGCGGAGGAGCGAGAGTTATTGGACCAGCTAGTCCGGAACACCGCTCCACAGGGAGGTCACCAAGGTCGGAATGCACCGGAAGAAAGGGTGACTTTCTTAGATTTCTTATCGGTTCGCCCCGGTCTTCTCGGATACGGGCGAACCATTGGAGGCCGATCATTGGCTCCGCACCATCGAATCAAAGCTGGAGTTGTTTCCGAGTAATGACCACTAGAAGACTCTATTTGCTTCCCAGCAATTGAAAGGATTTGCTGGAGCATGGTGGGCCAATTATAAGGCGATGTTTCCTCCAAGACATTGAATTTCTTGGGCAGAATTCACTAAAGCTTTCCGAGAACATCATATTCCGTAAGGATTGATGAATCGGAAGAGGAAGGGGTTTCTGTCTTTAAAGCAAGGCGACACGAACCGTGCATACCTACTCCAAGGTATTCAACCGTCTTGCTCAATATGCACCCGAGCATGTGGACACCGATGCCAAGAAGAAGAATATATTCAAGGAAGGGCTGAGTACCAAGCTGCAGATCACGGTTGGTACTCGAACAAGATAGATAGCTTTAATGATTTTGTAAGTGATGCTATCTCTTTGGAAGATTCTATCCGCCTTCATCAAGTGGAGAAGAGCAAGAAGAGGCCAGCAGCTGGACAGGGAAGTGGCGGACCATCGAAGTACCGGCCGCTTGTAACATCCTGGCCCGGGGTTTAATACGATTGATAGAATACTCATGTCAACAAGTTGCAACTTCTTTTCCGAAGCTCATCTCTAAAGAACTCGAAGTTAATCGTGCTTGGCTTGGAGCAATTTAGGGATGGGTGACCGACCAGGAAGTTTCTCGGGTGTGCATGAGTGAGCACAAAGTGCACAGAAAAGACTAGTGTTGGTCCGTGGGGAGATCTTGAGAGCCTATTAAGCTGCCGGTGTAAGCGGGCCCGGCCTAGAGTGGCGGGACGTTACGGATGGTATCGGAGCCGACTCTCGCGGTTTCACGGGCGCGTGTGTTGCACGTGTACACGGGAAGTTTCCGGGTGTGCATGAGTGAGGACAAAGTGCACGGAAAAGACTAGTGTTGGTCCGTGGGGAGATCTTGAGAGCCTATTAAGCTGCCAGGTGTAAGCGGGCCCGGCCTAGAGTGGCGGGACGTTACACCGGTATACACCGCACCGTCAGGTCGGCGATACCAGCATATGCCTTCTCGTTCAAATTATTATCGGTAGCCTCGGCAGCCACAACAATCTCGAGCAGCAGTGGTCGAATCAATATCGTCCGCCCTATCGCAGCGAGAATGCTCGAATCCACGACCAGTGAATCTAGCACCTCGAGTAGAATGGACCGCCCTGTTTCAATTGTGGTCGTCTAGGACATTTCTACCGCAGTTGTCCATATCCACGAAAGCTTCTTATGCACCACGACCACAAGGACAACCGCAGAATCAGCCAAGGACTCGGGCCAAGAATACTCAAGTGAAAACCGGCCGTGCAAACTTTACCACGGCCGAGGAATTACTAGAGGGAGGACAAATCCTAGCGGGTATGTTTTCTATCGCTGATCATCCTGCTATGTTTTTATTTGATTGGGGAGCCACACATAATTTCATCGACAAGTCATATGTTGCAAAGCATCGCATCATGCCATCCAAGTTGCTATGTGCACATCTTATTTCAACACCTAGGGGTAAAATCGTTACCATCGAAGCAACTGCCAATATGCCATTAAAATTGGGTAGCAAGGTTTATTCCACTTCATTAATCATATTGGATGGGCAAGGGTTAGATGCAATTATTGACATGCAATGGATGGATTTCCATAAGGCAAGATCTGGATATAACATCTCGAGCCGTATATTTGAACTCTCCTGTTCATCGTCGAGATTGCTTACTTTTAACTCTTCCCAGACTATTTTACCAATGGTTAATAAGATTATAAGTAAAAGTCCGTAGGATATACCAAGTAGTCTATGAGTACCCGGATGTCTTCCGGACGACTTACCGGGACTACCGCCGGATCGAGCGGTAGAGTTTAAGATAGAGTTACAGCACTGAACAGACACCAATATCAAGGAGACCATATCGGATGCCACCAAATGAGCTAGAAGAGTTAAAGGTGCAATTAAAGGAGCTATTGGACAAGGGATATATTCGCCCAAGTTCGTCACCATGGGGATGCCTAGCCTTGTTCGTGAAGAAAAAGGACAAGACATTAAGACTATGTGTGGATTATAGGCCTTTGAATTTAGTTACCATCAAGAACAAGTACCCTCTTCCGAGGATTGATATCTTGTTTGATCAATTGATGGGAGCAAAGGTTTTCTCTAAGATAGATTTTCGCTCAGGATATCATCAGATTAAGATCGGAGTCGAAGATATTCCGAAGACCGCATTTTCTACCGAGATATGGACTTTATGAATACTTGATGATGTCTTTTGGATTGTCCAATGCACCATCACACTTCATGTACCTCATGAACTCGGTATTCATGCCGGAGCTGGACAAGTTTGTCGTGGTATTCATTGACGACATCGTGATCTATTCCAAGTCGGAAGAGGAACATGTCAATCATTTAAGGATTGTGTTGCAACGTCTAAGGGATCATCGGCTATATGCCAAGTTTAGTAAGTGTGAGTTTTGGTTAAAGGAAGTGTTGTTCCTAGGGCACATGATATCAGCCGAAGCGATGGTCGTTGACCCAAGCAAAGTCCAAGAAGTGTTGGACTCGGAAGCCACCGAAGTTAGTCTCGCAAATCGGGAGTTTCTTAGGATCGGCTGGTTACTACGGAAGATTTATCCCAAACTTCTCCAAGATTGCCAAGCCAATGACCAAGTTGTTGGAAAAGGATAAGCCATTCAAACGCCGAAGAAGTTATCGACGACGAGCACCAATACTCGCTCGACCGGATCCGACAAAGCCTTTTGATGTGTATTGTGATGCATCGGGAACAGGACTCGGATGTGTTCTAATGCAGGAAGGTCGAGTGATTGCCTACACCTCTCGACAACTTAGGCGTCATGAGGAACACTATCTCACACATGACCTGAAATTAGCTGCAGTGGTGCTTTCCTTGAAGAGTCGGAGGCACTATCTCTTGGGTAATTTGGTACATTTATACACCGACCACAAGAGCCTTAAGTACATCTTCACTCAAGCGAGATCTGAATATGCGTCAACGAAGATGGCTAGAGTTAATAAAGGATTATGAGCTTGAGATTCACTATCACCCGGGCAAAGCAAACGTAGTAGTCGATGCTTTGAGTCGCAAGGTTCATTGCAATAATCTCACGACTCAACTATTGACCCAATCACCTCCACGGGAATGTGATGAGCCTAATCTTCGGATTCTTCCGTATGGAGTTTTGACCAACTTGGCTCTTATCCCCACCATTCGTGAAGAATTGGTTGCAGCTCAGCGGAAAAGTGCTTGGTATGGAACATATTAGGAGACGACTCAAGAAAGGTGAAGTTAAATGTTTCGGAGAAGATGATGAAGGAGTTATTTGGTTCAAAAATCGATCGGTAGTACCTAAGAACCCGGAACTTCGCAAGAAGATAATGGATGAAGCCCATACGTCCAAGTATTCTATTCATCCTGGAACCAACAAGATGTATCAAGATTTGAAGCAAAGATTTTGGTGGACACGCACGAAGCGAGAAATAGCCAAGTATGTAAATGAGTGTGATGTCCGTCGACGAGTCAAAATAGAGCACTTAAAGCAAGCGGGCCCATTGCAACCCTTGAGTATTCCTGAATGGAAGTGGGAAGACATCAGCATGGATTTCATTGTTGGATTACCGTTAAGCCCACGAAAACACGATTCCATCCGGGTTATTGTGGATAGACCGACTAAGTCGACTCACTTCATACCGGTACATACTCGATACACCGTCGAAAAATATGCGGAGCTGTACATCGCTCACATTCTCTCGTCCGCATGGAGTGCCGAAGACCACTATCTAAGATCGAGGAACGCAGTTTGTCTCCAGATTTTGGGAGTAGTTACATGAGTCATTGGGGACGAGATTGATTCGAAGCTCAGCTTATCATACTCAAACGGATGGATAGACATAAAGGATCAATCGATATCTCGAGGATATGCTTCGAGCATGTGTCTTGACATATGGCAAGGATTGGGAGAAATGTTTACCGCTGGCGAGTTCTCATACAATAACAACTACCAAGAGAGTGCAGGAATGTCACCATTCCAAGCCCTATATGAACGTAGTCGTCGCACACCTTTGAATTGGTCCGAAAGTGGAGAAAGAATAATCTTCGGAGCTGACTCGGTAAAGGATGCGAGAGGAGCAAGTACGTCTCATTCAACAGAACCTCAAGAGAGCTAAATCTCGACGGATCAGCTATGCCTGATAAAAGACGTCGAGAGTTAGTATTCAAGGTTGAAGATCGAGTTTATCTCCGAGTATCTCCTACCAAAGGTGTTCAACGGTTTGGAATTAAAGGCAGGTTAGCTCCACGATATATCGGACCTTTTCCAATCCAAGAGAGATGTGGAGCCGTGGCATATCATTTGGAATTGCCAAGCACATTTATCGAGAATCCACAATGTGTTCCACGTGTCTCAACCGAAGAAGTGTCCGAAACCACCGGTAGACATACCGACAGACGGATGTGGAACGATTATGACCGGACTTGACGTATGATGAACATCCAATCAAAGTTCTCGACACCAAGGATTGAGTGACTCGACATCGAACCATCAAGTTCTACAAGATTCAATGGAGCAATCACTCGAAGTCGAAGCTACTTGGGAGCAAGAAGAGTTTCTTCGATCCAACTACCCGGAGTTCTTTAGTACCCTCGTCTAGTCATTTCGATCATGAATCTCGAGGCGAGATTCCTGTAAGGTGGGAGGGTCTGTAACAACCCTAATAAATAAACTCATGTCATTCATGATCATGTCATCATGTTGCATTTGTGAAACTATTAAATTTTTGTGTTAAGAATACACATAAAATATCAATTTAACCTAAGTTAAATTAAGTTCTTAAAAATAATTTAAATAAAAGTAAATTATGGTGTTTAACAATTTCTGTGGATTAAACATAAGAAGAAAAGATTTATGGAATTGCTCTGAAATTATTTTCTTTTGTAAAAATATCTACAAGAAATAATTAAAGCTTTCCTTTATAATTTAAACATGAATTTTTAATCTGAAAAATATTCAGAATTTGAACTTGGACTTAAAAGGAAAAGTGTTTGAAATATTTTCATTAGCAACCCTGATTTTTTATAATTTTTTTCCGAGCATGGGAAAGTAGTTTTTAAATTAAGCGAAAACCGGAGGACCTTTTTGCAAAAATGCCGAGCCGGGGCCCGGCACCATTCTCTTCTCTCTCTCTCCCGCGCTCGCTCTCGGCGCCGCTCACCACCGTCCGGACACTTTCCCGACCACGCGTCCCGCCGGGCATGCGCCACGCCACTCGCTCGTCTCGTCCGCATCACCCCCGCTCCGCCGGGATAAGAACCCCGCTGTTCGCAGCCCTATCTCTCTCTCATTTCTCTTTTCTCTTCACCGCCATTGCCACCTCCCCGGAGCAACGCCGCCGAGGCCACTCCGAAGCTCCCCTCCACGCCATCGCCACCGCGAGCTCCGCAACACCCTGCCGCAGCTCCCCGTGGCCACCAATCAAAACCAACCCCGATAGCTCGCTCAATCCCGGTCGTCTTCCTCATCGGGACCTCACCGTCGATCCTCCGCCGCATCTCCAAATTCGCAAGTCGTGGTGAACCGTTCTTTCTTTTTCTTCCTCCGGATGGTGCGCAACTTGATGCTCTTTGATCGTGGCAACTCACCATCAAGCTTTCTCCTCGAGTCCGACGAGATTTAGCCGTCTTCCCGGAGCTTTTCCACTGCCGCCCACACCACCCACGGTGAGCAACCACCTCCGGTCGTTGCCAAGCTCACCCAACCCTCGAACGGTGTTGCGCATGCTCCGTAGCAGCTCCCCGCACGGTTTTCCCCAAATTTGAGGTACTGCGGCGAGCTTCGTACCGTGCCGGAGCACCGCCGGGGCCACACCTCGCCGCCGACGTGTCTCCGGTCGAGCTCATGCGAGCTCGTCCTCCCCACCGAGTTCGCCCGGTCGCGTAGAGTGCTTAGGTTGTCTCGCGGCGAGGTTTGGCTCAACGCCGGCCAACTCCGGCCATCTGCGCGGCCGTGTGCTCACCCCTACGGCGGTGCCACACCGTGGACCACACGCGCGGGATCGTATGTGGCCACGTGGGGATTCCGTGTGGCTAACTCTGTGGCCCCGCGTGTGCCACGGAACCTTTTCGAATTTTGAAAATTCATAGAAAATTAAATAAAAATCGGAAAAATGTGAAACCAATTTTGTTAACTTCAAAAAATATTCTCTATTTGTTTATGAAATAAAATATATATTTTGAGTATTTTTATTTCATATGTATTAGTTAATTACATTCTTTGATTAATAAAAGTTATTATTTTATGCTAATTAAATATTTAATTTAAGAAAAGAATTTATTTAAATGAAGGAGATACTGTAGACGAAAGTATTTATGAAAAATGTTTTCCAAAATTAAACATAAACACCGTCATTTTATGTGATCCTAGTTTATTACTTTCTGTGTTATTACATATCATTGATTAATTATTAATTGTTAATTAATGAACATGTCGATAAAAATCATTGCAGATCATATCATGTACATTCATGCACGCATGGTTGTGATTCGCGACGTATTGTTGGTCGACCTAGGTCCCGACGTGATCGAAGTCCCGTCCGAGGTCGAGACAGGAGACGGGAACATCGACGTCGACCCGAACACCGAGGAAGCTAGCACCGACGTGAATCAAGGCAAGCCCGGTGCATCCTACCTATGTTTTAAAATATTTTGTTTTATCACAATAGTTAAGTTATGTTTGTGCATTAGGTGATAGGGAATGATTGACACCCTAGATGCATGAGGTAGGTTTTCGTTTGTTTATACTATACTTGGTATAGGTAGCTCAATAGAAGCTAGGCTTAATTCATAGTCGCAACGGTAGATGTTTTAGATGATCTTAAAGCATGGAGGCTTTAAGTATTTGATGTGTTGTCGTTAATTTAAAGGAGAGTGTTAATAAAGTTGAGACCGGACGGGCCACGTAGGAGAAAGGGCAAGACGGAGTGAGGTCTTGCAAGGTGGTTGCCCCGTCCGTGTTGGTCAAGGACCGTACCGTTTTCGGCTTAGTTGAACATGTTTGAACGTACCGTACTACATGCTCGGTGTCATGGGCCCAGCAAGCTGATGTACCCTACCGCCCCGGAGATGTAGCGTAGCCAACTCTCTTTTGTCGGCTGTTAGTGAGATTGGAGTCTCACGGGAGGGAAATGGGTCGTCCATGGAGGAAGTCGTGGAGTCGCCATATTCCCGGGGAGCTTGGAAACGGCTAGTCTTCCGTCAGGTGCTAGCGGGAAAAGTTGTCGTATACGACTAGTGTGGTGCGTATACGTCATGTAGTCGGGCTTTGCCAGCTGGTATAAAATCGATTCGAATCGTTGTCCCTCGCAGTAATGAGTACCGCTTGTTTAGCTCGTCAAATTGTAGTTAATCAACTGAAAGATGAGGATGAGAGATGAAAGAATTGTGGGTCGGAAATGATCTTTTCTTGCAAATTTGATTGCAGTAGTTGTAGACAGCAAACCCTTGGTTCTAATGAACTTAACTTTGAGCTAAAACTTGAAAGTAAGGATCAACCCTTAGAGCTGTTTTCGCAAGTGAGTCAACTCGCACGACTAGAAAGCCTTTGCATACTAGGCGTCGGCCTTAGCGTGCTCGTTGACGGGTCAATCTTGCTCGAGTATTAGAATACTTAGGGTTTGCTCGTTATGTTTTCGGGACATGAGTCGTACTTCCACGACTTATACGGTAGCTTTCCGGAAGGGGGCAATGTTCGAGGGAGGTTCCCTCCAATGGGAACGAATCCCGACTCCGTGAATGAGAAGGACCGTGGTGTACGCCGGGCTCGGTACATCACGATATACGTTTTAGTAGTATTTTGTTGTACAAAGACTAAGTTCCGCTGCAAGACTCGTAATGTTTTAAACGTCAATAATGTATTATGCTTCCGCTGTACGATGTTTGTATTTCGAAAACCTGGTTGTATTATACCATGATGTATATATTCGGCTTGTATGAGATGATGAAGCTGTTCTAACTCGCTTCGTCGAGTGTCCCCCTGTACCGACTCTTGGGTGTCCCGGAAGGGATGTCACACTTGTTTCACCAATTGGAATGTTTTGGTCCTTCAACCACCCTGTAAAACTTTTCTTGTGCTCTTTCATGATCCAATCCTCGGTGCAATTTTCATTTTCTCGCACGAAGTTGCTCTAAGTGTTGCTTGGATGTATGGCTCAACAAGTCGTAATCTGCTGCAGGAGGTCTGAAATGTGCTTGACTCACCAATTGATAGTTCTCGTCATTATATGTTTTCTTTCTTGTGGTTCCTTGACCAAAAATTCTTCCTTCATGGCGTGATTTCGGTAGACCAATTGTTTTTCCATCTTCATTGTAATCATTGTAAAACTCAAGAACCTCTTCGATCGTATATCCCTCTATCATGGAACCCTCGGGGTGAGCCGGTTGCGAACATGTCCCTTCATAATGGACATAAAGCGCTCATACGGAAACATATGATGCAAGTAAGTAGGGCCAAGAACAACAATCCGATCAGCTAAGTGAATCATGTAGTGCTCCATCAAATCAAAGAAAGACAAGTAGCATACACATCTCTAGTTGGCACATTATCTCTATCATCTCTTAACGTATGGTGTCAAGCTCGGGAAGGCTTATCACCTTCTTAGATATTGAATTCCAAAAATGACACATCCGAATGATAGCCAACTTGATATGAGGTTGCTTAACTACCCTAATTGCGACTACGAGAAACAGATGAAAGCATCATATGACACTCATGTGTGTTGTAGCCACTTATCTTCAAGTCACTCATTGATACGAGCTTCTTTATGTTTGAACAGAAACACTGTGGGGACTTTTATCCCTCGAGACACTTGTAGAATGCCGTTTTCTCCTCGACGGTTAGGTTCCAACAAGCTGGTAGAAGGTAGTAGTTCCCATTCCCTCTTGGCTTAGGGTAAAGCCCATGCTTTATATTTAACTTCCCTAGGTCTCTTCGTGCTCACAATCCATCCTTTATCTTACCAGGAATGTCCATAAAAGTGCCATTGCAATTGTCAAAGACACCCTTTCCAACATGCATAGGGTCTCGTGGCATGGGCGATCTCCAATTCTTTCCAATAATTTAAATACCGATGAAAGATCGATTGTTTTTTAAACGGCACGCCCGTATCGGTAATGTTTCCTTTCTTTCCCTTCTTCTTCTTCCCATAGGTATATTTGATATTTCTCACCTTTTCAAATACAAATTGACCGTCTCGAAGTTTAGGAGTCAACCCTATCTCAACTGTTCCATCAAATTCATCTGTCTTTTGACGATATTGGTGCCTTTTTGCTAACCATCTTCGATGTTTTACATACACCAACTTACGCGAGAAAGGAAGGTACAACGATGCGATCTGGTCCACACATGTTGAACATGTTGTCTTCCCTTTGATCCGCCCATTGAGATCCGAGCGTGCCGGGTTATCACCGACGGTACAAAGAAAGATGGCGTGCGGGGTGAACTCTTCCTGTCCGTACGCATCATAAACCTTCACCCCTTGTTCCCATAATAGTTTCATGTCTTCCATCGGTGGTTCAAGAAAGACATCAATATCAATTCCAGTTTGTTTCGGACCAGAAATCGGTGTAGTTAGTAGAAGGTACTTCCTCTTGTGGCACAACCATGAAGGAATATTGTAGAAGCAAATAATCACCGGCCAAGTACTCGTGCGGGTTTGTCATCTCTCCGAAAGGATTCATTCCATCCGTACTTAAGGCCATTCTTAGATTCCTCTTTTCTAACGCAAAATCGGGATGGTTAATATCGAAGTTCTTCCACTATCGAGCGTCGGCGAGGTGACGAATCATCCCATCCTTCTTGCGCCCGTCAACATCATCATGCCATGTCATGAGTTTAGCGTCTCTACCGTTGGCAAAAAGACGCTTCAAGCGATCGATTATCGGAAGGTACCACATCACAAGGGATGGCACTTTTCTTTCATCAACCACATATTCTTGCACATCATGAGGAACACGATCGGTATTGGTTTTCTTTCTCTTACGCTCGACTTTCATTCTACTTTTGGACTTATCCATGATGTCCGTATCATCGGTTCCATCATTAGTTTTGTATCGACGGGCGTTGTAGGTTGGACATCTAGTCTTATTGGCATGCTCTTTACGATACAATATGCAGTGGTTTGGACAAGCGTGTATTTTCCGTACGCCTAGGATCAACGGTGCCAATACTTTCTTTGCATTGTATGTGTTGGTGGGCAAAGAGTTTGGTTTTGGTAAAATTTTGGCTAACAGCTATAAAAGTTGGTTGAAGCTTGTGTCCGACCACCCATTCTTAGCCTTAAGTGTGACAAGCTCTAGCACTATCTGCAAGACCGTGCAATCCTTATGACACCCCTTGGATTCCTCGTACGTAAACTCCTTTGACGCCTTCTCTAATGCATCCAAGTTATCCAAAGCTCGCCTTTTCTTTTGGACTAGGTTCTCGTTGTTAATGTGCATCAACAATTCTTCCACATCGAGACCGCCGTCAAAGTCCTCGCTTTCATTGACAAGTTCCGGACCATCCGTGTGACCCGATGTCGTTGCATATTTTGTGCTACTTTCAGCCCTCACCCTACGCTCGTCGTGGTCAACTCTTGCTCTTATCACCTCTTCAACGTGGTCACCTTGTGCATGAGGTCCTATTTCGCCGTGTTTTATCCAATATAGTAGTCCTTGATAAATCCTTTCTCCAATAAGTGCTCACGAATAGTCTCGAGTGTCTCAAACATAAACATGTTCTTGCAACGAGTACAAGGACAATAGATATATTGTGTACCCCTTCTTCTTGCGTGTCGCTTCGCTTCTTCAACGAAACCCATGACCTTTTGGAAATATACAACAAGCATCACCACCCCCACCGAGTGTACATCCAAGATCGATCTTCCATCTTTCTATACACATGTATCGTAAATAAAGAAATAAATAATAATTAAAATCTAAGTCAAAATGGAATTATATGTTAAAAAGCAAAAGTAGTTATACAAAAATATTACATACTATAGTTACGTGTGTTTTAAAAGTTAATTACTCGTTAAAAAAAGATTTATGAATAAAACCTAGATTCCAAACTAGGTCTAGATCCGAAACTAGATCCCTACATATAAAAGCCTACAACCTATGATATGCATGAGGAGCACCGACCATGCCATTTTTAGGTAAAAAAGTGGATCCAAACCCTAGAAAAAGTAATCCTAAATAAAAGACTAAAACTATGGTTAAACACAAAAAAAATACATGGAACGATATTGATTTACCTCCTAGAACAATATCCTTCAAAAAAAAAAAACAGGTTCAAAACCTTCCCTCTTCTCTTTTGGCTTTTTCCGCCCGCCGTACACACGACTCGTCCGTGAGCTCGCGAAACGAGCTCTTGTCGGGAGGAAGGGAACGAATTTATACACCGTTGCCTTCAATAGCGGGCGAGAATGGCGTCACTCCGACGACGATATTACAGAACTCGGTAATAACGGACTAGGTGACGTCACCGGCGATCGCTATTGCGGGCTGCCCCGATAATACGGCCTCCGGTGACGTCATTGGTCGCCCAATATTATCGACTCACCCGAGTAATAGCGGACGACGAGTGACGTCACCAACGGCCGCTATTACTGGATGACCCCCATCCGTAATAGTGTTGCCTTTGATGATGTCATCTGCGCCCGCTATTGTTGGGGTTACTCGTAATAGCGTTACAACTCGATGACGCCAGCAATGGCACCCAACAATAGCGTTTTTTATGTGCCCGCTATTGCTGGAAAATGCCCCCTAATATTGCTGGCTCTTTTTATAGTAGTGAATCCTATCTTCTTTTGAACATAGAGATATTCATACGCTGCGCGCACACACACACACGAGTACTTACCTTATAGTCTTATAAACACATGCACGTACATCCTACCTCTACCGGTATTTTCGAAAACTGAGTTGGCTTGATCTTGAGTTCACGATGCCACCACAGGCGTTTGTCTATCAGACATCAACTACCACTAAAAGAATACTTAACCGCATAAACAATACTTGTGTCAGATATGAGATTGGAAACCAGATGAATTGGTTCCAACATAAAAAAACCTAACCATTACGAAGCAATTCCATCTTATGCATTGTGTATAGTCAGAAGACTTGATACACGAGGAGACGTTTAAGCTCCAATCGATATTTATTTTGACAGAATCTATGAAGACGATACTTCTTAAGACTTGTAACTTGGATAAAAACTCCGTCCGTTTCTTCAAATTAGTAGAAAAACAGGTTGTTTTGTGCATATTGGGTATTTTTTTAACGAAATATAGTAGGTGGATAGAAATTTGCAGTAAAATGAGTTATTGATGGAATCTTAAACTTGTTTTATGTAATACTTTTTAATAAAGAAAATTTACGAGGTGGGAGCGGTGCTGTTTTGCAAACAAAGAGGAGAAAACAAGTCGCCGATGGCACGAGGTAGCGTTTGTGCAATTTCGATTTTCGAAGGAGAAAACAACCTAGGTAAAAATTCAATCTGAACCAATCCGATGGTCCTTATTTAGCTTTGTATCTAATTCTAATAATAATAACTAAGACATACTACTCTTTTACTAAATTGTTGTCGCCGTTGACTTTTTTGTTAAGTTTGACCATTTGTCTTATTCAAATAAAGTTTAACAAATGTCATATATTTTGTTAGAATATATTTTATTACTAAAGAAACTTGAAATATAGCATATTACTTTTTGTATTTGAAGAAATTTTTTAAATAAGACGAATAATCAAACGCTACTGAAAAAATCAATGATGACAACAATTTAGTAGAGAAGGGAGCACTCCGTATGACTTTTTAATCAAATTTGCAGATCCACAAATCGTAAACGCTACGAGATATTTTCTTGCTATTGTTAAGCAATTTTTGGCCTAATAAAACAAATCGAACGGTCCAAAACCTCAAAATCCAAACCCCATCGTTTGGAGGCGACGCCCCTCCGCCTCTAATATGGGGAGCACGCGGCGAGCCGCCGCCGTCGCCTCGCCGGCATCGGACCTAGAGGTGGGTTTCGCGAAGCTGCAGGGCGAAGGCTTCGAGTACTACATGCAGACCTACTCCATCGTCCTCGGCCGCCACAGCCGCCGCCGGGACCGCTCCGGCGCCGTCGCCGCCGCTCCGCCGCCGGAGGCCGACGACGTGGACGTGGACCTCGGCAGCCTCGGCGGTGGCATGAATGTCTCCCGCCGCCACGCGCGCATCTTCTACGACTTCGCCCGGCGCCGCTTCGCGCTTGAGGTGTTCGGCAAGAACGGGTGCCTCGTCGAGGGCGTGCACCACCTCCCCGGCTCGCCCCCAGTCAAGCTCGACTCCCAGGACCTCCTCCAGATGGGGGACGCGCAGTTCTACTTCCTCCTCCCTCCCGCTCCGTCTTCGACGCCGGCACCGGGCGTCGCCCCTCCGCAGCCCTCCTCCGTGCTGCTCCGCCTCCTCCGTCCGATGACGACGAGGAGGGTGCGGAGGAGAGGGAGGGCTACGCGCTACGAGAAGAGGCCAAGGTGGTGGCTAAGCGTCCGAGGAACGGGAAATCTGGTATTGAAATCCTGCGCTTCTTGATGTCTATTCTCTTTTGGCTTGTGTCTGTTTGTTGAATGATATGGAATTACCGAATAAGATTATCCAATCAATTTGCACCGTTTCTCTATGATGGTACATTATTATCATTCTTGATGCTTTGGTCTTTATTTTGTGTACATTTTCCATAAGATGGTCTGTGGAAAGATCTATTCAATAGTAATTGGGCTGCATTGCATTACTGTCTTTTCGCTGTTATTGGCACGACTGTGATTGTGGGGAATTGGGAACTATTGGGTGGCGTTGTTGCGCTTGTGACAACTGGATCATGGTAGTGGATTGCTTACAATTAGTTCAGCATCCTCTTTGTTGAACAGGTAGGAATTCTTATCGAAGTGGATGTGCAGGAGATGGGGGAAAATAAGGGTTGAAATTGATCTTTTGTTTAGCATAAGCTCCTTTCGTCTAGAACTTTTACTTGTTTGGTAGTATATTGATGTTTGCTGCAACAATAGATGAGATGAGTAGTGGAATTGGTGTCTTTTGGTGCTATTGTGCTAAGTTTTCCCTCATTAAAATATTGGATTCAATCCTGTAAGACTCTAATTATATGGTGTAATGGAAGAAATATATTTCTGTGGTTCTCAGCTACATACCTCTAGTGCACATGTTTAAGGACATGTCATATCATTAGACAACAAAGCATGTAATAGCCTGATGGTTCTCCATGCATTTTTTTATTTAACCGAAATCTGTTTATGTGTTTTGAGTTTGGCTACTCAACAATTGGAAAAATTCTCTCTTGGTATTTGATATGTTCATACTTTGCTTATTCATATCTTGATTTCTTCATTGATCTGTTCGGACATATTTTACAGTAAATTGTCATATGCTTCCAATATACTTGCTAGTAACGTCTTACGGATCTGCTGTCTTAGATGCCTGTTTCTGATACTTGTGCATGAACGTAAGTCTCTTTTATTTGTGGGGCAAAATAAGAATTTATACCTCACTGCTGGTAGGCTTACATAGTTTTTCCAAAATGCATACATATTTGTCTTTCTGTTGCCTGCACTTTAAACATTTCAATATAGATTAATAATAAGATCATCCATTCATTTGAAGAAACCTAAAACTCTTATAACATGTATTTGTCCCTTAGTAATTTGGTTTGCAGCATTCTGCTTGCCTCCTTTGTCATGTGAAAGAGAGTTGAGAGCTCATCAAGTAATATATGGGTTTCCCATCTTTCTCTTCCTCTGCATCCCTCTCCACGCATGGACACAGCCGTTGCCTCCCTGCACTAGCCACCTCCATAGCTGCTCCCTAGTCAGACAAGGAAATGATTTCCCAAAAACATGTCTACTTATTTGCCAAATTTAGCGAAATTGCATGCCATTCTGTAGAAATAACTATTTATAAATTCCTTTTTATATTGCTTCAAATTATTGTCAAATAGTTGTGAGCATTTCTCATCCAGTAAACTTTTATTCTCTCCGGCAAGTTCAGATGCGTCAGGATCAAAATCTTTCAGGGATGCAGATAATCAGCTATTGCTTCAGTTGGAAGAGAAAGATGTCATCTCATCTGCTGCTACTGTATTGTCTGATCTCTGTGGACCTCAGGAATGGATTTCTATGAACAAGCTTCATGAAGTGGTAATTTTTTTTCTCAATATGAAGTATTGTTAGATATTATTTTTCTTGTTTCTTTCGTTTGTTAAAATCTGATGCCTACTGATGTTGCCAATCTCTTTACCTTTTTTCCACCATAGTACTATGCTGTACTGCATGTATTTTTTTTAAAAAAGGTGAACTACGGATCCCATTGACACCCCTACTGATGTTGCGAACTAAGCGATGATATAGGTTACATAATCAGAGAATCAGCCTCATGATTGAAACAAGTATTAAAAATTAATTTTCTAGAAGTTTGTTAACAAAATTACCCACAACATAATAAAATAGATAATACTTCTTCAAAATAACCTTTTTGGTTTTCCGGAGCAGCTTGATGCGAACTGAAAAAATTTAGCTAATTTACAAGATTTTGTGGAACAAATCTGATGAATTGATTTTGCATAATTTCTGTTTCCTTTGTACCCTTCTGGACATTTCTGACTAGCATTGCATTTGTTTTTAGATGTTTGAGAATTATGGCAATATATGGCACCACAGCAGGGTGAGAAAATATTTCACATCAGAAGACTTTCCAGATTGCGAAACTCTTGGTAGACCATGGCATGGACTTTCATTGCTGCTACGGAAGTTCCCTGAGCACTTTGTGATGAATATAAGGAAAGGTGGGGGGAAGAGCGCTGAGTTTGTCTCTTTGGTTTCACTACAAGATTAAGCGTGAATCCTTACACCATGAGTGTTGTACAGCTTGGAGAATCCTTTTGCTACATTTGTAAACAGTTCCCTTTTTTTTTAACACCAGTAAACAGTTCATTTAGCAGGTAGGCAGAATTTTATCAGTATAATTTGTTTTCTTTTCTTTGAAGTAGAATCATTGACCATAAGGAAAAAAGTGCCTCTGCATACTTATAAAAGAAATTGAAAACTGTTGTGAAACAACAGAATCAGCTTGGGTTAACACACTATTGATGCGCACACACGAGCACGGATGGATGAACACAGGGATAGGGAAATGGCTGGCTTTCTTCTCTTCTTATTAATCTCACAAGATTACAGTATACATGGAGAGCTCTCTTCTTCGTGTTCAAGACGCGGACCGAATGGTCCTATTTATACCCAGCCAAACCTAGTGACACTCTTGTAATTCAGCCCACATAGTACTGTAGCAATTTATCGTAGCCCATTGGATAAGAATGAGCAGTAAATTGCTCGGTTTCATAACACTCCCCTTGAGCGAATTACCGCGTCATGCCTATGCCTCGTTAAAAACTCCTTCAAAAACCCAGTGGGAAAAATGACAGGAGAAAAGAGTACATAGCATGCGCAAGCTGTGTTGCACCTGTTGCCTCGTTAAAAACCTTGCGTGAGAAAACCCGGTGGGAAAAACTCGCCAATGGAAAAAGAGTACAACAGTTGGTTGTCGGATCCGGTAGTCTTCGGGACTACGCAAGTGATCTACAGGATCACTCCCATGATCTTCGGGATCACGGGTACGGGCTAACCCTTTTGGTGATATTCGGGATCATGATTTTATTCTCCCCCGATCCTTGCAACTCTCTAAGTCGTCTTATGCCAATACCCCGAACGCATCTATAGAAGCTAGATGCTTGGTAGAGACTCGTGTGAATAAATCTGCAAGATTTTCACATGACTTAGTGTGCAGGATATTGATTTCATCGCTCTTCTAGAGCTCATGGGGGTAGAAGAACTTTGGAGCAATATGCTTCGTGTAATTGCTCTTCACATAGCCCATATGCATCCGTGCAACACGAGCAGCGTTATCCTCATAGATAACGGTGGGAGCACCGACGGTGTCCAAGCCGCATGACTTCCGGATGTGGCCAATCATCCGTCTCGACCAAGCACATTCTCGTGTGGCCTCATAGAGTGCAATGATCTCCGAGTGGTTGGTTGACGTGGCAACCAGGATCCGCTTCACGGACCGCCAAACAATGGCTGCACCACCACGAGAGAAACACGAAACCGGTTTGGGATATGGCATTATATGGGTCGGACATGTAGCCAACATCCACATACCCCACCATGGTCGGATCTTGGTTCTTCGAGAACCACAACCCAAGGTCCTGCGTACCTTGCGAGTGCCGGAGAATGGTCTTGACGCCAACCCAATGCCTTCTGGTTGGGGCAGCACTGCACCGGCCAACGGATCGACCGCGAATGTAATATCGAGCCTCGTGCAATTCACAAGGTACATCGGTGCTCCAATGGCGCTCAAGTAGGGAACTTCGGGTCCCAACATTTCCTCATTCTCCCCTTTGGGTCCGAACGGGTCCTTTTTCACATCAAGTGAACGGACCACCACGGGGGTTCTTAGAGGGTGGCATGTGCCCATATTAAACTTTTCAAGTACCCTCTTTGTGTAAGTAGACTGGTGCACAAACACTCCCCCGAGGGACGTGCTCGATCTACGAGGCCCAAGCAAAACTTGGTTTTACCCAAGTCCTTCATCTCAAACTCCGTCTTGAGGTAAGCCATAGCTTCCTCAATGTCCCCTGTGGTGTCAATGATATTCAAATCATCGACATAGACCGAGATGATGCACAATCCACTCCGGGATTTCTTTATTAACATACGAGGGCAATCATCATTGTTTGTGTAACATCTCTTCAGGAGATAGTTACTCAAACGGTTGAACCACGTCCTTCCGGATTGTTTTAACCCATATAGTCCACGCTACGAGCGCACACTTGTACATGTTGCGATTTGGATTCGGACCGGGGATCTTGAGTCCTTCGGGGACTCGCATATAAATTTCTGAATCCAGTGACCCATACAAGTATGTTGTCACGACATCCATCAACTGTATTTTGAGATTTAGATTAGCTGTCATAGATATCAAATATCGGAACGTGATCCCACTCGATGACGGGAGAGTATGTTTCATCATAATCGTTGCCGGGTCTCTGCGTGAACCCTTGTGCCACCAGCCTCGCTTTATATCTTACCACCTCATTATTTTCGTTCCTCTTCCGGAGGAACACCCATTTGCATCCCACAGGGATGACCTTTGGGGGTGTTGGGACTGTAGGCCCAAACACTCTTCTTTTATAAAGCGAGCGCAACTCGCCTCGATTGCTTGCTTTCCATTTATCCCAATCCGAGCGTCTTCGGCACTCTGCCATGGACTTTGGTTCCGGATCTGGATGCATTGAGCAAGCAATCTTTGAGGCAAAGTTCACATTCACAATGGTGGTCTTCTCGTTGAATAACTCTCCCGTGTGCACATAATTAGTGGAGATCTCATCCATATCCTCTAGCTCGTCGTGATTTCCCAAAACGACCAAGCTAGGGCGTTCCGATTTCCCGGTGCGTTTAAGCGCGCGTGATGCACTCGGAATTTCCATCTTCGGGATGGGGTACTTCAAGGACCATCCCAACTTCGAGGTTGGGTCGCCTCTTCGGGGGCTCCGTCTTCAGGACGGTGTCCTTCGGGGACATTCTCAACTTCGGGTTGAGCTTCTTCAACCGAATCCTAGAGCTGGACAAGTGGCTCGTGGTCGTGCCTCCGCGGACGTCTCCGTGGGGCTTTGTCCCGAGCACCGGAGGTCTCCCCTCTTCCTAGGACGGGGGGGTGACACCAGCAGTCGGTAGCCTTCGGGGCTATCCGCACTCTCTCCGGCGTATTTATCGCGGTATATGCGACATTGTCACTCCCTTGTGATCGGTGAAGGCATCTAGCAGCTTATTTGCAAGATTTTGCAAATTTATAATCCGCTGAACTTCCAGTTCAGCCTCGCTAGTGCGTGGGTCTAAGGAATGCATCCCGGTTGCATTCCATTCAATTTCCCGACATTCTTCAGGATGCCGGTCTCCCCTAATCGTTGGGAAATTATCCTCATCAAATATGCAATCAGCGTACCGAGCAGTATGAAGATCCCCAGTCATAGGCTCTAGGAATTTGATTATGGACGGCGTCTCATAACCAACATATATCCCCAACTTCCGGTTGGGTCCCATGGAAGTACGTCGAGGAGGTGGTATCGGCACATATATCGCACGACCGAATTTTCGCAGATAGGAAATACTTGGCACTTTCCCACGCACTAGCTGCAAGGGGGATGTCTCATTATATGCAGTTGGCCGGAGTTGGATAAGTGCCGCTGCATGCAGCACTCGCATGGCCTCAACAAGCTGGTTGGCAGCCGACAATTCCGCAACGAATGGACGAGCAATCCACTTTATCCTTTTGATCAAGGATTCAGCTAGGCCATTTTGGGTGTGGACATGTGGTACTGAATGCTCTACCTTAATACCCATAGCCATGCAATAACCATCAAAAGCTTTCGACTCGAACTCACCAGCATTATCCATACGAATGGATTGTATGCGGTTATCGGGAAATTTGCCTTTAATCCGATGATTTGAGCAATGAGCTTAGAGAATGCATGGTTGCTTGTGGACGGAAGGTCCACATGACTCCATCCGGTAGAAGCATCAATCACATGAAATACCCGAACGGTCCCGAGAGGGGCTGAATAGGTCCACATATGTCCCCTCGTATCCTTTGCAGGAAAACGGGTGACTTATCCCTAATCTTCGGGAGGGATGGCCTAGGGATGAACTTCCCCTTTGCACAGGCCGTGCAAATGAATTCTTCGAGATTCGGGAAGTTCTTTGGCTGAATTTCATGGCCAGCAGAATTGTTGATGATTCTTCTCATCATCCCCAACCCAGGGTGACCCAGCCTTTCATGCCATGACTTGAAGGCATTAGGGTCACGAAAGATTGTCTTCATCGCAACATATTCCTCGGCGGGTTTAATGTACATACGGTACAATCCCGATGGCGATGAAGGGAATTTTTCAACCACATGCTTTTGATATCCATCAAATTTTGTGATGAGCAAGTATTCAATACCGTGCTCGGTCTCGGTTTCCGGTGGAAATCGTTTGCTCGGATATCTTTAAAGCTCACAAGAGTACGCTTGGATTCTGGATAGAGGATAGCATTCCTCACAAGTATCCGCGTACCCATAGGAAAAACTAGTGTGGCACTTCCGGTGCCAACAATATGAGCATTGCTTCCGGCAATGGTCATAATATTTTCAGACTTCTTGGTTGAAGTGTGGAAATATCTAGTTTCCCTTAATATGGTATTGGTGGTTGCGCTGTCTATGAGACAACACTCCTCATCCACCACGGGACCCAGCCGAACCTGTATCAAATATCCTGGACATGATAAATAGAGATGCAGGAAATATAAACACATGAAATAATAACAACTACGGGAAGACTGTTTGTAAAGACTTCGACTTTACAACAGCTGCTCTTCGAGAGCATACTCATGACCCAGTGCTACTTCAGGAGCACTATTTACAACTATTGTTCTTCGAGAACCGTATGCTTTTCAGAGCACGACCCATAACCGCGGTTCTTCAGGAACCACAAGCTCTTCAGGAGCTTTATTACAGTACTTCCGGATCGTAACTAGAAGCATGCGGAACATTGCACTTGACATGGAGAGAATTACTCGAGGTCCCCGAATATGTCAAAGTCATCATCAAGAAGGACGTCTTCACCACTCGCAATGACCTTGTCATTGGCGTGAGCTTCGGGCTCGGTGGTGAAGTGGGACTCGAGCTCGCCCTCGTTCTTACTTCCGGAAGAACGACGACGGGCGTCAATCGGGTGTGCGGGGACGCAACGATTACTGAGACCAATGTCCCGAACGTCCGTATCCGTAACATGCATTCTTGCTCCCCCGGACGATTCACCCGTGACCTTCTTGTCACCTTTACCTCGGGGCTTACCCTTTCCTCTACCCTTGAATATACCACCCTTCCTACCCTTCCATTTCTTTCGGCCATGTTTCGGACCATCGAACTCCGGCAACATTGGCGTGTGCTTCGAGCACACCCATTGACCCAGTGGGTTGAGCACGGTGGTTCCGCATGAGAACCTCATTTTGTTGTTATGCAACCAATATGGTATGAGCGAGTTGAGAATATCTCGTATATTTTTGACACCTGTACTTGTTGTTGCGGAACGATATTGCCCGGGCGGAAGGTGTTCGGGGTTTCCTCAATCATCTCGGCGTACGTGATCTGCTGGCCACGGAGACGCAACATTGAGACGATTCGATGAATGGCAGAGTTGTATGCTGCCACGGACTTATAGTCTTGGAAGCGCAGGGTAATCCGAGTCATTCCGAGCACGTGGGAGTGCAATGGCCTATTGTTGGTCAAAGCGGTCCTTCAGGGATTCCCACAGTACCCGCGGATCCTCCTCGATCATATATTCAATTTTCAGGTCCGGGTGTATGTGATGACGCAGAAAATGCAAAGCCTTTGCACTATCGGCGTCATCAACCACAGCCTTTTCCTTGCCGACTTCGGGCTTGGCAATTGTATGACCGAGGCGCATGGATCTCGGGTTAATGACAATATCTTGAGCCCCGGTGAGGTAGTTGCTGCCATCTAAGGCAAGCTGGGTGAACTCCCTCTTTGCAATGTCCGACATGCATGCAATATCATGCGATTTACTTCGGGTAAATTATGCATGTAAATATTACAATTATACGGGTCATGAATATTCCCGAGAAAATTCCATGCATGTTAGTGAGCATAAATAATATTGCATAATTTAACACGGACAAAAGCAGGGTTAGATGTGGAAAACCGCAATTAAACACTTCGGGGTTTAATCCGCAAATTTCCATAGTCTAGGAAAATTAATTATGCGAATTAACCGAATTTTAGGGGGGGGGGTAAAACAAAAAGATAATAGAAACTGAAATTTTGGCCCAGCCCAATTCCTTTCCCCCTTTCCCTTTTTTTTTTTTGTTAGCGCGCGGGCCGGATCAATCGGGCGTCGAGGCGAGCTTGGTCCGTGGGCCGAAGGCCCATGGCTCCTCGGGCCCAGCCGCTCGGTCCGACCTACCCCGGATGGCTAGGGTTTACGGGTGCACGCGGCTTGGCCGCGAAAGGGCGGACCCCGTCCCTTGTCCATCCGGAAGCGGCGGTGCTCATCCGAGCATGAGGGCGAGGAGATGCGGTCCCGCCGGGGGCAGATCTCGGGGTCGCGCATGGGCGGCGCTATTGGCCGTATCCCGCGGCCGTGCATGCCTTGCGCGCGGGCATGGGCGGTGGCAAACTGCGCCCTGGCGGCGGCGACGGATGGGGCGGAGGCCTAGGCGGCGCCGGCCGGAGATGGCAGCTGCGCGTAGCGAGCAGGGCGTGAGTGCCCGCGACGGTTGGGATCTGCAGCCCTCGGCCGCTCGTGTCCGCGAGGCGAGGGCGGAGCCCGTGGTGGCGGGGCGGCCCGATGCGGTGTCGCGCGGGCCCGGGCTACGTGCGGGCTTGTGGCCGGGCGGAGGCAACGCACGGGCTCGCGGCCGGGCCGAGCGGCGCCGGCACGCGGCCGGACCGAGAGGCAAGGACTTGTGGCGACGCGTCCGGGCGGAGCCCGCAGCTATGTTGCCGACCGGATCCGGCGGTTCCCGCACGGGAGGAGGCCTGCCGCGGCGGATGGGGAGAGGGCCTAGATGGTGGGTGGCATGCGGCAGCGGTCCCCTGCGGTTTCATGTGGGCCTAGGCGGAGCGCGAGGCCGGGCAGCGCGCGTGCTCGTGGCCGGACGGCGTGGTGGTGCCCGAGGTGCGGGGCACGGGGCGCTTCCGGGCCCCGGCCAGGAGAAGGAGGCGGTGCTTCGGGGCCGCATGGCTCCGGTGTTCACCGCGGCTCTGGCGGTGGTGGCGGCACTTCGGGGCCGCGTTCCCACTTGTGGGGATCCCCTACCGGTTCCGTCCCGAGCTGCAGCCCGGGGACTCGTCTTGCTGCTCGCGCGGGGGTGCGACGACCACTCCACAGCGAGCAACGAGCGACGGAATCGCGGTACAACGACAGCACTTGCGTGGAGCTTCTTCATCCCCACGATGGTGCTCGGAACTCCCGTGACGGCCACGGACTCCCACCGTGACGACGCGCGTGGTGCGAGGCGGCCCGTCAACGGCGACAACACGTCGGTGCGTCAAACCGCAACACTTCGGGGTTGCGTGTGCTGCGAGCTCGAGAGCGTCTCGGCGGCTAGCCATGGTGCTTCAGGACCATTGGCTATAGGTGCTTGGTCTTCGAGGACAGCACACAGGTGTTGACGGTCCTTATGGTCCAATTTTACCGTCAACATGTTGCATCTTTTTGAATCAAACACCATCACCAAGAATAGACATAGGGATTATTTCTAACAAATTCCACTAGTCTTGGTGAAATTATGAATGCAGGTGCAATTCATATGAAAACGAGGGAAAACATGCACGAAACATGGACTTTGCAATCGACGGATTTTCCCCGGACTAAAGAATATAGTCCAAAAGCCCAAAACCACAAAACAGAGCCTCAACATCAAACCAAGCAAGTGGATTGGGCCGAGTACACGGCCAGAGGAAGGCACCGAGAGAAGAATCAAGCCCGGGGAGTCCGAGGCCGGTTCGGCCGAACCACCCTAGTGGGTTCGGCCGAACCGACAGTGGGCCCCCCGGCCCATCTTTCTCCGGCGGTTTGTCACCGACGTCCGGAGGTCGGTTCCACCTGCAATTAATGCCACCGACGTCCGGAACCGCCTCCAAGTTGCCGACCTTCCAAGGCTATAAATAAAGGGCTACACCCCCTCTCTCAAGACACCACCAACATCAAGATACAAGACAAAACTCTCATCCTTAGGCCAAGGGCCTCTTGTATTTTAGTAGAATAGGAGAGAGGGCAAGGAAGAGGAAGGAGTGTTCCTCCCTTTTGTAAAGTGGAGTAGTATTTCCTTTTCTTTTACCTTGGCGTATAAACACTCTTTTTTTGGTGATTTATACGTGGTGATCTACTTATCTATCGTGACATATCTTTGTGTTAGACGTAATTCTTGTTATACTTGTTTACGGGATCATCGCTTCGCAAGAAGTACTCTAGCTTTTCGAACTCGGTTCTAAGGCCGAGGCTAGAGTAGTGGTCAATAGCATAGACGTGGTGTCTAGGGCTGGAGATCGCCTTTGTTTGTCTGTGTGCCCCACGGTTTGTAGAGGTAGGTGGCAGGAAGTGACAGCCCTGTCATCCAAAGGAACCCTCCACGTTCGGGTACATAGTAGAGCTTTCGTAGACCGGAGTGGCTTGGCGAGACCAAGCCTAAGACGGTGCCCGAAGTAAACAAGTCTAGCTTGCGTTCGTCTACCATTAAAGGATAAATAGATAAGAGTCACCCTCTTGACCCTATTTTGCTTCGTTGTCTTGGTTGTCCTTGGGTAAACTAACCTTGTTGCAGAAATACTCCGTTCCCTCGCGGATATAAATACGATACCTTGGAATACTCCCGGGTGAAGTGCTACAACGGTATTCCGTGCGCTTGCGGATTTATTCGTGACGTAAGAAATACCAACAAGCATTTCCGGCGCCGTTGCCGGGGAACGGTTGTTATCTTTGTAACGAATCAGGTTTGCCCTCGTAATCTATCTTACTTACCGTTCTGTTTTTATTTTTTTCCTTACATTCAAAATTTCACAAAAACATATCATGGAGTCACACCCAACCATCCAATCTTTCTCCACTCCACGGGGTGAACTCTTAGAGCCACCATCATCATCACAACCTATTTCTTCACCTGGCTATGAGTTCTCCCCGATTACATTTCGATGATTAGAGGTTTATCCTTTTCGGGTTTTAAACATGAAAATCCTTATGAACACTTGCGAGAGTTTGAACATTTGTGTTCATGCCGATTGATCCATGGCATGACACAAGAAACATTGAAGTGGAAGTTGTTTCCCTTCTCTCTCAATGAGAAGGCGAAGCAATGGTACACTTACACCGCTAAGAGAGTGAACGGTGATTGGAAAGAATTGCGAGACAAATTTTGTCTAGCATTCTTCCCCGTATCTCGTATCACTTCTCTACGAGCGGAAATAATAGGCTTTCGACAAGAAGAAAAGGAAACCTTAAGTGCGTCATGGATTCGGTTCTGTTCTCTAACGGACTCCGGACCAGAATTATTGCTCCCCGAACCCGTTTTATTACAACACTTTTATTCGGGATTGAGCAACGATACCGCACTTTATCTTGACACGGCCGCGGGTGGATCTTTTTCTCATAAGACCATAGCGGAAGCACACGAACTTTTGGATCGAATTGTGGAAAACACACCTTTTTCCGCCGACTTACTCGTAGAGCCGGAGTCGGAAGATGAGGAACTCGTTGTGCAAGAGACACAACACTTGGTGCCCATGATGGAGCACCTAGCACTCGAGTCCTCATCTAACACAAGAACAATGATAGAGGAAGATGAACCTCTTGATTTCCCATTTGAGTTCAAGGAAGAAATTTTTGAAGATTTTGGAAACACCTTGAACTATTCCTATCAAAAGAAACCAGCACTCCCTGCACCAACCCCGAACCTATTGAAAAATCTCTTCTCTTAAAAATTGTTCGGAAGTTGACAGCAATTATGAGCGATGAATGGTTGATGGAAAACGAACTTTCTTCGGAAGTTCTTCAACTTGATCATCCTAGATCAACCATTCGTGGCTCAATTCGGGGAGTAATGGTACATGTTCTCTATAATCCTCTAGTAGGTGCCAACATCATGTCCGAATCTTTTGCCTCAACTTTATTTGGAAACGAGACATGGGCACCTTCCGACAAACTCCTTAAAACCCCACCGGGGCAATTTTTTGAGAGTTTGGGGATCATTAGAGATGTTTGCATTAAGCGTAATGAAGCGAGAGGTTTCCTTGGACTTTCACGTTTCGGAATCCTGGATTTCGATGTTTTGGTCGGTCATCCCATAGAAAAGCTTTTCTTAGGGATATCACCTTCAGGAACCTTAGACTTCACCCTCGGCAAGAAAACTTTTTCTCTTCCTATCATTCATGCACAAAACTCTTTTGCCGAGGAGCCGCTTGTGGAAGAAGAATGCACGGAGGAGGTTATGGCAATTTTTCCTCATGAAAACCCCGAATCATCCTTGGATGAAGATGCTCTTGATTTCATTTTAGAAGAGGATGATTCGGCGGAAACTTTTGAGCTGCCCGAAACTTTTACACCTACGCCACCTCCCGTAGAGCTCAAAACTCTTCCACCAGGCTTGCGCTACGTTTTTCTTCACGGAAATCCCGAAACCCCTGTCATCATAAGTGACAAGCTTTCGGAGGAGGAAACTGCAAAACTCTTAGCCGTGCTAGAAAAACATCACTCCGTTTTTGGGTACTCGCTTGGAGACCTCAAGGGAATCAGCCCCGCTCTTTGCACCCATCGCATTCCCATAGACCCCGATAGTACACCATCTAGGGAACCTCAAAGGAGGTTGAACAATGCGATGCGGGAGGTCGTTAAAAAGGAGGTCTTAAAACTTTTACATGCTGGCATTATCTATCCTGTTCCACACAGCGAGTGGGTGAGTCCAGTGCAGGTTGTACCCAAGAAAGGAGGAATGACGGTCGTCCATAATGACAAAAATGAGTTGATCCCTCAACGCACCGTCACGGGATGGAGGATGTGCATAGATTACCGAAAACTTAACAAGGCTACAAAGAAGGATCATTTTCCGCTGCCCTTCATCGATGAGATGTTGGAACGGCTGACAAACAATTCTTTCTTTTGTTTCCTTGATGGGTATTCAGGATATCATCAAATCCCCATCCATCCCGACGATCAAAGTAAAACCACTTTCACATGCCCCTATGGAACTTACGCCTATCGACGAATGTCTTTTGGGCTTTGCAATGCACCTGCTTCTTTTCAACGTTGCATGATGTCTATCTTTTCCGACATGATCGAAGAGATTATGGAAGTATTCATGGATGATTTCTCTGTTTATGGAAAAACCTTCGATCATTGTTTAGAAAATTTAGACAAAGTCTTGCAACGTTGTCAAGAAAATGATTTAGTGCTCAATTGGGAGAAATGCCATTTCGTGGTTAGAGAAGGCATAGTTCGGGGCATTTGATTTCTGAAAGGGGGATAGAGGTGGACAAAGCTAAATTAGAAGTTATAGAAAAGCTTCCACCTCCCGTGAATGTTAGGGGCATTCGCAGCTTTCTGGGACATGCGGGGTTCTATCGTCGTTTTATCAAAGATTTCTCTCAAATTGCTAGACCCCTTACAAATCTGCTTGTGAAGAATGCACCCTTTGAGTTTATCGATGAATGCATGACTCGCTTTCACTACCCTTAAGAATGCACTCATCTCGGCGCCAATTATCCAACCCCCGATTGGACGCTGCCTTTTGAGATAATGTGTGATGCTAGTGATTTTGTCTGTGGGGGCTGTTCTTGGCCAAACTAGAGATAAAAAGCATCATGCAATCTCCTATGCAAGCAAAACCTTGACCGGAGCTCGGTTAAATTACACTACCACCGAAAAAGAGCTCCTTGTCTGTTGTTTTTGCTTTTGATAAGTTTAGATCCTACTTGACTCGGAGCAAAAGTCATTGTTTACACCGATCATGCTGCTTTAAAGTTTTTGCTCAATAAGAAGGATGCTAAACCTCGTTTGATACGATGGGTTCTTCTACTCCAAGAGTTTGATGTAGAAATCCGTGATAAGAAAGGAGTAGAAAATTCCGTGGCGGATCATTTGTCGCGTATACAATTCACTAACCTGCAGGAATTACCCATCAATGATTTCCTACGCGATGACATGCTGCTCCTAGTGAGGGACTCACATCCATGGTACGCCGACATTGTGAACTTCATGGCAACGGGGTACGTACCACCTGGAAAGAGCAAGAAACGACTCATCTATGAGAGTCGCCGTCACTTATGGGAAGAGCCCTTCCTTTACCGTGTATCTGCGCCGATGGATTGCTAAGGCGATGTGTGCCCATACCCGAGAGCACACGAATCATTGAGAAGTGCCATGCATCGCCATACGGGGGACACTACGGCGTGTTTCGTACACAGGCCAAGATATGGCAAAGTGGCTTCTTTTGGCCAGCCATGTACGAAGACACAAAGGAATTTGTCGAGCGATGCCCGGAATGTCAAAAAGTTGGAGGCATCACGGCAAGAGATGCAATGCCCCTCAACTACAATTTACAAGTCGAGCTCTTCGACGTATGGGGCATTGACTTCATGGGACCGTTCACCAAGTCACATGACTGCGAATACATCTTGGTGGCGGTAGACTACGTATCTAAGTGGGTGGAAGCAATGCCTTGCAGGGCCGCAAATGCCAAGCATGCTCGCCGGATGTTCCACGAAATTATCTTCCCAAGGTTTGGAACACCGAAGCTAGTGATAAGCGACGGAGGGTCTCACTTCATTGATAAGACCTTCCGAAGCTTCCTAAGAGAACTTGGATCAAGTCATAATATCGCTACTCCATACCACCCTCAAACCAATGGGCAGGCCGAGACCTCAAACAAGCAAATCAAGCGGATCCTGCAAAAGACCGTAACAGAAATGGGGAAGGGATGGAAGGACAAGCTACCCGATGCACTATGGGCATACCGTACAGCATACAAGACACCCATAGGCATGTCCCCATACCAGCTCGTGTACGGGAAAACATGTCATTTACCCGTCGAGATGGAACACCGAGCGTATTGGGCCATCCGGAAATGGAACATGGACCTTAATGGTGCCGGACGCAAAAGAAAAATGGAGATAGCTGAGTTAGAAGAATGGAGAGACAAAGCTTACCACAACTCAGCTATATACAAAGAAAGGACAAAAAGGTGGCACGACAAAAAGATAAAGATAAAGGTATTTAAGGTTGGAGATAAGGTCTTGCTATTCAATTCACGGGTGAAACTCTTCGGGCATGGAAAATTAAGAAGTAAATGGGACGGACCATACACGGTTATTGACACCTCGTCACATGGAGCAATCACACTTCAAGACGACGAAGGTAAAATATTTAAGGTAAATGGTCAGCGCCTTAAAATTTATTTCGAGCCCGATAAAGATAAAGAATTTGATGTCATGCACTTGATTAATTTAAATTTTCTCTCATGATAGCTCTTTCTTATCTATATCCCGTAGTAGCTCTTTCCCCGAAATAATTTTAGCAAGCAATCAACCGTAGAAAAGAAGGGGACCGAGAGGGGCCCACTACAGTTCGGCCGAACCCCCTTGCTGGTTCGGCCGAACCAAGACAGACCCCAAACGGTCACTTTTTTCTTTCATCTTTTGTCTCCAACGGTCACAAGATCAAATCTCCCCGCTTAGTGCCTTCCATGCTGCGGGAAAAATCAAATTAATTCTTTCCATGCTTTTATCTATAAATGAAGGTGTTTTCTTTCATTTTTCCCTTGCACCTTTCTTCCACCTTGTCCATTTCGCACAAAAAAAAAAAGCTTTTGCCCAGCACCATGGACGAGCAGCATCCCAAGCCTCGACGTCTCCGTCACCACCAGCGAGCTTTGCCGCCAAGTCGGCCTCGAAGACATCCTTGATCATGTCTCCATTCCCAGCGAGCAAGCCTTGATGATCCATGATCTACCGCTCGCTATTGAACCTCCACCCACAGCAGCAAGAACACCCTCCAAGAGCTCTCCCGCTGCCGTGGCACCTCGCCAAAAGAAGGGGAAATCTACCCCCAAGAAGAAGAGCGCCGACGCCACCGACAACGCTCTCCCTCCCGGAGAGAAGTACGTCGGCACCCTCGCTACCAAGAGCGGGCAGGTGGTGCACCATCAATATGAGGGGCGCAACCTGCCTAGCCCCATCAAGAAGCCCGGCGAGAGGTTCAAGATCAAGGGAATCCGCGGTGGCGGAAAGCAGCTCATCCCGCCGCTCACCTCGGCGGAAAAGAGAGACGCCCGCGAATCCGTGGGCGACACTCCTCCTAAGAGGATAAGGAGGCGTCTCTCTCCCTCTCCCATCAAGAGGGCAGGGGGAATGTACGAAAGCGAGGAGGAGAAAACTCCTAAAAAAAGCCCCTACCAAATCCTCCTCGCTAAACACGTTGATCTCCGCGAAGCCCATGAACGCCTACGTGACAATGTCGCGGAGATCAAAGACGCTATTGAAGACTTGAAGGATGCCCGGGCGAGCCATCGCCGCAGCACCAACTCCAAGATCAAGCGTCTCTTCAAGGACGCGGGGAAGGAGGACGAATACGACGTTTAAAATGAACCTTCCCGCGTTCATCATTTCTCGCGAGCGCATTTAGTTTAATTTCCTTTTTTTTCATTTTTTCAATTCCTCAAAATTATAATGCGCCTGCTCTTTTAAATTTTTAATCATATTAGTGCTCCCCGGTCTTCCCTTACCGGTAGAGCAAGTTTTGTTTCGAAATATCTTTGTCTATTTTGAAGAAAACGAGGCAAAAAGGCAAGTGTGGGGGGACATCGCGGAAAGCAAAGACAAACACACGCGTAGCGCGCAGAAACATCACGAGGAAAACAACACAAACTCAACCTCGCGAAACAGAGCACCAGTGGGGCTCGAGCCAGCTTCGGCCGAACCCACAAGGGTGGTTCGGCCGAACCCCGGTAGGTCCCACTCAGCCCCCGCTTCCTCGTGGCACTTGAGTTTGTTTCCCACACTTCCTTTTCGCCTACTTTATTTGTCAAGTTCATTCCGAGACGCGAAAAACAATTACTAAAACTTGACCAACTAAAACTTGGGAAGATTTCTTTTGAATACCTTTTCCCAAGTCTCTCCCTAATGCTCTCATGATGATCTTGCACACTTTTTATTACTCGCTTCATCACCACTTGCCTCGTGAACAAATAATCAAATCCATAGGACCCATGTTTCTCTAGATTATTGGCAAGTGTGATATGGCTCGACGAAATGATCTTATGCTTAGCTTACCGAGTCCTTGGGAATTTTATTTCACAAAACAAAAATACCATGGCTTCATGCTCCTCTCTTGATACAAAAATGCCTACCAATGCCATATGATGATCATACCTTGCAAAACTTACATACATATGCTGCTTGTGATTGCAATGAGCTTTACCAAAATCGAGTGACCCTAGAGAGAAACTTGTCATGCTCTCTTGATCAAGATCACGTACACTCCACCAAAATAAAGACACTCCACCAAAAAAGGGCTGAACTCCTACACTGGGAGCTAGCACCCCACCAAAATAAAGACACTCCTCGTTTGCACCTCTTTTTACCTCTCTCTCTCTCTCTCAAATCACGCATAAACGAGACATGGCTATGTAAAAAAAAAAAAAAAAAAAAAAAAAAAAAAAGCTCACAAAGATGAGCAATGAAAAAAGAGAGAAGAAAAGAGATGCTCAAGCATAGAGCAAGAAAAGAAAAGAAAGAAAATAAAAAGATAGCCATGTCTCGAAAATGCAAAATAAAGAGAGGTCAATTGCAATAGGAGTTGTCACTTTTTCATATCCATACACACACGCACTTCTTGATCAAGGTTACATGACTTGGCTTCTCCATGGATCCTTTCTTTTGGCTTAGCAATATTTGTGATACAAGTATGCCTCTCTCATTCCCTACCGAGCTCCACATACAAGCCTAAGAAGTAGGAAAAAGAGAGGCAACACAATGCCTTGGGGAGGAAAACACTTTTTGAGCGATTCAAGAGAATCGAAGAGGAGCGGGAGTCATGTTGTTTATTTTCAAAACTTTCAAAAACCCAAGGTGCTTAGTGAGCAAAAGTATAGTAACTTGAGTCATGAGCTGTTCCACTTATCAATCATCCAAGAATGCATGTTAGCCACCGTCATGTTCACAAGTAAAACGGTGTGGCTTGTAATAACATGTGTGCAGGTCTCTAAGGGGAGAGATCTCTCAACTTACGCTCCCACCTTTACTCGAGGACGAGCAAAGAGCTAAGTGTGGGGGTCTTGTTGACGGTCCTTATGGTCCAATTTTACCGTCAACATGTTGCATCTTTTTGAATCAAACACCATCACCAAGAATAGACATAGGGATTATTTCTAACAAATTCCACTAGTCTTGGTGAAATTATGAATGCAGGTGCAATTCATATGAAAACAGGGGAAAACATGCACGAAACATGGACTTTGCAATCGACGGATTTTCCCGGACTAAAGAATATAGTCCAAAAGCCCAAAACCACAAAACAGAGCCTCAACATCAAACCAAGCAAGTGGATTGGGCCAGTACACAGCCAGAGGAAGGCACCGAGAGAAGAATCAAGCCCGGGGAGTCCGAGGCCGGTTCGGCCGAACCACCCTAGTGGGTTCGGCCGAACCGACGAGTGGGCCCCCCGGCCCATCTTTCTCTCGGCGGTTTGTCACCGACGTCCGGAGGTCGGTTCCACCTGCAATTAATGCCACCGACGTCCGGAACCGCCTCCAAGTTGCCGACCTTCCAAGGCTATAAATAAAGGGCTACACCCCCTCTCTCAAGACACCACCAACATCAAGATACAAGACAAAACTCTCATCCTTAGGCCAAGGGCCTCTTGTATTTTAGTAGAATAGGAGAGAGGGCAAGGAAGAGGAAGGAGTGTTCCTCCCTTTTGTAAAGTGGAGTAGTATTTCCTTTTCTTTTACCTTGGCGTATAAACACTCTTTTTTTGGTGATTTATACGTGGTGATCTACTTATCTATCGTGACATATCTTTGTGTTAGACGTAATTCTTGTTATACTTGTTTACGGGATCATCGCTTCGCAAGAAGTACTCTAGCTTTCCGAACTCGGTTCTAAGGCCGAGGCTAGAGTAGTGGTCAATAGCATAGACGTGGTGTCTAGGCCGGAGATCGCCTTTGTTTGCTGTGTGCCCCACGGTTTGTAGAGGTAGGTGGCGGGAAGTGACAGCCTTGTCATCCAAAGGAACCCTCCACGTTCGGGTACATAGTAGAGCTTTCGTAGACCGGAGTGGCTTGGCAGACCAAGCCTAAGACGGTGCCCGAAGTAAACAAGTCTAGCTTGCGTTCGTCTACCTTTAAAGGATAAATAGATAAGAGTCACCCTCTCGACCCTATTTTGCTTCGTTGTCTTGGTTGTCCTTGGGTAAACTAACCTTGTTGCAGAAATACTCCGTTCCTCGCGGATATAAATACGATACCTTGGAATACTCCCGGGTGAAGTGCTACAACGGTATTCCGTGCGCTTGCGGATTTATTCGTGACGTAAGAAATACCAACAACGGGTGAGCATCAACTTGTGATGCTAGGTGCTTGGTAGCACATGGATAAATGAAAGGAAGTATAGAAAAAGTTTTGATTAGTGCTAGCTTCGGGTAGCACTCGTTCCATAGCATTAGCCATAGCATGCAATCATGTTCTTGTTCATTTTTGCACTTACCATTATGCATCGATAGGTAGTTTTAGCACAGCTGAACTTTACCTTGTAGCTCGGTAGAGACTCGTGCTGATAATGTGTTGTGAAACAACGGAATCAGCTTGGGTTAACACACTATTGATGCGCACACACAGAGCACGGATGGATGAACACAGGGATAGGGAAATGGCTAGCTTTCTTCTCTTCTTATTAATCCGACAAGATTACGGTATACATGGAGAGCTCTCTTCTTCGTGTTCAAGACGTGGACCGAATGGTCCTATTTATACCCAGCCAAACCCGGTGGCACTCTTGTAATTGAGTGTTGGTATTTCTTACGTCACGAATGAATCCGCAAGCGCACGGAATACCGTTGTAGCACTTCACCCGGGAGTATTCCAAGGTATCGTATTTATATCCACGAGGGAACGGAGTATTTCTGCAACAAGGTTAGTTTACCCAAGGACAACCAAGACCACGTAGCAAAATAGGGTCGAGAGGGTGACTCTTATCTATTTATCCTTTAAAGGTAGACGAACGCAAGCTAGACTTGTTCACTTCGGGCACCGTCTTAGGCTTGGTCTCGCCAAGCCACTCCGGTCTACGAAAGCTCTACTATGTACCCGAACGTGGAGGGTTCCTTTGGATGACAGGGCTGTCACTTCCTGCCACCTACCTCTACAAACCGTGGGGCACACAGCAAACAAAGGCGATCTCCAGCTCTAGACACCACGTCTATGCTATTGACCACTACTCTAGCCTCGGCCTAGAACCGAGTTCGAAAGCTAGAGCACTTCTTGCGAAGCGATGATCCCGTAAACAAGTATAACAAGAATTACGTCTAACACAAAGATATGTCACGATAGATAAGTAGATCACCACGTATAAATCACCAAAAAGAGTGTTTACACGCCAAGGTAAAAGAAAAGGAAATACTACTCCACTTTAAAAGGGAGGAACACTCCTTCCTCTTCCTTGCCCTCTCTCCTATTCTACTAAAATACAAGAGGCCCTTGGCCTAAGGATGAGAGTTTTGTCTTGTATCTTGATGTTGGTGGTGTGTTGAGAGAGGGGGTGTAGCCCTTTATTTATAGCCTTGGAAGGTCGGTTTGGGGGTCTCCACCGCCTTAATGCATTGAATGCAGGTGGAACCGACATCGGGAAGGCGGTAGCTGCCGGCAGGCCAAAACCGGGCCCTGTTGGGCATCGTAGCGGTTCGGCCGAACCCATCGTAGCGGTTCGGCCGAACCCCCATTGGCCCCTATGGCCTTGGGCTTTGGTCGAGGGGTCCTCCTTGATGTCTTGTTCAATGATCCTCATGCATGGGCCCAAGTTGGTTGAGTTTTGTATGACTTTTGATCCATATCTTGTCGGGCTGCCGATGCTGAATTCTCGGAGTGATAAGTTGTGGGCTTCTTGATGTGTTTTCCCTTCTTTTGATATGAAATGCACCTGCACTCATAATTTCACCAAGACTAGTGGAATTTGTTAGGAATAAACCCTATGTCTACTTTTGGTGATAGCTAGGTTCCGAAAGGTGCATAAAGTTGACGGTAAAAAATGGATCGTAAGGACCGTCAACAAGATCCCCCACACTTAGCTCTTTGCTCGTCCTCGAGTAAAGCTTGTGAGCATAAGGCGGGAGCATACTTCTCATGGTATGATGCTAGCATACAAGTTATTCCAAGCCATACCTGCACCTGTGAACTTTGATGTGTCTACCATGTAATCTTGGGCGGTTGAGGAATGGAACGGTCGTGATTCGAGTCATCGTAGCCACCTCTCGCTGAGTCACTTGGTTTTTTTTTTTTTTTTTTTTGAATAATTTTCAAAAGTGAAAACATAGCTCATACTCCTCGAATGATCACTCTCAAATCGCTCAATGTGTATGATTCCTCACCGGACATTGGAATTGCCTCTTTTCATCCTACTTCTACAAAAGGCTTTATGTGGAGCTTGGTAGGGAATGAAAGAGAGGCATACTCACATCACATATTTTGCTGAACCAAAAGAGTGGATCCATGGAGAATGCAAGTCATACAATCCTGATCAAGATGTGCGTGTGTGTATGATGGTAGCGAGGTGGAAAGCATACTCCTTTTTGTATTCCTTCTCTCTCTCTTTTTTTTTTTTTCAGATTTTTGAGGAGGACATGGCTAGCATTTTTTTTTTTAACATTATCCCTCTTTTCTTTTTTTTTTTTTCAACATGCTCTACTTTTGTATGAGCAGGGATTATTCTTTCTTTTGCATAGCCATGTCTCCGATGATAACTTGAGAGAGAAGGGTAATAATGTGGAGTATTTATTTTGGTGGATGGATGGGCGTATTGCTTAACTTCCAGTGTAGAAGTTTAGCATGTGAGGTGGAGTGTATGTGATCTTGATCATGAGAGTATAACAAGCTTCTCACTAGGGTCACACAATTTTGATAAAGCTCAATGCAATGACAAGCAGCATATGTGTGTAGGTTTTGCAATGTGATCAACATATGGCTTTGGTGGGAATATAGGATCATTGAGGAGCATGAAGCTATAAATTTTAATTTTTTTTTTTTTCAAGATAAATACCCAAGCACTCTATGCAGGAGGAGCAAGATTCATCTCATCCAACCATATCACATTCGCCAACAACTTAGATAAACACGGGTTACTATGAGATTGGTGTTCACAAGCAGCGAGTAGATGATGCGAGGAATAAAGAGTATGCAGGCCAACCAACTAGAAGCATGTAAGTTGAGGGACCAAACAACGTTCATTTTATTCTTGAGTTAAATTTTAGTGATTGGCTTAAAAGGTTGTTTTAACTCATGAATTGGAGAGATAGAGTAGTGGGGTAGAATGCGCAAACCATCGCCTTGGGTGAAGTGGAGGCCAAGTGGACCATAGGATATTTGATCGAACCAAAGGTTCGGCCAAACCTTACTTTCTTGTCCCGATGGCTCCACCTTCTTTTGTGTCGATCGGTGCGATGTTGTGCATCGTGTTGGTGGGGGAGATCTCAAATGTGTGCGTGATGAAGAACTCAAGAGATCTCCCCCACACTTGTTCTTGTAGCTGCTTTATTTATTCAAAACAAACAAAAACAAAGCGAAGACAAAGAGGACTCTACCGGGGTTAAAGACCGGGGAGCCTAGATTTATTAAATTAAACTCTAGGTGCCTTATGTGTTTGAAACAAAAGAGAGATGAAGCACCTTACTTATTATTTCTTTTTCAAGTGTTATTCGATTTTTCATTTTATAATTTTTATTTTATTTTGACATTTTCAAGGTGGAAGAAAAAGGATGCAAGTTGCGATACAAGTTACCTTTGTGGGGGAGGGAACCTCCCCCACACTTGTTCTTTTGCTCATGGCGTTTGATTTGGGGTTGAACCCAATGTGATTGTGGAAGGCCTTTGTGCGGTGTGGCTGTGATGTTGGTGCAATGTTTTGGTGGGGAGATCTCGAACATGTGCGTGATGAAAACTCGAGAGATCTCCCCCACACTTGTTCTCTCGCTCCCGAGAATCCTGCCAAAAATACTACTCCTACAAGTAATTTCCATCCAACTTGGAGAGGCATGGTTAGTTCTCGGAGCACATACAAACAAGGTCCCAGGTTAGATGACCGGTCCTCATTTGTACAGCCGAGGAAGAAAAAGCACAAGCATGTCATATGGACTATGTTTGAGTGCGACCATGGGCAAGATAATCCTCGTTGATAAAAACAACTTTAGGGCTTAGTGATATGGAAATTTGAAGCAGTGTAAGCCCCAACTCTAGGAGTGATATGATAAAACAACGAGGTGCACTCAAGAAGTCCTAATTGCTTGGAAAGTTCTTAACCATTCATGCATTGCATAGGAGGGATTTTGATATTGTTAACCATGGCAAGAGGATTCTAAGCTCTTTCCTCATAAAGATATGTCTATGATTGCTCTAAGGAACACAAGTCATGACAAGCCAACCATGCATCAAGCACAAGAAGGAATATGATTCATTGCCAATGAGCATGCTTGTGAAGATCGGGAGTTTGTAGGCTCAAAGTTTGATAAGCAATGCTTATGAAAGCCTAGTAGATAGCAAGGATGTATGCATGAAGGGTGATACTCCCTATGGGAGAACCAAAGGGTAGTACCATTGCCTAACTACTACAAGGATGCATGGAAAATCATGTGGTAAGTAGGTGGGAGCCATACTCATCCACACGAATAAAAACCATATCACCCTTGGGCTTCCAATTATTAGCAAAGAATGTGGTCATACCTTTGTTGTGCAGAGATATCAAATTGAAGTTGTAGGCTTGTTCCTTCATTTCGCACACCACAACAAGGTTGGTGTCGAAAAGGAGTCTTGACGTGTTGTTTTCATCAAGGTCCTCCTCCATGGGATCTTCGTGAGGCTCTTCACGCAAACCTTCTCACATTAGGCATGAGCTCAATGGAGGGGGACGAGTATGTGTCACGTCGGGGGTGACTTGTGTTTGAACTTGTCGCCTTCTTCAATGTGTTGATGAGCTGATTATTGTCCTTTTTCCTGGCTGCACATAAGAGCAATAACACAAAAGCGAACTCGAGCACGGGTTACGTTAGTGAAAACCAAATGGATTTCCCGTCGGTTGCCTTTGCAAGGATGTCCTTTTTTTTTCGCAACTCAATTTATTGAACAAATAAAAAAGAAGAGAAAGAGAAATCTTTTTCTTAACTTCAAGACAAAAAGCCAAAAGGGTTTGTCTCAAAATTGTTTTTCTTTGAGAATAATTTTTGACATAAAAAAGAAGAGTTGGAGACGATCGAAGATCAAAGAAGTTTATTTTCGAAAGACTCCAACTATGAAAATAAGAAAACCAAAGAAAAAAGAAAATCTTTTTCTTAAACTTGAGACAAAATATCATGAAAAATTGGGAAAATGTGAGAGCAAGAATTTTGTTTTAAGGGTTCTTGAATGCGGAAGGGATGAAATTGAAGAATTCAAACACCCTTGCATCCAAAAAGAAATGAAGTTCAACTTGGTCAACAACCCCACAATGGCTATATGCTTAAAGTCAAGGGGGCTGTGCCAAAATTCCATTAAAACTTTTGCTCAAAGCATTTTCCAAAAGGTTGGTTCAAGTTAAATTTTACCAAACTTATTCTCTCAGATTTTTTTTTTTCAAGGAGAAAAAAGAACAAAATAAGAGTTTGGAGAATGATTCCAACAAGGAGGGAATTTATTTTGGAAAAACTCCAATTATTTAAATGGAAAAACCAAAAGGAGAAAGAAACAAAATCTTTTCTTTTCTTGAACTTGGGGCAAACAATTAAAATTCTCGGGAAGTGCAAGAGTAAGAATTTTGGAGAAAGAGTGCTTGAGTGGAATGTAAGTGAAGGCACGAAGCACTCTTTTTGGTTAACAACCCCATGATGGCTATGTGTTAGAGAGCCGGAGGGAGTTGTGCCCAAAATTCCTCCAAAATTTTGCTCAAAGCATTTTCCATAAAAAGATTGCCTCAAACTCATTTTCTAAAATAGAGTTTTTTTTTTTAATGCAAAAAGGTTTGAAGAATCCCAAAATGGTTTGGAACAATTCAAACATGCAGAAAGCAAATATGCAAGGAATGCGGTGTCTAGTGGGAAAACAAACATGCATGTGAAAAACAAATGATTTGCATTTTTTTTTATTATTTTTTTCATATGTAAATCAGAAAAATCCGAATATGCATGTTGAGGAGAAATCAAATATGGAGGAAACAAATATGAGATAACTACCGATTATCCTATCGGCAAGGGCATCATCATTTTAAGTCCGATGAGCAAGACTTTTCTCCATCATCATGATTTGTCAATAAAGTCCCGGAGAAGGACCTGCAAGGTTAGTGCCAACAATATACAAGCACGATATTTGCAATATTTATGATAAACAAAAGCATCTACAACCATCCTAAAGAACATATAGCAAAACAAGGGACCAAGGTGGTTGTGGGCAGCAGAAGTGGTGTTGGCACTAACAGGCATTGACCCTAGAGATTCATGATGTGAGCATGTGTCATATGGTTGTTCAAAGAAGAAGCTCCTATGCTCATTCAAAGATTCCTCTTTAGATTCTAGAGTCGATGCCTCATGAAATTCCATGGCCCAAGGTTTGTTTTCAAAAAGTTCTTGATCATCATCAAGAACGGTGCGTGAAAGGCCGGAGGGAAAAGGCTCAAATGGTGAAGAGGACCATTTGGGTTCATAGGCATAAAAGGTTTCGTCAAACTCATCCTCTTCATGGGTGGAAAACTTTGCATCCTCATATAATGAAGGCTCGAGCAATTGGGTTCGGGATACGAACTTCACTTGCTCAAGTGGTTCATGATTGTGATGAGGATTCTCCAAAGGATTTTGAGTGGTGGTGGTGGTGAAAACGGTTTTCCCATGATTTTCCGTCATATCCTCCTTATGAAAAGGGTTTTTAGGAGGATCGGGAGGAGAAGGAGGTGGCGTCTTTACCCATGTGTAATTCGAGGTGTTTCCAAAATTTTCAAAAATTTCTTCCTCGAACTCAAAAGGGAACTCAAGAGGTTCATCTTCCTCTATCATTGCTCTTGTGTTAGATGAGGACTCGAGTGTTGGGTCTACCATTGTAGGCCCCAATTGTTGTGTTTCTTGCACAACGAGTTCCTCATCTTTTGACTCCGGCTCAACTGGTAAATCAGCGGAAAAAGGTGTGTTTTCTGCAATTCGATCCAAAAGCTCGTGTGCTTCCGCTATGGTATTATGAGAAAAAGATCCACCCGCGGCCGTGTCAAGATAAAGTGCGGTGTTGCTGCTCAATCCCGAATAAAAGTGTTGCAATAAAACTGGTTCGGGGAGCAACAATTCTGGTCCGGAGTCCGTTAATGAATAGAACCGGATCCATGACGCACTTAAGGTTTCCTCTTCTTCTTGCCGAAAGTTGATTATTTCCGCTCTTAGAGAAGTGATACGAGATACGGGGAAGAATGCTAGACAAAATTTTTCTCGCAATTCCTTCCAATCACCGTTCACTCTCTTAGCGGTGTAAGTGTACCATTGCTTCGCCTTCTCATTGAGAGAGAAGGGAAACAACTTCCACTTCAAAGTTTCTTGTGTCATGCCATGGATCAATCGGCATGAACACAAATGTTCAAACTCTCGCAAGTGTTCATAAGGATTTTCATGTTTAAAACCCGAAAAGGATAAACCTCTAATCATCGAAATGTAATCGGGGGGAACTCATAGCCAGGTGAAGAAATAGGTTGTGATGATGATGGTGGCTCTAAGAGTTCACCCCGTGGAGTGGAGAAAGATTGGATGGTTGGGTGTGACTCCATGATATGTTTTTGTGAAATTTTGAATGTAAGGAAAAAAATAAAAACAGAACGGTAAGTAAGATAGATTACGAGGGCAAACCTGATTCGTTACAAAGATAACAACCGTTCCCGGCAACGGCGCCGGAAATGCTTGTTGGTATTTCTTACGTCACGAATGAATCCGCAAGCGCACGGAATACCGTTGTAGCACTTCACCCGGGAGTATTCCAAGGTATCGTATTTATATCCGCAGGGAACGGAGTATTTCTGCAACAAGGTTAGTTTACCCAAGGACAACCAAGACCACGTAGCAAAATAGGGTCGAGAGGGTGACTCTTATCTATTTATCCTTTAAAGGTAGACGAACGCAAGCTAGACTTGTTCACTTCGGGCACCGTCTTAGGCTTGGTCTCGCCAAGCCACTCCGGTCTACGAAAGCTCTACTATGTACCCGAACGTGGAGGGTTCCTTTGGATGACAGGGCTGTCACTTCCTGCCACCTACCTCTACAAACCGTGGGGCACACAGCAAACAAAGGCGATCTCCAGCCTAGACACCACGTCTATGCTATTGACCACTACTCTAGCCTCGGCCTAGAACCGAGTTCGGAAAGCTAGAGCACTTCTTGCGAAGCGATGATCCCGTAAACAAGTATAACAAGAATTACGTCTAACACAAAGATATGTCACGATAGATAAGTAGATCACCACGTATAAATCACCAAAAAGAGTGTTTACACGCCAAGGTAAAAGAAAAGGAAATACTACTCCACTTTAAAAGGGAGGAACACTCCTTCCTCTTCCTTGCCCTCTCTCCTATTCTACTAAAATACAAGAGGCCCTTGGCCTAAGGATGAGAGTTTTGTCTTGTATCTTGATGTTGGTGGTGTGTTGAGAGAGGGGGTGTAGCCCTTTATTTATAGCCTTGGAAGGTCGGTTTGGGGGTCTCCACCGCCTTAATGCATTGAATGCAGGTGGAACCGACATCGGGAAGGCGGTAGCTGCCGGCAGGCCAAAGCCGGGCCCTGTTGGGCATCTGTAGCGGTTCGGCCGAACCCATCGTAGCGGTTCGGCCGAACCCCATTGGCCCCTATGGCCTTGGGCTTTGGTCGAGGGTCCTCCTTGATGTCTTGTTCAATGATCCTCATGCATGGGCCCAAGTTGGTTGAGTTTTGTATGACTTTTGATCCATATCTTGTCGGGCTGCCGATGCTGAATTCTCGGAGTGATAAGTTGTGGGCTTCTTGATGTGTTTTCCCTTCTTTTGATATGAAATGCACCTGCACTCATAATTTCACCAAGACTAGTGGAATTTGTTAGGAATAAACCCTATGTCTACTTTTGGTGATAGCTAGGTTCCGAAAGGTGCATAAAGTTGACGGTAAAAAATGGATCGTAAGGACCGTCAACATTGAGCCCACATAGTACTCGTAGCCCATTCATTCTTAAATTTACTCGTGTGCACCAAATCATAAATGCTTGTACCAGATCAGCAATGCATCCCCGCTATCTGTAGCCCATTGGATAAGAAGGAGCAATAAATTGCTCGGCTTCATACCAAGAACATAGATTATTGGTACTTGATCCGCTATTGCCTCCGTGTGTGATCCGTATGATTGGGTGGGAGTAGCATCGCGGTGGGTGCCGACTCAGGTCATCGGTGCTACATTTTTTTATTACGGGATTATATTAAATTACAAAAAAAGGAGAGTACAGCGTCACCTTGCTTACAACAATGCATCATAGCAACACATGCTAACCCGTGCACTAAACCAAGGACTTGCGTGAGGCGGAAATCTAGTAAGCACCGTAGGACGTGAAGATCGTTGCCACAGCTCTAGTGGCATCGGGGTCGGAAGACAGCTCGACGAAGGGGCCTCCATTGCATCCGAAGAGGTAGGGGTAGGAGTAAAGATTCCGACGTTAGTGTTCTCGTCCATGAACGAGATATGTTTGAATTGGCATCGAGTCCCAAGGTGAATGGAGCTAAGCTTCCTTTCTTCAAAATGAGTTCCTCTTAGCGATGGGGCATGAGTGCTGTAGGGCGGTGCTGAGGACACTAGTGGGCCACGATCAGGTGGGCCCAGAGCCTGGCTTTTGGACATTTCGACTAACATTGCATTTGTTTTTAGATGTTTGAGAATTATGGCAATATATGGCACCACAAGCAGGGTGAGAAAATATTTCACACTTTCCGGATAGCGAAACTCTTGGTAGACCATGGCATGGACTTTCATTGCTGCTACGGAAGTTCCTGGAGCATTTGTGATGAATGGAAAGGTGGGGGAAGAGCGCTGAGTTTGTCTCTTTGGTTTCACTACAAGATTAAGCGTGAATGCTTACTCCATGAGTATTGTACAGCTTGGAGAATCCTTTTGCTACATTTGTACAGTTCTCTTTTTTAACACCAGTAAACAATTCATTTAGCAGGTAGGCAGAATTTTATCAGTATAATTTGTTTTCGTTTCATTCATAGTTTAGTAGAATCGGTGACCATAAGGAAAAAAAATGCCTCTCGCATATTCACAAAAGAAATTAAAACGCAGAGATTTTTGGTACTTGATCGGCTATTGCCTCCATGTGTGATCTGTATGCTTGGGCGGGAGTAGCATCGCGGTGGGTGCTAGCTGAGGTCATGGCCGCTACATTTAAGGGATTATATTAAATTACATAAAAGGAGAGTACAAAGTCACCTTGCTTACAATTACAACATCGCATCACAGACAACAGACGCGAAAGTCTAACCCTAACCCATGCACTAAACCAAGGATCCGCATGAGGCCAAAATCTAGTAAACATTGTACGATGTGAAGATTGTTGCCACAACTCCGGTGGCATCAATGTCGAAAGAGGGCTGGACCAAGGGACCTCCGTTGCATACGAGGAGGTAGGGGTAGGAGCAAGATTTGGGTTCGTCGTCGGTGAACGAGATATGCCCGAACCGCCATCGAGACGTAGATGCGTGGGATTGTTGGTTCCAAGGTGAGTAGAGCTAAGCTTCCTTTCTTCGAGACTAGTTGCTCTTGGCGATGGAGCATGAGTGCTAAAGGGCGGTGCCGAGGCCAACGAGTGGTCTTTGAGCGGTAAGGCTGAATCCTCACGGGCCTAGGGCTATGGGCTCATCGCCGTAGGCCTAGCATCCATTGGCCTCTTGGGAGGGGGGGGGTGATCTCCTTCTGCCGGCGCCGACTCCGAGGAGCGCCCAACTTTCCCCGATCCGAGCGACGTGGTGGCGAAACCGGCAACGTCGGATTGTGGTGGGACAACCGAAGACGGGGAGGATGGGGAGTTGAGAGCCGACGTGGAGGGGTGGAGGTGGCTGGTGAGCAGAATTCAACTAGGGGGTTAGCGGATCCGCCGAGAAGAGGTAAGATAGAGGCCGGATCTCGGGGTTTCCTCTGCCGGATCTAATCTAGAAAGGCCTGGGGGTAAATATTAGCGACACCACGTGGCAGGGACTATCTCTCTTAAACACAAAGTTAGTGTTGTACCCGACAAGGGCCAATGGGACCCACACTCGGCCCACAGGAGGCAAACTTTATCCCCGCTAGTACAAGGCGAGCACCGCCCACGCTCGACCCCAACGGAAGGGGTCGAGGGCATCGCGCCTCATTTGACCCCCGCTAGCACGGTTGGTCGTGTCGTGTCCCACCCCGGAACCCTAAAAGGGTCAAAAGGCATGCGCAGACCAAGGGAACAGTACTCCACCTTCCTTTATTACTCCAGCCGTCCGAGCACGCACGGTGGCGCCACCCGCTCGGAGCCCATCCTTGCCGGCCCCCATGTGAGAGGTGTCGGCGATGGGACGGTGTGCAACGAGTGACACAATAGGTGGAGTTAAGGGAAAGAGATCTCGTATCCGTCCCATTAATGAGCTCGGGGCCCAAACCCACGGGCATCCGGCCAACCGCTACGCGACAGGGCCACCTATGGTGGCGGCACTCGACCCCGAGCCCCCTCGGACTCGAGCGAGGCGGAAAACTCATTGACATCTATGTGTCTCTAAAAGGTTATGGGAATACGCGCAACTTTAGTGACGGGAGGTTAAATCTCCGAGCCACCCTATGGAAACACCATCATACCCTATCTAACGGGACGTTGCTAGGCATTGTGCACCTGTCCAACCGTGCCGGTCGGAGCAAGGACACGGACCAACCAAGCGAGCGTCCGGACAATGCCACCGTAAAGGCGACAGTAGGATGGGACCCACCTGGAGCCCCAAAGGCGACGCTACCAAGATGAAGGCATGTAGCCGCACCGCCTCTCTCTCTCGCTCTCTCCCTCTCTCTCTCTATCTCTCTGCATGTAACATGGCCCAACCCCTTAAAATATAAATTTGAGGCCTTCTTCTTCCTTAGACAAGTGTTCCAATAAGAAACAACACAACCCCCACACACACATTTGAGACTTGGAGCTTTCTCCTCTCTCATCTCAATTGTACATCTCGTGAGTAACACGAGCAGAGCCATGCTACATTGAACGTAGGGATTCATCCCAAACTAATATACATCCTTGTGTCTCTCTCATGTCCGCCTCTCACAAACCATCCAACCTTAAGCGTGCAACTCCCGTACGAAAAAATTTACTAGTTGTATAAGTTCGTAACAACGACAATATGGATCCGGTGGTAGCCGACCGGAGGGCTTGGCATGGTGGTGCAATGGAGCTCTTCATGGTAGTGAGGAGAAGGCCTCGGGCGGTTAGCGGAGTGGGAGAGGGGGATGAGTAGCGAAGTCCTATATATACCTTATTCAAGCTCACCTCCGGCTCCGGTGGGGCTCCAATGAACTAAAGACCACCGGCGACGAGGAGAGTCCCGAGGATGGTGACCTGCAAAGGGAGGGAGGAGTGGCGGTCCTTGGCCCAATACCGGATAACAAGAAGGACTATTTATACTAAACCATGCTAGATCGACGAGAGGGGAGGGCTTCCTTCTCCATCTCGCCACCGGCAAGGTCGCTGGAGGGAGGGAGGGGGAGGGGGGGGTTGATATGCACATGCTTATGCAACACGTGAAGCAAGTTGTGTAGCCCGATCTTCTCGTAGGATCCACAAACTTGATAAGTTTTCGCTACGTGACCTTGTGAAGACGTAGTGCACCATGAGGCTGCCACGCATTGAACTATCGAAACAATCATCCTTCCACGTACCGACGAAACGACCCACGCAATCACGCCCTATAGACATGAAGGCACGAATCGGGTGAGGAATCGAAAGAACAAGTTGTGTTAGCTTCTCAAGACTCACGCATAAACAAAACTCAACAAATTTGTCTATGCCGAATTCGAACAATGAATATTATTCTCTTTCATTATCTATTACAATATATATATAGGATAATTCCATTCTACTCTCGGGTGTAGTTACTCCCACGTCAAAAAAACCACCTCGGGTATGTGTACATACCCATTTATCATTTTGAGTATGTACACATACATAAAAAAATAATTTTCAAAATGATAACCATGAAAAAAATTATGTAAAAATATTATATTTATGCACCTTGTTATATATTGTATTTCCTACATATATAAAGGAGTATGTACATGTACTTGATTTAACCTCCAATAAAAAAGAAGTATGTATACATACCACTTTTAAAATTCAAGTATGTGTACATACTTTATTTAGAAACCACAAGTATGAAAAGATACCCTCTAATTTATAAGATACACACATGGGAGTAATTACACCTAGGAGTGAATGTTAGGAGGCGCATACATTAGTGGATTTTCATGGCTGTTTTGCGTCTTTTCAGCTCCTCACAGGAGTTATTAAAATGATCATAACTCTTTATTGGGGAGTCCAAATAATGAGTCGTTTGATGGGTTGGAAAGTAGACTTGAAGACGCTTCCATCCACATATAGCAAACTGTCTAACTCTTAGCATTATGTCTGTGGTGAATGCTTGGAATTCGTACCATGTGTCAGTCATCTAGCTTCCAGTTGCATTACCATGCAAAGGTGTTGAACTACCATTTTATTCATGCACACCACATGCTTCATGGTTCAGATGTCTAGAGGCTTGAATCCATCTTCATCCCATGCTGGTTCATATATTCCATCTTTCCTAAGGACATTGGAACAAGAACTCAAAAATTGATTATTAAACATAAGGTTAGCGTTCACCCGAGAATGAATTTCCTTCTCCAACTGTTTAGGTCAACTCCTTGTAACTCGGACCAACTATATCAAGTGTAGTTTCATTTGGAGATGAGTGAATGCTAGGAATTTCCTCATTAGCCTCCCCTCTTGTGAAAGAGTGTCCTCAACTCGGCTTTACCAACAAATGGAAGCAAGTCTTTGACATTGAATGTGGGACTCACATTGGAATGTTCAGTTGGTAGTTCAAGTTTGTAAGCATTATCATTTATCTATTGGAGAACCTTGAACGGGCCATCCCCTTGAGGAGATAACTTACTCTTATGGTGTTGGGGAAAGCGATCCATGCGTAGATGCAACCATACAAGATCTCCTGGCTGAAATGTAACCTTCTTTTTACCTTTTTTTTGCTTGCTTTGCATATTGTGCTGATTTCTTCTCAATACTCTTCCTTGTCTCAATAGCACGACTCATACGGCAGTTTCCCGAGGAGGAGCAGTGTCCCGAGGGAGGTTCCCTTCGGTGGGAACGTATCCCCACACCTTGAAGAGAGAGGACCGTGATGTACGAAGGGCTCGGTGCATCACGTTGTTTCGTCTTAAGTCTATTGAGTTGTAATAGAACAAGCTTCCGCTGAATACTCGTAGGAGGTTGAAACTTCAATAATGTTATCTTTCTGCTGCACGAATGTTTGTATTTCGAAAACTTGGTTGTACTATACCATGCTGTATATATTCTGGCTTGTATGAGATGATGTTTCGTTGTAACTCGCTTCGTCGAGTGTTCCTCCTGTTCCGATTCCCGGGTGGTCCCGAAGGGGATGTCACAGCTGGTATCGGAGCGGTTCAAAGGCAACAAGCACATCATTACAAGTCTATTTTCAAAACTTAATACGTGTATACGATAGAGAATGAGAGAATACGGAGCCTATAAGGATATAGAGTAGTTAGATTTTTACTAACTGGTCGACGTTTGGGTTTTTGGGAAGTGCTAACTATTCGTCGTAGTTTCTTTACTATGATACGTATAGCTAGTTCCCGAGCATGCATCATGTCATATTCTGCACTAAATAAATATTTGGGTATGTACTTAGCTAGTTCGTAGTACTTTATAGGTTGTTCCGTTCGTTTTTCTTCTCGTGGGAAGAAGTGTTTAACTTGTTAAACATGTTCCCTGCAGATGCCGGTCACTCGTGGTAGGAAGCGCGCCCGGGAGGAGGAGGAGGCACGAGCTGCACGTGTCGCCGAGCCGGAGCAGCAGCCTTCACGGCTTGGAGCCGAGGACACAGAGTCGGGTCCGACAGCTTGGGTGCTTGGAAGCACCGCTGTCGAGTGGACTGTCGGGAGATCCGGAGGTCACACGCTAGGATCGCCGAGCTGGAGGAGCAGATAGTGGAGGTGACCCGCGCACGTGACGAGTACCGTGAGGCGGTTATCGCCTTTGACGCGCAGCTGACTACGAGGACCGAGGAGCGAGACGCCGCCCGCGCCGCAGAGGACCACCAGGAGCTACGGGCAGATATGGTGACGGCACAGCGGGACCACTTGGTGGAGGTCTTGGTCACGAGAGAGGTCGAGCTGGGTCAGCTACGGATGCATTACAACGGGCTGGCCGAGGCACACCACGCACCGCTGCACGACCACGACGACTTGTTTGAGGAGTTCGAGCGGTTGCAGCAGCAGCAGCAGCAGCAGCAGGAGCAGCGAGCAGGGTCCCCCAGCACGAGGAGGTCTCTCGGGATGGACTACGAGCCCCCACCCGCTTCGCCAGCTTGGGACGTCGAGTCGGACGGTGGCGAGTCACGCGCCGTCGGCTTAGTTGTGTTGTGTTTTCACTAAAGTAGGAGGGTAGCCACATTTTGCTAACATAGGTCGGATGTATATAGGGTACTAGCGGAGGTTGGGCAGTTGGGAGTGTACGCGAAGTGGGTTGAGTTTGTACCAACGAGTAACTAATAAAAAGGAAGTGGTACTAATATATATATATATATATATATATATATATATATATATATATATGCCGTTGCTAGAACAAATAAATGTGCTGAAATATTAGGATTAGTTTCTACTTGTATCCGATGCTCTTACTTCTTCACAGAGATGGACAAGCACACGTATGGGTGTGAGTGAAGTAAGAGGATCAAGGGAAGATGTTCGTATAGTCGAGCTGGAGAGACAGCTGCAGGAAAAAGAGGAGTTGTTAGCAATTAGAGAGGCGCAGCTTGCTAAACCGGGAGCAGCAGATTCAATTTAAGGATCAGCAACTAGCAAATGCTCATGCATTGATCACTCGGTTAGAGCAAGATCTACTGCAAGCACACAACGCCATAATGAATGAAGCAATAGGACAACAACCTCCGGAAGATGAACCAGTAGCGCAGGAGAATACTATGGAGGCTGAATCGAAGAAGAAGAGGAGGATCCTGAAGAGATAATGGACGTGGATTCAGTCATAGACTTCACGGAGATTCCACGACTAGAGGATGCGAGAATCCGAGACAGGCAGTTCCATAAGCCAGGAGGTGACATCCAGGCGTCGCGAAGAATAGTGGAGTGCTAGCTAGTAGTGAGTGGGGAAAGCTAGTATGTAAACCAGGCGCTAGTTAAATAAGGGGCGTGATGTAACCACGCCCGAGTGTATCATAGGAACCGTTGTAACGTGAGTGTAGAAATATGTGTTATTGGATTTGGGGTTGCTTTAATAAAGATGGCTTGTTGCATAAAGATTTCCTTGGAAGCCCTCAACTACGTATTCCTGTCCTTCCATTATTATGTTGGAATGAAGATGTCTAACGTAAACTTTCTTGGATAGAATGGTTGGAACAAGGAGACGCGATGAGCCCGAGACTTCCCAACGCGGGGCGGGAACCCCACCACCACCCCCGACCTTGGCACAGGCCATCGCTGCAAGATCTGGATTCTCGCGCGGAATAGCGGGAATTATTGGAGCAATTGGTCCGCAACACTGCTCCCCAAGAACGTCACCAGGGCCGCAATGCACCGGAGGAAAGGGTGACCTTCTCGGACTTCTTATCGGTTCGCCCCGGTCTTCTCGGATGCGGGTGAGCCTTTGGAAGCCGACAACCGGCTGCGTACCATTGAGTCGAAGTTGGTGTTGAACAAGACCGACAGTTTCATTGATTTTGTGAGTGACGCTATCGCACTCGGAAGACTCTATCCGTCATCATCGGACGGAGAAGAACAAGAAGAGGCCGGCTACGGGACAAGGAAGTGGGGGACCATCAAAGTACAGGCTGGTCTACACTGCACCATCGAGTCGGCGTTATCAGCATGCACCCTGTCGTCCCAATTTCTACCGACAAAATCAATCACCCCAAGCAACCTCAGCAACAGCGGCCGAACCGAGTATCGTTCGCCCTATCAGCAACAGAACTTCCAGAATCCCCGACCGGTAAGTCAAGCACCGCAGCAGAATGGACCGCCATGTTTCAATTGTGGCCGTTCGTAACATTATTACCGCAGCTGCCCATATCCTCGAAGGCACCATATGCACCCCGACCTCAAGGACAGCCGCAGAACCAGCAGAGGGCACCAGCCAAGAATACACAAGTGAAGACGGGCCGTGCCAACTTCACTACTGGCAGAGGAGTTGCCCGAAGGAGGACAAATCTTAGCGGGTATGTTTTCTATCGCTGAACATCCTGCTATGGTTTTATTTGATTCGGGAGCTACGCATAATTTCATCAAGCAAGTCCTACATTACTCAGCATTGCATCACACCATCTAAGTTGACATGGACACATATCATCTCAACACCTGGGGGTAGAATCCTTACTAATGAAGCAGCTGCCAATATGCCATTAAGATTGGGTAACAAGGTTTATCCTACTTCATTAATCATCCTGGATGGGCAAGGGTTAGATGCAATTATTGGCATGCAATGGATGAACTTCCATAAGGCAGTATTGGATATAGCATCTCGAGCCGTATATCTGAACTCTCCTGTTCATGGTCGAGATTGCTTGCTCTTAACTTTTCCGCAAGCTATGCTGCCAATGGTCAATAAGGTTGTAGGTAAGAGTCCGGAGGATATACCCATAGTCCGTGAGTATCCGGATGTCTTTCCAGATGACTTATCGGGACTACCGCCGGACCGAGCGGTAGAGTTTAAGATAGAGTTACAGACTGGAACCGCACCAATATCGAGAAGGCCGTATCGGATGCCGCCAAATGAGCTGGCAGAATTGAAGGTACAACTAAAGGAATTGTTGGACAAAGGATACATACGTCCAAGTTCATCACCATGGGGATGCCCAGCCTTGTTTGTAAAGAAGAAAGACAAGACATTGAGGCTATGTGTGGATTATAGACCTCTGAATTCGGTTACCATCAAGAACAAGTATCCTCTTCCGAGGATTGATATCTTGTTTGATCAACCGATGGGAGCTAAAGTTTTCTCCAAGATAGATCTTCGCTCGGGATATCATCAGATTAAGATAAGAGCCGAAGATATACCGAAGACCGCATTTTCCACAAGGTATGGACTTTATGAATATTTGGTGATGTCATTTGGATTGACCAACGCACCAGACACATTTCATGTATCTCATGAATTCCGTATTCATGCCTCGAGCTAGACAAGTTTGTCGTGGTATTCATTGACGACATCTTGATCTACTCTAAGTCACAAGAGGAACATGCCAATCATCTAAGGGTTGTGTTACAACGACTAAGGGATCATCGACTTTATGCTAAGTTCAGCAAGTGTGAATTTTGGCTGAAAGAAGTACCGTTCCTAGGTCACGTGATATCAGCCGAAGGAGTGGCCGTTGACCCAGGCATGGTTCAAGATGTATTGGATTGGAAATCACCGAAGTCCGTCTCATAGATCGAAGTTTCTTGGGATTGGCTGGTTATTATAGAAGGTTTATCCCAAACTTCTCAAAGATCGCCAAGCCAATGACTAAGCTATTGGAGAAGGATAAGAAGTATGTATAGAGCAAAGAATGTGAAGATGCTTTCCAAACATTGAAGAAGTTGTTGACTACAGCTCCTGTACTTGCTCGACCGGATCCGACGAAACCTTTTGATGTGTATTGTGATGCGTCGGGCACGGGACTTGGATGGGTTCTCGATGCGGGAGGGTCGAGTGATCGCTTATGCGTCTCGACAACTAAGGCGTCATGAGAAACACTATCCTACCCATGATCCGGAACTAGCAGCATTGGTACTTGCATTGAAAGGATGGAGACACTATCTCTTGGGTAACTTGGTACATTTATACACGGACCACAAGAGTCTCAAGTACATCTTCACCCAAGCAGATCTGAATATGCGACAGCGAAGATGGTTAGAACTGATCAAAGATTACGAGCTGGAAATCCACTACCACCCCGGTAAGGCAAACGTGGTAGCGGATGCCTTAAGCCTCAAAGGACAAGTGCAATAATCACATGGCTCGACTCATGATTCAAGCATCTCAACCAGGAAATGAAGAGCCAAACCTTCGGATTATTCCATATGGAGCATTAACTAATTGGCTCTTATTTCTACCATTCGTGAAGAAGTGGTAGTATCTCAACAGAAAAGCGTTGGTGTAGGACATATAAAGAGACGACTTAGAAAGGGTGAAGTCAAATGCTTCAGGGAGGACGAAGCAGGAGTTGTTTGGTTCAAAAATCGATTGGTAGTGCTGAAAGACCTACCGCTTCGCAAGAAGATAATGGATGAAGCGCATATGTCCAAATATTCTATTCATCCTGGAACCAACAAGATGTATCAAGATCCGAAGCAAAGATTTTGGTGGACACGCATGAAGCGGGAAATAGCCAAGTATGTCAACGAGTGTGATGTCCGTCGACGGGTCAAAGCCGAGCACTTGAAGCAAGCAGGATCCTTACAACCTCCGAGCATTCCCGAATGGAAGTGGGAAGACGTCGACATGGATTTCATTGTGGGATTACCATTAAGTCCACGGAAACAGGACTCTATCCGGGTTATTGTGGACCGGTCGACGAAGTCTACTCACTTTATACCGGTACATACACGGTACACTCGCCGAGAAGTATGCAGAACTCTACATTGCTCGAATTCTCTGTTTACATGGAGTGCCAAAGACCATTATATCGGACGGAGGAACCCAATTTGTCTCCGCATTCGGGAACAACTACAAGAATCCTCGGGAACCAAATTGATACGAAGCTCGGCATATCATCCTCAAACCGATGGCTAGACCGAAAGGATCAATCAATATCTCGAGGATATGCTTACCCTTAGCAGAGTTCTCCTACAATAACAGCTACCAAGAGAGTGCAGGAATGTCACCGTTCCAAGCTCTATATGGATGAAGTTGCCGTACGCCCTTGAATTGGTCTCGAAAGCGGAGAAAGAATAATCTTCGGACCGGACCTAGTAAGAGATGCGCAAGAACAAGTACGTCTCATCCAACAGAACCTCAAGAGAGCTAAATCTCGACGGATCGGTTATACCGACAAGAGGCGACGAGAGTTAGTATTTCAGAGTTGGAGATCAAGTCTATCTCCGAGTGTCTCCTACCAAAGGTGTTCAAAGGTTCAAGTTGGCACCACGATACATCGGACCTTATTCAATCCTAGAAAGATGTGAAACCGTGGCATATCGTTTGGAGTTGCCAAGCACACTTGTCGGGTATACACAACATATTCCACGTATCTCAACCGAAGAAATGTTTGAAACCACCAGTGGACATACCCACAACTGAGGTGGAACAAGTTACAACCAGATTTGACATACGACGAGCGACCAGCCAAAGTTCTCGATACCAAGGATAGAGTAACTCGCCATCGGACCATCAAGTTCTACAAGGTCCAATGGAGTAATCACTCGGAAGCCGAGGCTACTTGGGAGCAAGAAGAGTTTCTTCGATCAAACTACCCCGAGTTCTTTAGCACCATCGCTTAGTCGTTCGATCGTGAATCTCGAGACGAGATTCCTGTAAGGGGAGGGCTGTAACAACCCACAGCAATAAAATGCATTTCATGGCATTCATGAGCATGTCATCACATTTTAATTGTGAGATCCTTAAGCATGTGGTATTAATCATAAGCACATGAAATATCAAAGTAACTAAAGAATAAAGGAAATGTCAAAAAGAAATGAAATAAGAAGAAAATTCAAGTTTAACATTTTCTATGGTTCAAATATCACAAATAAAGATTTATGGAAATTTACTGAAAGTATTTTGTCATGTAAAAATAATTGCGTAAAATAAACAAAGTCTCTTTATTTTAGCTATGAATTTTTAATCCGAACATGATTTGGATTTTCTACTGGGACTTAATTGGAAATGTGCCTAAAATCTTCTCAACTACACCCCTGAATTTTTGCGGAATTTTTAGAGCTTCGAAAGGGTGCTTTTCAATTAAACATAAAGCCAGGGGGTTTTATGTAAAATAACCACAGACCCCACTGTCATCCTCTTCTCTCTCTCACCGCGCGCTCGCGCGCTCGTGGCGCACCGCCTCTCCGGCGGGTGCCACGACCCGAGCCACGCAGCTGTTTCGCGCCACGCAGCCGCTGGCCGGAACCGCCACGGAGGGGGATAAAAGCCCCGCCGGCTCCCATTTTTCCTCTCCTCCCTCTCCTTTTCGGCCGCCATTGCCGCACCTCGAGCCTCCGCCGTCTCCAGAGTTGCTCCGGTGCCTCCCCGTCCAAGCCGCCGTTACCCGGAGCTCCGCGAGAAGCTCGCGCAACTTAATTCCTTGAGCAAGCAGCTTGAGCAGCGCCACTCCGACGAGGCGAGCTCATTTTCTTCCCCGGGCTTCCGACCGTGCTCCTCCGTCGCAACTCCATATTCATAATCTCCGGTGAGCCTCTCGTCCAGGGTTTTGGTTTTCTCGAGTGCGCTACTATCTCTGCTAGCCCTAGAGCAAGAGCTCATCCAATGTCCCTCACAGGTTCGTCGGGATTTCATCGTTTTCCCCGGAGTTTCTTCGCCGCCGCCGTCATACTCACGGTGAGCTCCCTCCCCGCTATTGCGCATGCTCCCTAGACCCGTTGTCGTCGTTGTGCGTGTGCCGTAGAAGCTCCCCGTGCCGGTTGTGGTATGTTTCGAGCTCCCGGCGAGCCTCGCACCGTGCCGAGGGCACCGCCGCGTCTAGACCTCGCCGCCGGCGTGCCTAGAGGCGAGCTCATGCTAGTTGCTCACCACGGTTGGATTCGCCTTGTAGCGTAGAGCATGACGGTGTCGTCGCGGCGAACTTTGGCTCAACGGCGACTAGCTCCGGTGGCCGCGCCGTCGCGGGCCGCCGCCGCGGTGGTGCCACACCGCGGGCCACACGCTGGTTGGGATCGCGTGTGGCCACGCGCGGATTAAGTGTGGCCACCCCGTGGCCCTTTGTGTGTCACGGATTTGAAATTTAAACTTGCAAAATTCGTAGAAAATTCAGTAAAATTCAGAAAAATACCAAACCAACTTTGTTAGACTCAACAAAATGAAATCTATCCATTTGTGAAATAAAATAATTGTTTTGAATAAAATTTATTTGTAAATTGTAGTTAACTCCCTTTTCTTTAATAAAGAAAAGCTATTATTTTATGTAAATAGAATGTTTAATTATGAAAAACAATTTTATTTAATGATGGAGATATCTGCAGACAAAATTAATAATAAAATTTATTTTCCAAAATTAAACTTAAAGTGTATTATTATTTATATGATCACAATTTAATTGCTTTTAATCACTTAAAGTAATTATTTACTTATTTCCAAATAAATCGGGGTAATTAATTATTAAACTTAAGTAATTATTGACCTTAATCAAGCAATTAAGGAAAACAAAATTTATTAAAATGATCTTAATTAAACACTTTTTAATCAGCATAATTAATTGTTAATTAATGCTTAATGAACATACTTACCCATAATTAGTTAATTAACTAAAGTAATTAAGCATTAAGCATTACTTATTTTCCATGGAACTCCATTAATGCACACTTGCATACTTTCATCATGTGCATTCATGCATACATGATTGTGAATCGCGTTGCATTGCTCGGTCGACTAGGTTCGAAGTAATCGAGGTTCCACCCGAGGGCGAGTTAGGAGTCGGGGATCTCGAAATCGACCCAGCAGCCGAGGAGACTAACTTCGAACAAACTCAAGGCAAGCCCCGGTGCATCCCACCTATGTTTTTAAATATTTTACTTTATCACCTAGTACGGTTATGCTTGTGCATTAGGTGTTAGGGTTTGGTTGAAACCCTAGATGCATTATGGTAGGTTTCCGTTTGTTTATTCTATACCGGTATAGGTAGCTCAATAGAGGCTAAGCTTAATGCATAACGGTAACGTTAGCTGGTTAGGACACTTAAAGCATGGAGGCTTTAAGAATGATGTGTTGACATTAAAGATGTTGAGAGTGATAATGAAGTTAAGACCGGACGGGCCCCGTAGGAGAAAGGGCAAGACGGAGATGAGGTCTTGCAAGGTGGTAGCCCCGTCCGTGTCGGTCAAGGACCGTACCGTTGTCGGCTTAGTTGAACAAGTTTGAACGTACCGTGCTACATGCTCGGTATCATGGGCCCGAGCAAGCTGATGTACCCTATCGCCCCGGAGATGTAGCGTAGCCAACTCTCTTTATCGGGCTGTCGGTGAGAGGATAGTCTCACGGGAGGGAGATGGGTGGACCACGAGGGAAGTCGTGGCTTCGCCATACTTCCGGGGAGTTGGAAATGGCTAGTCTGCTGTCCGGTGCTAGCGGGAAAGGTTGTCGTATACGATCGGGGTGATGCGTATACGTCGTGTAGTTAGGTTTTGCCAGCTGGTATAAAATCGATTCGAATCGCTGTCCCTCGCAGTAATGAGTACCGCTTGTTTAGCTCGTCACATCGTAGTAACTTTTATGAATGATGAGGAAGATGAGAGATGGAAGGATAAAGATCTATTATATCTTGTTTGGAAACTTGATTGAATAGAGTTAGGTTGCAAACACCATGGCTAATGAACATAACCTCGAGCTAAAATATCGAAAGTAAGGACCCACCCTTAAATGTTGTTTTTCGCAAAGGAGTAAACCCCACGACCGAGAAAGCCTTTGCATACTAGGCGTCGGCCTTAGCGTGCCATGTTGACGGGTCGGTCTTGCTCGAGTATTAGAATACTCAAGGTTTGTTCGTTACCCGACAGGAAATGAGTCGTGCTATCACGACTTATACGGCAGTTTCCCGAGGAGGAGCAAGTGTCCCGAGGAGGTTCCCTTCGGTGGGAACGTATCCCCACACCTTGAAGAGAGAGGACCGTGATGTACGAAGGGCTCGGTGCATCACGTTGTTTCGTCTTAAGTCTATTGAGTTGTAATAGAACAAGCTTCCGCTGAATACTCGTAGGAGGTTGAAACTTCAATAATGTTATCTTTCCGCTACACGAATGTTTGTATTTCGAAAACTTGGTTGTATTATACCATGCTGTATATATTCGGCTTGTATGAGATGATGTTTCTGTTGTAACTCGCTTCGTCGAGTGTTCCTCTGTTCCGATTCCTGGGTGGTCCCGAAGGGGATGTCACATATATAAAACATGGGGATTGAGGTAGGACTTAGCTTTCAAGCAAACGACGCAACATCCAACGTGCCGTTGGACATCACGTCATATATGTGGCCAAAAGAAATGATCGAGGAGCTCGTACAATGTCTTTTTTACACCAAAATGACTAGCTAGTCCACCGCATGCGCTTCCTACAAAAGAACTTGACGAATCGAACAAGGTGTAATGCATATTTTGTTAGTCTAAAACAAGAAGCTATGACACACATATTATTTATCCCAACTTTTTCCATCAATGCAACGAGGAAAATGTTCTTTAAAATCAGCACTAGCAACATAAAGTGTTTTAATGGATTCCGTCGGTGTTAGATAACCAACATATGGGGGTTAGCCAAACCGCCCCTTGAGAGAGGATCGAGAGTCACGGATCAAGGAAACAAATCCCTAAGGAACACACGATGACACGCGATTTACCCAAGTTCGGGACGCCGTGAGGCGTAATACCCTACGTCCCGCTTGTCCGGTGTGTATTGAGCTCGAAGGATTACAATGGCGTTCTTGAGTTCTAGGAATTGAGAGAGTCTATCTATTACATGGCCGGGGCTCCCCCTTTTACGGTTCAAGGGGCGCACGCTATAGTGCCTTTTGCCTAAATCTTTCGGTTCTTGGTCCGAATCCTTCGTCGATACGAGAATTGAAGGCGCGCCTCGCTCGATGCGGGCGCCGCGCGGCTTGTCTAGTGGCAGGAGGCACATGGGACCTGTTGTACATGCCCCCTCCTCCCGTTGCTCCGTTGGATGGGCAAGGCATCATGGCCTAGGGCCGGGACGTGGCTGCCCCTATGGGAGCCCCACGCTTCAATCACGAGAATCTAGGAGGGAGTTAAGTTCCGCCCGCCATGGCGGGTCCCGCGATCATGTCTCGCGCCACGCGGGCGTGCTAGGGTTTCGGGGTGCGTCGCGCCGCCGACGAGCGCCGGCTTCTTCGGCATGCCCCGTCCTTGGTAGGGCCACGTGGGCCTGCCGTGCGTGGTGACTTGTTCTAGACGGGCCGCCTAAATGGGCCCACGAGGAGGTAATGAGGACCCTGGTTCCCAATACTCCGACGAGAGCCTCCGGCCCTAGTCGCCGACTCGGGGACCGGGTTGGCGATTGGGGCAGCCTGTCGGTGTCTTGGAATCGATTCCCCTCGGTACGTGCCATTTTTCCGAATGTGAAGTGGCGCACGCCTCCGCGCCGGGCGTGGTAGTGGTGGGGCCCACGCCTCTAGAGACGAGGCGACACGCTTGGGAGATAAAGCCCGACGTCGCGGCGGGTGTCGGTTCCTACGCTCTCGCTGCGAACTCGTCCGTTCTCCTTCCCTGCGCTTCCTGATCTTCCTTGCTTTTGCGCCCTTCGTCTCCGATTTCGGCCTCTCGCTTCCGCGTGCATCACCATGACTTCCCACCGTTCTTCCTCCCGCCACGCCGGCTTGGCTGCTGTGTCGGGAGGCAACCGTCGTGGGTCTTCGGAGTGAGCCCCGACGGGTCCTCGTCCCGTGCTGCCGCCTTCCTACTTCCCGTCGGAAGACGCCCGAACCGGGTCCACCCGTTCTGCATCTCTAATCGGAGCGACCCCACGTTCCGCCGCCTGCGTCCGACGACCACGGAGGTACGACCGACCGAGGATGCTCGGTGAGCTCGTCACCTTTGTCTTCCCGACGGCGAGGCTCGTTCCTACCGTTCTTGGATTTCTTCATGGAGGTGCTGGGCAGAAAAAAATTCTGTGCGGCACGTCCGCATACGAGCTCTGTGCGAACCAGCCCCGATTGCTACCACGTGGACGCCACCATCATCCTACACCTACTCTAGGTTCCCGGATGACCCCTGTCCAACGTATGGCTCGGCTCCCTTCCGGCTCGCTTTCACAAACGACTCGGATACGGTTCCTCCCACCGGTGTTCTACCTTTGCCTTAATCATCTGTCACCATCACCGCCGGGAACGCAACAGCGTCCCCCTTAAATTTATAGCTTGCGCAACCCTCATCCGCAGCTGTCCCCGTTCCTTCTCTTGATCGAGTTGCTCCTCCCCGCAGTTAGAGTTGTTGTTCTAGCCTTACTTGGCTATTCGGTTCAATCAATCAAAGTTATGGATAACCGCTAACTAGACAAGGCTAGTGGGATGGAGATATAACGACGTGGAAAATGAAGCTAAAGGCCTAGGTGTATGGTGGCATCCAGTGGCCCCGATGATGTTGATCGAGACGCATGAGGGAGGTAATAGAGATCCATGGCTCTGTTGAGATATACTAGGTAGACGAAGAGAAAGTGGACGAGGCCGCCGGTGTTGTGGCGACAGAGGCGTCGATAGTCTCCGCGATATACGAGCCTCATCTTGTTGCGCCCGGAGCCACCCGGTAGCGAGCTGCGAGGGCCCAGCTTGTAGCCGTCATTCGGAGCCGAGCGACGCAAGGGGATAGGTGTGGGAGCTGAGTGTTGCGAGTCGTCGGATACTACCGCTGTCCACCCGGCAGGAATCCACGGCATGTTCGCACAAGAGCACGTTTGCGGACGTGCCGCACAGAATTTTTTCCGTCGTCGGGCGGTTACCAGCGAGGATGGCGCACATGTCGGCAAATGTCGTTCCGGTGCTCGCCATTTTCTCCCACCTCTGCGAGGCATTCGTGGGGGTGATGCCATCGGTTAGCATCTTCCAGCGGCTTTTTCACACGATGTTGCGTGGCGGGACCGACGATCCCGTGGGCTCGGGTCGGTTCCCCGTTCGCAATCGCCACCTCTGCATCGAGTAGGGGCTCCCCGACAAGGTCGACGGCCGAAAGAAGGGGTGGATGTACCTTCTGCCGGCCCGGCCAAGGTCGCCTTCACTTCCGCCTTCGCTTCGGTGGATGTACCTTCGCGGAATTCGGGAACAGCGCCGGCGGCGGATCCCGGCATCGGAGCCGGTTTTCTAGCGCATCATGGCGTTGAGGGCGGCGGGACTCGAGGGTAGCCACGTCATATATGACTTCTTGTCGAATCGCATCGCGTTGCTCTAGTTCCGTTCGAAGCCCGGCTGGCTGTACACGGACTACACAAACGCGACGCGTACGGTGCACGGGCGTGGAAGCGACTTGCCGGAGGACGTGCTGCGGGGGCCTTCCGGATGTTGCTAGGGTCGGGCATGCCCAGCCCATGGTGTTCCGTCGGCGGCCAGGCCCCTTCACCAACTGCTAGGCAAGTTCACCATCATCGGCGCGACGCCGAAGTTGGGCTTGAAGATGCAACTAGCCCGCCTAGTGGGTTTTGGTGATAAATGGTAAAGAATTAAAACTTTTAATGTGATCTTAAGTAAATGTACAGAATATCAAAACATCTTTACCCACATTGTGAGAAAGTGTACCCATCATACAAAAGATGGATCAAATACTCAAAAGCAAGAGCTAAAAGAATAGATTTATAGCTTTTTGAGTATAGGTGTGCCAAACTATTAAGAGGGGTGAAACGATCTTACATACGAGGGAAGAATATGCTCTAGTTACCTAAATCAGCTTGGAAACAAAAAATACCGATAAAGCCAAGTCGAAAAAGTCTACCTAAGCCTACATGCTCGAGAGGACGGAAGTGCCGTCGATTCCGGAGAGTTTACGGTAGAACTTCGTTTTCGACGGAACTTCGACCTGACGCTTGAAACCCACATCAAGTTCGACAGAAGTTTTGTCAACGACGAAAGTTCCGTCGCTTCCGAGAAGGTTTCGGAAGGAAGTTCCGTTCTCAACGGAACTTCGACCGACCATTGCTTGTGCACCGATTAGAGGGGATGAGTCGAAGTTCCGTCCCCGACGAAAGTTCCGCCAATCCCCATCTTGACCTAGCAATGGCTCTTTTTCTCCATCTCCTATATAAAGCCTCCCCCAACTCGTGAGACGAGGTTGCTAGTGCTTTTTGAACTCTTTAACCTCACTCAAGCTCATTCTCTCACTTCTCTCCACTCCCTTGAGATCCAGGGTCATTTGAGAGAGTCCCCAACTTGAATCCAAGCTTGAGAGCATCACATCAACCTACGAGCACATCTTTCCCTTGCAAGCAATCTTGATTTCACTTGGTACTTTGGGAGATTCGTTCTCCTAGATTGGCTAGGTGTCACCCTTGAGCTCCCAAGATTGTGGTGAGCCTTGGGAAGTTTGTGAAGGTTGTGATTCGCCTCCGAAAGGAAAGGAATCAAGAGAAGAAGAAGAAAACTAAGTTTGACCTTTGTGGCCACTTGGGGAGGATTAGGGTTGACGAGTGACCCAGCTCTTTGTGAGCTCCTCAACGGAGACGTAGGAACCTCTTTGTGAGGGGTGCGAACTCCGGTGAAAAATCCCCGTGTCTCCCTTGTGTTTTGTTGTGTGCTTGTTTTCCTCCCTTTGGCTTGTTAGTGCCCGATCTAGTTGTGTGTGACATGACTATCAAATTTCTGTAGGTACAACACTTCTAGGAGGTGAAGGAAGGTTTCCATTCAAGCGGAATCGTAAGGTTCCCTTCTCTTTATGTTTCCCTTGGATTTCACCCCGTGCCCCGATGGAAGTTTCATCCTGGGAAGTTTTAACGGTTTTGTTTAAGTGTTGTGATTTTCGGGTTTTTAGATAAATTGCCTATTCACCCCCGCGCTCCCCTCTAGGTAGCTTTCAATGGGTCTTAGAGTGGGTCTTCTCGTGAAAAGCTTAACCGCTTGAGAAGCAAAGATGTCGGGGGAATTTGCGGATGATAATGATCCAAGCAAGAAGAATGGTTCGGATCCGAAGAATGGTTCGGACTTGAACAATCTCGACTTCAATCCTTGCAAGGTAGGTGGAAGTAGTTCGAAGTTGGACACTCGGTACAACATCAAATATAGTGACATGGCCAACATAAATGGAAGTGGTAGTGGAAGATTGCCATGGTTTGATGGGAAAGACTTTAGTTGGTATAAATATAGAATGAAGATGTACATGATGTCTATCGGTCCTCCGATCCGTGAATCAAGGAGTGGTGCATACCGTGCTTCGGTAAGTCGCACCAGACATTCTTCGAACCGAACGACATAGTTGTGTAACAACGAGGCTCCAAAGGGGATGATAAAAGCAGTCTTAATCTAGTCTTCAACCTATAGCGAAATTTGGTGATAACTCTGTAACAACTCTAATAATTAAAATGCATTTCATGACATCGAGCATCATGGCATCCTATGGCATTTTTTAAAGTTATTTGATTTCATGCAAAAAAAGGTGCATGTAATAGTGTTTAAATTCAATTTAATTTACTTCTGTAAAAAGAGTGTAAATAAAATAAATCAATGTGTTTGACATATTATTATGGTCAAGCATAAACTAAAAAGAATTGTCGTATACTTACCTTACGGGTATACAGATGATAAAGGAATGGATAATTAGAGATACGAGTGACGGATAAATGAAGATATGACTAGCGGAGAGGGCCCACGAGTGGTCCCCGACCAGTATGGAATAACAGAAGATTCCATATAGTGGTATGGAAATAAGGCGGGCATCAAGACAGATGTATGATGACTTGAGCAACAAGTAACGAGAGCAGTTTGTAGTTTGTTAGGACTCTGAATTAATTAGGAAAGCTTAGAGATAGAGCCTCCGAATATGTAATACATGTAATCGACTAGGACTCGCATGTAACCCCAACTCCCTCGGATATATAAGGCGGAGCAGGGACCCGAAAACTCTCTAACTACTCGCAATTAGCAATCTCCTAAAGGCAATGCATAACATACATGACGTAGGGTATTACTCTCCATCGAGTAGCTCTGAACTCGTGTAACAACCCTAAAAGAATAAACATGCATTTCATGTCATTCATGAGCATGTCATCATGTGCATTTGTGAAACTATAAAAATTTTTGTGTCAAATATACACATAAGATATTAATTTAACCTAAGTAAAGTAAATGCTTAAAAAGAAATTAAATCAAAGTAAATTAAGGTGTTTAACATTTTCTGTTGATTAAACATAATGATAAAAGATTTATGGAGTTTCTAAGAAATTATTTTTATTTTGTAAAAATATCTACAGGAAATTATTAAAGCTTCTCTTTTATATTTAAACCTAAATTTTTAATTTGAAAAATATTGGGAATCTGAACATGGACCTAAAAACAAAAGTGTGTGAAATATTTTCATTTACAACCCTGAATGTTTTGGGATTTTTCCGAGCTTGGGAAATAGGCTTTTCAATTAATTAGAAACTTGAGGGTGTTTTTATAAAAATGCGGAGCGAGGCCGGTGGCCAATCTCTCTTCCTCCTCTCTCTCCCTCCCGCACCACCTCGCCACCAAGCCGCGCCGGCAGGCTCGGCCGCGCGCCCTCCTCCTCCCGCGCCACGCGAGAGCTCCCCTACCGCCTCAACCCTCCGCTCGATGGGGATAAAAGACCGAGCCGTGCGCGTCTCCCTCTCTCTCTCCCAAACTCGCACCCAAACCATCAACCGCCATTGCAGCAGCTCTGTCGAGCTGGCCGCCTGCCCGTCTTTGACCCTTCCCAGGCCAATAGCTAGCACCCGGAGCTCCGCAGCTCACCCCTCAAGCTCCACGAAGAAACCGCACCCCAAATCATCAATCGAGCAAGAAGTATTTCAAGAATTTCTCCGGTGTCATCACCGACGACCTCCATCCGCTTCCCTGCGAAATTCTCCACACATGGTGCGTTTCGTTGCATGCTATTTTGTTTTAGTATATGCAAAACTCTCTGTAGCACCTTCCCGACCCTTTAGTTCTTGTTTTATCTTTCGCGGTGGCCGCAGGACCTTTTCTTCCCCAACTCGCCTCCGCCGGCCACCTCTTCTCCATCGTCGACGGCCGCCACCAGAGTTCCCCGCCCCTACAGCACCTTTGCCGCTCTTCCGCAATTCCTCGTGAAGCTTGCTATCGCGGAAGCTGGTCTTTTCGTCCACCTTCGCGAGCCGACGCCGCCGGAGCTCGGCTTCCGCCGCCGCACGCCGTCGGCCCATATTCCGGTGAGGCTTCACCCCGGAAGTTGTTCCTCGCGTTCCTCTCATTGCTCCGGACCTGCTGGGCTTGGCCCTGTCCCCTTTGGTCGCATCGCGCGCCGCCCGGCGATCCGCCGTCGCCACCCGACCGTCGGCCGCACACTCGGACCACAAAGTCCCGGATCTCGTGTGGTCATGGCCGCATCTAATCCTGTGACACCTCGTGTCACAAATTCATGATGTAATCTGTGCTAAATAGGGATTTGCATGTGCAAAACAATAATCATTTGGCCAAATCACATAAAATAATGTATTAGGGTTCTATTAGGGTTTTCATTGCCCCAAAACCCTAGCCATTGAGATCTCCCACATTTTCTATGGTGGTGACCCCAAATTTTTGCACAATCTGGTAGGGCACATCAAGCTAAGAATTTAGGGTATTTTTCCTCAATTTTTGGAGTAGCACAAACTCCTAGAAAAATCCAAGTCCAATCCGAAACAGCACCTGTTCATCAATTTTTATGAATTTTTACACTTGGAATTTGAGCTTTGGCCTATAACAAAAGTTGTTCCTCCAAATACCAGGAATCCACAAAAAAATTGGTTTGCAAAACCAAGGGAATAATTTTTTTGAGCAAACTACGGAAAAGGGTTCCAATGGCAAAGCCGTGAATAGATGGGAATCGAATTCAAACAGGGCCGGCACGATGGCTGGGGCCACCGTCGGCGGCGTTCACCGCCGGTGCCCAAGCCGGTTAGGCGCCGCCCCGTCCTTCCTCTCTGTGCAGCTCCACGCGTCGAGCATCGCCCTCCGCCTTCGCTCGGAAGCGTGAGAGCACGGCCGTCGATGGCATTCCGCCATTTTCGGCCATGGCCGCCGCTCCCTAGGTTTTCCCGGGCGCCGCCCCTCTTCGGCTTCGTCCTCGCCATTCGTGCGCACGCGTCTCGCAAAGCCCTTGCGCAGCCCCGGCCGCACTCCCCAGCTCGCCTCGCCCTCTCCTAGCATCAATTCCAAAGAATCGAAGTAGAACACCCGGTTCCGCCATTGCCGCCGTCGAGCTCGAATCCGCTCTCGCTCGGGTGAGCTCATGCTCCACCTTGGCCTCTCGGTAGGTGCGCGGGGCCCTAACACACCTCTCGTGCTTCACCTCGAGTCGAACCAAGCTGCGGCGGTGGAGTAATCCCTCTTCTTCCTCTCCGCCGGTCACCACGCCCCGCCACCCCGTCATCGCCGACCCTCTCCGGACCGCCTCGGCCTGCACCAACCATACGCCGTTCTATGTCCACGCTGCTTAACAAGATCGTATGTTAAAAATTGTGTAACTTCTATGTCCGGCATCCAAATTTCATGAGCAAAGGTTCGTTGGAAAGTATATGACGTATAATTTAACGTAGTAACATAATGCAAGCACTTTATGTGTAGAAAAGTAAAGATACGAGTACTCTAAGGTGCTAATCTATTATGCTCTCGTGACAACTTGGCGTTTTTGAAATTCAATAACTTTTAAAATACAACTCCAAATAGAGCAAATCCACATTCGTTATAATCCTTGAACCACGTACTTTACATGACCCAACATGGTTCATCTAAGTTCTATAGCCGAATTTTGAAATATAAACGCCCTAAGGTGGCATCGCGATCAGCCTAACCCTCCAGACTTGCATTTTTCCTTTTCAGTTATAGCTAAATATTTTTCACATCAACATGATACATTTAGGCATGTCATAATCATGTTTATATTTTGGGCAAGAACAGTCATCTATTATGTATAAAGTATTGTATAGATTTCGCATAAATGGACATTGGTGCTAAATATTTAAGAAGAATGATGAGAACTTCACCCTAAGAAATGAGCATCAAGTTTTTGGTATAATTAATTAATGAATACCAGATTGGTAATGAACTATACCAGGAGATGTAATTAAATAATTTAATCCAAGATTGGGTCATATAATTATTAATGTATAACCCCAAGTGCTATACATCATCATATGGCTACACTTAGTCATATAAATATTTCATTCCACTCATATCAATAATGAAGCCTACCCAATTTTCTTGGTCTAAAAATCAACATGTACAATTGTACTAAATAATGTAAGTTTATATAATTAGAAGGTTGTCCCCATGAAATAAACCACACGTATCATCATCATGACCACGTCATCACGTTCCGTGAACACGTTTAATTTATGCAAACATTCCGTTGCATTGTATTATTGATAAAGTTCCATGAACTATATAATTATGATTTCATCCATTGCTCATACACTGCATGTGCATTCATATAGGAACCCCGACCGGAGCTGAAGATCAAGGAGGGCACCAGCTTGAAATGAGCGAGTTCGAGTATGCTAACTGCGAACCGAACCAAGGCAAGCCCCGGAGCATAAAATGTTTCTAAATTTTTATTTATTTCATATACGTCTATGGATGTATTGTGCATTTACGTTCAGGAGTTGCTCGGAACTTAGTTGCATTAGATTCCTGTTCCCGTGGTTTTGGTTAGGTATAACCACGATCGCTAACTGCTATGCTTAATAATTTTATCGGTAGCAACACCGAGAGATTTGGAGATCACCCGGTTTAGGGATTAAATTTTGGTTACCCTCGCATGATTAATTGGAGACCGTACGGGGAAGTGCATGTGTAGGATGCGGTGACAAGGTTGGCCCTTGTGCGCCATAGCCCCGTATGTGTCGGTCAAGAACCGTTCGTTGTGACTCCACGAGCAAGTATTGAGTTGTGTACCAAATGCATACCTTCGTATGGGAGTTGGTAAACCGATGTAGCTTGAGAGTCGTAGTGTTGGACGGTCTCTTCACCCTTTGTGCAAGGTGTTGGTCACGGTGGATGCACGGGTTGGCGAGTAGATGGAGGGTGTGTTATTGCCCTTGGACCCGACGCTACCGTGGTTGCATGTCGAATGCACACTCGGAGGGCGGACCCGGCTCATATCTATGATAATCTTGTGAAAGGTGGCCATACGTGTTCTTAAATGATGCGTATGTCGTGCATTTGGGTTTTCCCTGCAGGGTGTAAATCGATATATATCGCCGTCCCTCGCGGTGATAAGTACCACGTGTCTCGAGCAGATTGCCTCGTAGTAATCATATGGAATATGATGATGAACTTGCTGTTTTTTGAAGTATAATTTCCATGTATTGCAACCATGCTTGTTAGCTTGCGCACTAAATTTACGATTATGTTCTACCCTCTTAATTTGGCTAAAATATAAGATAGACAAAATATAGATAAGTGCTGTTTTCGCAAATTCCAGCAAGCCAAGTCAAACCCCCTGCATGTTAGGGTCGGTTCTTAGAACCACTTTTGACGGGTAAGCCTTGCGGAGTATATTAGATACTCGGGGTTTGCGTTCAAATTCATTTTTCAGGATTCCCGCAGCCCGATTCATCGTGATTGCTACGGGAAGTATGTGTGTCAAGGTGAGGAACCCTAGGAGTGGACCGTGGAGTGGGTTCCCGCTTCACCAACTCAAGAGTGAGGCCACGCCGTATGGGCTGGTGTGGTCCTCCTAGCAAAGCTATATATATGTATCGTCGAGATGTTTACGCTTCTGCAAGAATGTTCATTAAGTATTGTAAAACAACATTTTACTTATGTATTGTAATCTGAAAGTTGAACTATGGGTTGTAATAATGAAGAGATTAAATATGAAAGTTGCTATTCAAGCATCCTCCTATGTAATATAAATGGTGAATGTATCCTTAATGTATGCACAATGTACGTTCGCTTCGTCGAATGTCTCCCGATACGATCCTGTTAGACAATCCCTCTCGCTTTGCGAGGTAGGGGTGTCACAAATCCCAAATTCCGTAGCCCCCTGTGTGGCCCGGATTCCATTGGCCCGGTTCACAAACTGTTTCTTTTCCCGAAATAAAAATCCAGAAAATTGTGTTATCTCCCAAAAATCATATCTCGAGTTCTAGACCTCCAAAATTAGCAAACTAAATTTTGTTGAGTTCCTTGTTTCATGCTTTATCCTCTAGTCCTGTTGTAGATCATAAATTCTTGTTTTTTTTCCTAGATTGATCAGATCATCCAAGAACCCAATTAATTCATAATAAATTATCCGTAGGTGCTAAAAGTGCAAACTCTTCCTTTTGATGCATTTTACCCCTATATATCATTTAATGATCTTTTATAGGAATGTATGCATGATAGTATTTAATTTTTTGCATAACATATATATTTGCTTAGGAATATAAATGTGTATCTTTTGAATTCAATTTATGCATGCCTTTATATATAGTTCATGTCACATCTTCCTGTTATTCAAGTGGGCCAGAAGAACATGCTAAGTTACCATGAAAAGTTTATGCCTATAGTCATAGTGTTATTTTTGCAAACTCATGTGAAAATCACACAATATGAAACCAACTTTGTTGAGTTCATAAAATTATTTTCTATCTGTTTATGAAATAAAATATCTATTTTGAGTATTTTAATTTCATAAGTATTAATTAATTACATTCTTTGATTAATAAAAGCTATTATTTTATGCTAATTAAATAATTAATTTAAGAAAAGGATTTATTTAATGAAGGAGTTACTGCAGATGAAAGTGTTTATGAAAAAGGTTTTCCAAAATTAAACATAAACACCGTCATTTCATGTGATCCTAATTTAGTACTTTATGTGTTATTGCATATCATTAATTAATTATTAATTGTTAAATTAATGAACATGATTAATAGAATCTTTGCACATCATGTCATATACATTCATGCACGCATGATCATTAATTCGCGACGTATTGTTGGTCGACCTAGGTCCCGACGTGATCGAGGTTCCGTCCGAGGTTGAGACAGGAGGCGGGAATCTCGAAGTCGACCAACACAACGAGGAAGCTAACCCCGACGTGAATCAAGGCAAGCCCGGTGCATCCCACCTATGATTTTAAAGTCTTTTCTTTATTCACAGTTAATGAGTCATGATTGTGCACTAGGTTATAGGAGTTGCTTGATACCTTAGATGCATGAGTAGGACTCCTATGAGTTGTTACCCTTATGCTTGGTATGAAGAGTTCGATAACCGCTAAGCTTATGTCATAGGCAATCGGTAGAAGTCAAGTGGTGGCATACGCTACTCGCAAGATATAGGGTAATGACGTGATTAATGATGCTAAGAGGATTGATGAGAGAAAGATGAGAGTAGAAGTAAAGATGATGATAAAGCCGAGACCGGACGGGCCCCGTAGGAGAAAGGTCTTGCAAGGTGGTAGCCCCGTTTGTGTCGGTCAAGGACCGTACCGTTGTCGGCTTAGTTGAACAAGTTTGAAGGTACCGTACTACATGTCTGGTATCATGGGCCCGAGCAAGCTGATGTACCCTACCGCCCCGAGAGATGTAGCGTAGCAAACTCTCTTTTGCCGGCTGTTAGTGAGAGGTTAGTCTCACGGGAGGGAAATGGGTCGCCCACGGATGAAGTCGTGGGGTCGCCATATTCCCGGGGAGTTGGAAATGGCTAGTCCGTTGTCGGGTGCTAGCGGGAAAAGTTGTCGTATACGACCGGTGCGGTGCGTATACGTCGTGTAGTCGGGTTTGTGCCAGCTGGTATAAATCGATTTGAATCGCTGTCCCTCGCGGTAATGAGTACCGCTTGTTTAGCTCGTCACATCGTAGTTAATCAACTGAAAGAGGAAGATGAGAGATGAAAGAATTGTTGGTCGGAATTAATCTTTGCTTGAAAACTTGATTGCTGTAGTTGTAGACTGCAAACATTGGTCTCCAATAAACTTAATGGTGAGCTAAAACTTGAAAATAAGGATCAACCATTAGTGTTGTTTTCGCAAGAGAGTCAACTCCACAGCCATAAAGCCTTTGCATACTAGGCGTCGGCCTTAGCGTGCCTCGTTGACTGGGTCGATCTTGTTGAGTATTAGAATACTCGGGGTTTGCTCGTTATGTTTTCGGGACCCGAGTCGTACTTCCACGACTTGTACGGTAGCTTCCGGAAGAGGATCAATGTCCTCGGGGAGGTTCTCTCCGATGGGAACGGATCCCGACGCCCGAGCGAGGAGGATCGTGATGTACGACGGGCTCGGTACATCATGCTAGTGGTCTTTTGTTGTTAAGAGAATAAGTTCCGCTGCAAGAATCGTAGTATTCTAAACTTCAATAATGTTTATGCTTCCGTTGTACGATGTTTGTATTTCGAAAACCTGGTTCTGTTATACCATGATGTATATATTACGGCTTGTATGAGATGATGAACTGTTGCAACTCGCTTCGTCGAGTGTCCCCCTGTACCGACTCCCGGGTGTCCCGGAGGGGACGTCACAGCTGGTATGAGAGCGGTTCGGAGGCAACGAGTACATCATTACAAGCTTGTTTTTAAAACTTAACACGTGCAGTACGTTTAGAATACGTGAGAGTACGGAGCCCATTTAAGGACTTAGAGCAGTTAACTTTCTAACGGTTCCAAGTTCGTGGTTTTCCGGGTAGTCACTAACTCGTTCGTGTTAGTTTGTGCTAACTTTTGGTCGTTTGACTAATTCAGAGTAGTGCATGCATCATCATATTTTGAGTGCCATAATATGAGGTTTTGGGGATTAGACCAAGTTAGTATCGTAGTGTAGAGTTAATTTCCTATGGAGGGCACAAGAAAAGGAGATCATGCTAGTGAAATAGAAGGCAAGAAGAATTCTCACACAGAGGCAATGGAATGGGGAAATTTAAGATCTTCATCTACGGATGATCAAAGTCAATCGGAGGGAAGGATGATCATGTGTAGTTATCAAGGAGCCCCATATGAGAGCTAGGGATTTAAAGGGATAGATTAAAGATGCTAGTATAAATGGGTGCTATAGGTGAATCTTGGGATGAACAACTTGCAGCTGCCAAAGCAATAGTTAAACAACTAGATGCAGATCTGGTAAGAGACACATGATAAGATACGGGATCTTGAACAAGTCCAATAACTTCCCAAAGAAGAGCAGAAGGATGAAATGTATGAGTAGAAGAATCGAGGAGCTAGACCGATGCCACTTCGATCGCTCCGAGGCCTCATTCAGGCGGATGATTGATTAACTTCTCTTTTTGTAGCCACCAAAAGTTCTCTTTCCCTCTCTAGTAATAGCCATTTTGATTTCGTTCGGACTCTTCATCTCGGCAGAACTTTCTGGATGATAAGATTCCGAGTATTATGAGCTGACTCGTCCTAGTCGGAAAGTCATTCTCCCTCTTTCACTCAATTGCATCCGGAATTATCTTTCCCTGAAGTTCTTGAGTGACTTACATTTGAAGAAATAATCATCACCTTTTCGACTAGACTAAGTTGTACCGAGAGCTAGTTTGGAAATGGGTGTTTTGCACTTTCAAATTGCCATTTTGCCTTTGGATTGTCCCGGTTCGCCTGAGTGCTTCTCAAAGTCAAACATGAGCGATGTGGAAATGCACTATTTTGAAACTAGAAGAGAATCCAAATATAATGTTCTTCCGAACGGATGGCGTATAACCTAGGGTACGCAACCGAAAAGAAGAACATTGTCTTGGAAACTCATCGGTGCAATTATCCTTATAAATGTCTTAAGCCTATATTTCCTTCAACATCAAGACAGACGAAAGCGTTGTCGCATCTTTTGGTAATCCATGTTGTTTCATAAACTCAACCATTCCAGTTAAATCTTTTCTTTCATCAATGACTTTCACCAACCCCTTATAAATCTCGTGACTCCTGATCCCGGCATAAAAGTGGTAGATATTGACAACAAGCACCCCGACAGTCTAAATTTGGACCGAGGAGTTAGTTTCAATGAGTTTGTAAGTGATGCTATACTCATGGAGGATGCTCTTCATGCTCATCCGGAAGAGAAGACTAAGAAGAGAGCAGCCGGTGAACAAGGAAGTGAAGTACCTTCCACGTACCGTCCAGTCTACACTTCTACAGCAGATCGGAGGTTCGAGCCTATGCGATCGGGTTCCATTTCTTATCGGTCACCTCGGAATCAGCAACAAGTGTTTCCCCGTGCAACGGTTCAACAATCCGACTAATGGAGTATACACCCCTTATCCTCGACACCCTAATACGCGGATCATCCATGCTATAATGGTGATTGTCTTAAACACTTGGCTCAAGATTGTGTCACATCAACACGAGCATAATTTTCAACGCATCTTGAAAGGGAAGTAATTGGTCGACAGAATCATGCAAGTAAGAATGATAAGATGAAGACTGGTCGTGTCAACGTCACCACATTTGAGGAGATTCCGAAAGGGTCACAAATCATGACTAATCGAAGTACTACGGAGATACCATTGAAGTTGGGTCGTAAGGATTATCCCACCTCCTTTATAGTCTTAGACGGGCAAGGATTGAATGAGATTCTTGGTATGAGATGGATGAAGTATCATAAGGCAGTATTGAATATAACGATGCTTTTGCAGTTCACCTGGACTCTCCTATTCATGGATGAGATTGTCTTCCGTTGGTTTTGTTCCCAAACTATTCTTCCGGTGATTTGTAAAACTATTGGTAAAAGTTTGGAAGACATTCCTGTACTTTGTGAATACCCCGATGTTCTCCGGAAGACTTACCGGGTTTACCACCGATCGGGCAGCAGAGTTCAAGAGAGAAAATTCCACCAGGGACGGTACCAATATCAAGAAGACCGTATCGTATGCCACTTAACGAGCCGGTAGAAGTAGAGGTACAACTAAAGGAGTTATTGGACAAGGGATATATATTCGCCTAAGTTCATCACCCCGGGGATGCCCGAGCATTGTTCATCAAGAAGAAAGGATCAAACATTGAGGTTATGAGTGGATTATCGACCTTTGAATGCGGTGACCATTAAGAACAAGTATCCACTACCTCGAAGTGACATCTTATTTGATCAGTTGATGGGAGCAAAAGTGTTTACCAAGATAGATCTTCGCTCCGAATATCATCGGATCGAGATTAGAACGGAAGATATACCCTTATGAATATTTGGTGATGTCCTTTGGTCTAACCAATGCGCCAGACACACTTCATGTATCTCATGAACTCGGTGTTTATGCCAGAATAGGACAAGTTTGTCGTGGTTTTCATGGACGACATTCCGAGCTACTCCAAGTCGGAAGAGGAACATGCGGAACATTTAAGGACCACTGCTCCAACGTCTAAGGGATCGCCGGTTAGATGCCAAATTCGAGTATGTGTGAGTTTTGGCTAAAGAAGGTACCATTCCTAGGTCATGTAATATCAGCAGAAGGAGTGGTCGTTGATCCCGAGAAAGTTAAGGAAGTATTAGATTGGAAGCCTCCTAAGTCGGTCACACAGATTCGAAGCTTCTTAGGATTGGCGAGGTTATCATAGAAGGTTCATTCCCAATTTCTCGGAGATGGCCAAACCAATGACTAAATTGCTAGAAAAAGATAATAGGTATGAATAGAGCAAAGAATGTGAAGAAGCTTTGCGGACATTGAAGAAGTTACTCACAACGAGCACCGGTGTTAGCTCAGCCAGATTCGACCAAGCCATTTGAGGTGTACTCTGTGATGCCTCGGACACAAGACTTGGATGTGTTCTAATGCAAGAAGGTCGAGTGATTGCCTACGCATCTCAAGAGTTTAGGCGACATGAGGGACACTACCCGACACATGATTTGGAATTAACGAGATGTGGTTCTAGCATTGAAGAACTGGGGACATTATCTCTTGGAAAATTTGGTACCTCTATACATAGACCACAAGAGTCCCAATATATCTCCACTCAAGCGGATCTAAACAAGTGCCAACGAAGACGGCTAGAGCTGCTAAAGGATTATGAGATCGAGATTCATTACCACCCCGAGAAAGCCCATGTCATAGCTGATGCCTTGAGTCGAAAAGCTCATTACAACAATCTCACCGCTCGGCTATTGATTGAAGCATCTAAAGAGGAAATTTGCGAGGCTAGTATTCGGATTCTTCCATATGGAGTGTTGAATAATCGGCTCCTATTCCTACCATTCGCGAAGAAGTGGTAGCCTCTTAGAAGAAGGATATTGGTATGAACCACATTCAAAGACGATTAAAGAAGGGGGAAGTGAAGTGTTTTCGGGAAGACAATGAAGGTGTGATTTGGTTCGGGAACAGATTGGTAGTGCCCAAGAACTTGGAACTTCGCAAAAAGATAATGGATGAAGCACATACATCCAAGTAATCTATTCATCCTGGAACAAACAAAATGTATCAAGATCTAAAGCAAAGATTCGGTGGACAAGAATGAAACGTGAAATAACAAGGTATGTCAATGAGTGTGACACTTGTCCACGAGTAAAGTCGGATCATTTGAAGCAAGCAGGACCACTCCAATCCCCGAGTGTTCCGGAATGGAATTGGAAAGATATTAGTATGGATGTTACTATCGGCTTACCATTAATTTCCGGAAGCATAACTCCATTTGGGTCATTGACGACAGGTTAACTAAATCTACTCATTTGACACTCGTACATACTACCTACACGACAAAGCAATATGCAAACTTATACATTGCTCGTGTAGTCCGCCTACATGGAGTACCCACGACCATCATCTCGGATCAAGGAGCTCGGTTTGTATCTAGAATTCTAAGAACAATTACATGAGTCATTGGGAACAAGGTTGATTCGAAGCTCGGCGTATCACCCTCAAACAGATGGACGGACAAAGAGAATCAACCAATATTTAGAATATATACTTCGAGCTTGCGTCTTGCCATACAATAAAGATTGGGAATGATGCCTACCGTTAGCAGCATTCTCATATAACAACAACTACCAAGAGAGTGCCGGAATGTCACCGTTCCAAGCTCGTATGGTCGTAATCGTCGCACACCATTAAAATGGTCCGAAAGTGGGAAAAGAGAATGATATTAGGACCAGATCTAGTAAAGGATGCCGAAGAGCGAGTAGCCTCATTCAACAGAACCTAAAGAGAGCCAAATCTCGACAAATCAGTTCTACGGATAAGAGACGTCGAGAGTAGTGCTCAAAGCGGAAACCGAGTATCTCCTACCAAAGGTGTCCAACGATCCGGAATCCAAGGCAAGTTAGCTCTCCGATATATCGGACGTATTCTAATACAAGAAGGATGTGCAGCCGTGACATATCGTTTGGAATTGCCAGCACATTAATCGAGAATTCACAATGTGTTCCCCGTGTCTCAACCGAAAAAGTGTCCGAAAACACCGATAGACATACCGACCGCCGAAGTGGAACAGCTATAGCCGGACTTGACATATGACGAACATCCGATCGGAGTTCTCGACACCAAGGATCGAGTGACTCAACATCGAACCATCAAGTTTTACGGGATTCAATGGAATAATCACTCGTAAGCTGAAGCTACTTGGGAATAAGAAAAGTTTCTCCGACTCAATTACCCCGAGTTCTTTAGTACCATCGCCTAGTCGCTTCGATCGTGAATCTCGGGACGAGATTCCTATAAGGGGGAGGGCTGTAACAACCCTAAAAGAATAAACATGCATTTCATGTCATTCATGAGCATGTCATCATGTGAATTTGTGAAACTATAAAAAATTTTGTGTCAAATATACACATAAGATATTAATTTAACCTAAGTAAAGTAAATGCTTAAAAAGAAATTAAATCAAAGTAAATTAAGGCGTTTAACATTTTCTGTTGATTAAACATAATGATAAAAGATTTATGGAGTTGCTAATAAATTATTTTTATTTTGTAAAAATGTCTACAGGAAATTATTAAAGCTTCTCTTTTATATTTAAACCTGAATTTTTAATTTGAAAAATATTGGGAATCTGAACATGGACCTAAAAACAAAAGTGTGTGAAATGTTTTCATTTACAACCCTGAATTTTTTGGGATTTTTCCGAGCTTGGGAAATAGGCTCAATTAATTAGAAACTGGAGGGTGTTTTAGTAAAAATGCGAAGCAGGGCCGGTGGCCAATCTCTCTTCCTCCTCTCTCTCCCTCCCGCACCGCCTCGCCACTAAGCCGCGTTGGCAGGCTCCGGCCGCGCGCCCTCCTCCTCCCGCGCCACGCAGGAGCTCCCCTACCACCTCAACCCTCCGCCTCGATGGGGATAAAAGACCGAGCCGTGCGCGTCTCCCTCTCTCTCTCTCCCAAACTCGCACCCAAACCATCAACCGCCATTGCAGCAGCTCGGTCGAGCTCGCCGCCTACCCGTCTTCGACCCTTCCCGGGCCAATAGCTAGCACCCGGAGCTCCGCAGCTCACCCCTCAAGCTCCACGAAGAAACCGCACCCCAAATCATCAACCGAGCAAGAAGTATTTCAAGAATTTCTCCGTGTCATCACCGACGACCTCCATCCACTTCCCTGCGAAATTCTCCACACATGGTGCGTTTCGTTGCATGCTATTTTGTTCTAGTATATGCAAAACTCTCGATAGCACCTTCCCGACCCTTTAGTTCTTGTTTTATCATTCACGGTGGCCGCAGGACCTTTTCTTCCCCAACTCGCCTCCGCCGGCCACCTCTTCTCCATCGTCGACGGCCACCACCGGAGTTCCCCGCCCCCTACAGCACCTTTGCCGCTCTTCTGCAATGCCTCGTGAAGCTTGCTATCGCGGAAGCTGGTCTTTTCGTCCACCTTCGCGAGTTGTAGACGCCGCCGGAGCTCGGCTTCCGCCGCCGCACGCCGTCGGCCCGTATTCCGGTGAGGCTTCACCCCGGAAGCTGTTCCTCGCGTTCCTCTCATTGCTCCGGACCTGCTGGGCTTGGCCCCGTCTCCTTTGGTCGCATCGCGCGCCGCCCGACGATCCGCCGTCGCCACCCGGCCGTCGGCCGCACACTGGACCACAAAGTCCCGGATCTCGTGTGGTCGTGGCCGCATCTAATCCCAAATTCCGTAGCCCCCGTGTGGCCCGGATTCCATTGGCCCAGTTCACAAATTGTATCTTTTCCCGAAATAAAAATCCAGAAAATTGTGTTATGTCCCAAAAATCATATCTCAAGTTCTAGACCTCCAAAATTAGCAAACTAAATTTTGTTGAGTTCCTTGTTTCATGCTTTATCCTCTAGTCCTGTTGTAGATCATAAATTCTTGTTAGTTTTTCCTAGATTGATCAGATCATCCAAGAACCAAATTAATTCATAATAAATTATCCGTAGGTGCTAAAAGTGCAAACTCAACTTTGTTAATTTCCTTTTGATGCATTTTACCCCTGTATATCATTTAATGATCTTTTATAGGCATGTATGCATGATAGTATTTAATTTTGTGCATAACATATATATTTGCTTAGGAATATAAATGTGTATCTTTTGAATTCAATTTATGCATTCCTTTATATATAGTTCATGTCACATCTTCTGTTATTCAAGTGGGCCAGAAGAACATGCTAAGTTACCATGAAAAGTTTATGCATATAGTCATAGTGTTATTTTTGCAAACTCATGTGAAAATCACACAAAATGGTTTAGGTGCAATGTAAAATAAAGTTCATATTTCATGCAAACTCATAAAAATATGAAACCAACTTTGTTGAGTTCATAAAATTATTTTCTATCTGTTTATGAAATAAAATATCTATTTTGAGTATTTTAATTTCATAAGTATTAATTAATTACATTCTTTGATTAATAAAAGCTATTATTTTATGCTAATTAAATAATTAATTTAAGAAAAGGATTTATTTAATGAAGGAGTTACTGCAGACGAAAGTGTTTATGAAAAAGGTTTTCCAAAATTAAACATAAACACCGTCATTTCATGTGATCCCAATTTAGTACTTTATGTGTTATTGCATATCATTAATTAATTATTAATTATTAAATTAATGAACGTGATTAATAGAATCTTTGCACATCATGTCATATACATTCATGCACGCATGATCATTAATTCGCGATGTATTGTTGGTCGACCCAGGTCCTGACGTGATCGAGGTTCCGTCCGAGGTCGAGATAGGAGGCGGGAATCTCGAAGTCGACCAACACAACGAGGAAGCTAACCCCAACGTGAATCAAGGCAAGCCCCGGTGCATCCCACCTATGATTTTAAAGTCTTTATTTTATTCACGAGTTAATGAGTCATGATTGTGCACTAGGTTACAGGAGTTGCTTGATACCTTAGATGCATGAGTAGGACTCCTATGAGTTGTTACCCTTATGCTTGGTATGAAGAGTTCGATAACCGCTAAGCTTATGTCATAGGCAATCGGTAGAAGTCGAGTGGTGGCATACGCTACTCGCAAGATATAGGGTAATGACGTGATTAATGATGCTAAGAGGATTGATGAGAGAAAGATGAGAGTAGAAGTAAAGATGATGATAAAGTCGAGACCGGACGGGCCCCGTAGGAGAAAGGGCAAGACGGAGACGAGGTCTTGCAAGGTGGTAGCCCCGTTTGTGTCGGTCAAGGACCGTACCGTAGTCGACTTAGTTGAAAAGTTTGAACGTACCGTACTACATGCTGGTATCATGGGTCCAGCAAGTCGATGTACCCTACCGCCCCGGAGATGTAGCGTAGCCAACTCTCTTTTGCCGACTGTTAGTGAGAGGTTAGTCTCACGGGAGGGAAATGGGTCGCCCACGAATGAAGTCGTGGGGTCGCCATATTCCCGGGGAGTTGGAAATGGCTAGTCTGCTGTCGGTGCTAGCGAGAAAAGTTGTCGTATACGACCGGTGCGGTGCGTATACGTCGTGTAGTAGGGTTTGTGCCAGCTGGTATAAATCGATTCGAATCGCTGTCCCTCGCACTAATGAGTACCGCTTGTTTAGCTCGTCACATCGTAGTTAATCAACTGAAAGAGGAAGATGAGAGATGAAAGAATTGTTGGTCGGAATTAATCTTTACTTGAAAACTTGATTGCGGTAGTTGTAGACTGCAAACATTGGTCTCCAATAAACTTAATGGTGAGCTAAAACTTGAAAGTAAGGATCAACCATTAGTGTTGTTTTCGCCAGAGAGTCAACTCCATAGCTATAAAGACTTTGCATACTAGGCGTCGGCCTTAGCGTGCCTATTGACGGGTCGAGTCTTGTTGAGTATTAGAATACTCGGGGTTTGTTCGTTATGTTTTCGGGACCCGAGTCGTACTTCCACGACTTGTACGGTAGCTTCCGGGAAGAGGAGCAATGTCCTGAGGGAGGTTCTCTCGAATAGGAACGGATCCCGACGCCCGAGCGAGGAGGATCGTGATGTACGACGGGCTCGAGTACATCATGCTTGTGGTCTTTTGTTGTTAAGAGAATAAGTTCCGCTGCAAGAATCGTAGTATTCTAAACTTCAATAATGTTTATGCTTCCGCTGTACGATGTTTGTTTTTCGAAAACCTGGTTCTATTATACCATGATGTATATATTTTGGCTTGTATGAGATGATGAACTGTTGTAACTCGCTTCGTCGAATGTCCCCCTGTACCGACTCTTGGGTGTCCCTCGGGGGATGTCACAACCTGTCTAAAATCACGTGTTCTTGTGTGTTTCGTGTGTTGCACCATCGAATTCCACGCTCGTGAGGGACCGGGTAGTACTAGTGCCGAGTTTAAGACTCGACATTTGGCGCGCCGAGTAGGGATCCCGGCATGTTCCCGGCGAGTTCGATGGCTTCTTCGTTCGACGTCGACTTTGCACCCGGTTTCAAGATCCGCTTTGAATCCCTCGACTTCGAAGCGGATCCCGCCGAAAGCTACACTTGATGAACCCGACTCGCGATCCGGCCGCAGCTTCTAAAGCATCATCTCCGGACATGATCGGAACCATATGCATGGAATCCAGCAAGACCGACGCTGTTATGGTGCGAACCATCGGACCGCTCACGCTTCAAACCGATACCCGGTCCGTGATAATGGGCAGCTCCGGCGAGCTTGACATGACTTCAAGGAAGGATCCCCGACCTTCTTCCAAGTGTTTATGCTGGTCCAATCCTTGAAGAATTCACCCTCGAGGAAGCTGCTGCTGAAGGAGCTAGGATGGCGAGAGAGGAAACAAACCGCCGCCAACGTGAAACAGACAAAACGGACGTAGAGGATTCGCCTCCATGAGCTTCGACCGTGAACCCTCGCGCAAACATCGTGGGTACCAGTCAAGATGGAGAGGGTGTTCCTGCCACGGCCCCACCCGCTCATCGGACCACTACCGGAGCAGTCCAGGGACGCTGCGGAACGATCACCGAGGCTATAATAACCGACGTGGATGCCGTGGTGGTAGAAATCATCGCTCTTCCGGTTCGGCGTTGGACATGGGCTCCATGGATGTTGAATTAAACGGTGCTCGGGTCTTCACGTCACCAGTCCACAACATTGTGGGTTTGAAACAGATTGTTGAGACTATTCCGGAGGAGGTGTTCAATTCGACACCGGATGACAACATGCTTTGAGCCTGGTGGATGCGGCTGCTTTGCAAACCGACCAGCTTGTCTAAGATAGAGCTAAATCTTCCGATCGTTCCCATTCGCATTCGGAGCGGTACGCGAGAGCCCGGTTTAAAGGAGCCACTTACGGAGGAAGAATCGGACGTCGGCACACCCCGATCGCGGACGAGCATGAGCGCGCCTCGATCGGGATCTACGAGTGCCGATCAACGGCAATCGTGACGCTCGTAATGTGCTTATTGATTGTCATGCATTGAGAGCGGAGGAACGCAGGAGACAACAGGAAGACGAGCGACAACGGACTGGTCATGTAGATGATCGTCCGGAGAATCCCGTTCCACCTCGCCCGCGTGCAACCGGTTCGACTAGGCATGGGCCGCCTGCTTCGGCGCTGCCCCTAGTTGGCAATCCTTCGCGCAATGATCATCGAGGGCATGACAATCGCTCTACTCATCGTGATGATCGGCCAAGAAGAGATGATCTTAGTGACCACAGAGACCGACGGGGACGCGATAACGAGAACAGAGACGGGGAGCCTCGACAAGATAATAATGATCGTCGAGCAGCGCCACCACCTCCTCCGGAGCAAGGCAACAATGATCGCCAGGACAGTTCCGGGCTAGAAACCAAGACGATCGTTACTATGACTACTCGGATGATGACAGGGATCGCAACTACCGACATTACCCCAGCCGGCGGTCACCATCACCGGTCTAGCGTCCGAAGTGAGATGCTTACGGAGTTTATCGAGCGTTTTTGCAACAAGAAGGCCTTAATCCCAATGTTCTCGATCAGCAGATAATTGCGGCGTTTCGAGTCGGCGTCCGAAGTGAAGCATTGGTGCACAAGATCAGTAGGCATAACCGCAATCTTACCATGACGGCGTCCGAGTGCTTCAAGATAGTAGATGATTATGCTCGCTGGAGAATCAAACGTGGTCAATTTGCGCGGGAACAAAGGGAAGGAGCCGAAGCACGACCAAGGCAACCGGTCTGGATCCAAGAACAACAAGCGCAGGGCTGATACCTTGTTGCAGCTATAGACCAGCTTGGAGAACGACTTTCGTTTGAAGCCCTGTTGGAGGGGCCTTGCATGATTGATAATGGGAATCATAAGAATAAGGTATGTTTCTTGCTCGGACCGTTCGCTTCGTTTGCATTGAAGGTAGCATCCCGGTCTGGACCATGTAACCAACGGGATGACAAGGGCAAAGACAAGAAGCGTGATGATGATGAAGATGATGAAGGAGGCTTCAACCAGCCGTCTAGGGAGGTGAACTTCATCCACGGATGACCTAACGCATATGAGTCAAAGCGCAAGCAAAAATTGGCATTCAGGGAGGTTAATGCCATTGCGCCTACCACTCCGAATATATGCGATGGTCGGAGGTGCCAATCACGTTCGATAGAGCCGATCATCCGGAGGTCTTGCCTAAGGCTAGCGTAAACCCGCTAATCTTGGCGCATGTCGTCCATAAGGTATGCTTGAACAGAACTTTCATTGATGGGGGAGCTGCTTGGATATCCTTTTGGCTAAAACTCTGCCCGAGCTTAGTCTTTCCGTGACGGACTTGGCTCGTAGCGTTTCACCGTTTCATGGAATAATACAGGGTCGAAATAGTTATCCTTTGGGGCAGATTTCTCTGCCGGTGACTTTTGGGATGAAAGAGAATTACGAAGGGAGAACATCATCTTTTAGGTAGCAGATATTGATTCAACATATCATGCTATACTCGGGAAGACCGGCCTTGGCCAAGTTTATGGCCATCCCCAACTACCGATCTCGATGTGGAAGATGCCTGGTCCCACCGGGTCTTATCGTTCCGGTCCGACATTAAGACCGCGTATGCTTGTGAAGTACATAGCACCGAGTTCGCCACTCGAGTCAATTCGGAGGAAGAATGCCGAGAGATCGGAGAAGCGGCGGACGCCATTGCGGCACAGTGCTCTATCGAGTCTTAAACATGGCACTAGAACTACCCGGTCCCTTACGAGCGTGGAATTCGATGGAGAGTAATACCCTACGTCCCGTGTGTTATGTATTGCCTTTAGCAGATTTCTAATTGCAAGATGTCGGAGAGTTTTCAGGGGTCCCTACTCCGCCTTATATATCCGGGGAGCTAGGGTTACATGCGAGTCCTAGTCGATTACACGGATTACATATGCCGAGACTCTATCTCTAGCTTTCCTTAGTAGTTCAGAGTCCTAATAGACTACAAATTGCTCCTTTACTTGTTTGTGAAGTCATCATACGTCGGTCTTGATACCCGCCTTATCTCCATTCCGGTATATGGAATCCTCTGTTAATCCGGATCGGTTAGGGTCCAGTCTGTTGGGTCTCTCTCGCCAGCTTTATCTTCATTGATTTGTTACCGTGTCTTTAAGTATCCATTGCTTTATCATCTGTATACCCATAAGGCAAGTGATGAGGACATCACACCCTCGGATATAACCAACACTCCTCCAATACACATACTTAATTCAAGGACAAAAACTAAAGCACGACAATTGAATTTACGGGTGAGCATGTTCTTAATGATCTCTTTATTTATATTTGAGAATATATTACTACCTAATGAGTTAATTATTGTTAGGAACCATGGAAATGATGATAATATGGTTAAGGAGGATGTTAGAGGCGTGGAGGGCCAGCAAGGACGTCCATGTCAAGTTGGAGGCCCAAACAAAGTCGACTTTGAGTCTGTTTCGGAGTCCAGAAACAGCCTGCATTAAAACGGACGCCCTGGTCGCATACGATGTCCGTTTGGGACATTCTTTATATGAATGGAAAGATAATTTGATAACCTTTCCATTGGCGCTGGTCTCATATCCAAATTCATCCCGAGTCATCGGGAATTGCCGAAATACTAAGACGTCCAGAAACTGTCCCGGTGTTGCACCACCGTCTTTTGGCCTTTGGGCTGTGTATTTTGTTAAGCCCACTTAGGGCTGCGTCCAGGGTTGGATGGACGACCCTAGGGACCTCATAAGCAGCCGTCGCCCCTTCCTTAGGGTTTGGGTTTTGCTTAGATTATTCTGTCAAGAACAGTTTCGCCGTTTTGTCGGTTTGTGAGACCCCAACTCGTGAGTTTAATCATATATTTGCAATTTGGTTGCTTCTATCTTGTTCTTGCTTGTGTTCTTCGATTCGCAGGCAAGGATTAGCCTTCTTGGCGAGGTCAATCGTGCTTGCACGGTTGATAACCGGAGGAGACGTGGTGCTGCGATTGCGGGGTTCGGAACGTGTTGTTCGGAAGCCGGATCGATTTGTGTCAAGCCTCCGCCAAATCGTTGTTTATCGGAACCTTTCGGAAGATCGGGACACCCTGTTCACATCAGCAAGTATACGACAGCAGTCCCCGAGTAATTTTGATTGGACCTTGAATCAGACCGACCAGTCTTCCGCATGTTGGTCTTGATTCCATGGTAAAATTAAAATGAACTCTAATCTGCTACAATGTTTCTTCTTTCTTCGACGCGCTTCAAAAAGCTCAAAAAATCAATGTATGCAAGATCTAACTCTTTCATACTGCCAAATTACGAAATTTAGCACTACATTAATCCAGATCTGAAAAGTTCTATTTCAGACCGCTTTTTATTCACAGAAAAATTTCTCATGGCCGTAATAATCACGGTGACTTATCCTTATGGCCATTAGGTCATAATTTGCGCAAATTAACAGCAAATCTTTAATATCCTTATGACCGTTAGGTCATAATTGCACAGATCACGACATAAGTCATTTAATGCCAAATTCACCGGGCCGTAAAAAACAGCCCAATAACTTTTCAGCCCCGAGCCAAGCTCGGGTGCTTATGAAAGGAACCGAAAGGTTGACCTAGGTCAAACCCATTCCCGAAGCTCCATACGCGCCCATCATAAACCCTTCTTCTTCGGACATCACGATCATTGCTCATCCTTTCTGCATAAACCAATCTCGGATTTCCTTTTTTCATCTCTCAAGATGGGCAAGAAGAAATCTGCCGCCAACCCTACTCGTCATCTTCTGTTCCCCGCAGCCAGCTCCCTTTCGGCATCCAAGATCCGGGTAGTAGCAAAATTACCGAGACATCGCTCAATGAGGCGGTTCTTGATGGATATCTTCCCCTGCAGCCTATTCTCGAACCGGAGTGTCCCTACCCCTAGCCAAATCCCATGGGGAATAGACGACTCTCAACGGTTAGTTTTTAAATCATTTTTCCTTCGTGGTTTTGATCTTCCATGCTGCTCCTTTTTTAGGGATTGCTCTTCTTCTATGGATGGGAGTTAGTAAATCTAAACCCAAATTCCATCCTTCGATTGCTTTTTTCATCCATCTTTGCAAGGCTTTCCTCCGAGTCCGCCCTCATTTCAAGCTTTTCCAATATCTTTTCCAAATCCGCCCACTTCCCTCATCGGACCGCCGAGCTGCAGTAGGTGGGGTAGGAATTCAATGTCTGGAGCATAGATGAATATTTTTCCCTGTCGCTGAACAAAAGCTTGGCCTTCCGGAAAAACAGGTGGTTCTTCCGTGATAATCCCCACCTGCACTCCCCCTTTTACTCCCAAAGTAGCCAAAAATCTCCCCACCCCGGATAGCAGGGAGAAACTCAAAGAAGATGAAGAAATCCTCGCTCTTTTGGCATGTATCAAATACCTAAAAGAAGTCAAAGGTGTTAGCGCCGAGACGGTTCTTTGGAGCTTCATTGTGCGAGGAGTCCAACCACCGAAGAGGCAGGAACATCCAGACATGGTGCTTCAATGAAGACGTGGCCATTCCACCTGGATGGAACTCCTCTCCCCGATGTAGATCGAATGGAAACCCGTATCAAGAAAATGCTCCAGCAAAAGCCGGACTTATCGAGACGCCAAAGAGTGGGTCCGGCATTAAGTATGTCAAATCCTCGAGACCCTGTAAGTATTCCTCTTCTTCTCAAATTTTAATATATTTAATCATCATCCTATTATTCAAATATGATTATCCAATACAAAAAATGGATCACTTCGAAGTCATACTCCACTCCCTCCCAACGATACATGGGGAGAAGACTACGAAGGCAATACCGCCCCTCTTGCTGTTCAAGTCGGCTCTGTCTTCCTCCGGTCTTACTCAAAAGACTTCGGACCGATCACACCCTCGCCGTCCGGTATAGCACCAAAAATATCCATGTCCGGAAATGTGGTTCAAGCTCCTAGTACGAAGGAAACGTACTACTTCCTTGACCATTGGCAAATCCATCACAACTTCCACTTCCGTACTGTGCAACACCCATACGGAAGCGCGAAGCTCGAAGACCGGCGGAAAGAAGAGGAAGCCGTCGAGAGGGATCGCCAAGCCGCTCTCGCCGCATTTCAAGCTGCTACCGGGAGGTCTCAGGAAGCCTCGCAGTTAATAGATTCTCTTGCTACTGTTCCCAAGAGATCCCGGTATGGCACTCGACCGGTCCTTCACTAAGTGATGCAGGAAGACCGGTCTCAACGCCGCAAGTTCAACCAGCGGCGAAAAGGAGTGCAGAGGGCTCAAGCGGAGATACTCAAGGCCCTCTAAAGAAGATCAAGACCTCCTCTCGGCTTCAAGAAAGCCGCCTTGTAAGTCTTCCGCATTATTAATACCTTCCGAGTTATTTTCATCCCGGTCTCATAACATTCACAATCTTTCCGTAGAATTCCTTCTAATTTCCAAGCTAGTATAGCTAGCTTTTTAAGAAATAAAGCTTCGACTCCAGCCCCGACCGGTAGCGCTTCCGCTATCTCTACTTCTTCAGCTCTTGCCACCACCGAATCTTCCGAAGTCAAGAGTTCGACATCCGCCAAGGAAATCCCTACCGCCTCTAGCGTAGAACCTTCCTCACGAGCAGTCGAAGAACTAGTCGTCATCGACGTCGATAACTCATCTGCGAGCGACTTCCCTCTCCAGGCTACCTTGTTCCAAGCTCCTCCCGACCTCCCATTGGGACCGGTCCGGGTCGAAGAAATTCCTCGTCGGCCTAGGACGACACGTAATGCTCCCGGGGAGCAGACCGGCCAAGATGGTTGTTGGAGATATTGAGGTTGATAGTACAAGCGGAGCCGGAAAATTTACAGACAACAGCCCAGTGGGATTCCCTTCGAGAAGAGGAAGCCCTAAAGAACTTCTCCGAATCGGCCCGGTATGTCCTTCTACTTCGCTTATTCCTTTGACTAATATCTTCACATTATAATCTGATCCTTTGTCTCTTCCTCCTTTTAGGTTCTTCTAAAATACTTCGAGCCCAAGAATGCAATTATCGCTCATCCGGAGGAAGAACTATATCATAATCAAGAGAGGTTGGTCGAGCTTGAATCTCGGACCGCCGATCCGAAGTCCAAAGAAACCGATCTCGTCGAAGAGGGAGGCCAACTTGTTGAACACCCACCGGTTGATGGATTAACATCGGCAAGAAACCGTCAAGCTCCGCAACGAAATCCGAAGTAGGCCTTTAATCTTTTCATCACATTCTATATTTAACTTCTTCCCCTTCCGACCGGTCTTGTTTTGTTCCAGCACTTGAAAATCTTGTCTCCGCCCATAAAAGGCGGAATAAACTCTTGCGGAGAAAGCTGCTGCCCAAGAAAAAGCTCGTTGGAAGGCTCACAAGTTGAAGAACAATAGGCAGCTCGGATTCGAGAACTAGAAGGCGAGGTCACCGCCAAGGACAATATTCTCGCACGGACTCGCGTTCTAACAAAATGCCGGAGGCGGACAATGTCCGCGTGAAGGCCGATTTAGCGGAAGCTCCGGAGGCGATAAAGGCGGCGCAGATAGAGAAAGAGAGTGCTTTAAGGACTGCCCATGAGTCTACCCAACTTGCGCTCAAAGCTAAGGAACATGAAATCCAGCGTCTGCTGAAAAGTGAGGCCAAACTAAGGGAGTCGAATGTCAACATTAAAGGCAGATTCGGAGCCGCGAAGTCGGACATAGACGTAAGCTTCTTCTTTTACACCTTCATTGAATAAACTCCTTTTTGATACCAGTCTGTACTGATAACTCTTCCATTGTCTTCTTCGAACTCGCTGCAGGCACGGTGCGGACGCTTGAGTATCTAAACGGCAGTCATTTCATTGACCGGAACGAAGTAGATCTTGAGACCGCTATCCGGGCTTTCCCGAGAAGGATCGGAGAGCACTACAAGATGGTCGCCGCATCGTGGGGAGGTCACATTGCCGCTATAATCCGGTCGTGGACTCCGGTCCAAGACTGCGATTTCAACTTCATCAAAGACGGCGCTCACCCGGACACTACCGAAGATCGGTTCAATGAGCTAAAAAATTCGCCCATTGGGAACTAATAGAGGATGTTCCTCTAGATCCGACAGTGCTCCCTTAAATGTGGCTGCGGCAGCCCTCGCTTTGGACCAAGATGCTCAAGATGCAGCGGCCGCCGCTAGGCGGACAGTGGAAGATGAGTTTCAAGATCTTGATGCTCGACTTGTTGTCTACTCCCTCCGATTCCGAAGGGACAATTGATGATAGACTTGCGATAGCCCGGTAGATGTTTGCCATAGGGCCGGTCTTCTTGTGTAAACAGACAATTCTATTATCGTGCTTTTGTAATTTAACTTATTATCCTTTCAATGGCCATGAAGTTTTAATTTCTTCTCCTTTTCCTTCGAATACTGGTTTCAAAATGTCACTATCTTATTCCTTACTAGTTAAATTCTATATCCGAGCAATATTGGTTATTTCAGGTCAAAGTAACTATGAATGAATACGGGCTCTAATCAGCACAGATCACAATACATAGCTGTAGCTTACTTTAACAAGATCATGTGACATAGAAAAATAGCTAGTCCGCAAGGTTTAAGATTACGTAATATCACGGATCGCTCTTAACACAGCAGCCTAGCAACTAGTATTCATAAGAAAAATGCTAAAAAATTCCCTTCCTAAATATACCAGTCAAAGCTGAAACAGACCGCTCTCAATGCAGTAGTCTTCCGATTAAATGACTGGTCTTAATATTCAGGAACAGATCGCTCTTAACACAGCAGCTCCCTAACTCGATAAGTTAATTCAAAATTAAAATATCGAGACATAAGAAACAAACATATTCACATCGGACATTAAAATCACTTTATTATAATATGAAGAAATTACAAGGAGTTCTTTTAAGTATAAAAACGACGAAGCTGCTCAATATTCCAAGAATTCGGAATTTCTTCCTCTTCCACGGTCATAAGCCTATAAGCCCCCGGTCCTGGAGACCGATTTAACCGTAAAAGGTCCTTCCTAGACCGGTGACAACTTATGCATGTTCTTGTTGGATCGAATCTTTCGAAGAACCAAGTCTCCAACTTGAAATTCCCGCGCGCGCACGTTGCGATCATGATATCGACGCAGCCCCCGATGATATTTAGCCGCTTGAATCGGAGCTTGATCTCGTAATTCTTCCGCAGCCATCAGCTCAACCTCGACGCTGGTCATCATACTTCTCTTCATCGTAATATCGTACTCGAGCTGACACCATATTCACTTCTGTAGGTAACATGGCTTCGGATCCATTTACCGAGAGAAAAGGAGACTGCCCCGTAGCCCGACTAACATTGGTTCGTAGTCCCCGAGCACCGAGGCAGTTCCTTAACCCATTTTCCCGCGTATGGCTTCAAACGATAAAAAATTCTGGGCTTAAGACCGGTCAAAATCATTCCATTAGCTCGCTCCACTTGCCCATTGCTCGTGGATGTGATACCGAAGCATATTGTATCTTAATTTCCAAACTATCAGCATAATCCTTGAAAAACTCGAAGTGAATTGAGGCCCATTGTCGGTAATGATACTATGCGGGACTCCAAACTTGATCGCCCGAGCAGTAGTCATACTAGTGACGGCTTCAGCTTCAATCCGCAGCTGTGGGCCGTAGAATCCTTGTCCGAATACTTTCCCAACTAATGTCTTCGAAGAAGAATGATTGCCACAAATTCCCTTATGAACGTCTTCAAGCAACCGAACACCATCGAAGACCGATACACACTTCATCAAAATATTAACCCCACGCCCGTACAACTCTCCTTCAAGAATCAAGTAACCGCATGCCCGGACCTCCGCCTTTGCTTCTCAACCTTGTCTTCCGGAGTTTTACCCGATTGTAAATACTCCGGGTATGGGATACGCCAATCGGAATCAATAATCATGACCTCAAGCGATCGAGTATCTTCCGGCAAGATCGTCTCCTCGACCTCGGCCTCAAAGACTACTTCCTCGGCCTTGTCCTTCAAGACCGCTTCCTCACCCTTGTCCTTCAAGACCGCATCCTCGGCCTTGGCTTCCAAGATCGCTTCGTCGCTATTTCTGTAACAGTGGCTTTGCGCTCCATCTTAATGGATGGCTTATTTAGTACTTGAAGGAAAACACCAGGTGGAACTGCGTGTCTCGATGATCCCAGTCCGGCTAACTCATCCACAGCAGAATTATTTCCGCGCAAGTATATGAGAAATCGCGGGCCATCGAATTTGTTTTCAAGCTTCCCGACTTCTTGACGATAGGCAATCATATGATCATCATGAGCGTCCCATACCTTGTTAACCTGACTGATTACGAGCATTGAATCACCGTATATGTCTAATCTCCCGACTCCCAATGAAACAGACTACCCGGAGTCCATGAAGCGAGCTTCGTACTCGCGGTGTTATTCGAGGCACCGAGATGCATTTGTAACACAAATCCGAGTGGCTCTTTACGTGGAGTAAGAAGTACGACCCCAGCCCCCGCGCCTAAAAGCTGCGGGGACCCATCAAAGAACATCTCCCAATATTCCAACGTCCGAATCCCCTGCGGGACTTGCGTCTCCAACCACTCGGTAATGAAATCAGCTAAGGCCTGTCCTTTAATAGCTGTTCACGAGGAAAAGGTAATCTCATATTGCCCAAGTTCTATAGCCCATTTGGCACCTTGGCCAACCGCCTCTCGGTTTCGTACAATATCCCCAATGGCAAACCCGGTCTTAACTTTAATGGGGTGCGTCTGGAAATAGTGTTTCAGCTTTCGAGAAGTTATCACTACAGCATATATTAACTTCTGTAACTGAAGATAACGCATCCGAGACTCAGTAAGGACTTCACTTACAAAGTATACCGGATGTTGCACTAATTGCAGATGTCCTTCTTCCTTCCGGTCGACCGCCAATACCATGCTCACCACATGAGTAGTTGCGGAGATGTATAACTGAATGGTCTCGTCGAGGTTCGGAGGTACCAACACCGGAGGGTTACCAAGGTATTCTTTGAGTTGCTCAAATGCGGTCTGCGCCTCATTCGTCCATTCGAACTTATCTTGTTTCTTGAGCAACTTGAAGAACGGAAGTCCTCTCGACTCCCGGTCTTGAAATGAAATGGCTAAGCGCAGCCATACCGTCTGTCAACTTTTGAACATCTTTCAAGCAGCTTGGAGGTTTCATGTTAACAATTGTCTAAATCTTTTTTGGGTTAGCTTCAATACCTCGCCACGATACCGGATATCCAAGCAATTTTCCGGATCGACCCCTAAACACGCACTTTTCATGATTAAGCTTCATGGAAAAACTCCTCAGGTTACTGAAGGTCTCTGCAAGGTCGGAGAGAAGATCCTCACTTTTCCGAGATTTCACCACTATATCATCAACATAAGCCTCTGCGTTCCTTCCCAATTGCGAGTCCGGACAACGTTGTATGCTCGCGCCGATACGTAGCACCGGCATTTTTTAATCCAAATGTCATTGTTGTATAGCAAGTACGCTCCAAAGGGGGTGATAAACGCGGTCTTTATTTGATCTTCAACTTTCATAGGGATTTGATGGTACCCGAATAAGCATCGAGGAAACAAAGACGCTAGCAGCCAGCGGTCGAATCAACAACTTGGTCAATCCGAGGCAACGCGAAAGGGTCTTCGGGGCAAGCTTTATTGAGATCAGTATAATCGACACACATTCTTCATTCTTTAGTATTCTTTTTTGGTACAAGGACGGGATTTGATGAGGACATCACTCGTACAGATACAACGAACACTCCCTCTTTTGATATTCATGGTCCAATCATGAGAGCTCAAGCGCGAATTTGGAATTTATCAGTGAGCTCGTTTCTAATGCCTTCCTTATAAAGTTTTGAGAATAAAATACTACCTAATGATTTAATTATTGTTAGGAACCATGGAGATGATGAGGATATGGCTAGAGAGGTGCTCAAAGGCATGGAGGGCCGGCCATGTATTGCAAATCAAATGGGAGGCCCAATCAAATTTGGTTTTGGGTCCGATTCGGACTCCAGGACCAGTCTGTACTAAAACGGACGCCCGGGTCGCATACTGGCTCGGTTTTGGACGTTCTACAATGGTTGGAAAGATAAGAAGACCACCTTTCCAATGGCGCCGGTTTGAGGTCTAAATTCGTTCGGAGTCGGCGGGAATCGTCGAAACAATTTGACGGACAAAATCTGTCTCGGTGCTGCGTCACCGTTATATAGCCATTGGGCTTTGTATCAAGTTGGGCCCAATAGGGGCGCATCCTAGGGTTGGAGGACGACCCCCACCACGTCCTGGTCGTCCTCTCCCCTTCTCTTATACCCCCCATAGCCACCACAAACAGATTAAGTTTTGTTTTGTTAGTTTAGCCATTGCTACTACCTTGTAGACGCGTGCGTCGGCTAGACCATCCGTTCTACTTCATTTAGAACCCCACCTTTGTTAGTTTATCTTGTTCTTGCTTGTTCTTCGATTACTTGCAGGAATTACCCTCGTGGTTTGGTTGATCGTGCTCCACAAGATCGTGATTAACTGCTGGAGTTGGTGTATCGGTTGCTAAGGCGCATCCTTGTTGGCTGTAGTCGGGCCGAACGTCTCTCCAGTCAAAATCAAAGTTATCCCCTCTCATCGAAAGATCGGGCAGCACCCGTGTACTTATCAGTTGGTAATCAGAGCATGGTTCATCGGTGAGAGATTTCGTGTTCCTCCCTGAATTTTTTTTCTCTCCTATAGTCCAAAACAGCTACACAAAAAAACATACATCAAATTTCCACTTTCCTAAAAACACTTTGAGCCTTTTACTAGTATTGATTAGTAGGGCTTGTTGAGTCTTTGGTTGCTTCGGTTTGTGTCAAGTTGCTGGTCTTAGTTTTAGTCTTTTAGAGTTTCGAGTTCTTGTCACGTTTTGTCACTTTTCGGGCTGCAAAACAGAACCAAATTATAAAAGCCACCACAATCGCATACGGACTCCGTTGGGCGTGTTCTAGTACGTCGCAGAAAGCTTATTGAGTCTACTTTCCAACGGATCCAACCTCACGTTCATACCTGTTCAGAGTTACCCACAATCATCGATTTCATACAGACACCTTTTCTGTACCGATATACTCATACTCTCTCCGGAAAAAGCAAGTTGTGATCTATTGTTTTCATTTGGTTTCCATTGTATCGAATCTATTATTGAGTATCCCTGAAAATAAAAAAAAAGAGAAGAGAGAACAAAGTAGAAAAACAAAGAAGAAGAAGAAAAAGGAAGAAAGAAAGAAGGCAAAAAAAAAAGAGAGAAAGGGGCTGAATTTTGTGTTTGTTCTTTATTGTCGGTTGGTGCTTGTGACTTCCTTTGTGTCTAGGCTCGCGTCTCTAGCATGGTCTAGGCTAGGACTAGCATAGTGCTGCCGTCGAATCATTACTCAGCTTTCTTTTATTCTAATGTGGTGCTAGTATTTTCCGTGTGCATTACTTTCAGCCCACCTATAGCTCCACATATCCAATTACAGTTTACAGGTTTGTTGTTGCTGCACCGATACATTCTTTCCACGGTTGCCGACTTGTTGGTTGCCATCACCTCCTGTTGAGCAAGGTAAGAACTTGTAAGACCTTGTTTAAACAAGTTGCAATTGAGGAAATTACACCAGCCACGTCATAGTACTTGATATATAGGAGCATCCATATTGTGTGTGTTTCTTGTTTTCATGTAATCATGGCAGGTGATACGGAGCTTCTTGAGATGACAAAAGTGCACCCTCATATTCTAAACATTATTCAATATTTGCCTTCATATGATGGTGAGTTTCTTAATCCTAGATTATATATTGATTGGGAGCTAAAGTTAGAGAGTGAGTTTGATTAGCATGATCTTTCCGAGGAACAAAAGGTTTATATTGCTTCTAATATATTAACTAAAGATGCTTTGCACGAATGGAATTGTATTTGTAGGCGGCACAAAGTTCCACAATACTTTAAACTTCTTTTTAGAGATGCTTTCATTCCTGAATATTATGCTGATCGTTTGATTAAAAAATTAGACAACTTGAAGCAAGGTAGTAGGAGTGTGAAAGAATACTATCATGTTTTTAAGATTTGTGTCATATTTGGTGGTCTAGATAAATGCTACAAAGATACAACGTGTAGGTTTACGAGAGGACTCAATCTTGAAATTCAATCCATGCTGAAATCTGAAAATTATACCCACCTATCTCTCATGTATTTGCTTGCTCGTGACGCTGGAAATCAGATTTTAATGTCTTCTTCTGCTTGTGAAACCGACATGATGTCCACTGTTCCATGTTCTACGATGACTAAGTTTGGGCAGGATAATAATTATTCGGTTGAACACAAGTCGAAGGAAGATAGTGAAAAAGGTAGTTCTATTTGTGTTGAAATTGACCAAGTGAATGAAGGGGCACATGAGCTAACTGCGGCTGCATGTGATCCTAATGCTTTGGCGCTGAATTTGTCCACTTCTTATGCTAGTTTAGAGCAATCCTTAGTGGAATCTCCTGCTGAATTTCCTTTGTTACAAGATTCTAAGACAGTTGCTTGTGACAAAGAAGAGTTGTGTGATCATACTTCACTTATATCTACAACACAACTAATGCATGGGCATGATAATTCTATTCTTGATGATACACCTGCTGAAATAAGACAGGTTCATTGCATTAACAGTGAGAAAGATGAGTTGAAAATCATATTGTCTCTAAATTGTTTAGGTTATATTGAATTTGATAGTCCTTTTGACCTGAATAGTTTGGAGACTGAATTATTTCTGAAATCTGGTTTGCTATATCTTGATTATTGCTCGTTTCATGCAATTGGCAAATATGATGAAAATGATAAGTTCATGGTGCATAGGGTATATATCTGTTCAGATTTGACAACACTTTTAATGAAGTCCTCAAGTAATCAAATGATGACTTGCATTGAAGCTAACAACACCATATCTAGTTTCTCTTCTATCGATTATAAGTTGTAGGTCAAGCTTCAAGAAAGGGAGCAATTCTTGTTGCAATGTGAATTAGTCGAAGTTCGAGAATCATGTTTGAAAGAACATAATCCCACTCTTTGTATGAACTTCAACCACGACGCCAAACCGAGGACGGTTTGCAGCCAAGAAGGTGAGAATGATGAGGACATCACTCGTACAGATACAACCAACACTCCCTCATTTGATATTCATGGTCCAATCATGAGAGCTCAAGCGCAAATTTGAAATTTATCGGTGAGCTCGTTTCTAATGCCTTCCTTATATAGTTTTGAGAATAAAATACTACCTAATGATTTAATTATTGTTAGGAACCATAGAGATGATGAGGATATGGCTAGAGAGGTGCTCAAAGGCATGGAGGGCCGGCCATGTATTGCAAATCAAGTGGGAGGCCCAATCAAATTCGGTTTCGGGTCCGATTCGGACTCCAGGAGCAGTCCGCACTAAAACGGACGCCCGGGTCGCTTACGTGGCTCGACGTTCTACATATGGTTGGAAAGATAAGAAGACCAACTTTCCAATGGCGCCGTTTTGAGGTCCAAATTCGTTCGGAGATGACGGGAATTGTCAAAACAGTTTGACGGACAGAATCTGTCTCGGTGCTGCGTCACCGTTATATAGCCATTGGGCTTTGTATCAAGTTGGGCCCAATAGGGTCGCTTCCTAGGGTTGGAGAATGACCCCCACCATGTCCTGGTCGTCCTCTCCCCTTCTCTCGATGGCGGAGGACCATTATAACTCAGTCCGGCCTCCGCCATACCTTGATTTGGCCAAAGAAGTCTTTATTTTTTCCCTTTTCTTGCTGTTAAATGATGAAAAACAGCTAGCCTTGTGCTATGAAACGTCATTTGCTTGACTTGATCTTGACAAAACCAAAGAATAGCCAAGCCAGCAACAATGGATGACATGTCTATGCACACATGGCCACACCTTAATTAATTTCCGTCCTCTCGCGCTGCCTTCTCTTATACCCCCATAGCCGCCACAAACAGATTGGGTTTTGTTTTGTTAGTTCAGTCATTGCTACTACCTTGTAGACGCGTGCGTCGGCCTAGACCATCCGTTCTACTTCATTCGAACCCCACCTTTGTGAGTTTAGTCACTTGTTTATCTTGTTCTTGCTTGTTCTTCGACTACTTGCAGGAATTACCCTCGTGGTTTGGTTGATCCTGCTCCACAGGATCGTGATTAACCACTCGGAGTTGGTGTATCGGTTGCTAAGGTGCATCCTTGTTGGCTGTAGTCGGGCCGCGAACGTCTCTCCGATCAAAATCGAAGTTATCCCCTCTCATCGAAAGATCGGGCAGCACCCGTGTTCCCATCAGGATTGGCAAGCCAATCCGGATGATACACCTCCCTAATGAACTTAGCTGCTAACAACCTAGTTAACTCCTTGTTAATGGCCTCCTTGCGGTCTTGAGCAAACCTCCGGAGCTTACGTTTAACCGGCTTCGCATTAGGACGCACTAGCGGTGCGTGCTCAATCTTCTCCCTAGGAACACCCGGAATGTCGGAAGGCTGCCATGCAAAGATATCCCTATTTTCTCGGAGGAAAAGAATGAGCGCGCTTTCCTATTTGTCCCCCAAGTCAGCCCCTATATGGGTGACCTTGGAGGGGTCCGACTTATCAAGCTGAATAGTCTTGGAAACAACTCGTATCGGTCTTTAGCTTCTCCTTAGCAATCTTCTTGGTTGGGACTTCATCTTCCAACCTTGCCTGCACTTCTAGAGTTTCAGCTGCTTCTCCGATTTCTCGTCATTCTTCCTCCGAATTGACTCGAGAAGCCGGTTCGGTGCTATGTACTTCGGAAGCGTAAGCGGTCTTGATATCAGACCGGAACGATAGGACCCCATTTGGTCCTGGCATTTTCAGCATCAAATACCGATAATTGGGGATGGCCATAAACTTCGCCGAGCCGGTCTTCCAAGTATCGCGTGATATGCTCGAGTCGATGTCGGCTACCCGGAAGATGATATTCTCCTTCCTGTAATTCTCCTTTGTCCCAAAAGTCACTGGGAGAGAGATCTGCCCCAAAGGATAGCTGTTTCGACCGGGTATTATACCATGAAACGGTGAAACACTACGATCCAGGTCAGCCACGGAAAGTCCAAGCTCCGGCAGAGTTTTAGCAAAAAGGATGTCCAAGTAGCTTCCCCCATCAATGAAGGTTCTCTTCAATCGTACTTTCCGAACAATGGGAGCCGGAATGAGCGGATATCTACCAGCTTTTGGAAGTACATCCGGATGATCAGCCTCGCGGAACATGATTGGCACCTCCGACCACCGTAGATATTCTTGGGTGGCGGGAGCAATGGCGTTAACCTCTCCGAGCGCCGACTCTGCTTCGCTTTGACTCGTACGCGTCGGGGCCTCCATTGATGAAGTTCACCTCCCTCCCGGCTCCTAGAAGCCTTCGTCATCTTCATTATCGTCACGCTCTTTATCCTTGCCCTTGTCTTCCCTCTCGGTTCTGGTGCCCGGACCGGGGTGCTACTTTTAAAGCGAATTGAGCGAACGGCCTCAATAGGAAGCACTCCTTAGCTTTATGATTCCCATCATGAATCATGCAAGGGCCTTCCGAAGCGTTTCGAATGAAAGTCATTCTCTCGGACCTCTCTTAGGAGGTGCCGACCGATCTCCTCCATGAGATTGGTCGACAGCTGCAACAATGTGATCAGCCTTGCACTTGTTGTTATTCTTGGATCCAGATCGAGTTGCCTTGGTCGTGCTTCGACTCCTTCCCTTTGTTCCCACGCAAATTGACCACATTTGATTCTCCAGCAAGCATAGTCGTCTCCTATCTTGAAGCATTCTGACGCTCGTCATGGTGAGGTTCCGATTACGCCTTCCAATCTTGTGAACTAATGCTTCACTTCGGACGCCACCTTGAAACGCTGCAATTATCTACTGATCGGGAACATTGGGGATTAAGGCCTTCTTGTTGCGAAACGCCCGATGAAGTCCGTAAGGGTCTCGTCGGGCTTCGCTTCGACTGTTGAGGCCGAAGTAGTTCCCTGGTTTCTCACAAGTCGCCTGAAAATTCTCCACGACCTTTTTTGTGAGGTCGCCGCAAGAAGAGATAGATCTCTCGGGTAAGGATTGCAACCACAAGCGTCCATCCTGCTCCATGCACATGGGGAGATAGTTAGCTAGAACAAAAGTATCCCCTCCTGCTGATCGGATGGCTGTAGTATACATGCAAAGCCACTCGGTAGGAGGCGCTTTGCCATCATATTTGTCGATGGCCCCGGGCTTAAATCCCCGGGGTATTTGTAAATGCGCAGATCCCGCGTGAAGGCTAGGATTACGGAGTACTCATCATCTTCGGACCGGTCCGGACCGGTGATGGAGAGCGCCGACGAAGGTAATGTCGGTAGTTACGATCCCTGTCATCATTGGAGTAGTCTTAGTAGCGATCGTCTTGATATCGGTTTCCCGAACCATCCCGGCAATCGTTGTTCGGTTGCTCCATAGGCTGTGTATTAGGAGGTGGAGGAGGAGGCAGAGGCGGAGGCGCCGCTTGACGGTCGTCACTTCGCCAGGGCTCCCCGTCCCTATCTTTGTTGTCTCGTCCTCTTCGATCTCTCGCCATCACGCCAATCATCTCTTCTTGACCGGCCGTCACGATGAGCATGTCGATTGCCATGCCCTCGATGATCATTACGTCGGATTTCCACCGAGGGGCGGCGCTGCAGCAGCCGGCCCACACCTAGGCGAATTAGCTACGTGAGGACGGGCGGTGCAGGATCCCACAAACGATCATCAACGTGACCGGTCCGTCGTCTCTCCTCTTCTTCTTGTCTCCTGTGTTCCTCCGTCCTCTCTACATGACGGTCGATAAGCACATTGCGAGCATCACGATTGTCGTTGAGTGGTATGCGCAGATCTTGGTCTAGAGCTCGCTCGTGCTCGTCCGTGATCGGAGTGTGTCGAGGCCCAAGCCTTCCTGTAGAAGAAGCTCCTTGAATCCGGGCTCTTGCGGCCGCTCTAAGTGGGAACGCGAACGACTAGAGGATTCAGCTCTGTCATGGACGAGTTGATTTGTTTGTAGAGCAGCCGCGTCCACCAAACTCAAAGCGCGTTATAGCCCCGGTGTTGCGTTGAAGACTTCCTCCGGTATTGTCTCGAGAATTTGTTTTACCCCCACAATGTTATGGATCGGCGACGTGAAAACTCGGGTGCCATTTAATTCGACCTCCATGGAGCTCAAATCCAATGCTCTACTCGAAGAGCGATGGCGTCTTCCACCGCGGCATCCACGTCGGTTGTTATATCCTGGCGATGTTTGCGTCGGGTCTCCGGATCGCTCCGACAACGGCCCGATAGCGGGCGCAGCGGTTGCGGGAACACTTCCTCCCGCCCGACTAGTACCGGCGACGTTTGCGCGATGATTCGCGGCTGAAGGTTGCGGAGGTGGATCTTCTCCATCCGCTCCGTTTGTTCCGCGTTGGCGGCGATCGGCTTCGTCTCTCGCCATCCTAGCCTCTTCGGCGGCGACTTCCTCGGGAGTGAGTTCTTGAAGAATTGGACCCGTCATGAATACTTGGAAGAAGGCTACGAGATCCTTCCTCGAAGTCCTTATCAAGCTTGGCGAGGGCTACTTATCGTCGCGAGACCGGGTACCGGCTCGAGGCGTGAGCGGTTCGATGATTCGCGCTAAAGCTGCGCCGGATCCGCAAGGTTACAAGCATGAGGTGTCGATCGCGGCAGGTGATCGCGCTTCGGACGCTGCGGCCTGGCTACGAGTCGGATTCGTCAAACGTAGCTTTCCGGCGGAATCGGCTTCAAAGTCAAGGGACCCGAGCGGATCTTGAAGCCGGGTGCGAAGTCGACGTCAAACGAAGAAGCCATCAAACTCGCTGAAAACTCGCCGGGCCCCTACATGGCGCGCCAAATGTCGAGTCTTAAACTCGGCACTAGAACTACCCGGTCCCTTACGGGCGCGGAATTCGATGGTGCAACACACAAGAACACGCGATTTTAGACAGGTTCGGGCCTCTCGATGGAGAGTAATACCCGACATCCTGTGTGTTATGTATTCCCTTTAGCAGATTGCTAATTGCAAGATGTCGAGAGAGTTTTCGGGGGTCCCTGCTCCGCCTTATATATCCGGGGAGCTAGGGTTACATGTAGAGTCCTAGTCGATTACCATCGACACGGATTACATATGTGGAGACTCTATCTCTAGCTTTCCTTATTAGTTCGAGTCCTAATAGACTACAAATTGCCCCTTTACTTGTTTCTCAAGTCATCATACGTTGGTCTTGATACCCGCCTTATCTCCATACCGGTATATGGAATGCTCTGTTATACTAGACTGGTTAGGGACCAGTCTGTTGGCTCTCTCTGCCGGCTTTATCTTCATTGATTTGTTACCGTGTCTTTAAGTATCCATTCCTTTATCATCTGTATACCCATAAGGCAAGTATACGATAGGCTCCACTGGAAGAAGAAGTTCCATCTAACAAGGCTGCTAAAGAGAAAGTGAAAAACCGATGCGGTAGCTTCCAAGATCATTCGACTTGATGAGACAGACCCCTCCAAGGTCAGCCATATTGGGGCTGACCCGAGGGACAAATAGGAAAGCGCGCTCACTCTTTTCCTCTAGAAAAATAGGGATATCTTTGCATGGAAACCTTCCGACATGCCGGGTGTCCCTAGGGAGAAGATTGAGCACGCACCGTTGGTGCGCCGTGATGTGAAGACCGTCAAACGAAGCTCCGAAGGTTTGCTCAAGATCGCAAGGAGGCGATTAAGAAGGAGATAACTATTGGATAATTGCCCAATTGCTAATCTGGGCCGGCCCACTTTGGCCCACAAGCCAAAGTGGTGCAGCCTATATATATTCAGCACCGGCCATTAGGTTAATCACGGTAATTAACCTAGCCACGAGACCTTTGGCTGCCGCCACTCTCGTAGCTTGCGGTCGCTGTTGTTCGCGTGAAGATGTGGAGCTGCTGCAATCCATCAAGCGCGTCATCGAGTGGTAGCACGTTCGGTCACGTCGTCTTCCTCTCCGTACGTGTGGACGTTCGTAGGGGTGCTCGCTGGATTGCGCACTCGCATTGAGCCGTACGACTACTTCCTCTACGACACGCGACATCAACAACGCTTCCGCTACGCCTGCGCGTCTAGTGGTAATGATCCATGATCCCCCTCTTATAAGGTCCTCCGGATGAACGGTAGAATTTGTTTCATGCTATCGTAGCCGACAAGTTCCCCAACGAGTGGTATCGAGCCGACCTTGTGTAGTTTGTGATCCGGATCTTGTGCATATAGTTGATATGCGGATGTAGTTGATGTGATCTATTACATGTTTTTGTGTACGGGTTGATTAGATCAATCGGTCATAGGGAGGTTCACAAGGTGATGGGCGGATAGCGATACATGCATCATTGATTTATTTGTGTTCCTTCTCCGTGCGCGCACGACTTGTCCCTACCGACTGGAATCACCATCGGGACTAACTGCGTGCGCCGATAGAAGAGCCAATAGTATCATGATCATATACCGCGATCTGCTCATGAAAACCTAATGGAAATTGGGGCATTGTGAATGACTCGGAATCGGGCAAATATGATTTTTCCGATAGGATTTCCATTGGGACCGCCATACGGACACGCCTAGATTGTTACAACCCTTTTTGGCCACACGTCGGCATTCGCTTCTCGCCTAACTTGTTTTTGCTGAGAATGTTGTGAATGGTATGGCCTCGAAAAGATGCATGTGATGTATTTTTGTGGTTTGCATGGCCTGCGCGCCGTGATTAAATACAGCTGCGTTGAGGCTGTCATATTATTGTATAACGACTCGTGTGTCGACCTGCGATGCTTGATATTCTCATGTAATTTATTACTAGCTATGAGTTGTAGTAGCTAAGTGTTAGTTCATGGAGGCCTCAAGCATGATGGTCGAAGGATCGGGAGACATGGCGATGACAATGGAGATGGAGATCACCATTTGAAAAGGACCATACTATTTCACGGTTAATATGATTACCTGTGATGATGTTCCTGTCGTCTTATTCTTTCATGTGTTATTTATATTGGATATGATAAGCATGCTAGAATAGGTTCTCTCAAGAAAAATTAAATTATGTGTCCTTCCAATAGCTGCACCTATTAAAATTATGATCGTTGTATGGTAGGTCTGCCAAAGTAGAGTACCTCAACTATCTTAATTATTAGGGTAAATGTCGGACATTTACATGACTAGTATTGGTTTAGTTAACAAAGCTATCAAAACGGTTTTGGGCTTTGGGACATGGTGTTGGCGCCGGGGCAAGTGATGCCACCCAACAAACAAGAGTCACATAGGGATGCGATTAGCAAAGTGTTGCGTACCTATGTCACTAGATTTCTAGCGGTGATGCCAAAGCTCACTAGTGTCTAAGATGAATATGGATCTTGAACCACTATATGTCGTTTTGAGGGAAAACGATTCCAAGCATATAGTGGAATAATGAACTTTTGCTAAAATGTTTAATAAGAGTTTTACATTTACATAGTGCTTATTTTGCGTATTTTCTGTTGTAGATCATGGCACCTCATCGCTAGTAACACTTTCAACTTGCGCTCGATTCTTGAGAAGGAAAAGCTTAGTGGAACAAACTTTATTGATTCGTATCGCAACTTGAGAATTGTTCTCAAGCAAGAGAAAAGGGAATATGTTCTAGAGCTTCCATATCCCGATGACCCGAGTACGCATGATAAGTACACGCCCGGATGTAGCCTACGCTCTTAGTGTCTGTGAGCGAGATACCAGTCAAATCCAGGAGAAGCTCATTGGTGAGCCAATAAGAATATCCTGAAGTACTTGAGAAGGTGTGACATCCCCTCCGGGACACCCCGGAGTCGGTACGAGGGGACACTCGACAAGCGAGTTACAACAGTTCATCATCTCATACAAGCCAGAATATATACATCATGGTATAATACAACTAGGTTTTCGAAATGCAAACATCCGACAGCGGAGGCATAAAACGTTTACTGAAGTTTAAATACTACGATTCTTGCAGCGGAACTTATTCTCTTTACAACAAAAGTCCACTAAAGTGATGTACTCGAGCCCGTCGTACATCACGATCCTCCTTGCTCGAGCGTTGGGATCCGTTCCCATTAGAGGGAACCACCCTCGGAGCACTTGCTCCTCTTCCGGAAGCTACCGTACAAGTCGTGGAAGTACGACTCATATCCTGAAAGATAATGAACAAACCCCGAGTATTCTAATACTCAGCAAGACTGACCCGTCAACGAGCACGCTAAGGCCGACGCCTAGTATGCAAAGCCTTTATGGCTGTGGAGTTGACTCTCTTGCGAAAACAACACTAATGGTGGATCCTTACTTTCGATGTTTTAGCTCAATGTTAAGTTCATTAACATCTATATTTGCAATCTACAACTATTGCAATCAAATTTGCAAGAAAAGATCAGATTAGATCAACACTTCTTTCATCTCTCATCTTCATCTTCCGGTTGATTAACTACGATGTGATGAGCTAAACAAGCGGTACTCATTACTGCGAGGGACAGCGATTCGAATCGATTTATACCAGCTGGCAAAACCTGACTACACGACGTATACGCACCGCACCGGTCGTATACGACAACTTTTCCCGCTAGCACTGGCGAGAAGACTAGCCATTTCCAAACTCCCCAGGGAATATGGCGACTCCACGACTTCCTTCGTGACCGACCCATTTGTGACATCCCCTGCGGGACACCCAGGAATCGGAACAGAGGGACACTCGACGAAGCGAGTTACAACAGATGTATCATCTCATACAAGCCAGCATATATACATCATGGTATAATACAACCAGGTTTTCGAAATACAAACATTGGTGCAGCGGAAATATAAATCTTATTGAAATTTAACAACCTACGAGTATTCAGCGGAAGCTTGTTCTATATACAACCCAAAAGACTTAAAACGATCAACGTGATGCAGTGAGCCCTTCGTACATCACGGTCCTCCCTCTTCAAGGCGTGGGGATACGTTCCCATTGGAGGGAACCTCCCTCCGGACATTGCTCCTCTTCGGGGAAGCTGCCATACAAGTCGTGGTAGAACGACTCGTTCCGTGAAAGGTAACGAACAAACCCCGAGTATTCTAATACTCAACAAGAGTGACCCGTCAACATGGCACGCTAAGGCCGACGCCTAGTATGCAAAGGCTTTCCGGCTGTGGGGTTTACTCCTTTGCGAAAAACAGCATTAAAGGGTGGGTCCTTACTTTCAGTATTTTAGCTCACGTTATGTTCATTAGCCTTGGTGTTTGCAACCTATCACTATTGCAATCAAGTTTGCAAAACAAGATATAATAGATGATTAATCCTTTCATCTCTCATCTTCATCTTCCATATAATTTACTACGATGTGACGAGCTAAACAAGCGGTACTCATTACTGCGAGGGACAGCGATTCGAATCGATTTTATACCAGCTGGCAAAACCCGACTACACGATGTATACGCACCACACCGGTCGTATACGACAACCTTTCCCGCTAGCACCTGACGGAAGACTAGCCATTTCCTACTCCCCGGGAGTATGGGGACGTCACGACTTCTTTCAATAACAGTCGGCAAAAGAGAGCCGGCTACGCTACATCTCTCGGGGCGATAGGGTACATCGGCTTGCTCGGGCCCATGATACCGAGCATGTAGTACGGTACGTTCAAACTTGTTCAACTAAGCCAACAACGGTACGGTACTTGACCGACACAGACGGGGCTACCACCTTGCAAGACCTCATCTCCGTCTTTGCCCTTTCTCCTACGTGGCCCGTCCGGTCTCAACTTCATTAACACTTTCATCATCTTAGTGACAACACAAAACCCTTAAAGCCTCCATGCTTTAAGATTCCCTAAAACATCTACCGTTGCGACTATGAATTAAGCTTAGCCTCTATTGAGCTACCTGTACCAAGTATAGTATAAACAAACGGAAACCTACCATAATGCAACTAGGGTGTCAATCATTCCCTAACACCTAATGCACAAACATAATCGTACTATGTGATAAAATAAAATATTTAAAAAAACATAGGTAGGATGCACCGTGGCTTGCCTTGATATGGCTCGGAGTTAGCTTCCTCGGCGGTCGGGTCGACTTCGAGATTCCCGGCTCCTAACTCGACCTCGGCGGAACCTCGATCACTTCGAACCTAAGTCGACCAAGCAATGCGTTGCGAATCACCATCATGTATGCATGAATGATCATGATGAAATTATGCAAGGTTTCATCAATTAAGTCCATTAATTAACAATTAAAGATCACTTAATCACCTTAGTTAATTAATAAATTAGGGATAAGCATGTTCATTAAGCAATAATTAAATCATTAATTTAAAGGATATGTGATAAAAGGCTAATAGATTGGGATCACATAAAATAATAAAGTTTAAGTTTAATTTTGGAAAATAATTTTCATAATAACTTTCGTCTGTAGTATCTCCTTCATCTAATTAAATTATTTTTCTTCGATAAACATTTTATTAACATAAAAATAATAGCTTTTCTTTAAACAAAGAAAGCGATTAAATACTATTTATAAAATAAATTTACTCAAAATAAATATTTTATTCCACAAATAAATAGATCTTATTTTTCTGAGTCTAACAAACTTGGTTTGACATTTTTCTGATTTTTAATGAATTTTTTACGAATTTTTGAAAATCCAAAAGTGTTCTGTGCCACACGCGAGGCCACGCGGATTGGCCGCACGCGATCCGCACGTGGCCACACGCGATCCCGCGCGCGTGTGGCCCGCGATGTGGCACCACCGTGGCGGCGGGCCAGCGGCGGCGCGGCCACCGGAGACGGCCGGACTTGGCTCAAAGCTCGCCGCGAAAGCTTTTACACCCTCTACTCGATGCCGGCAACACGCTAGCGCGAAAAGTAGAGCATGAGCTCGGCCCTAGCCACGCCGGCGGCGAAGTTTGGGCACAGCGGCGCTCCGGCACGGTGGAGAGCTCGCCTCGAGCACCCAAAAATTGGGAAAGAAACTACTTAAAGCTTCTACGGAGCATGCGCGAACTCGTCGAGGGGTCGGAGAGACATGAGCAAGCTCGGAAGGGTGTGCTCACCGTGGATATGGCGGCGGCGATGATGAAGCTCCGGGCAAACGGTGAAATCCCGACGAACTTGTGAAGGAAACAAGATGAGCTCTTGCTCTAAGGCTAACGGAGTGAGTTGCGCATCATCCCGAAGAGAAAAAGAAGGCAAGCGGCTCACCATGCGGGGGAATTTTGAAGTCGCGGCGGAGGAACACGGCGGCGGTCCAAGGAAGACGATGGGCTTGCCTCGACGGAGCGGCGGTGCTCAAGCTAATTGCTCGGGTGGAAAAGCTTCACGGTGTCCCGGCGCAGCTTGTAGCGGTGGTGGTTTGGGTGGAGAGGCACCGGAGCGGGCCGGCGCCGGCGATGAGCAAAGGGGAGCTATGGCGATAGGGTTGGGGAGAAAATGAGAGAGAGGAGAGGGAAGATAAGGCCGGGCAGGGCTTTTAGCTTGTCCGGGGAGGCGGTGCGGGCGACGAGCGTGCAGCTGCGCAAACAGCTGCGTGGCGACGCCGCCGGGAGGCGGTTCCCGGCGGCGCGCGAGACGCGGTGAGAGAGAGGGAGAGAAGAAGAGAGTGACGACTAGGCCCGACCCGTCCATTTTACAAAAAACCCCATCGCCTTTCGCGTAATTAAAAAGTAGCCTTCCCGAGCTCCAAAAATTTTACAAAAATTCAGGGTTGTAATTGAAAGTATTTTAGGCATTTTTCCTGTTAAGTCCAGGTAAAAACTCCAAATCATTTTCGGATTAAAAAAATTCATAGCTAAATTAATAAAAGAGACTTTGTTTATTTCTTGTAAATGTTTTCACAAAGCAAAATAATTTCAGGAGATTTTTGTAAATCTTTATTTATGACATTTGAGCCAAAGAAAATGTTAAACATGAATTTTCTTCTTATTTTATTTCTTTTTAAACACTTCCTTTCTTCTTTAACTATTTTGATATTTCATGTGTTTGTTATTAACACCAAATTTGATATCTTCAAAATTGCAACAATTTGATGCAATGCTCATGATGACATGAAATGTATTATTTTTCCGAGAGTTGTTACAGCCCTCCCCCTTATAGGAATCTCGTCCCGAGATTCACGATCGAAGTGACTAGACGATAGTACTAAAGAACTCAAGGTAGTTCGATCGAAGGAACTCCTCTTGCTCCCAAGTAGCTTCAGCTTCGAGTGATTACTCCATTGGATCTTGTAGAACTTGACGGTCCGATGTCGAGTCACCCTATCCTTGGTGTCGAGAATTTTGACCGGTCGTTCGTCATATGTCAAGTCTGGTTGTAACTCGTTACACCTCGATCGTCGGTATATCCATGGGTGGTTTTAAACACTTCTTCGGTTGCGATACATGAAATATGTTATGGATACCTGCCAAGTGTGAGGGCAATTCCAAACGATACGCCACGGCTCCACATCTTTCCAGGATAGGAAAAGGTCCAATGTATCGTGGTGCTAACTTGCCCTTGATTCCAAATCTTTGAACACCTTTGGTAGGAGATACTCGAAGATAGACTTGATCTCCAACCTGAAATACTAACTCTCAACGTCTTTTGTCGAGTATAGCCGATCCGTCGAGATTTAGCCCGTTTAAGGTTCTGCTGAATGAGACGTACTTGTTCCTCTCGCATCTCTTACGAGATCTGGTCCGAAGATTACTCTTTCCCCACTTTCGGACCAATTCAAGGGTGTACGGCAACTACGCCCATATAGAGCTTGGAACGGTCACATTCCGGCACTCTCTTGATAGCTGTTATTGTAGGAGAACTCTGCTAACGGTAAACATTTCTCCCAATCTTTACCATAGGTCAAGACACATGCTTGGAGCATATCTTCAAGATATTGATTGATCCTTTACGTCCGTCCATCGGTTTGAGGATGATACGGCCGAGCTTCGTATCAATTTCGTTCCCAAGGATTCATGTAGTTGCTCCCAAAATCTGGAGACAAACTGCGTTCCTCTATCCGATATAATGGTCTTCGGCACTCCATGCAAATAGAGAATTCTAGCAATGTACAGCTCTGCATACCTTTCGGCGAGTGTACCGAGTATGTACCGGTATGAAGTGAGCAGACTTCGTCAACTTCGTCCACAATAACCCGGATAGAGTCATGTTTCCGTGGGCTTAGTGGTAACCCAACGATGAAGTCCATGCCGACGTCTTCCCATTTCCACTCGGGAATACTCAAAGGTTGTAAGGGTCCTGCTTGGTTTCAAGTGCTCGGCTTTGACCCGCCGACGGACATCACATTCATTGACATACTTGGCGATTTCCCGCTTCATGCGTGTCCACCAGAATCGTTGCTTCAAATCTTGATACATCTTGTTGGTTCCAGGGTGAATAGAGTATTTGGACATATGGGCTGTCGAGTCTTAAACTCGGCACTAGTACTACCCGGTCCCTCACGAGCGTGGAATTCGATGGTGCAACACACGTAACACACAGGAAAACGTGATTTTAGACGAGTTCGGGCCCCTCGGATCGAGAGTAATACCCTACGTCCCGTATGTTATGTATTGCGTTTAGCGATTTGCTAATTGCAAGATCTCGGAGAGTTTTCGGGGTCCCTGCTCCGCCTTATATATCCGGGAGAGTCGGGGTTACATGCAGAGTCCTAATCCATTACGTGAATTACGTATATGGAGTTCTATTTCTAACTTTCTTTATTGATTCGAGTCCTAATCAGACTACGAATTGCTCAATAACTTGCTCCTCAAGTCATTATATACCGGTCTTAATGTCCGCCTTGCTTCCATACCGGTATTCAGGATCTTCTATTACCCTGCACCGGTCAAGGACCGGTCCGTTGCCTATCGCCATCACCTTTATCTTCCCTAATCAGTCACCATGTCTTTGCGTATCCATTCCTTCATCATCTCGTATACCCATAAGGCAAGTATACGACAAGCAGCCCCAGAGTAATTTTTGATTTAACCTTGAATAAAACTAACCAGTCTTCTACATGTTGGTCTTTATTCATGGTAAAATTAAAAAGAACTCCAATCTGCTGCACTCGTTCTCCTGTCTTCACAAGTGCTTTAAAAGAAGCCTGAAAAAATTATTGTTTTTCACCTTTCATACCACCTAATTAGGTAATCATAGCTTATTCTTCTTACGGTGCGCCGAATAGGCGCACCCAATTGGGTATAGCCCCCGACTCTTGGATCATTTGAACTTCTTTCAAATAATGCAAGAGTCCACTAGTTGATTCTTCATTATTTCCTTTAATATGCAATTCCTGCAGACCGCTCCTTTCCGTTTCCATCTTTTTTCGCTTCCAAAATCTCTATAGACCGCTCTTTGAATACGATGCACCGGTCAGGTGCACCTAATTAGGTATAGCCCCCGACTCTTGTATCATTTGGGAATCGCTAATAATGCAAGAGTCTTTTCCGAGAGACTATGCTTTATCATTTTCCATCAAATTACATTCCTCTCAGCAAATTTTCGCCAAGAACATATTTTTCGGACCGGTCATTCCGTTCGAATTTCATATCTCCTGTATATTTTCACCATTTTCACATAACAGACCGCCTAAATCAGCTCTGAATTCATAGTCCGCTTAGTGAAATTTCACTAAGAGCCAAAATTTCTGGTTGATCGGACCAGTTTATTCCCTATATTCTCACAACGACTCGAGTCTCCAAAGCCTATAATCAGCCGGATGATTAACACCCACAGACCTAAGGCATCCTTTATCACCGAGTTATGTAAAATCTAACTCTCTCATACTACTGAATTGTAAAATTCAGTATTGCTTTAATTTCCATCTGAAAATTTCTGTATTTCAGACCGCTTTTTACTTTCATAAAAGCACGACGGCTTATTCTTATGACCGTTAAGTCATAATTAACGCAGATAACAGATCATTAATTTTCTTATGGCCGTTAGGTCATAATTGCATAGTTACGACAATGGTTATTAACAATAAAAATCCATCGGGCCTTTCAAAATGGCCCAATAACTTTCTAGCCCCGGGCCCATCCCAGTGTCTATAAAAAGAAACGAAAGGTCGACCTAGGTCAACCCCGCTTCCAAAAGCTCATACGCGCCCGCCATTCACCTTTGCGCCGTTGTTCTCTCCTTCCACATTAATGAATCGCAAGATTTCCTTTTTCATCTCTTAAGATGGGCAAGAAGAAATCCACCACCGTCCCCTCATCTTCTTCCTCTGTTCCTCGTGATCGGCTTCCTTTCGGCGTCCAAGACCTTGGTAGCAAGCAAGGTCACCGAAACATCCCTCAATGAGGCGAGTTAATGATGGGTATCTTCCTCCTCAACCCATCCTAAATTGGAGCGTCCCTTCCCCTAGCCAAATTCTATGGGGAATAGACGAGTCTCAACAATTAGTTTTCAAGGCTTTTTCCTCCGCGGTCTCGATCTCCCTTGCTCGTTCCTTTTCGGAGGACTTCTTTTCTTTTACGGATGGGAGTTAGTGAACCTCAACCCTAACTCCATCCTGCAAATTGCCTTTTTCATCCATTTGTGCGAAGCTTTCCTTGGAGTTCTCCCCACTTCAAACTATTCCAGTACTTGTTCCAAATCCGCCCACTTCCGTCATCGGACCGCCAAGCTGCAGTTGGCGGTGTAGGAATCCAATGTCTGGAGCGCACACGAATATTTTTCCCTGTCCCCGAGCAAGAGCATAGCCCATTGGAAAAAAGGATGGTTCTTCTGCGACAATCCCCGACCAGCCTCTTCCCGCCTTCGGCGCTAAGGTAGCCAAGAATTTCACTACTGCAGAAACCAGGGAAAAGCTCAAAGAAGACAACGAAGTTCTTGCGTTCCTTGCTTGCATTAAATACTTGAAGACCGTTAGAGGCGTTATCGCCGAGACGATTCTCTAGAGCTTCATAGTGCGGGGAGTTCAACCCCTCAAAAGGCAAGAGCACCCAGCTTGGCTTTTCAACGAAGACACCGCTATGCCTTTGGATGGAACCCTTCTTCCTAACAAAGAGCGGTTAGAAGCTCGCATCAAGCAAATGCTGCAACCGAATCCAGCATCTATCTTGATGTACAAGAGTGGGTCCGGCTTTCAACTCATGCAATCCTCGCGACCCCGTAAGTATCTCTTTCTGTTTCTTCAAATCTTTGTTGCTTATTATCATCATTTACTAACAAAGACTCAATCTTTATAATTGCAGAAAATGGACAACTACAGGAGTCACCCTCCTCTTCCTCCTAATGACACTTGGGGAGAGGATTATGCCAACAATACCGCTCCTCTAGCTGTTCAAGCCGGTCGACTCAAAGGCCCTCGGACCGGTCCTTTCCCTTACCTCCCAGCCTTGCTCCAAAAATCACCAAATCCGGGGCCGTGGTTCGAGCTCCTAGTACAAGAAAACGTACTACTTCCTTGACCATTGGCGGACCTGCTGCTTTATCCACCGCTCCCGGCGATACTCGCTCGGAGGCACAAAAGCTTGAAGAGCAACGACGCGAGGAAGAAGCTCTCGAAAGGGATCGCTAGGCAGCTCGGGCCATTCTTGAAGCTTCCGTGGGAAAAACTCAAGGTACGTCCTCCTCGGTCGATCCCTTATCCAAGGTACCCAAAAGGTCCCGGTGTGGCCACCGGACCGGTCCTAGTGATGCCACGAAGCGGCTCCAACTCCGCAAGTCAATCCAAGCGGAGAAAAGGGCTGCAGACAGAAGTGGTGGAGATACCCAAGGCCCGCCCAAGAAGATCAAGACCTCCACCGGCTTCAAGAAGGCTTCCTCGTAAGTCTAACTCTTTTCTAAATTATTTCATCTCGCTAAAGCTCCAAAACTGCCGAAGCTTCTTACCCCGACCTTATTAAATGTGCTTTCTTCTTACGGGGTCCCTTCTAATTTCCAAGCTAGCATAGCTAGCTTTTTAAGAAATAAAGCTTCTTCAACAGCCCTCGCCAGCGGTGTTTCGCCTCTACTCCGTATGCACCACAGGCTGGTCCTACCCCCGGCGCTTCTCAACCGAGTACCGCTCCTGCCGCTTCCTCTCGGACCGGTAGCGCTCCCGCTTCCACTCCCGGTACTCCAATCACGGAACCTCGTGGTGCGGCATCCATAGAGGAACTCCTTGCCGCCCCGAGCGTAGAAGCCGAAGAGCAGGTTACCATCGCCGAAGACTCATCTTCCGGTAATCCTCCTCAAGCTACCTTATTCCGCATTCCTCCGGAGCTATCATTGGGACCGGTCCGGATGGAAGAAATTCCTCGCCGGCCTAGGACAACACGCAAAGCTCCTGGAGAACCAAAGCCGGCTAGAATGGTAGTTGGAGACGTGGAGGTAGACAGTTCGAGCGGGGCCGAACTTTCATCGCTACGACTCAATGGGACGCTCTCCAAGAAGAAGAAGCTTTAAAGCATTTTTCAGAATCCGGCCAGGTATATCCTCTCGCTTCAAAAATCTCTCTAGGTAATCACATTCTAATTATCGGCTCTCTCAATCTTTCCTTTAGGTTCTCCCCAAAAGTTCTCGAGGCCAAGACCGCCATAATCGCCCGCTTACGGGAGGAGCTCAACGCCAAACAAGAACGATTGGGTGAACTAGAAACTCGGACCGCCGATCCGAAGGCCAAGGAAAACGATCTCCGGAGGAGAGAAGCCGGTCTGCAGAACACCCATCGAATGATGGAGGAGCGCCGGCAAGAAATCATCGAGCACCGTCAAATTAATCGAGTAATATTCTCAATCAGTCTTATACATTCCACATTTTTTCCGTTATCTTCCTTCCCGATTAATCCCATTCTTGATCTCAGCGCTCGAGAGTCTTGTTGCTGCTCATAAAAAGCCGAGGAGGTCCTCACGAAAAAGCAGCCGCCGAAGAGCAAGCACCGGAAGAGGGCTCTCGTGTCGAAGAACAACAAGCGGCTCGGATTGGAGAACTCGAAGGCGAGTTTACTCGCTAAAGATAACATATTAGCTCAAGCACTTCGCTCCAACAAGGTGCTAGAGATTGAGAACGCTCGCTTGAAAGCTGAACTAGTCGAAGTCTTAGAAGCAGCGAAATCAGCACAAGCGAGACAAAGAGAGGGCCCCGAAGACTGCCCAAAAGCTGAAAGAATCCAACACAAACATCAAGGGCTGATTCGAGCTGTTGAGATCAGGCACGGACGTAAGTCCCACCTTTCTTGTTTACTCTTATGTCATCTTTTGAAAATACCGGTCTTCAAGCAATATCCGAGTCTTAAATTTGTACTTGTTTTTTCAGAACTTACCGCAGTCACAGTGCGTACTCTAGAGTATCTCAATGGCGGTCAAACTATTGATCCCAACGAGATAGACCTTGTGTCGAGTCTTAAACTCGGCACTAATACTACCCGGTCCCTCACGAGCGTGGAATTCGATGGTGCAACACACGTAACACACAGGAACACACGATCTTAGACAGGTTCAGTGCCCCTCGAATCGAGAGTAATACCCTACGTCCCGTATGTTATGTATTGCCTTTAGCGATTTGCTAATTGCGAAGTCTCGGATCCTTTTCGGGGGTCCCCGCTCCGCCTTATATGTCCGGGGAGCTAGGGTTACAATCGTAGTCCTATCCGATTACATGAATTACATATATGGGATTCTATCTCTAACTTTCTTTATTGATCCGTAGTCCTAATCAGACTACAAATTGTTCTATAACTTGCTTCTCACGTCATTATATACCGGTCTTAGTATCCGTCTTGTTTTCATACCGGTCTACAGTGTTCTTCTATTATCCTGCATCGGTCGCAGCACTCGATCCGTTGCCTATCGCCCTTATCTCGTATCTTCTCCGATTTGCTACCATGTCTTTGCATATCCATTTCTTCGTCATCTCGTATATCCATAAGGCAAGTATACAACAGCAGCTCCCGAGTAATTTTTGATTTAACCTTGAATAAAACTAACCAGCCTTCCGCTCGTTGGTCGTTATTCATGGTAAAATTAAAAAGAACTCCAATCTGCTGCAAACTCGTTCTTTTTTCTTCATAAGTTGTTTAACAAGAAGCCCGAAAAATTATTGTTTTTCACCTTTTATATCACCTAATTAGGTAGTCGAAACTTATCTTTCTTACGGTGCGCAGCACCGCTCTTCCCGAGATTTTCCACTTCCCGAGATTTTCGCAGACCGCTCTTGAATACGGTGCACCGGTCGGTGCACCTAATTAGGTATAGCCCCCGACTCTTGTATCATTTGAGGATCACAAATAATGCAAGAGTCTTTCTTGAGAGACTATGCTTGGTTATTTTCCACTAAATCACATCCCTCTCAAGCAATTTTTGCTAAGAACATATTTTCCAGACCGGTCATACCGGCTATAATTTCTTATCCTCTCGTATGTTTTTATTAATTTCACATAACTGTATCGCATAAGTTAGCCTCGGACTTATAATTTACTTATCAAAATTTCATTAAAAACCACAATTCTGGTTGATCGGACCAGTCTATCCCTTATATTCTCACAAACGACTCGAGTCTCCAAAGCCTATAATCAGCTCGGATGATTAACACCCATAGCCTAAGGCATCCTTTATCACCGAGTAATTTAAAATCTTACTCTTTCATACCGCTGAATTACAAAATTCTGCATAACTTTAACTTTTATCTGAAAATTTCCATTTTTCAGACCGCTTTTTCTTTTTATAAAAGCACAACGGCTTATTGTTATGACCGTTAAGTCATAATTAACGCAGATAACAGTATCATTAACTTCCTTATGGCCGTTAGGTCATAATTGCATAGTCACGACATCCCTCGGGCCTCTTAAAAACGGCCCAATAACTTTCCAGCCCCCGGCCCATCCCATGTGTCTATAAAAGAAAACGAAAAGTCGACCTAGGTCAACTCGCTTCCGAAGCTCATACGCGCCCGCCATTCGCTTTCATTCTCGTTACGCTCTCCTTCTTCATCAACCAATTCGAAGCTTTCTTCTTTCATCTCTCAAGATGGGCAAGAAGAAATCCACCGCCGTTCCCTCGATCTTCTTCCTCCTGTTCCTCGCGATCGCCTTCCGTTTGGAGTCCAAGACCTTGGTCCCAAGCAAGGTCACGTAATCCTCTTTGAATGAGGCGCTAAAGATGGGTATCTTCCGCCTCAACCCATCTTAAACCGGAATGTCCCTTCCCCAGCCCAAGTTCCCCGGGGTATAGATGAATCTCAACAACTAGTCTTCAAAGCTTTTTTCCTTCGTGGTCTTGATCTCCCATGTCTGTTCCTTCTTCAGGGGCTTCTCTTTTTACGGATGGGAGTTAGTGAATCTCAACCCTAACTCCATCCCGCAAATTGCTTTTTTCATCCATCTATGTGAGGCCTTCCTTGGAGTCCTCCCACACTTCAAATTATTCCAATATTTATTCCAAATCCGCCCACTCCCATCATCGACCGCCAAGCTGCAATCGGTGGCGTAGGAATCCAATGTTGGAGCGCGGACGAATATTTTTCCCTCGTCATCGAATAAGAGCATAGCTCGCTGGAAAAAAGGATGATTCTTCTCGCGACAATCCTCACCCAGCTCTTCCAACCGTCAGTGCCAAAGTAGCCAAGAACTTTCCCACTCGCAGAAGTTAGGGAAAAGCTCAAAGAAGACAATGAAGTTATTGCACTCCTCGCCAACATCAAATACTTGAAGACCGTTAGAGGCGTCACCGCCGAAACAGTTCTCCGGAGCTTCATAGTGCGAGGAGTTCAACCGCTCAAGAGGCAAGAGCATCCAGCTTGGCTTTTTAACGAAGACACCGCTATGCCTTTGGATGGAACCCTTCTTCCCGACAAAGAGCGGTTAGAGGTTCGCAATAAGCAAATGCTGCAGCCGAACCCGCATTTATCCGGATGTACAAGAGTGGGTCCGGCCTTCAGCTCGTGCAATCCTCGGCGACCCCGTAAGTATCTCTTTTTTGTTTCTTCAGCATCTTTATTACTTATTATCTTTATTTACTTACAAAGACACAATCTTTGTAATTGCAGAAAATGGACAACTACAGGAGTCATCCTCCACTTCCTCTTAACGACACTTGGGGGGAAGATTATACCAACAATGCCGCTCCTCTTGCTGTCCAAGCCGGCCTAGATAAAACGCCTTCAGACCGGTCATTTCGCTTACCTCCCAGCCTCACTCCAAAAATCACCAAATCCGGGACCGTGGTTCAAGCTCCTAATTCCGGAAAACGTACTACCTCCTTGACCATTGGTAAACCTGCTTCTTCTTCCACCACTCTCGTCGACACTCGCTCGGAGGCACAAAAACTTGAAGATCAACGACGTGAAGAAGAAGCTATGGAAAAGGATCGCCAGGAAGCCCGAGCTATTCTTGAAGCTTCTTTGGGAAAAACTCAAAGTATCCCTCCCTCGGCCGATCCCTTGTCCAATGTACCCAAGAGGTCCCGCATGGCCACCGGACCGGTTCTCGCGATGTTTTAGTCGCAGCTCCTACTCCACAAGTCAATTCAAGTGGAAAAAAGGGCTGCAGATAAAAGTGGTGGAGATACCCAGTGGCCGTCCAAGAAGGTTAAGATCTCCACCGGCTTCAAGAAGGCTTCCACGTAAGTCTAAATCTTCTTTAAATTATTTCACCCGTCGAAGTTCCAAAAATCGACCAATGTTCCTTATCCCAGCCTTATTAAAAGTGTTTTCTTCTTGCAGGGTACCTTCTAATTTACAGGCTAGCATAGCTAGCTTTCTAAGAAATAAAGCTTCGCTACAGCTCCCACCAGCGGTGTTTTGCCTCTACTCCGGATGCATCACAGATCGACCCTATCCCCGGCACTTATCCACCACCGGTTAGTAGTACTCGCTGCCGCCGCTTCACCTCGGACCGGTGACATTCCCGCTTCTGCCCCCACCGCTTCAATCTCAATTGATTCTCAAAGTGCGGCCTCCACAAAGGAACTCTCCGCCGCCTCATACTTAGAAGCCGAAAAGCAAGCTTCCAACGTTGAGAGCTCCTCTTCCGGCAACCCTCCTCCCCGTGCCACCTTATTTCAAATCCCTCCGTAGCTCTCATTAGGACCAGTCCGGATGGAAGAAATTCCTCGCCGGGCTAGGACAACTCGCAAATCTCCCGGAGGACCCAAACTAGCCAGGATGGTAGTCGGAGAGGTAGAGGTGGATAGCTCCAGTGGAGCTAGAACCTTCACCGCAACATGACTCAATGGGACGCCCTCCAAGAAGAAGAGGCCCTAAAGAGCTTCTCGGAATCCGGCCAGGTATATCCCTATCTTTTAATAATTCCTCCAAGCAATTCCCTTTTGATTATCATATTTCTCACTTTCTTTTCTCCTTTTAGGTTCTTCCGAAAAGTTCCGAGGCCAAGACTGCTATTATCACTCGCTCGTAGGAAGAACTCTACACCAATCAAGAACGATTGGGTGAGTTAGAAACTCGGACCGCCAGTCCGAAGGCTAAAGAGGATGATCTTCAAAAAAGAGAGGCCAACTTGCGTAACACCCATCGAATGATGGAGGAGCGCCGACAAGAAATCATAAGGCTTCGTCAAGTTAATCGTAGTAATATTCCCAAATTTTCTCTTCATATTTCACATATATTTTTTGGCCAACTCCCTTCCCGACTCGGTCTTACTTTTGACTTCAGCACTTGAGAACCTTGTCGCTGCTCATAAAAAGGCTGAAGAAATTCTTGCTGAAAAAGCAGCGGCTCAAGAACAAGCACTAGAAGAAGGTTCTCGTATTGAAGAACAACAGCGGCCCGAATTGGAGAACTCGAAGGTGAACTTACCGCTAAAGATAGCATTTTGGCTCAAACCCTTCGCTCCAACAAGATCCTAGAAACCGAGAATGCCAGCTTGAAGGCTGAACTTGTTGAAGCCTTAGAAGCAGCAAAATCAGCTCAAGTGGACAAGGAGATAGCCCCGAAGACCGCACGAGAATCCGCCCAACTCGCTCTCCAGTGCAAAAGATCGCGAGATTCAACATTTGCGTAAAGTCGAAGCCAAACCGAGAGCATCAAATACAAAAATCAAGGGCAGGTTCGGAGCCGCCGAAATCCGGCATAGGCATAAGTACCAGCCTTTCTTGTTCATCCTTACGTCATCTTTTGAAAATACCGGTCTTTTCTCTTGAATATTGGCTTGTTTTTTCAGAACTTACTGCAGGCACTATTCATACCCCGGAATATCTTAATGGCGGTCGGTCTCTTGATCCCAATGAAATAGACCTTGAGTCCGCCATCCGGGCAGTTCCGAGAAGGATCAAGGAGCATTCAAGGTTGGTCGCCGCTTCAGGAGGGGGACACATCGCCGCCATAACCCAATCTTGGACTCCGGTCGAAGATTGTGATTTCAATTTCATCCGGAATGGTGCCCATCCCGACACCACCGAAGACCGGTTCAATGAGCCGAGGAACTCGCTCATTGGTACTGTTTCGAGTTGGTGGAAGACGTTCCAGCTTGATCCATCGGGTATCCCTTTAAACATAGCTCCAGCAGCCTTCGCCCTGGATCAAGAAGCTCAGGATGCTGCAACCGCCGCCGGACAAACGATAGAAGATGCCTTCGAAGACCTTGACAGAGATTTGATTGTAACTTCTTCTCGATTCTCGAAGAAACTCTAGATGATAGGCTCGAAGGAAATCCTCGGATCGGCGATACCGGTACCTCCAGCGGTCCCGCTCGAGTAGATTTTGTAATAGGGCCATTTTGAATCTGAACATCTTTGTCGATTATACTCGTTTGCTTTATGAATATTAGTCACTTTTTCTTGTTTTATGAATACAGGTTTCACCATTATGCTTACTAACTTATTTACTCAAGATATGATATAACATGAGCAAAAAAGCTAGTTTGTAAGATTTTCCAAACTGTTCTTAATACAACAGTTTACCAACGAGTATTCATAAAAAAGAAAACTTATACTCTATCCTTTCCTGAATATACTAGTCTTAAACACAAGCTTATCACTTCAGCGGACTGCTCTTATCACTGCAATCCATTAACTAAATGACTGGTCTTATTATTCAAGAATAGCGGCATATCACAGATCGCTCTTAACATAGCAGAATAACAAAATATCACAGACTACTCTTTATCATAGTAGCCCCCTGGCTCAATAGTTTAATTCAAAATTAAAGTATGGAGACACAAAAAACAAACATATTATTATTAGACAAAATTACTTTATTATAATAAGAAAAACTTTACAATAAATACTCTTTAAGTATAAAAACGATGAAGTTGATGAATATTCCAAGAGTTTCGAGTTTCTTCCTCTTCCAAGGTCATAAGCCTATAAGCCCCTGGTCTGGATACTCGATTTCATCAAAAAGGTCCTTCCTGCACCGGTGACAACTTATGCCTGTTCTTGTTAGATTGAATCTTCCGCAAAACCAGATCTCCGATTTGAAATTCCCGCGTGCGGACATTACGATCATGATATCGACGCAAGCCTTGTTGATATTTGGCGGCTTGAATCGTAGCTTGATCTCTCAATTCTTCCGCCGCAATCAATTCAACCCGACGTCGATCATCATATTTTTCTTCATCATAATATCGAACCCGGCCGACACCATATTTACTTCAGTAGGTAACATGGCTTCCGATCCATATACCAAAGAAAAAGGAGACTGTCCCGTAGCTCGCTAACATTAGTGCGCAAACCCCGCGAGCACCCAGGGCAATTCCTTAACCCATTTTCCCGCATAAGGCTTCAATCGGTCAAAATTCTCGGTTTAAGACCGGTCAAAATCATTCCATTAGCTCGTTCCACTTGTTCATTGCTCGCGGATGCGCCACCGACGCATATTGCACCTTGATCCCTAAACTCTCAAAGATAATCTTTGAAGAACTCGGAGTAAATTGAGGCCCATTATCAGTAATAATACTGTATGGAACCCCAAAACGTACAAAAATGTTCTCGCAAAAACTTGATTGCGCATGCCGTAGTTGTACTAGTAACCGCTCCAGCCTCGATCCACTTGGAAAACTTATCTACCGCCACAAAAATATGCGTGAATCCTCCCGGTGCCCGTATAAAAGGTCCCACTATATCCAGCCCCCAAGTAGAGAAAGGCCAAGTCATTGGGATCAATTGCAACTCCCGAGCCGGAGTATGAGGTTGTCTTGCAAAAAACCGGCACCCTTGACAACTTTTAACCATTCTATGCGCATCATCCGTTGTCGTTGGCCAATAAAATCCCTCGTCGGAATATCTTCCCAACCAATGTCTTCGAAGAAGCATGGTTTCCACAAATTCCTTTGTGTATGTCTTCAAGCAATTGAATGCCATCGAAACCGACACACATTTCATCGTAATATTAGCCCCACGCTTATACAATTCTCCTTCGAGAATTAAATAACTCGCGGGCTCGAACTTCTAATCTTTGCTTCTCCACCTTATCTTCTCGGTGTTTTGCCGGATTGCAAATAGTCAAGATACGGAGTACGCCAATCGGAATCAATAATCATAACATCCAATGGCTGAATACCACCAGTATTGAATCCGCCTTCAGGCTTTCCCCGGCAAACCCGTACTATCGACCGGTTCTTCAAGACCGCTTTTTCCTCCCGACTTTCCGAGACCGCCTTATCTTCAATTTCTATAATAATAACCTTAGGCTCCACCTTTATAGACGGTTTATCCAACACCCGAAGAAAAACGCCAGGGAGAACCGCTTGTCGCGAAGATCCCAGCCTAGCCAACTCATCCGCAGCAGAATTATTTCCGCGCAAGATATGAGAAAAGCGCAAACCATCAAACTTATCTTCAAGTTTCCGAACCTCTTGTCGATAGGCAATCATATGTTCATCATGAGCATCCCATACCTTATTCACTTGGCTGATCACTAACATCGAATCACCATATATATCCAATCGTCGAACACCCAATGAAACAGCCTACTTCGAGCCCATGAAGCAATGCTTCATACTCGCTGTATTGTTCGAAGCTCGAAAATGCATTTGCAACACGTATCCGAGCGGTTCCTTTTGTGGAGTGAAAAGGACCACACCAGCCCCCGCACCCGAAAGCTGCAGGGACCCATCAAAGAACATCTCCCAATACTCCAATGCTTGAATCTCCCGCGGCACTTGTGTTTCCAACCACTCGTTATGAAATCAGCTAATGCTTGTCCCTTAATAGCTGTCCGCGAAGAGAACATAATCTCATATTGGCCAAGTTCTATAGCCCACTTAGCAACTTGACCAATTGCTTCTCGATTGCGAATAATATCCCCAATAGCAAACCCAGTCTTAACTTCAATAGGATGCGCTTGGAAATAATGCTTCAACTTTCGAGAAGTTATCACTACAAAGCATAAATTAACTTCTCGCAATTGGAGATACCTTATCTTAGACTCAGTAAGAACTTCACTTACAAAATAGACCGGGTGTTGCACCAATTGCAGATGTCCTTCTTCCTTCCGATCAACCGCCGTAACCGTGCTCACCACGTGGGTTGTTGCGGAGATATATAACCGAATAACCTCATCGTGCTCGCGGGACCAAAACCGGAGGATTACCGAGATACTCTTTAAGCTGATCAAGCACTCGCTTGTGCTTCACCGGTCCACTCAAACTTGTCTTGCTTTTTAAGTAATTTGAAGAACGGAAGTCCCCGAACTCCCAATCTTGAGATAAAACGACTAAGAGCTGCCATACCGCCCGTCAACTTCTCGAACATCCTTCAAACAACTCGGGGTTGCATGTTCATAATTGTCTGAATTTTTTCCGGATTGGCTTCAATACCTCTCCATGATACCAAATAACCTAGTAACTTCCCGTAACGAACTCCGAATACACATTTTCCCGGGTTTAACTTCATGGAAAAGTTCCGCAGATCATCGAAGGTCTCTCGCCAGGTCGAGAGGAGATCTTCGCTTTTCGAGACTTGACCACTATATCATCAACATAAGCTTCTGCGTTTCGTCCCAATTGCGAATCCAAACAACGTTGCATACCACGCCGATACGTAGCTCCAGCATTTTTCAATCCAAACGGCGTAGTCGTGTAGCAGCATGCTCCGAAGGGGGTGATAAACGCGGTTTTTATCTCGATCCTCAACTCTTAACGGTATTTGATGATACCCCGAATAAGCATCAAGGAAACTAAGACGTTCGCAGCCAGCAGTCGAATCAACAACTTGGTCGATTCGAGGCAGCGCGAAAGGGTCTTTGGGACAAGCTTTGTTGAGATCAGTATAATCAACGCACATCCTTAATTCTTTAGTATTCTTTTTGGTACAAGCACTGGATTGGCAAGCCAATCTGGATGATACACCTCCCTAATGAACTTAGCTGCTAACAACCTAGTTATCTCTTTCTTGATAGCTTCCCTGCGGTCTTGGGCAAACCTCCGGAGCTTCGTTTCACCGGCTTCGCATCGGACGCACCAACAAGTGCGTGCTCAATCTTCTCCCTAGGAACACCCGGCATGTCGAAGGCTGCCATGCGAAGATATCCCTATTTTCCTGGAGGAAAAGAATGAGCGCGCTTTCCTATTTATCCCCCAAGTCAGCCCCTATATGGGTGACCTTAGAGGGGTCCGACTCATCAAGCCGAACAGTCTTGGAAACCACCGTATCAGCCTTCAATTTCTCCTTAGCAATCTTTTTGACCGGTACTTCATCCTCTATCCTTGTATGAACTTCCAAAGCTTCAGCCGCTTCTCCGATTTCTTGGCGTTCAACTTCCGAATTGATCCGGATGCCAACTCGTGCTATGCACCTCACAAGCATAAGCGGTCTTGATATCACCCCGGAATGACAGACCCCGTTTGGCCCGGCATCTTCAACATCAAGTACCGATAACTCGGGATGGCCATAAATTTCGCCAGAGCCGGTCTTCCGAGAATAGCATGGTACGCCGAATCTATGTCACCCACCCGAAAGATGATATTCTCCCTTCCATAATTTTCTTTCGTTCCAAAAGTCACCGGCAGAGAAATCTGCCCCAAAGGGTAACTATTCCGCCCGTGTATTATACCATGGAACGGAGAAACACCGCGCTCTAAATCAGCGACCGTCGAGCCAAGCTCAGCAGTAGTCTTAGCGAACAAGATATCCAAACAGCTTCCCCCATCAATGAAAGTTCTCTTCAACCGCACCTTCCGAACAATAGGAGCGAGGATGAGTGGATATTTTCCAGCTTTCGGTAATACCTCCGGTGGTCTCGCCCTGCTAAATGTGATGGGGACCTCGGACCACCGAAGATATTCAGGAGTTGCAGGAGCAACAGCATTAACCTCCCTTAACGACAGCTTTTGCTTCCGCTTTGACTCGTATGCGTCCGGGCCTCCATAAATCATGTTCACCTCTCGGGCTGGTTCCTCAAAGCCTTCGCCATCCTCATTGTCTTCACGGTCCTTATCCTTGCCCTTGTCATCCTTCTCGATTCCCCGTAGCGGATCGAGGTGCAACCTTTAAGGCAAATTGAGCAAATGGCCTTAGCAGGAAGCACTCTTTAGCTTTATGATTCCCATTGTGGATCATACAAGGGCCGTCCGTAAGTGTTTCAAACGACAATCGTTCTCCGGGACCTCTCTTAGGGGGTGCTGGCCGGTCTCCTCCATGAGACCGGTCAACAGCTGCAACAAGGTGATCAGCCTTGCGCTTCCTGTCATTCCCGGATCCAGATCGGTTGCCTTGGTCGTGCTTCGGCTCCTTCCCTTTGTTCCCGCGCAGATTGACTACATTTGATTCTCCAGCAGCCGTAATCATCCGCTATCTTGAAGCACTCGACGCCGTCATGGTGAGGTTTCGATTACGTCTCCCAATCTTATGAACCAACGCTTCACTCCGGATGCCAACTTGAAATGCAGCAATCACTTGCTGATCGAGAACATTGGGGATTAAGGCCTTCTTATTACGTAATCGCCTCGATGAAATCCGTGAGGGTCTCGTCAGGCTTCGTCTCAGCCTATTGAGGTCGAAGTAGTTTCCTCGGCTTCTCACAAGTCGCCCGGAAGTTTTCTACGAACTTTTTGGTGAGGTCTCCCCACGAAGAAATAGACTTCTCGGGCAGGGATTGCAACCATAAGCGTCTAGCCTCGCTCCATGCACATCGGTAGATAATTGGCTAGCACGAACGTGTCTCCTCCCGCCGACCGGATAGCCGTGGTATACATACGGAGCCATTCGGCCGGAGGCGCTTTGCCATCATACTTGTCAATGGCCCCGGGCTTAAATCCCCGGGGTATTTGCAGATGCGTAAATCTCGCGTAAAAGCGGGAATTACAGAATATTCATCATCTTCCGGACCAGTCCGGATCGGTGACGGAGATCGACGGCTAGGACGATGCCGGTAATTGCGATCCCCGTCATCGTCGGAATAGTCGTAGTAACGGTTGTCCCGATATCTTTCTCCCGAACCGCCTTGTCCATCATTATTCGCCGGCTCCGCGTCCCGTGAAGGAGGCGGAGGCGGAGGTGGTGGCGCCGCTTGACGATCATTGTTCACCGGTTCTCGCATGTCACGATGGAGGCGGAGGTGCAGCCCGACGATCATTGTCCGCACGCCGAGGTTCAGCATCTCTCGTCCCGGTTGTCTCGCCCTCCCCGGTCTCTATTGTCACGGCGTTGTCCATCTCGATGAGCATGCCTACTACCATGCCCTCGATGATCGTTGCGCGGATAATTTGCTTTGGTGGGTGGCGCCGAAGCTGCCGGCCCGTTGCGCCGAGGTGGGGCAAGTTCCCGAGGACAATCATCCACATGACCGGTCCATCGCCTCTCGTCTTCCTCATGTCTCGTTCGCTCCTCCACTCTTTCTCGCATGACGATCAATCAGCACGTTCCGAACATCCCGGTTATCATTGAGCGGTACCCTCAAATCTTGGTTGGGAGCTTGTGCATGTGCATCTCGCGATCGGGGTACGCCGGGTGCTAGCCTTCCTCCGAAGAAGCTCCATCGACCGGGCCCTTGTTGGTCGTTCCGAATGGGAGTGCGAGCGACCGGAAGATTCCGCTCGATCATGGACGAGCTGGTTTGTTTGCAGAGCCGCCGCATCAACTAAATTCAGCGCACGGCGCAATCTCGGCGTAGCGTTGAGGACTTCTTTCGGTATTGTTTCAAGAATCTGTTTCACTCCCACAATATTGTGGACCGGCGATGTGAAGACCCGAGCGCCATTCATCTCTACTTCCATGGAACTTAAATCCAAAACTCGCCGGAAGATCGATGGCGTCTTCCGCCGCGAGATCCTTGTCGATTGTTGTATCCTAGAGATTCATCCGCATCTCCGCACCGGTCCGGTAGCGGGCTCGTAGCCGGGGAGCGGTCGCAGGGCGCTTCGTCCAGCTAAGGCCGTAGCATTTGTGCGCGGATCCGCGGCCGAAGGTGGCGGAGGTTGTTCATCTCCGTTTTCCCGTTCTCGCTTCACGACGACTACGTTCGCTTTCAGCTCTCGCCATCCTTGCCGCTTCTTCAGCAGCTTCCTCAGGAGTGAGTTGGCGTATCACAGTCCCGTCATGAACACTTGGAAGAAGACCGGAGCGTCTTCCTCGGAATTAGTATCCGGTTCGGGAGAACAGCTTTGCACCGTTCCGAGGCGTAGGCGTAGGGAGCCCGATGTCTCGCGCTAAAGCTGCGTCGGACCCACTAGGCTCGAATCGGAGGTATCAACGGTGGCAGGTGATCGCGCCAAATGTCGAGTCTTAAACTCGGCACTAATACTACCCGGTCCCTCATGAGCGTGGAATTCGATGGTGCAACACACGTAACACACAGGAACACACGATCTTAGACAGGTTCAGTGCCCCTCGAATCGAGAGTAATACCCTACGTCCCGTATGTTATGTATTGCCTTTAGCGATTTGCTAATTGCGAAGTCTCAGATCCTTTTCGGGGGTCCCCGCTCCGCCTTATATGTCCGGGGAGCTAGGGTTACAATCGTAGTCCTATCCGATTACATGAATTACATATATGGGATTCTATCTCTAACTTTCTTTATTGATCCGCAGTCCTAATCGGACTACAAATTGTTCTATAACTTGCTTCTCACGTCATTATATACCGGTCTTAGTATCCGTCTTGTTTCCATACCGGTCTACAGTGTTCTTCTATTATCCCGCATCGGTCGCAGCACCGATCGTTGCCTATCGCCCTTATCTCGTATCTTCTCCGATTTGCTACCATGTCTTTGCGTATCCATTTCTTCATCATCTCGTATACCCATAAGGCAAGTATACGACACCTTGAGTCCGCCATCCGGGCAATCCCAAGAAGAATCCGAGAACATTCAAGGATGATTGCTGCTATAATCCAGTCTTGGACTCCGGTCGAAGAATGTGATTTCAATTTTATCGGGGATGGCGCCCACCCTAATACTACTGAAGACCGATTCAATGAGCTGAAGAACTCACTCATTGGCACTGTTTCAGAGTTGGTGGAAGATGTTCCTCTTGATCCAACAGGCGTCCCTCTCAACGTAGCGCCGGCAGCTTTTGCCCTGGACCAAGATGCTCGGGATGCAGCAACCGCCGCCGGACAAACAATAGAAAACACCTTCGAAGATCTTGATAGGGATTTGCCAGTATCCTCCTCTGATTTTGAGGAAACGCTGGATGATAGGCTTGAGGAAAATCCTAAGACCGGTGACACCGGTACTTCCAGCGGTCCTGCTTAGTAAACTTTGTAATAGGGCTATTTTGGAATCGGACATCTTGATCATCATATTTTAAATGTCGGTTACTTTTCTTTTCTATATGAATACTGGTTTCACCATCATACTTGCTAACTTATTTACTTAAGACATGATGGTTATTTCAACTGAATAATTATGATCCAATTCTGGCTCTTAATCAGCACGAGATCACAATTCATAATTATAGCTTACTTTAACAAGATCATGTAACATAAGCAAAAAGCTAGTTTGTAGGATTTCAAGATTTCACAGATTGTCCTTAACACAACAGTTTACCAATCAATATTCATAATATCATAGACTGCTCTTAACATAGCAGGATAGCAAAGTATCATAGACTGCTCTTAACATAGCGAGAATAGCAAACTATCACAGATCTGCTCTTATCATAACAGCCCCCTGGCTCAATAATTTGATTCAAAATTAAAGTATGGAGACACAAAAAACAAACATCATCATTAGATAAAATTACTTTATTATAATATGAAAAACTTTACAATAAATACTCTTAAATATAAAAATGACGAAGCTGATCAATGTTCCAGGAATTTGGAATCTCTTCCTCCTCCAAGGTCATAAGCCTATAAGCCCCTGGTCCGGAGACCGATTTAACCAGAAAAGGTCCTTCCCAGACTGGTGACAACTTATGCCTGTTCTTGTTAGACTGGATCTTCCGAAGAACCAAATCTCCTACTTGGAACTCCCGAGTGCGAACATTACGATCATGATAACGACATAATCCCCGATGATATTTAGCGGCTTGAATCGAGATTGATCGCTCAATTCTTCCGCAGCGACCAATTCAACCTGACGTTGATCATCATATGTTTCTTCATCATAATATCGTACTCGAGCTGAGACCATATTTATTTCGTAGGTAGCATGGCTAGATCCATACACCAAAGAAAATGGAGACTGTCCCGTAGCTCTACTAACATTAGTGCGCAGCCCCCAAAGTACCCAGGGCAGTTCCTTAACCCACTTTCCTGCATACGGCTTGAATCGGTCAAAAATTCTTGGTTTAAGACCGGTCAAAATCATTCCATTAGCTCGCTCTACTTGTCCATTGCTTTGCGGGTGTGCCACCGACGCATATTGCACCTTGATCCCTAAATTCTCAAGCATAGTCTTTGAAGAGATCCGAAGTAAATTGAGGCCCATTATCGGTAATAATACTGTATGGGACCCCAAAACGTACAAAGATGTTCTACAAAAACTTGTTTGCGCGAGCTGTGGTTGTACTAGTAACTGCTTCAGCCTTAATCCACTTGGAAAACTTGTCTACTGCTACAAAAATATGCGTAAATCCTATTAGCGCCCGCTTAAAAGGTCCAACTATATCCAGCCCCCAAGTAGCAAAAGGCCAAGTCATTCGGATCAATTGCAACTCTTGAGCCGGAGTATGAGGTCTGTCTTGCAAAAAACCGACATCCTTGGCAATTCTTAACCACTCTATGCGCATCATCCGTCGTCTGTAGGCCAATAAAATCCTTGTCCGGATACCTTTCCAACCAATGTCTTTGAAGAAGCATGATTTCCGCAAATTCCCTTGTGTACGTCTTCAAGCCATTGAATGCCATCGGAAACCGATACACATTTCATCAAAATATTAACTCCGCGCTTATATAATTCTCATTCGAGAATTAAATAACTACGGGCTCGAACTTCCAATCTCTGCTTCTCCACTTTATCTTCCGGAGTTTTACCAGATTGCGGATAGTCAAGATACGGAGTACGCCAATCAGAATCGATAATCATAACATCCAATGGTTGAATATCGTCGACATTGGACTCGCTTGCTATCTTTTCCGGTAAGACCGCCTCCTCGATCTGGTCCTTCAATACCGCTTTCTCCTCCCGACTCTTTAAGATTGATTCGTCCACGATCTCTCGTAATAGTAGCTTTACGCTCCATCTTTATAGATGGTTTATCCAATACTTGAAGAAAGACGCCGGGAGGAACCGCTTGTCGTGAAGATCCCGGTCTAGCCAACTCATCCGCAGCAGAATTATTTCCGCGCGAGTATATGAGAAAATCGCAAACCATCAAATTTGTCTTCAAGTTTCCGAACCTCTTGACGATAAGCAATCATATGATCATCATGAGCATTCCACACCTTGTTAACTTGACTTATCACCAACATGGAATCACCATAAATGTCCAACCGTCGGACTCCTAGCGAAACGGCTACTCTAAGCCCATGAAGCAAAGCTTCATACTCCGTTGTATTGTTGGAGGCTCGAAAATGCATTTGTAACACATATCCGAGTGGTTCCTTTTGCGGGGTGAGAAGTACCACCCCAGCCCCCGCGCCCGAAAGCTGCAGGGACCCATCAAAGAACATCTCCCAATATTCCAATGCTTGAATCTCTCGCGGCACTTGTGTCTCCAGCCATTCTGTTATGAAATCAGCTAATGCTTGTCCCTTAATAGCCGTTCGTGAAGAAAACGTAATCTCATACTGGCCAAGTTCTATAGCCCACTTAGCAACTTGGCCAATCGCTTCTCGGTTTCGGACAATATCTCCAATGGCAAACCCAGTCTTAACCTCAATAGGGTGTGCTTGGAAATAATGCTTCGACTTCCGAGAAGTTATCACTACAGCATATATTAACTTCTGCAATTGGAGATATCGTATCTTTGATTCGGTAAGAACTTCACTTACAAAATAGACCGGATGTTGCACTAATTGCAGGTGTCCTTCCTCCTTCCGATCAACCGCCGAACCGTGCTTACCACATGGGTCGTTGCGGAGATATATAACTCGAACAACCTCATCGGGTTACGCGGCACCAATATCGGAGGGTTGCTAAGGTACTCTTTAAGTTGATCAAGCGCAGCTTGTGCTTCATCAGTCCACTCAAACTTATCTTGCTTTTTGAGTAACTTGAAGAACGGAAGTCCACGTATTCCCAGTCTTGAGATGAAACGGCTAAGAGCTGCCATACCGCTTGTCAACTTCTGGACATCCTTCAAGCAACTCGGGGGTTGCATGTTAACAATTGTCCGAATTTTTCTCGGATTAGCTTCAATGCCTCTCCATGACACCAAATAACCCAGTAGCTTCCCGAACGAACTCCAAACACACACTTTACAGGGTTTAGCTTCATGGAAAAATTCCGCAGATTATCGAAGGTCTCTGCCGGGTCGGAGAGAAGATCTTCGGTTTTCGAGATTTGACCACTATATCATCAACATAAGCTTTTGCGTTCCTCCCTAATTGCGAATCCAAGCAACGTTGTATACCACGCTTATATGTAGCTCCAGCATTCTTTAATCCAAAAGGCATAGTCGTATAACAATATGCTCCAAAGGAAGTAATAAATGCGGTCTTTATTTGATCTTCAACTCTTAGTGGTATTTGATGATATCCCGAGTAAGCATCAAGAAAACAAAGACGCTCGCAGCCAGCGAGTCGAATCAACAACTTGGTCAATTCGAGGCGGCGCGAAAGGATCTTTGGGACAAGCTTTGTTGAGATCGGTATAATCGACACACATTCTTAATTATTTAGTATTCTTTTTTGGTACAAGAACCGGATTGGCAAGCTAATCCGGATGATACACCTCCCTAATAAACTTAGCTGCTAATAATCTAGTTATTTCCTTCTTAATAGCTTCCTTGCGGTCTTGAGCAAATCTTCGGAGCTTCGTTTAGCGGCTTCGCATCGGGACGCACCAACGGTGCGTGCTCAATCTTCTCCCTAGGAACACCCGGCATGTCGGAAGGCTGCCATGCAAAGATATCCCTATTTTCCTGGAGGAAAAGAATGAGCGTGCTTTCCTATTTATCCCCCAAGTCAGCTCCTATATGGGTGACCTTGGAGGGGTCCGACTCATCAAGCTGAATAGTTTTAGAAACCACTTGCATCAGCCTTCAATTTCTCCTTTGCAACCTTCTTGGTCGGGACTTCATCCTCCGGTCTTGCCCGGACTTCTAGAGCTTCAGCTGCTTCTCTAATTTCTCGACGTTCATCCTCCGAATTGGTCCGAGAGGCCAACTCGGTGCTATGTACTTCACAAGCGTAAGCGGTCTTGATGTCGCCTCGAAACGACAAAACTCCATTTGGCCCGGCATCTTCGAGCATCAAGTACTGGTAATTTGGAATGGCCATAAACTTTGCCAAAGCCGGCCTTCCAAGTATCGCATGATACACTGAATCAATATCCGCCACCTGGAAGATAATATTCTCCCTCCTGTAGTTCTCCTTCGTCCCGAAGATCACCGGCAATGAAATCTGCCCCAAAGGATAGCTATTCCGCCCGGGTATTATACCATGAAACGGTGAGACGCTGCGCTCCAAATCAGCTACGGAAAGGCCAAGCTCGCGCAGAGTTTTGGCGAACAAGATATCCGAGGCAACTCCCGCCATCAATGAAGGTCCTCTTCAACCGCACCTTGTGAACAATGGGGGCCAAGATGAGCGGATATCTACTAGCTTTTGGCAACGCCTCGGGATGATCGGCTCTGCTGAAGATAATGGGCACTTCGGACCATCGTAAGTACTCGGGTGTAGCAGGAGCGACGGCATTAACCTCTCGAAATGCCAACTTTTGCTTTCTTTTTGATTCGTAAGCGTCCGGGCCTCCAAAAATCATGTTCACCTCTCGAGCCGGTTCCTAGAAACCTTCATCATCCCCATTGTCATCGTGTTCTTTGTCCTTGCCCTTGTCATCCCTCCGATTCCGATGAGCGGATCGGGGTGCGATCTTTAAGGCGAACCGGGCGAAAGGCCTTAACAGGAAGCACTCCTTGGCTTTATGATTCCCATTATGAATCATACAAGGGCCTTCTAGAAGTGTTTCGAATGACAATCGTTCTCTCGGACCTCTCTTGGGAGGTGGCGGCCGGTCTCCTCCCTGAGACCGGTCGACGGCTACAACAAGGTGATCAGCCTTACGCTTGTTGTTGTTCTTGGATCCAGATCGGTGGCCTTGATCATGCTTCGGTTCCTTCCCTTTGTTCCCGCGCAAATTGACAACGTTCGATTCACCAGCGAGCATAGTCGTCTGCTATGTTGAAGCACTCGACGCCGTCATGATAAGGTTCCGATTTCGCCTTCCAATCTTGTGAACCAAAGCTTCACTCCGGACGCCGACTTGAAACGCAGCAATCACTCGCTGGTCGGGAATATTGGGGATTAAGGCCTTCTTATTACGAAACGCCCGATGAAGTCGGTGAGGGTCTCGTCGGGCTTCGCTCGACTGTTGAGGTCGAAGTAATTCCCTGGCTTCTCACAAGTCGATTGGAAATTCTCTACGAACTTTTTGGTGAGATCACCCCAAGAAGAAATAGATTTCTCGGGTAGGGACTGCAACCATAAGCGTCCAGCCTGCTCCATGCACATGGGGAGGTAATTAGCTAGCACAAACGTATCTCCTCCTGCTGAGCGGATGGCGGTGGTCTACATGCGTAGCCACTCGGCGAGAGGTGCTTTACCATCATACTTATCAATGGCCCAAGGCTTAAATCCCCTGGGGTATTTGCAAATGCGTAAATCCCGCGTAAAAGTGGGAATCACGGAGTATTCATCATCCTCCGGACCGGTCCGGACCGGTGAAGGGGATCGTCGGTGAGGGTAATGCCGGTAATTTTGATCTCTATCATCATCGGAGTAGTCATAATAACGATCATCTTGATACATATCTCCTGGTCCATCCCGACAATCATTGTTAGCCGGTTGTGCGGCCTGCGAAGAGAGGAGGCGGAGCCGGAGGCGGAGGCGCCGCCCGGCGATCATTAGCGTCATGTCGAGGCTCTCCGTCTCTGTCCCTGTCATCGCGTTCTCTTTGACCCCTGTTATCACGACGATTATCTCGTCTCGGCCGGTCATCCCGATGAGCATGTCGACTACCATGCCCTCGCTGGTCATTGCACGGAGGATTTCCACCGGGGCGGCGCCGAAGCAACCGGTCCACGCCGAGGCGAACCGATCCACGTGCAAGCGAGGCGGGGCAGGGTCCCGCGGACGATCATCCACATGACCGGTGCGACGTCTCTCATCTTCTTCATGTCTCCGACGTTCCTCCGTTCTCTCTACATAGCGATCGATGAGGACATTACGAGCGTCCGGTTGCCGTTAAGCGGTACACGCAAATCCTGGTGCGGAGCTCGTTCATGTGCGTCCGCAATCGGGGTGTGCCGAGGCCCAAGCCTTCCTCCGGAAGAAGCTCCTTCGGACCGAGCTCTCATAGGCCGCTACGAACGAGAACGCGAGCGGCTTGAAGATTCCGACCTGTCATGGACGAGTTGGTTTGTTTGTAGAGCAGCCGCCACTACCAAATTCGAGGCACGCCGCAACCCCGGCATCGCATTGAAGACTTCTTACGGTATTGTTTCGAGGATTTGTTTCACCCCCACAATATTGTGAACTGGCGACGTGAAGACCCGAGCGCCGTTTAATTCCACTTCCATGGAGCTCAAATCCAAAGCTCGCTCGAAGAACGATGTCGCCTTCCACTATGACACCCACGTCGGTCGTTATATCCTGGGAATGCTTCTTCCGTATCTCCGGACCGGTCCGGCAACGGGCCCGTGGCTGGGGAGCGATCGCGGGAACGCTTCCTCCGGCCGATCCCCGATCGGCAACACTTGCGCGCGGATTTGCAAGCGATGGTTGTGGAGGTTTTTCATCTCTGTCCGCTTCTTCTTCTTCACGGCGCCGACGATCGGATTCTTCTCTCGCCAGCCTTGCTTCTTCCTCGGCAGCTTCCTCATGAGTAAGTTGGCGAATGACTGGTCCTGTCATGAACACTTGGAAGAAGGCTGGACGTTCTTCTTCGAAGTCATCAATGAACTCGCTAGAGCGGCTCATCTCTGCGATTGAACTTCAATCCGAGATGCGGGTGGTCCGATTGTTCGCGCTAAAGCTGCGTCGGATCCGCCAAGTTCCGAGCCTAGGATGTCAACCGTGGCGGGTGATCGCGCTTCGAAGCTACGGCCCGACAACGAGTCGGATTCATCAAAAGCGGTTTTCCGGCCAAATCGGCTTCAAAGTCAAGGGACCCGAAGCGGATCTTGAAGCCGGGCTCGAAGTCGACGACGAACGAAGAGGCCATCGAACTCGCTGGGAACTCGCCGGGACCCCTACCGGCGCGCCAAATGTCAAGTCTTAAACTCGGCACTAGTACTACCCGGTCCCTCACGAGCGTGGAATTCGATGGTGCAACACACGTAACACACAGGAAAACGCGATTTTAGACAGGTTCGAGCCCCTCGGATTGAGATTAATACCCTACGTCCTGTATGTTATGTATTGCCTTTAGCGATTTGCTAATTGCAAGATCTCGAGAGAGTTTTCGGGGGTCCCCGCTCCGCCTTATATATCCGGGGAGCTGGGGTTACATGCGGAGTCCTAATCGATTACATGAATTACATATATAGAGTTCTATTTCTAACTTTCTTTATTGATTCGTAGTCCTAATCGGACTACGAATTGCTCAATAACTTTCTCCTCAAGTCATTCTATACCGGTCTTAATGTTCGCCTTGCTTCCATACCGGTATTCGGGATCTTCGTTATCCCGGACCGGTCAAGGACCGATCCGTTGCCTATCGCCATCACCTTTATCTTCCTTAATTAGTCACCATGTCTCTTCGTATCCATTCCTTCATCATCTCGTATACCCATAAGGCAAGTATACGACACGGGCTTCATCCATTATTTTTCTTGCGAAGTGATAGATCTTTCGGTACTACCAGTCGATTCTTAAACCAAATAACTCGTGCCTCGTCCTCTCTCGAAGCATTTAACTTCACCTTTTCCGAGTCGTCACCTTATGTCCCGTACCAACATTTTTCTCGTTGAGCTGCCACCACTTCTTCACGAGTGGTAGAAATAAGAGCCAAATTAGTCAAGGTTCCATACGGAGTGATCCTAAGATTTGGCTCCTCACCTTCGGATGAAGGTGCTTGAATCAAAAGTTGAGCCATGAGATTATTGCAATGAGCTTTGCGACTTAATGCATCGATTACCATATTTGCCTTGTCCGGGTGATAGTGAATCTCCAGCTCATAATCTTTAATTAACTCTAGCCATCTTCGTTGACGCATATTCAGATCTGCTTGAGTGAAGATGTATTTGAGACTCATAGGCGATCACCCGACCTTCCTGCATTAGAACACATCCGAGTCCTGTTCCCGATGCATCGCAATACACATCGAAGGGCTTTGTCGGATCCGGCTGAGCAAGTACGGGCGCTATTGTTAGCAACTTCTTTAATGTTTGAAAAGCTTCTTCACATTCTTTGCTCCATACGTACTTCTTATCCTTTTCCAATAGCTTAGTCATTGGCTTGGCGATCTTTGAGAAATTTGGAATAAATCTTCCGTAGTAACCAGCCAATCCCAAGAAACTTCGATTTGTGAGACAGCCTTGGGTGGTTTCCAATCCAACACTTCTTGAACTTTGCCTGGATCAACGACCACTCCTTCGGCTGATATCACGTGACCTAGGAACGGTACTTCCTTTAGCCAAAACTCACACTTGCTAAACTTGGCATATAGCCGATGATCCCCGAGCCTTTGTAACACGACCCTTAAGTGATTGGCATGTTTCTCTTCCGACTTAGAGTAGATCAAGATGTCGTCAATGAATACCACGACAAATTTGTCCAGCTCAGGTATGAATACCGAATTCATGAGATACATGAAGTATGCTGGTGCATTAGTCAATCCAAAAGACATTACCGGATACTCATAAAGTCCGTATCTTGTGGAGAATGCGGTCTTCGGTATATCTTCAGCTCTTATCCTAATCCGATGATATCCCGAGCGAAGATCTATCTTGGAGAAGACTTTAGCTCCCATCAGCTGATCAAACAAGATATCAATCCTCGGGAGAGGGTACTTGTTCTTGATGGTAACCGAATTTAGAGGTCTATAATCCATACATAGCCTCAATGTTTTGTCTTTCTTCTTCACGAACAAGGCTGGGCATCCCCGGGGTGACGAACTTGGACGTATATAACCCTTATCCAATAATTCCTTTAGTTGCACCTTCAATTCTGCCAGTTCATTCGGCGGCATCCGATACGGCCTTCTTGATATTGGTGTTGTTCCAGTGCTGTAACTCTATCTTAAACTCTACCGCTCGGCCCGGCGGTAGTCCCGGCAAGTTGTCCGGAAAGACATCCGCATACTCAAAGACTATGGGTATATCCTCCAGGACTCTTACCTATAGCCTTATTAACCATTGGCAGCATAGCTTGAGGAAAAGTTAAGAGTAAGCAATCTCGACCATGAACAGGAGAGTTCGGATATACGGCTCGAGATGCTATGTCCAATATTGCCTTATGGAAATTCATCCATTGCATGCCAATAACTACAAAGCTGATCAAACAAGATGTCGAATCCTCTCGCCCATGAAAGTTGATGTCCTGGGGGAAATGTGACACCCCTACCTCGCGAAGCGAGAGGGATTGTCGAACAGGATCGTATCGGGAGACATTCGACGAAGCGAACGTTCATTGCACATACGTTAACGATACATCCACCATTTCCATATACATATTTATGTTACATGAGTGACATATTTTACATCTGAAGTTAAAGTTATTATTATACATAGAGTTCAAAATTCAGATTTCAATACATTAATATACAATGAGCGGAAGCGTAAAGATAATCTCGACGATAGTTGCCTAAAATGTGACACATCAGCCCGTAGATGTGCCCATTCTTCTCGACAATCTCACCTGCACAAAAATGTTAACAACAAAGCCCTGAGTATCTAATATACTCCGCAAGTCTTACCCGACAAAAATGGTTTCTAAAACCGACTCCTAGTATGTAGGGCGCTGACCGGGTTTGCAGGAAATAGCCAAAAACAGCACCTATATTTTTCTGAAAATTCATATTTTAGTCAATTTAAAAGGGTTGGAACATGAATATAAATTTAGTGAGCATTTCTAACAAAACATGGTTGCAATACATGAAGTAATTCTTCAAAATCAGCAAGCTTATTCATCATATCCACTTTGTTACTACGATGCAATCTGCTCGAGACAAGTGGTACTCATCACCGCGAGGGACGGCGATATATATCGATTTACACCCTGCAGGGGAAACCCAAATGCACGACATACGCATCATTTAAGAACACGTATGGCCACCTTTCACAAGATTATCATAGATATGAGCCGGGTCCGCCCTCCGAGTGTGCATTCCACATGCAACCACAGTAGCGTCGGGTCCAAGGGTAATAACACACCCTCCATCTACTCACAAACCCGTGCATCCACCGTGACCAACACTTTGCACAAAGGGTGGAGTGACCGTCCAACACTACGACTCTCAAGTTACATCAGTTTACCAACTCCCATACAAAGGTATGCATTTGGTACACAACTCAATACTTGCGCGCGGAGTCACAACGAACGGTCCTTAACCGACACGCACGGGGCTATGGCGAACAAGGGCCAACCTTGTCACCGCATCCTACACATGCTCTTCCCCGTACGGTCTCCAATTTAATCATGTGACGAGGTAACAATATTTGAAACCTAAACCGAGAGGTCTCCAAACCACTCGGTGTTGCTACCGGTGACTCATTTAAGCATAGCCATTCTATCGAAAAAGGATTATACCTATCCAAAGACCATAGGCAATAGGGAATATTATGCAACTAGGGTTACGATCAACTCCTAAACGTAAGTGCACAATACATAAACATAGACATATGTGAATTTAAACCAAAAAAACTAAACAAGTGGGATTATGCACCGGGGCTTGCCTTGGCTTTGCTCGAAGTTAGCATCCTCAATCAAGTTCAATTCAGCGGCATCCTCTTCGCGATTTCTTTCTTCGGTCGGGGTCCCTATATGGATGCAATGCGTGATGTGAGTATGGATGCATACACAGATGTTTAGTTCATGGAACTTTCTCAATAACGAAATCTAATGCAATGTTTGCATAAAATAAATATGTTCATGTGGAGATGAAGATGATTTCTTATGATGATAATTTATGCAGGATATGTCATGGGGACAACCTTCTAATTAAAAGAAACATAGACCGTGTATCATAAAGGCACATGCTCTAGGTTGAAAATGAAACATGATTATGGCAAGTAATTTGTATAAGACTTAGCTATTGTACTATATGGCAACATGAGCATGGCATATGATGTATTGAAGACAAACCTATAGGAACTACCTTGCTGCCATGTACATGAAAGAGGGTATGGTAGATGATGATTATGCATGAAGTGCAAAGCTTAACATGAATTATGCACATAATGGTATATGGCAATACCTGAGGCAATTATTATGACTTAACATTCCTAAACGTGAATTCTATGGTAGAACATTATTTTCTCATGATAGGCACCGGAAACAAATATTATGATATCTTTGTTTGCATTTTTCCTAATTAAACCTTTATAGGCAAATATGTGCTATCTAAGCATATAATGATAAATGTGATGAAAACATGTATGAATGCACAAAAGCCATGTACCAGAGGGTCCAATATGTTATGTAAAGTGCTCATGTCAATTCTCATAAATTTTACATTCTTCAAGATTTTAATATGGGTTTTAAAAGCATAACAAGCTGCCATTTCCTTTTACATAAGACTTTCTTTTCTTCCACAGAAACCTAGGTAAAACATTTGACCATTGCAAAGTTCATGTTTCAAGGATTCCAAAACATTTTAGTTTGCATTTTTCTCATTTTTATTTCAGGAGATATGATTTTTGTTTAAAGTCGCTAACAGATTTACCGTTTTTCTGGATTTAGGGTGTGTGAACAGCAAAACAAAATCAGAGCTCATGTGTATATTTGGATCTTCTATTTTCTTAGGATAGGGCTGTGATTTGAGCATGAGAGATGGTTGCAAAAGATGGATAGGAAAGTGATACAAACATGGTGAGCTGATGTTCAAGAAAAAGCTCACCGGAGAAGCAAAAACCGACGGTGAAACTCGACGTATTCTTGATGCCATACTTGAGGAAGAGCTTGTGGATCAATCAAAACACACCATGCAAAAGTTGGAGGGAGTCCAACTGAATCCTTTTGCTGCCCTTGCTCATGCCAAGGTGAACCATGGCATGGAGTTTGAAGGTGAGTAGCCACGGTGGATTGCTTTTGGGGAGGAGAAGGAAAAGGAGGAAGAAAGAAAGACTTGACTTGGCTCTTGACCAAACAGAGAACGAGGGAGGGGAGTCTCTGGACGTGGTGCTTGCCTTAGGCTGGTCACTTGTTGTGTTGCTTGGTGGAGAAGGAAGCAAAGAGATAAGAGAGAAAGTGGGTCCTACAAGTTGAAAATTCTGCCACTGGTACTGTTGCAGTCAAGAGAAAATCAACGAGATTTTTGTTGGGGTTGCCAATTTTTGTGGTGGTGTAGAATGAAATGTGGGACAACTTTTATATAGAACTTTTCTTGAGATTCGGCCTACAAAAATTAATAAAATTCCTACACCAGAAACTGTTTTTTCTGCTTTTGCTGAATTTGTAGGGCTGTTTAACCTTTACCAAAAATTATGGTAACATCACTAAAATTCCTATTTTTGAATACCCTTGATGATTATGAAAAATTACTTGTATGGTTATATTAACATCTTTTTAATTGTGTGCATAATAACCTATAGGCAATATTGAGAGCACTTGTATATGAGTTAGATATTGCAATATGGCTATGTGTCATTCTATGCATATTTTAACATAGCAACTTATAGACAGTAATTAAGCAATAAAACATTTCTAGATACAATCCTCATGATGAAACATGATTTTTCTTATGATTGAGCACCAAAAGCAAATATGAATTTACATAAGCCTTTCCAATGATGCAAGGACAATGCAAAAAAATAGTGTACTTAAGGAAAATGTTAATATTTATCATGACATGCTCAAATGCACCAGAACCATGTGTGATATGATGATTCATGCCAAATGAAAGATTCTGTTCAAATTTTGACTAAGTTTGTTTTACGAATTTGCTTCGATTCAAGTCTGTTTCAGCCGTAATGTGCGGCCTACTTAAGGGGCTTAAAACTTAACTTTTGGCTATGAAACTTGGGTGAACGAAGTAGGGTCATCTAAAGTACATTCTACAAGGATTCCCACGAATGTTCATTTGCATCATTTGGATTTGTCTAGCAAAAGTTATGGAATTTTTAAAATGCAAAGTTGTCACGGTTCCTTAGCGGATTAGCACTTTAAAGTACTCGAATCTTTTATTATACACACAGAAAGTACTTGGATTATGCTACCATGCCAAAGTACACATCCTCTACTTTCCAACAGATGCTTGGTCAAGTACTTTGGAGCTATAATATGAAAGTTACGCAATTTCTAAAATGCAATCCTGTTAAGCTTCGTGGCCGTGATAGCATCTTAAGGTTGTTCAAATTTGTATTTTCGACATATAAACATATATGTCAAAGTACAGATTACATAGTTTCCAGAAAGTCTTTATTCGTTCAAATCCAAGTTTTATACGCGAAGTTATGCAATTTTTAAATCGCTTGAAAGTTCACTGATTTTACAGTTCTGCCATCGCGACTCAAAAATTTCGCTAAGTGTGGGAGTGCGGCCGGCGCGCTCGGCCACGCTACGACGCGCGCGCGCGCTCTAGGCGCCGGGGATGGCGCGGCTGCCGACGGCGAGGGAGGCGGGAGGAAGGGGGCGCGCGGGCTAGAGAGCACTAGTGAGGTCCGGGAGTGCGCCTCGGGAACCCATGGCCGGAGAGGCTCACCATGACCATGAGTCGACGTGAAGGCGGAGGACGACGGCGGACGGCGGCGCGGCTCTACGGCGTTCCCGACGAACCACCGCACAAGACGGATGGCCAAGCTCACGGGGTGTTGGTTGATGCCGAGAGGAAGCTATCGGCGAGAGGAATCGAGGGATGGCTCACCGTAGGAGAGGGGCGGTCAACAATGGCGGACGGTGGTGCCGACGGGGAAAGTTGAAATCCTCTCGACTTGCCGAGGGGTGGAGTTGGGCCTGCTCGGGGGAGCTGCTCGGGGATGGGGCGGAGCTCGTGACGCGCTGGAGTGAGGAGGAAAGGAGCTAGAAGTGAGGGGCGCCGGGTAGGTTTTGCTCGGGCGGCGGCGGGGAGCTTCTTTTATGGTGCCGATGGACGGTGGGGGTTCCTTCGTGGAATTGAGGCGACCACGGCGATGGACGACGCGTGGGGCGGCGCTGTGCAGGAGGACGGGCGGTGCCTAACCGGCATGGGCGCCGGCGGCGAGCGCCTCCGGCGGTGGCCCCGGCCACCGTGCCATTGCTTGTTCCAAGAAGTTCCCACTTATTTACGATTTTGCCATTGAGTGTTGATTCTGTTTTTGTCCAAAGAAATTAATCTGCCTGGTAGTTTTGCAAACCAAATTTTGTGGTTGTTCCCTGAGTTGTGATGAGCAACTTTTGTTATAGGCTAAAGTTCAAATTTTGCTTGTAAAAATTTACAAAAATTCATGAACAGATGCTGTTTTCAAACTCAGTTTGAATTTTCTAGGAAAATGTGCCACCCTAAAGATTTGTGAAAAATGTCCTAAATTACTATTTTGATCTCCTCTACAAGGATCTGCAAAAATATCGACAAACTTTGGTTGAGGATTATTGAGTTTTAAATAGTAGCCTTTAAACCGCATCCGAATTTTAAAATTTTTAAATACTCTAATTCATTATTTCATGTGTTCACTCCTTTAATTAGTGCTCAATTCCTGTAATTAAGGTTTTGACATTGCTTACATGCTATTATGTGACATGGGATGTCACAGGAAACATTGCTTTGTAGTTATTGGCATGCAATGGATGAATTTCCACAAGGCGATCTTGGATATTGCATCTCGAGCCGTATATCCGAACTCCCCTGTTCATGGTCGAGATTGCTTATTCTTAACTTTTCCTCGAGGCTATGCTGCCAATGGTCAATAAGACTATAGGTAAGAGTCCGGAGGATATCCCCATAGTCCGTGAGTATCCGGATGTCTTCCCGGACGACTTGCCGGGACTACCGTCGGACCGAGCGGTAGAGTTTAAGATAGAATTACAGCACTGGAACAGCACCAATGTCAAGAAGGCCATATCGAATGCCGCCGAATGAGTCGGCAGAATTGAAAGTGCAACTAAATGAATTATTGGACAAGGGTTATATACGTCCAAGTTCATCACCATGGGGATGCCCGACCTTGTTCGTAAAGAAGAAAGACAAGACATTGAGGCTATGTGTGGATTATAGACCTCCGAATTCGGTCACCATCAAGAACAAATATCCTCTTCCAAGGATTGACATCTTGTTTGATCAGCTGATGAGAGCTGAAGTTTTCTCCAAGATAGATCTTCGCTCGGGATATCATCGGAGTAAGATAAGAGTCTGAAGATATAATGAAGACTCGCATTTTCCACAAGGTATGGACTTTATGAATATCCGGTGATGTCATTTGGCTCGACCAACGCACCAGACAAATTTTATGTACCTCATGAATTCAGTATTCATGCCCGAGTTGGACAAGTTTGTCGTGGTATTCATTGACGACATCTTGATCTACTCTAAGTCAACGAGAGGAACATGCCAATCACTTAAGAGTTGTGCTGCAACGACTAAGGGATCATCGGCTATATGCTAAGTCTAGCACGTGTGAATTTTGGCTAAAGGAAGTATCGTTCCTAGGTCATGTGATATCAGCCGAAGGAGTGTCCGTTGACCCGGGCAAAGTTCAAGAAGTGTTGGATTGGAAATCACCGAAGTCCTGTCTCACGGATCGAAGTTTCTTGGGATTAGCTGGTTATTATAGAAGGTTTATCCCAAACTTCTCAAAGATCGCCAAGCCAATGACTAAGCTATTGGAAAAGGATAAGAAGTACGTATGGAGCAAAGAATGTGAAGAAGCTTTTCAAACGTTAAAGAAGTTGTTGACCACGAGCTCCGTACTTGCTCGACCGGATCCGACGAAGCCTTTCGATGTGTATTGTGATGCATCGGGCATAGGACTTGGATGTGTTCTAATGCAGGAAGGTCGAGTGATTGTCTATGCATCTCGACAACTAAGGCGTCATGAGGAACACTATCCTTATCATGATCTAGAACTAGCAGTAGTGGTACTCGCATTGAAGGGTTGGAGACACTACCTCTTGGGTAACTTGGTACATTTATACACGGACCACAAGAGTCTCAAGTACATTTTCACTCATGCAGATCTGAATATGCGACAACGAAGATGGTTAGAACCGATCAAGGATTATGAGCTGGAAATTCACTACCACCCGGGGAAGGCAAACGCGGTAGCTGATGCATTAAGTCGCAAGGCCCATTGCAATTATCTCATGGCTCAACTTTTGATTCAAGCACATCCATCCGAAGGTGAGGAGCCAAATCATAGGATCATTCCGTATGGAACCTTGACTAATTTGGCTCGATTCCTACCATTCGTGGAGAAGTGGTAGCAGCTCAACGTAAAAGTGTTGGTATAGGACACATAAGGAGACGACTCAGGAAGGGTGAAGTTAAATGCTTCAGGGAGGACGAGGCAGGAGTTATTTGGTTCAAGAATCGATTGGTAGTACGGAAAGACCTACCGCTTCGCAAGAAGATAATGGATGAAGCTCATATGTCCAAATATTCTATTCATCCTGGAACCAACAAGATGTATCAAGATCCGAAGCAAAGATTTTGGTGGACACGCATGAAGCGGGAAATAGCCAAGTATGTCAATGAATGTGATGTCCGTCGGCGGGTCAAAGCCGAGCACTTGAAGCAAGCAGGACCCTTACAACCTCCGAGTATTCCTGAATGGAAGTGGGAAGACGTCGAGCATGGATTTCATCGTTGGGTTACCACTAAGCCCACGGAAACATGACTCTATCCGGGTTATTGTGGACAGATTGACGAAGTCTGCTCACTTCATACCGGTACATACTCGGTACACTGCCGAGAAGTATGCAGAACTCTACATTGCTTGAACTCTCTGTTTGCATGGAGTGCCGAAGACCATTATATCGGATAGAGGAACGCAGTTTGTCTCCGGATTCGGGAACAACTACAAGAATCCTTGGGAACAAAGTTGATACGAAGCTCCGCATATCATCCGCAAACAGATGGGCGGACGGAAAGAATCAATCAATATCTCGAGGATATGCTCCGAGCATGTGTCTTGACCTATGGTAAGGCTTGGGAGAAATGCTTACCGTTAGCAGAATTCTCCTACAATAACAGCTATCAAGAGAGTGCCGGAATGTCACCGTTCGAAGCTCTATATGGGCGTAGTTGCCGTACACCCCGAATTGGTCCGAAAGTGGAGAAAGAGTAATCTTCGGACCAGATCTAGTAAGAGATGCGAGAGGAACAAGTACGTCTCATTCAGCAAAACCTTAAAAGATCTAAATCTCGATAGATCAGCTATACCGACAAAAGACGTCGAGAGTTAGTATTTCAGGTTGGAGATCAAGTCTATCTTCGAGTATCTCCTACCAAAGGTGTTCAAAGATTTGGAATCAAGGGCATGTTAGCACCGTAATATATTGGACCTTTTCCAATCTTGGAAAGATGTGGAGCTGTGGCATATCGACTGGAATTGCCATCTCACTTGGCAGGTATCCATAACATATTTCATGTATCTCAACCGAAGATGTGTTTAAAACCACCAATGGACATACCGACAGCTAGAGGTGGAACAGATTACTGACCGGACTTGACATACGACGAACGACCAGTTAAAGTTCTCGACACCAAGGATAGAGTGACTCGGCATCGGACCATCAAGTTCTACAAGATCCAATGGAGTAATCACTCGGAAGCTGAAGCTACTTGGGAACAAGAAGAATTTCTTCGATCAAATTACCCCGAGTTCTTTAGCACTATCGCCTAGTCGTTTCGATCGTGAATCTCGGGACGAGATTCCTGTAAGGGGGAGGGCTGTAACAACTCTCGAGAAAATAATGCATTTCATGTCATCATGAGCATGTCATCACATTGTTGCATTTTTGAAAATGTCAAATTTTGTGTTGATAATAAGCACATAAAATAACAAAATAGATAAAGAAGAGAGGAAGTGTTAAAAAGAAATAAAATAAGAAGAAAATTCATGTTTAACATTTTCTCGTGGCTTAATTATCACAAATAAAGATTTATGAAAATCTCATGAAAGTATTTTGCTCTGTGAAAATATTTGCAAGAAATAAACAAAGCCTCCTTTATTAATTTAACTATGATTTTTTAATCCAAAAATGTTTTGGAATTTTAACCCGGACTTAATAGGAAAAATGCCTAAAATATTTTCAACGACGCCCCTCAAAAATTTGGGAATTTTTGGAGCTCGGGAAGATCACTTTTTAATTTCGCGAAAGGAGAAGGGCCTTTTTGCAAAACCGCGAGACCGGGGCCCAACGCCGGCCTCGCTTCTTCCTCTCCTCTCTCACCGCGCTCTCGGCACCGCCCGTGAGCACCGCCTCCCCGTCGAGCTGCCACGCAGCTGCCTCGCCTCGGCCCGTACCGCCTTCCCGGATGGGATAAGTGCCCCTGTCGGCCTTCGTTTTCTCTCCTCTTCTCCATTTCTTTCCCCGCACATCCCCGCCATAGCCGCCCCTCCGGAGCACCGCCGCCGAGGCCGCCCCGGCCACCTCCCGTCCGAGGCCACCACCACCCGGAGCTCCGCCGGGACCCCGCGTAGCTTCTCCACTTGATCAATTAGCTTGAGCACTTACCTTCCTTCCAGGCGAGGTCATTTTCTCCTTCGGACCGTCACCGTCGTTTCTCCACCACGCACCGAAATTGGTGCTGTCCGGTGAGCTAACCATCCATTTGTTTCTTTGTGTTGAAGCGCAACTCGGTCCTCTAGCTGTAGGTCAAGTGCTCATCGACTTTCTTCCACGTAACGACGTGCAATTCACCGTTTTCTTCACGTCCGACCGCCACCCTCTCCGCCACCCACGGTGAGCTACCATTCCCGGCCATGCTCATGTTGCTAAAACACCTCGACGAGCTTGCGCATGCTCCGTAGCAGCTTTACGTCAATTTTTCCGCAATTTTTGGGTACTCGAGGCGAGCCCCGCACCTTGCCGGAGCGCCGTCGTGCTCAAACTTCGTCGCCGGCATAGCTAGGGTCAAGCTCATGCTAGTTTGTCTCTTCTAGAGGGTTCGCCCGGTCGTGTCGAGCCTTTAAGTATCGTCGCGGCGAGTTTCGAGCCATCTCCGGCCAAGTCCGGCGGCCGCGCCGCCGCGACGTGCGCCACACCGTGGGCCACACGCGCTGGATCGCGTGTGGCCACAAGCGGATCTCAGTGTGGCCCAGTGTGTGGCACGGAGCCCATTTCAAATTTCGAAAATTCATAGAAAATTCATTAAAAATCGGAAAAATGTAAAACCAAGTTTGTTAGACTCAGAAAAATAAGAGCTATTTGTTTATGAAATAAAATATTTATTTTGAGTAATTTTATTTTATAGAGTATTTAATCACATCCTTTGTTTAAAGAAAAGCTATTATTTTATGTTAATAAAATATTTCATTAAGGAAAATAATTTAATGAGATGAAGGAAATATCTGCAGACGAAATTAATTATGAAATGTATTTTCCAAAATTAAACTTAAACTCTATTATTTTATGTGTTCACAATCTATTAACCCTTTATCACTTAAAGTAATGATTTATTTATTGATTAATAAACCAGAATAATTTACTAATTATTAAACATAAGTAATTTAGGAACAGAACTAAGTAATACTTAATAACCTTGATTAAACAATTGTTAATCAGCATAATTACTTGTTAATTATTGCTTAATGAACATGCTTATCCCTAATGTGTTAATTAACTAAGGTGATTAAGCATTAATTATTAATTATTACTTATGGGACTTAATTAATGAATCCTTGCATACTTTCATCATGAGCATTCATGCATACATGATTGTGATTCGCAACGCATTGCTCGGTCGACTAGGTTCGAAGTGATCGAGGTTCCACCCTAGGGCGAGTCGAGAGCCGGAATCTCGAAGTCGACCCAGCCGTCGAGGAAGCTAACTCCGAACAAGTATCAAGGCAAGCCCCGGTGCATCCTACCTATGTTTTTAAATATTTTACTTTATCACATAGTACAGTTATGCTTGTGCATTAAGTGTTAGGGAATGATTGACACCCTAATTGCATTATGGTAGGATTCCGTTTGTTTATTCTATACTCGGTACAGGTAGCTCGATAGAGGCTAAGCTTAATGCATAGTGGCAACGGTAGATGGTTAGGGAATCTTAAAGCATGGAGGCATTAAGGGATTTTGTGTTGACACTAAGATGATGAGAGTGTTAATGAAGTTGAGACCGGACGGGCCCCGTAGGAGAAAGGGCAAGACGGAGATGAGGTCTTGCAAGGTGGTAGCCCCGTCCGAGTCGATCAAGGACCGTACCGTTGTCGGCTTAGTTGAACAAGTTTGAACGTACCGCGCTACATGCTGGTATCATGGGCCCAGCAAGCTGATGTACCCTATCGCCCCGAGAGATGTAGCATAGCCGGCTCTCTTTTTCCGACTGTTAGTGAGAGGATAGTCTCACGGGAGGGAGATGGGTCGATCACGAGGGAAGTCGTGGCTTCGCCATACTCCCGGGGGAGTTGGAAATGGCTAGTCTGCTGTCAGGTGCTAGCGGGAAAGGTTGTCGTATACGATCGGTGTGATGCGTATACGTCGTGTAGTCGGGTTTTGCCAGCTGGTATAAATCGATTCGAATCGCTGTCCCTCGCGAGTAATGAGTACCGCTTGTTTAGCTCGTCACATCGTAGTAATTTTTATGGAAGATGAAGATGAGAGATGGAAGGAGTAATGATCTATCTTATCTTGATTGAGAACTTGATTGAAATAGTGATAGGTTGCAAACATCGAGGCTAATGAACATAAACGTGAGCTAAAATACTCGAAAGTAAGGACCCAACCTTTATTGCTGTTTTTCGCAAAGGTGTAAACCCCACAGCCGGAAAGCCTTTGCATACTAGGCGTCGGCCTTAGCGTGCCATGTTGACTGGGTCGGTCTTGCTGAGTATTAGAATACTCGGGGTTTGTTCGTTACCTTTGAGGGAACGAGTCGTACTACCACGACTTGTATGGCAGCTTCCCGAAGAGGAGCAATGTCCGGAGGAAGGTTCCCTTCAGTGGGAACGTATCCCCACGCCTTGAAGAGAGAGGACCGTGATGTACGAAGGGCTCGAGTGCATCACGTTGTTTCGTTTGAAGTCTTTTGAGTTGTACAATAGAACAAGCTTCCGCTGAATACTCGTAGGATGTTAAACTTCAATAATGTTATATTTTTCCGCTGCACGAATGTTTGTATTTTTAAAACTTGGTTGTATTATATCATGATGTATATATTCGGCTTGTATGAGATGATGTTTCTGTTGTAACTCGCTTCGTCGAGTGTCCCTCGGTTCCGATTCCTGGGTGTCCCGGAGGGGATGTCACACCAACCGCACAAGACTTGTTCAATGTGAGGTGCAATGTGACGGCTGCTAGTGCTCTTGTGTCCGCACTTAGTCCCGCCGAGTATGAGAATATAACTGGATTGGAGGATGCTCATCAAATTTGGTTGAAGCGTGAGTTAGTTCATGAGGGCATTGATAGTGTAAAGGAGTCTAAGCTAGAAGGGCTTAGAGAAGATTTTAACTACTTTGTCATGAGGTCGGATGAAGGGCCAAGGGAAGCCCATGATAGAATGATGAGGATAGTGAACAAGAGAAGAGCACATGGAGAGAAGGTGTTGGACTTGGATGTGAATAGAAGGATGCCAACATAGTGTCCAACATAAGAGACAAAGATGGCTTTAGATACTTCACCACCGATGAAGTGATTGGAATGGTGCTCTCCCAAAAACAGCAAATTGACCAAGGGAATAGGATCAATGCATTACTCAAGGACAAAGAAAAAGCTAGTGGGAGCAAAAATGATTTGGCTCCCAATGCCGAACAAGAAAAGAAAAAGAAGGTGGTTGAGGAGAGTGATGATGATAGTGATGATGAAATGGCTCTCTTTGTGAAAAGATTCAACAAGCTCATGTCAAAAAGAAGCTTCAAGAAAAATGATCAAGACAAGAGCAAATCAAGAAAAGCCAAAAACAAGTGCTACATTTGTGGAGACAAAGGTCATTTCATGGTGGAGTGTCCGGAGAATTACAAGAACAAGCAAAACAAGAAGGGTGACAAGAAGTACAAGAAGCATAGAAAGTACCGTCGGGGTGAAGCACACATTGAACAAGAATGGAACTCCGATGGATCATCTTCCTCCTCCGAGTCGGAATCCGATGAAGAGAAGGGAGGCATTGCATCACTTGCTATTGGACTCACACCAACCAACTCTTCCTTGTTTGGAAGCTTGACCGTTGATGAAGATGACGCCGGACACAAGTGCATGATGGCTAAGGGCTATAAGGTAAATGCTAATGGAAGTTCTCAAATTCCTAACATGTTTGATTTGTTGGACATCATTGAGCAAGAAAAGGAGACTAATGAGAGGCAAGAGGAGCTTCTTGAGAAACAAGAGGAAATGCTTGTTCAAGAGAAGCAAAGGGTGCTTGAACTTGAGAAGCTCCTAGAAGTTGAGAGGAAGAACAATGAGGACTTGGTAAAGTCTCTCAGAATGGTTGAAGAAGATAGTGAGACACTTAAAGTCACAAATATGTCACTTCAAGAGAAGTGTGATAACTTGCAAAAGGATCACAATTCGCTTAAAGTGCAATTTGAGGAAATTAAGTGTAACACTACTTCCTCTCAATCTTCATCTTGCCCCCCATCTAGCAATGAGTGCACTAGGTGCCACAAGATTGATGTTGAAGCTTGTACAAGAAACATCAAGACTATTGATGATTTGAAGAAACAAGTGCAAGAGCTTCAACAACAAGCACAAAAGAAGGTGAAGGCCATCGATGATGCCAAGGCCGAGTATGCAAGGGGTGCATACACCAATGTGAGGCGGCCACATGTGAAGGATGGCATTGGGTACAAGCAAGGTGACAAGCACAATGCAAGAATCAACAAGAACGGCACCGAATTCATCAAGTTCACCAAGGAGGGTGGATATCAAAAGAAGCAAGTCAAGACGGAGAAGCAAATCAAGAATACTAACAAACCTTCTCTTATTCGTGATTTGCGTACTAATGTGCCTAACCCCTCTTGTGCTCTCTTTAATGATTTTGATGCAACCTATGTGCTAATGAGGAACAAGCATGGCCGTGTCTATGCAAAATATGTTGGGCCACGCAACAAGACCCACAAATCTTGTGTGTGGGTGCCCAAGGCACTTATTACTAATGTGAGAGGACCCAAGCAAATTTGGGTACCTAAAAACAAAGCATAAATTGTTTTGTAGGAATACTCATCCGGTGGCTCATCATGGGTGGTGGATAGTGGATGCACCAATGATATGACCGGAGACAAGAAAATGTTCGAATCATTTGAGCCAAGCAAAGAAAGAAATGAGTATATCACTTTCGGAGACAACGGAACGGGATATGTGTTGGGTTATGGTAACATTCCTTTAACCTTTCCGCATTCACTTTCGAAGGTTATGCTTGTGGATAACGTTGACTTCAATTTGTTGTCTATCTCACAACTTTGTGGAATGGGCTACAATTGCTTGTTCAACGACAAGGGTGTGATTGTCTCAAGGAGAAGTGATGGCTCGATTGCTTTTGAGGGTGTGCTCAAAGGAAAGCTTTATGTTGTGGATTTCACCGCGGATAAAGCAAAACTTGACACATGCTTAGTTGCAAAGTCCGACATGGGATGGTTGTGGCATAGACGACTAGCCCATGTCGGTATGAGAAATCTTCACAAACTCCAAAAGGGCGGTCACATCCTTGGACTAACGGATGTTTGCTTTGAGAAAAATAAAATTTGCGAGTGCATGTCAAACCGGAAAGCAAGTTGGAGCACCCCATCCATCCAAGAACATTGTGACAACCACAAGACCGTTGGAGATGCTACGCATGGACTTATTCGGTCCCATTGCCTACATTAGCATTGGCGGTAACAAATATGGACTTGTTATTGTTGATGATTATTCTCGCTTCACGTGGGTATTCTTTTTGTGTGATAAAGGTGAAGTGAAGGATGTACTCAAGACTTTCTTGAAAAGAGCACAAAATAAATTTGAAGTGAAGATCAAGGCAATAAGAAGTGACAACGGTACCGAATTCAAGAACACTCAAGTTGAAGAGTACCTTGATGAGGAAGGCATCAAGCATGGGTTTTCGGCACCCTACACACCTCAACAAAATGGAGTGGCCGAAAGAAAGAACCGCACTCTCATAGAGATGGCAAGAACCATGCTTGATGAGTACAAGACCTCCGATCGTTTTTGGGCTCGAAGCAACCAACACCGCACTGCCATGCCTCCAACCGGTTGTATCTTCATCGACTCTTAAGGAAAACACCATACGAGCTACTAACGGTAAAAAGCCTAACATCTTGTATTTTCAAGTTTTTGGGAGCAAATGCTTCATGCTCAACAAGAAACCCAAGACTTCAAAGTTCTCCCCTAAGGTTGATGAAGGTTTCTTGCTTGGGTATGGTTCAAATTGTCACGCCTATCGTGTCTTTAACAAAACCACCGGTTGTGTTGAAGTTTCACGGGACGTGACGTTTGATGAATCTAATGGCTCTCAAGGGGAGCAAGTTGTTATTAACAATGCAAATGTTGAGGCTCCTAGGTAAGCAATCAAGAGAATGGCACTTGGTGATGTGAGACCGCGAGAACCGCAAAATGATCAAGATCAACCTCCTCCCTCAAGTCAAGACCAACCATGCACAAATCATGATCAAGTTGATCAAGATGAAGAAGTTGGTAATGAAGATCATGCTCAAGCACAAGATGATGAACCTACAACGCATGATCAAGAGGTTGAGCAAGATGGCGGTCAAACAAGCTCACACTCCACCACACCCAAGAGTGCACCAAAGTGTGCAACGTGATCACCCCGTGGAACAAATTCTTGGAGACATAGAAAAAGGGGTAATCACTCGTTCTCGTGTTTGCAATTTTTGTGAACATTACTCTTTTGTCTCTTCTTTGGAGCCATTTAGAGTAGAAGAAGCACTCGAGGACTCGGATTGGGTGATGGCCATGCAAGAGGAATTGAACAACTTCACAAAAAATGAAGTTTGGACATTGGAAGAAAGACCAAGAGGCAAAAATGTTGTGGGCACCAAGTGGGTGTTCCGCAATAAACAAAATAAAGACGGTGTTGTAACAAGGAACAAAGCAAGATTGGTGGCAAAAGGATATTCACAAGTAGAAGGATTGGACTTTGATGAAACCTATGCCCCCGTGGCAAGGCTTGAATCAATAAGAATACTACTTGCCTTTGCCACTCACCACAACTTCAAGTTGTACCAAATGGACGTGAAGAGTGCATTCCTAAACGGGCCAATCAAGGAAGAAGTGTACGTGGAGCAACCACCGGGCTTTGAAGATTGTTGACGGTCCTTACGATCCATTTTTTACCGTCAACTTTATGCACCTTTCGGAACCTAGCTATCACCAAAAGTAGACATAGGGTTTATTCCTAACAAATTCCACTAGTCTTGGTGAAATTATGAGTGCAGGTGCATTTCATATCAAAAGAAGGGAAAACACATCAAGAAGCCCACAACTTATCACTCCGAGAATTCAGCATCGGCAGCCCGACAAGATATGGATCAAAAGTCATACAAAACTCAACCAACTTGGGCCCATGCATGAGGATCATTGAACAAGACATCAAGGAGGACCCCTCGACCAAAGCCCAAGGCCATAGGGGCCAATGGGGGTTCGGCCGAACCGCTACGATGGGTTCGGCCGAACCGCTACAGTGCCCAACAGGGCCCGGTTTTGGCTCTGCGGCAGCTACCGCCTTCCCGATGTCGGTTCCACCTGCATTCAATGCATTAAGGCGGCGGAGACCCCCAAACCGACCTTCCAAGGCTATAAATAAAGGGCTACACCCCCTCTCTCAACACACCACCAACATCAAGATACAAGACAAAACTCTCATCCTTAGGCCAAGGGCCTCTTGTATTTTAGTAGAATAGGAGAGAGGGCAAGGAAGAGGAAGGAGTGTTCCTCCCTTTTAAAGTGGAGTAGTATTTCCTTTTCTTTTACCTTGGCGTGTAAACACTCTTTTTGGTGATTTATACGTGGTGATCTACTTATCTATCGTGACATATCTTTGTGTTAGACGTAATTCTTGTTATACTTGTTTACGGGATCATCGCTTCGCAAGAAGTGCTCTAGCTTTCGAACTCGGTTCTAGGCCGAGGCTAGAGTAGTGGTCAATAGCATAGACGTGGTGTCTAGGGCTGGAGATCGCCTTTGTTTGCTGTGTGCCCCACGGTTTGTAGAGGTAGGTGGCAGGAAGTGACAGCCCTGTCATCCAAAGGAACCCTCCACGTTCGGGTACATAGTAGAGCTTTCGTAGACCGGAGTGGCTTGGCGGACCAAGCCTAAGACGGTGCCCGAAGTGAACAAGTCTAGCTTGCGTTCGTCTACCTTTAAAGGATAAATAGATAAGAGTCACCCTCTCGACCCTATTTTGCTACGTTGTCTTGGTTGTCCTTGGGTAAACTAACCTTGTTGCAGAAATACTCCGTTCCTCGCGGATATAAATACGATACCTTGGAATACTCCCGGGTGAAGTGCTACAACGGTATTCCGTGCGCTTGCGGATTCATTCGTGACGTAAGAAATACCAACAAGCATTTCCGGCGCCGTTGCCGGGGAACGGTTGTTATCTTTGTAACGAATCAGGTTTGCCCTCGTAATCTATCTTACTTACCGTTCTGTTTTTATTTTTTTCCTTACATTCAAAATTTCACAAAAACATATCATGGAGTCACACCCAACCATCCAATCTTTCTCCACTCCACGGGGTGAACTCTTAGAGCCACCATCATCATCACAACCTATTTCTTCACCTGGCTATGAGTTCCCCCCGATTACATTTCGATGATTAGAGGTTTATCCTTTTCGGGTTTTAAACATGAAAATCCTTATGAACACTTGCGAGAGTTTGAACATTTGTGTTCATGCCGATTGATCCATGGCATGACACAAGAAACTTTGAAGTGGAAGTTGTTTCCCTCTCTCAATGAGAAGGCGAAGCAATGGTACACTTACACCGCTAAGAGAGTGAACGGTGATTGGAAGGAATTGCGAGAAAAATTTTGTCTAGCATTCTTCCCCGTATCTCGTATCACTTCTCTAAGAGCGGAAATAATCAACTTTCGGCAAGAAGAAGAGGAAACCTTAAGTGCGTCATGGATCCGGTTCTATTCATTAACGGACTCCGGACCAGAATTGTTGCTCCCGAACCAGTTTTATTGCAACACTTTTATTCGGGATTGAGCAGCAACACCGCACTTTATCTTGACACGGCCGCGGGTGGATCTTTTTCTCATAATACCATAGCGGAAGCACACGAGCTTTTGCATCGAATTGCAGAAAACACACCTTTTTCCGCTGATTTACCAGTTGAGCCGGAGTCAAAAGATGAGGAACTCGTTGTGCAAGAAACACAACAATTGGGGCCTACAATGGTAGACCCAACACTCGAGTCCTCATCTAACACAAGAGCAATGATAGAGGAAGATGAACCTCTTGAGTTCCCTTTTGAGTTCGAGGAAGAAATTTTTGAAAATTTTGGAAACACCTCGAATTACACATGGGTAAAGACGCCACCTCCTTCTCCTCCCGATCCTCCTAAAAACCCTTTTCATAAGGAGGATATGACGGAAAATCATGGGAAAACCGTTTTCACCACCACCACCACTCAAAATCCTTTGGAGAATCCTCATCACAATCATGAACCACTTGAGCAAGTGAAGTTCGTATCCCGAACCCAATTGCTCGAGCCTTCATTATATGAGGATGCAAAGTTTTCCACCCATGAAGAGGATGAGTTTGACGAAACCTTTTATGCCTATGAACCCAAATGGTCCTCTTCACCATTTGAGCCTTTTCCCTCCGGCCTTTCACGCACCGTTCTTGATGATGATCAAGAACTTTTTGAAAACAAACCTTGGGCCATGGAATTTCATGAGGCATCGACTCTAGAATCTAAAGAGGAATCTTTGAATGAGCATAGGAGCTTCTTCTTTGAACAACCATATGACACATGCTCACATCATGAATCTCTAGGGTCAATGCCTGTTAGTGCCAACACCACTTCTGCTGCCCACAACCACCTTGGTCCCTTGTTTTGCTATATGTTCTTTAGGATGGTTGTAGATGCTTTTGTTTATCATAAATATTGCAAATATCGTGCTTGTATATTGTTGGCACTAACCTTGCAGGTCCTTCTCCGGGACTTTATTGACAAATCATGATGATGGAGAAAAGTCTTGCTCATCGGACTTAAAATGATGATGCCCTTGCCGATAGGATAATCGGTAGTTATCTCATATTTGTTTCCTCCATATTTGATTTCTCCTCAACATGCATATTCGGATTTTTCTGATTTACATATGAAAAAAATAATAAAAAAAAAATGCAAATCATTTGTTTTTCACATGCATGTTTGTTTTCCCACTAGACACCGCATTCCTTGCATATTTGCTTTCTGCATGTTTGAATTGTTCCAAACCATTTTGGGATTCTTCAAACCTTTTTGCATTAAAAAAAAAAACTCTATTTTAGAAAATGAGTTTGAGGCAATCTTTTTATGGAAAATGCTTTGAGCAAAATTTTGGAGGAATTTTGGGCACAACTCCCTCCGGCTCTCTAACACATAGCCATCATGGGGTTGTTAACCAAAAAGAGTGCTTCGTGCCTTCACTTACATTCCACTCAAGCACTCTTTCTCCAAAATTCTTACTCTTGCACTTCCTGAGAATTTTAATTGTTTGCCCCAAGTTCAAGAAAAGAAAAGATTTTGTTTCTTTCTCCTTTTGGTTTTTCCATTTAAATAATTGGAGTTTTTCCAAAATAAATTCCCTCCTTGTTGGAATCATTCTCCAAACTCTTATTTTGTTCTTTTTTCTCCTTGAAAAAAAAAATCTGAGAGAATAAGTTTGGTAAAATTTAACTTGAACCAACCTTTTGGAAAATGCTTTGAGCAAAAGTTTTAATGGAATTTTGGCACAGCCCCCTTGACTTTAAGCATATAGCCATTGTGGGGTTGTTGACCAAGTTGAACTTCATTTCTTTTTGGATGCAAGGGTGTTTGAATTCTTCAATTTCATCCCTTCCGCATTCAAGAACCCTTAAAACAAAATTCTTGCTCTCACATTTTCCCAATTTTTCATGATATTTTGTCTCAAGTTTAAGAAAAAGATTTTCTTTTTTCTTTGGTTTTCTTATTTTCATAGTTGGAGTCTTTCGAAAATAAACTTCTTTGATCTTCGATCGTCTCCAACTCTTCTTTTTTATGTCAAAAATTATTCTCAAAGAAAAACAATTTTGAGACAAACCCTTTTGGCTTTTTGTCTTGAAGTTAAGAAAAAGATTTCTCTTTCTCTTCTTTTTTATTTGTTCAATAAATTGAGTTGCGAAAAAAAAGGACATCCTTGCAAAGGCAACCGACGGGAAATCCATTTGGTTTTCACTAACGTAACCCGTGCTCGAGTTCGCTTTTGTGTTATTGCTCTTATGTGCAGCCAGGAAAAAGGACAATAATCAGCTCATCAACACATTGAAGAAGGCGACAAGTTCAAACACAAGTCACCCCCGACGTGACACATACTCGTCCCCCTCCATTGAGCTCATGCCTAATGTGAGAAGGTTTGCGTGAAGAGCCTCACGAAGATCCCATGGAGGAGGACCTTGATGAAAACAACACGTCAAGACTCCTTTTCGACACCAACCTTGTTGTGGTGTGCGAAATGAAGGAACAAGCCTACAACTTCAATTTGATATCTCTGCACAACAAAGGATTCTCGGGAGCGAGAGAACAAGTGTGGGGGAGATCTCTCGAGTTTTCATCACGCACATGTTCGAGATCTCCCCACCAAAACGTTGCACCAACATCACAGCCACACCTGCACAAAGGCCTTCCACAATCACATTGGGTTCAACCCCAAATCAAACGCCATGAGCAAAAGAACAAGTGTGGGGGAGGTTCCCTCCCCCACAAAGGTAACTTGTATCGCAACTTGCATCCTTTTTCTTCCACCTTGAAAATGTCAAAATAAAATAAAAATTATAAAATGAAAAATCGAATAACACTTGAAAAAGAAATAATAAGTAAGGTGCTTCATCTCTCTTTTGTTTCAAACACATAAGGCACCTAGAGTTTAATTTAATAAATCTAGGCTCCCCGGTCTTTAACCCCGGTAGAGTCCTCTTTGTCTTCGCTTTGTTTTTGTTTGTTTTGAATAAATAAAGCAGCTACAAGAACAAGTGTGGGGGAGATCTCTTGAGTTCTTCATCACGCACACATTTGAGATCTCCCCCACCAACACGATGCACAACATCGCACCGATCGACACAAAAGAAGGTGGAGCCATCGGGACAAGAAAGTAAGGTTTGGCCGAACCTTTGGTTCGATCAAATATCCTATGGTCCACTTGGCCTCCACTTCACCCAAGGCGATGGTTTGCGCATTCTACCCCACTACTCTATCTCTCCAATTCATGAGTTAAAACAACCTTTTAAGCCAATCACTAAAATTTAACTCAAGAATAAAATGAACGTTGTTTGGTCCCTCAACTTACATGCTTCTAGTTGGTTGGCTCTGCATACTCTTTATTCCTCGCATCATCTACTGCTGCTTGTGAACACCAATCTCATAGTAACCCGTGTTTATCTAAGTTGTTGGCGAATGTGATATGGTTGGATGAGATGAATCTTGCTCCTCCTGCATAGAGTGCTTGGGTATTTATCTTGAAAAAAAAAAAAATTAAAATTTATAGCTTCATGCTCCTCAATGATCCTATATTCCCACCAAAGCCATATGTTGATCACATTGCAAAACCTACACACATATGCTGCTTGTCATTGCATTGAGCTTTATCAAAATTGTGTGACCCTAGTGAGAAGCTTGTTATACTCTCATGATCAAGATCACATACACTCCACCTCACATGCTAAACTTCTACACTGGAAGTTAAGCAATACGCCCATCCATCCACCAAAATAAATACTCCACATTATTACCCTTCTCTCTCAAGTTATCATCGGAGACATGGCTATGCAAAAGAAAGAATAATCCCTGCTCATACAAAAGTAGAGCATGTTGAAAAAAAAAAAAAAGAAAAGAGGGATAATGTTAAAAAAAAAAATGCTAGCCATGTCCTCCTCAAAAATCTGAAAAAAAAAAAAAGAGAGAGAGAAGGAATACAAAAAGGAGTATGCTTTCCACCTCGCTACCATCATACACACACGCACATCTTGATCAGGATTGTATGACTTGCATTCTCCATGGATCCACTCTTTTGGTTCAGCAAAATATGTGATGTGAGTATGCCTCTCTTTCATTCCCTACCAAGCTCCACATAAAGCCTTTTGTAGAAGTAGGATGAAAAGAGGCAATTCCAATGTCCGGTGAGGAATCATACACATTGAGCGATTTGAGAGTGATCATTCGAGGAGTATGAGCTATGTTTTCACTTTTGAAAATTATTCAAAAAAAAAAAAAAAAACCAAGTGACTCAGCGAGAGGTGGCTACGATGACTCGAATCACGACCGTTCCATTCCTCAACCGCCCAAGATTACATGGTAGACACATCAAAGTTCACGAGTGCAGGTATGGCTTGGAATAACTTGTATGCTAGCATCATACCATGAGAAGTATGCTCCCGCCTTATGCTCACAAGCTTTACTCGAGGACGAGCAAAGAGCTAAGTGTGGGGGATCTTGTTGACGGTCCTTACGATCCATTTTTTACCGTCAACTTTATGCACCTTTCGGAACCTAGCTATCACCAAAAGTAGACATAGGGTTTATTCCTAACAAATTCCACTAGTCTTGGTGAAATTATGAGTGCAGGTGCATTTCATATCAAAAGAAGGGAAAACACATCAAGAAGCCCACAACTTATCACTCCGAGAATTCAGCATCGGCAGCCCGACAAGATATGGATCAAAAGTCATACAAAACTCAACCAACTTGGGCCCATGCATGAGGATCATTGAACAAGACATCAAGGAGGACCCCTCGACCAAAGCCCAAGGCCATAGGGGCCAATGGGGGTTCGGCCGAACCGCTACGATGGGTTCGGCCGAACCGCTACGATGCCCAACAGGGCCCGGTTTTGGCCTCGCTGGCAGCTACCGCCTTCCCGATGTCGGTTCCACCTGCATTCAATGCATTAAGGCGGCGGAGACCCCCAAACCGACCTTCCAAGGCTATAAATAAAGGGCTACACCCCCTCTCTCAACACACCACCAACATCAAGATACAAGACAAAACTCTCATCCTTAGGCCAAGGGCCTCTTGTATTTTAGTAGAATAGGAGAGAGGGCAAGGAAGAGGAAGGAGTGTTCCTCCCTTTTAAAGTGGAGTAGTATTTCCTTTTCTTTTACCTTGGCGTGTAAACACTCTTTTTGGTGATTTATACGTGGTGATCTACTTATCTATCGTGACATATCTTTGTGTTAGACGTAATTCTTGTTATACTTGTTTACGGGATCATCGCTTCGCAAGAAGTGCTCTAGCTTTCGAACTCGGTTCTAGGCCGAGGCTAGAGTAGTGGTCAATAGCATAGACGTGGTGTCTAGGCTGGAGATCGCCTTTGTTTGCTGTGTGCCCCACGGTTTGTAGAGGTAGGTGGCAGGAAGTGACAGCCCTGTCATCCAAAGGAACCCTCCACGTTCGGGTACATAGTAGAGCTTTCGTAGACCGGAGTGGCTTGGCGGACCAAGCCTAAGACGGTGCCCGAAGTGAACAAGTCTAGCTTGCGTTCGTCTACCTTTAAAGGATAAATAGATAAGAGTCACCCTCTCGACCCTATTTTGCTACGTTGTCTTGGTTGTCCTTGGGTAAACTAACCTTGTTGCAGAAATACTCCGTTCCCTCGCGGATATAAATACGATACCTTGGAATACTCCCGGGTGAAGTGCTACAACGGTATTCCGTGCGCTTGCGGATTCATTCGTGACGTAAGAAATACCAACAAAGATCCCAAGTATCCTAACCACGTGTACAAACTCCATAAGGCGCTCTATGGGCTTAAGCAAGCACCAAGAGCATGGTATGAATGCCTTAGGGATTTCCTTTTGAAAAAGGGTTTTGAGATGGGCAAGGCCGATGCAACCCTCTTCACAAAGCGTTTTGATCATGATATATTTGTGTGCCAAATTTATGTCGATGACATAATGTTTGGTTCTACTAATCAAATGTTTTGTGATGATTTTAGCAAGATAATGACAACGAGGTTCGAGATGTCTATGATGGGAGAGTTGACATTCTTTCTAGGATTTCAAGTCAAGCAACTCAAGGAGGGCACCTTCCTATGTCAAGCCAAGTACACTCAAGACATATTGAAGAAGTTTGACATGGACAAGGCAAAGCCCGCCAAGACACCCATGGCAACAAACGGCCATCTCGACCTCACCAAGAAAGACAAGCCGGTTGATCAAAAGGTTTTTCGCTCTATGATCGGCTCTTTGCTTTACCTTTGTGCATCTAGGCCCGATATCATGCTTAGTATGTGTATGTGTGCACGTTTCCAAGCCGCTCCTATGGAGTGCCACATTGTGGCCGTTAAGAGAATCTTGAGATATTTAGTGCAAACACCCAACCTAGGGCTTTGGTACCCTAAGGGTTCAAAGTTCAACCTAATAGGCTATTCCGATGCGGATTATGCCGGGGACAAAGTGGATAGGAAGAGTACCTCCGGGACTTGCCAATTCTTGGGTAGGTCCCTAGTGTCATGGTCATCCAAGAAACAAAATTCCGTTGCCCTATCCACGGCCGAAGCGGAGTATGTTGCGGCCGGTAGTTGTTGTGCACAACTATTATGGATGCGACAAACTCTAAGGGACTATGGTTACAAATTGAATCGTGTTCCTCTCCTATGTGACAATGAGAGTGCTATAAAGCTAGCATATAACCCCGTTGAGCATTCGCGCACAAAGCATATCGACATTCGCCATCATTTCTTGAGAGATCATTCTATCAAAGGGGATATTGAGGTGAGCCATGTGAAAACCGAAAATCAATTGGCCGATATTTTCACCAAGCCATTAGATGAAAGCCGGTTTTGCTATCTAAGGAGTGAGCTAAATATACTTAACTCTAGTAACGTGGTGTAAAAGCGTGCACATTTGCTTGTTGTTTTAATCGTTTTGGATCTTAAGTTGAAATGCATGCTTTCGAAAATTAACCAAGCTATTTTGAAAGTTTTTCTTGGTTCTTGACCAATAGGTCAAATCTTGTCAAAATGTGATCATAGCTTTGTTTGTTGATGTAACATCCCCTCCGGGACACCCGAGGAATCGGTACAGAGGGACACTCGACGAAGCGACTTACAACAGAAACATCATCTCATACAAGCCATAATATATACATCATGGTATAATACAACCAGGTTTTCAAAATACAAACATTCGTGCAGCGAAAAATATAATATTATTGAAGTTTAACAACCTACGAGTATTCAGCGGAAGCTTGTTCTATATACAAACCAAAAGACTTAAAACGATCAACATGATGCACCGAGCCCTTCGTACATCACGGTCCTCTCTCTTCGGGCGTGGGGATACGTTCCCACCGAAGGGAACCTCCCTTCGGACATTGCTCCTCTTCCGGGAAGCCGCCATACAAGTCATGGTAGAACGACTCGTTCTCCGAAAGGTAACGAACAAACCCCGAGTATTCTAATACTCAGCAAGACCGACCCGTCAACATGGCACGCTAAGGCCGACACCTAGTATGCAAAGGCTTTTTGGCTGTGGGGTTTACTCTTTTGCGAAAAACAGCATTAAAGGTTGGATCCTTACTTTCAATATTTTAGCTCATATTAAGTTCATTAACCTTGGTGTTTGCAACCTATCACTATTGCAATCAAGTTTGTAAAACAAGATAAACGAGATCATTAATCCTTTCCTCTCTCATCTGCATCTTCCATATAATTTACTACGATGTGATGAGCTAAATAAGCGGTACTCATTATCTGCGAGGGACAGCGATTCGAATCGATTTTATACCAGCTGGCAAAACCCGACTACACGACGTATACGCATCACACCGATCGTATACGACAACCTTTCCCGCTAGCACCTGACAGAAGACTAGCCATTTCCAACTCCCCGGGAGTATGGCGACGCCACGACTTCCCTCGTGGTCGACCCATCTCCCTCCCGTGAGACTATCCTCTCACTAACAGCCGGCAAAAGAGAGCCGGCTACGCTACATCTCTCGGGGCGGTAGGGTACATCAACTTGCTGGGCCCATGATACCAGCATGTAGTACGGTACGTTCAAACTTGTTCAACTAAGCCGACAACGGTACGGTCCTTGACCGACTCGGACGGGGCTACCACCTTGCAAGACCTAATCTCCGTCTTGCCCTTTCTCCTACGGGGCCCGTCCGTCTCATCTTCATTAACCCTCTCATCATCTTAGTGTAATCACACAACCCTTAAAGCCTCCATGCTTTAAGATTCCGTAAACATCTACCGTTGCGACTCTGAAATTAAGCTTAGCCTCTATTGAGCTACCTGTACCAAGTATAGAATAAACAAACGGAAACCTACCATAATGCAACTAGGGTGTCACTCATTCCTTAACACCTAATGCACAAACATAACTGTACTATGTGATAAAGTAAAATATTTAAAAAAACATAGGTAGGATGCACCGGGGCTTGCCTAGATACGGTTCGGAGTTAGCTTCCTCGGCGGTCTGGATCGACTTCGAGATTCCGGCTCCGACTCGACCTCGGCGGAACCTCGATCACTTCGGAACCTAAGTCGACCAGCAATGCGTTGCGAATCACAATCATGTATGCATGAATGATTATGATAAAATTATGCAGGGGTTTCATTAATTAAGTCCAATAATTAATAATTAATAATTAACGCTTCAAGCACCTTGGTTAATTAATAAATTATGAATAAGCATGTTCATTAAGCAATAATTAACAATTAATTATGCTGATTAATAAATGCTTAATCAAGGTCATTAAGTATTAATTAGTCCTGCTCCTTAATTAGTTAATTAAGTTCACTAATTACTTAGGTTTAACAATTAATAAATTATTTTGGTTTATTAAGCAATAATTAAATCATTACTTTAAAGGACATGTGATAAAAGGCTAATAGATTGGGATCACATAAAATAATAAATTTTAAGTTTAATTTTGGAAAATAATTTTCATAATTAATTTCGTCTGTAGATATCTCCTTCATCTAATTAAACAAAGAAAGTGATTAAATACCATTTATAAAATAAATTTACTCAAAATAAATATTTTATTTCACAAATAAATAGATCTTATTTTTCTGAGTCTAACAAACTTGGTTTGGCATTTTTCCGATTTTTAATGAATTTTCTACGAATTTTCGAAATTTGAATTGAATTACGGGCCACACACTCGGGCCACGGGGTGGCCACACCGAGATCCGCACGTGGCCACACGCGATCCCACGTGCGTGTGGCCCGCGGTGTGGCTTTGCCGCGGCGGCGAGCTCACAGCGGCGCAGCGGACGGAGTTGGCCGGCTCGAGCCAAACCTCGCCGCGATAGCTCCTTCCTACTCTACACAACGCGGCAAACTCAACCGTGGTACCCAAAGCGCATGAGCTCGCCTCCGAGCACGCCGGCGGCGAAGACTAGACACGGCGGTGCTCCGGTGTGGTGCGACGCTCGTCGGAGTACTCGTTGACGGTCCTTATGGTCTATTTTTACCGTCAACATATTGCACCTTTCCGAACCAAACACCATCACCAAGAGTAGACATAGGGTTTATTTCTAACAATTTCCACTAGTCTTGGTGAAATTATGAATGCAGGTGCAATTCATATGAAAACAGGGAAAACATGCACGAAACATGGACTTTGCAATCGACGGATTTTCCCCGGACTAAAGAATATAGTCCAAAAGCCCAAAACCACAAAACAGAGCCTCAACATCAAACCAAGCAAGTGGATTGGGCCATTACACAGCCAGAGGAAGGCACCGAGAGAAGAACCGGGCCCGGGGAGTCCGGGCCGGTTCGGCCGAACCACCCTAGTGGGTTCGGCCGAACCGCCAGTGGACCCCCCGGCCCATCTTTCTCTCGGCGGTTTGTCACCGACGTCCGGAGGTCGGTTCCACCTGCAATTAATGCCACCGACGTCCGGAACCGCCTCCAAATTGCCGACCTTCCAAGGCTATAAATAAAGGGCTACACCCCCTCTCTCAACACACCACCAACATCAAGATAGAAGACAAAATTCTCATCCTTAGGCCAAGGGCCTCTTGTATCTTAGTAGAATAGGAGAGAGGGCAAGGAAAAGGAAGGAGTGTTCCTCCCTTTTATAAAGTGGAGTAGTATTTCCTTTCCTTTTACCTTGGCGTGTAAACACTCTTTTAGGTGATTTATACGTGGTGATCTACTTATCTATCGTGACATATCTTTGTTAGACGTAATTCTTGTTATACTTGTTTACGGGATCATCGCTTCGCAAGAAGTGCTCTAGCTTTCCGAACTCGGTTCTAGGCCGAGGCTAGAGTAGCGGTCAATAGCATAGACGTGGTGTCTAGGCCGGAGATCGCCTTTGTTTGCTTGTGTGCCCCACGGTTTGTAGAGGTAGGTGGCAGGAAGTGACAGCCCTGTCATCCAAAGGAACCCTCCACGTTCGGGTACATAGTAGAGCTTTCGTAGACCGGAGTGGCTTGGCGGACCAAGCCTAAGACGGTGCCCGAAGTAAACAAGTCTAGCTTGCGTTCGTCTACCTTTAAAGGATAAATAGATAAGAGTCACCCTCTCGACCCTATTTTGCTACGTTGTCTTGGTTGTCCTTGGGTAAACTAACCTTGTTGCAGAAATACTCCGTTCCCTGCGGATATAAATACGATACCTTGGAATACTCCCGGGTGAAGTGCTACAACGGTATTCCGTGCGCTTGCGGATTTATTCGTGACGTAAGAAATACCAACAAGCATTTCCGGCGCCGTTGCCGGGGAACGGTTGTTATCTTTGTAACGAATCAGGTTTGCCCTCGTAATCTATCTTACTTACCGTTCTGTTTTTATTTTTTTCCTTACATTCAAAATTTCATAAAAACATATCATGGAGTCACACCCAACCATCCAATCTTTCTCCACTCCACGGGGTGAACTCTTAGAGCCACCATCATCATCACAACCTATTTCTTCACCTGGCTATGAGTTCTTCCCCGATTACATTTCGATGATTAGAGGTTTATCCTTTTCGGGTTTGAAACATGAAAATCCTTATGAACACTTGCGAGAGTTTGAACATTTATGTTCATGCCGATTGATCCATGGCATGACACAAGAAACATTGAAGTGGAAGTTGTTTCCCTTCTCTCTCAATGAGAAGGCGAAGCAATGGTACACTTACACCGCTAAGAGAGTGAACGGTGATTGGAAAGAATTGCGAGACAAATTTTGTCTAGCATTCTTCCCCGTATCTCGTATCACTTCTCTACGAGCGGAAATAATAGGCTTTCGACAAGAAGAAAAGGAAACCTTAAGTGCGTCATGGATTCGGTTCTGTTCTCTAACGGACTCCGGACCAGAATTATTGCTCCCCGAACCCGTTTTATTACAACACTTTTATTCGGGATTGAGCAACGATACCGCACTTTATATTGACTCGGCCGCGGGTGGGTCTTTTTCTCATAAGACCATAGCGGAAGCACACGAACTTTTGGATCGAATTGTGGAAAACACACCTTTTTCCGCTGACTTACTCGTTGAGCCGAAGTCAAAAGATGAAGAACTCGTTGTGCAAGAAACACAACAATTGGTGCCTACAAAGGTAGACCCAACACTCGAGTCCTCATCTAACACAAGAGCAATGATAGAGGAAGATGAACCTCTTGAGTTCCCTTTTGAGTTTGAGGAAGAAATTTTTGAAAATTTTGGAAACACCTCGAATTACACATGGGTAAAGACGCCACCTCCTTCTCCTCCCGATCCTCCTAAAAACCCTTTTCATAAGGAGGATATGACGGAGAATCATGGGAAAACCGTTTTCACCACCACCACCACTCAAAATCCTTTGGAGAATCCTCATCACAATCATGAACCACTTGAGCAAGTGAAGTTCATATCCCGAACCCGATCGCTCGAGCCTTCATTATATGAGGATGCAAAGTTTTCCACCCATGAAGAGGATGAGTTTGACGAAACCTTTCATACCTATGAACCCAAACGGTCCTCTTCACCATTTGAGCCTTTTCCCTCCGGCCCTTCACGCACCGTTCTTGATGATGATCAAGAACTTTTTGAAAACAAACCTTGGGCCATGGAATTTCATGAGGCATCGACTCTAGAATCTAAAGAGGAATCTTTGAATGAGCATGGGAGCTTCTTCTTTGAACAACCACATGACACATGCTCACATCATGAATCTCTAGGGTCAATGCCTGTTAGTGCCAACACCACTTCTGCTGCCCACAACCACCTTGGTGCCTTGTTTTGCTATATGTTCTTTAGGATGGTTGTAGATACTTTTGTTTATCATAAATATTGCAAATATCGTGCTTGTATATTGTTGGCACTAACCTTGCAGGTCCTTCTCCGGGACTTTATTGACAAATCATGATGATGGAGAAAAGTCTTGCTCATCGGACTTAAAATGATGATGCCCTTGCCGATAGGATAATCGGTAGTTATCTCATATTTGCTTCCTCCATATTTGATTTTCTCCTCAACATGCATATTCGGATTTTTTCTGATTTACATGGTGAAAAAAAAATATATATATATATATATATATATAAATGCAAACCATTTGTTCTTCACATGCATGTTTGTTTTCCCACCAGTACACCGCATTCCTTGCATATTTGCTTTCTGCATGTTTGAATTGTTCCAAACCATTTTGGGATTCTTCAAACCTTTTTGTATTGGAAAATGAGTTTGAGGCAATCTTTTTATGAAAAATGCTTTGAGCAAAATTTTGGAGGAATTTTGGCACAACTCCCTCCGGCTTTCTAACACATAGCCATCATGGGGTTGTCAACCAAAAATGGACTTCATTTCATTATATTGGTTTTCAAGAGTGCTTCGTGCCTTCACTTACACTCCACTCAAGCACTCTCTTCCAAAATTCTTACTCTTGCATTTTCCGAGAATTTTTATTGTTTGCCCCAAGTTCAAGAAAAAGATTTTTCCTTCTCTTTCTCCTTTTGGTTTTTCCATTTGAATAATTGGAGTTTCTCCAAAATAAACTCCCTCCTTGTTGGAATCATTCTCCAACTCCTATTTTGTTCTTTTTTTTTCTCCTTGAAAAAAAAAATAAAATCTGAGAGAATAAGTTTGGTAAAATTTAACTCGACCCAACCTTTTGGAAAATGCTTTGAGCAAAAGTTTTGATGGAATTTTGGCACAACCCCCTTGACTTTAAAGCCTATAGCCATTATGGGGCTGTTGACCAAGTTAAACTTTATTTCTTTTTGGATGCAAGGGTGTTTGAATTCTTCAATTTCATCCCTTCTGCATTCAAGCACCCTTAAAAGCTAAATTCTTGCTCTCGCATTTCCCCAATTTTCCACGATATTTTGTCTCAAGTTTAAGAAAAAGATTTTCTCTTTGGTTTTCTTATTTGCATAGTTGGAGTCCTTCAAAAATAAACTTCTTCCATCTTCGATCGTCTCCAACTCTTCTTTTTTTTTTTTTTTTTATTTATTCTCAAAGAAAAACAATTTTGAGACAAACCATTTTGGCTTTTCGTCTGGAAGTTAAGAAAACGGTTTCCCTTTCTCTTCTTTTCTATTTGTTTAATAAATTAAGTTGCGAAAAAAAAAAAATCCTTGCAAAGGCAACCGACGGGAAATCCATTTGGTTTTCACTAACATAACCCGTGCTCGAGTTCGCTTTTGTGTTCTTGCTCTTATGTGCAGCCAGGAGAAAGGCCAATAATCAGCTCATCAACACGTTGAAAAAGGCGACAAGTTCAAGCACAAGTCACCCCCGACGTGACACATACTCGTCCCCCTCCATTGAGCTCATGCCTAATGTGAGAAGGTTGGCATGAAGAGCCTCACGAAGATCCCATGGAGGAGGACCTTGATGAAAACAACATGTCAAGACTCCTTTTCGACACCAACCTTGTCGTGGTGTGCGAAATGAAGGAACAAGCCTACAACTTCAATTCGATATCTCTGCACAACAAAGGTATGACCACATTCTTTGCTAATAATTGGGAGCCCAAGGGTGATATGGTTTTTATTCGTGTGGATGAGTATGGCTCCCACCTACTTACCACATGATTTCCCATGCATCCTTGTAGTAGTTAGACAATGGTACTACCCTTTGGTTCTCCCATAGGGAGTATCACCCTTCATGCATACATCCTTGCTATCTACTAGGCTTTCATAAGCATTGCTTATCAAACTTTGAGCCTACAAACTCCCGATCTTCACAAGCATGCTCATTGGCAATGAATCATATTCCTTCTTGTGCTTGATGCATGGTTGGCTTGCTATGACTTGTGTTCCTCAAAGCAATCATAGACATATCTCGTATGAGGAATGAGCTTAGAATCCTCTCGCCATGGTTAACGATATCAAAATCCCTCCTATGCAATGCATGAATGGTTAAGAACTTTCCAAGCAATTAGGACTTCTTGAGTGCACCTCGTTGTTTTATCATATCACTCCTAGAGTTGGGGCTTACACTGTTTCAAGTTTTCATATCACTAAGCCTCAAGTTGTTTTTTATCAACGAGGAATATCTTGCCCATGATCGCACTCAAACATGGTCCACATGACATGCTTGTGCCTTTCTTCCTCGGCTGTACAAATGAGGTCCGGTCATCTAACCCGGACCTTGTTTGTATGTGCTCCGAGAGCTAACCTTGCCTCTCCGAGTTGGAGGAAATTGCTTGCAGGAGTAGTGTTTTTGGCAGGATTCTCAGGTGCGAGAGAACAAGTGTGGGGGGAGATCTCTCGAGTTTTCATCACGCACATGTTCGAGATCTCCCCACCAAAACATTGCACCAACATCACAGCCACACCGCACAAAGGCCTTCCACAATCACATTGGGTTCAACCCCAAATCAAACGCCATGAGCAAAAGAACAAGTGTGGGGGAGGTTCCCTCCCCCACAAAGGTAACTTGTATCGCAACTTGCATCCTTTTTCTTCCACCTTGAAAATGTCAAAATAAAATAAAAATTATAAAATGAAAAATCAAATAACACTTGAAAAAGAAATAATAAGTAAGGTGCTTCATCTCTCTTTTGTTTCAAACACATAAGGCACCTAAAGTTTAATTCACTAAATCTAGGCTCCCCGGTCTTTAACCCCGGTAGAGTCCTCTTTGTCTTCGCTTTGTTTTTGTTTGTTTCGAATAAATAAAGCAGATACAAGAACAAGTGTGGGGGAGATCTCTTGAGTTCTTCATCACGCACATATTTGAGATCTCCCCACCAACATGATGCACAACATCGCACTAATCGACACAAAAGAAGGTGGAGCCATCGGGACAAGAAAGCAAGGTTTGGCCGAACCTTTGGTTCGATCAAATATCCTATGGTCCACTTGGCCTCCACTTCACCCAAGGCGATGGTTTGCGCATTCTACCCCACTACTCTATCTCTCCAATTCATGAGTTAAACCAACCTTTTGAGCCAATCACTAAAATTTAACTCAAGAATAAAATGAACGTTATTGTTCCCTCAAACTACATGCTTCTAGACGGTTGGCTCTGCATACTCTTTATTCCTCGCATCATATGTCTGTTGCTTGTGAACACCAATCTCATAGGAACCCATGTTTATCTAAGTTGTTGGCGAATGTGATATGGTTGGATAAGATGAATCTTGCTCCTCCTGCATAGAGTAATTGGGTATTTATCTTGAAAAATTTAAAATTTATAGCTTCATGCTCCTCAATGATCTTATATTCCCACCAAAGCCATATGTTGATCACATTGCAAAGCCTACACACATATGCTGCTTGTCATTGCATTGAGCTTTATCAAAATTGTGTGACCCTAGTGAGAAGCTTGTTATACTCTCATGATCAAGATCACGTACACTCCACCTCACACTAAGCTTCTACACTCGGAAGTCAAGCAATACGCCCATCCATCCACCAAAATAAATACTCCACATTATTACCTTCCTCTCTCAAGTTATCATCGGAGACATGGCTATGCAAGAGAAAGAATAATCCCTGCTCATACAAAAGTAGAGCATGTTGAAAATGAAAAGAGGGATAATGTTAAAAAAAAAAAAAAAAAAAAAAAAGAGAGAAAGAAAGAAAAAAATACTAGCCATGTCCTCCTCAAAAATCTGAAAAGAGAGAGAGAGAAGGAATACAAAAAGGAGTATGCTTTCCACCTCGCTACCATTATACACACATGCACATCTTGATCAGGATTGTATGACTTGCATTCTCCATGGATCCACTCTTTTGGTTCGGCAAAAATATGTGATGCAAGTATGCCTCTCTTTCATTCCCTACCAAGCTCCACATAAAGCCTTTTGTAGAAGTAGGATAAAAAGAGGCAATTCCAATGCCTTGGTGAGGAATCATACACATCGAGCAATTTGAGAGCTATCATTCGAGGAGTATGAGCTATGTTTTCACTTTTGAAAATTATTCAAAAAAAAAAAAAAAAAAAAAAAAAAAAAAAACCCAAGTGACTCAGCAGAGGTGGCTACGATGACTCGAATCACGACCGTTCCATTCCTCAAACCGCCCAAGATTACATGGTAGACACATCAAAGTTCACAGGTGCAGGTATGGCTTGGAATAACTTGTATGCTAGCATCATACCATGAGAAGTATGCTCCCGCCTTATGCTCACAAGCTTTACTCGAGGACGAGCAAAGAGCTAAGTGTGGGGGGTCTTGTTGACGGTCCTTATGGTCTATTTTTACCGTCAACATATTGCACCTTTCCGAACCAAACACCATCACCAAGAGTAGACATAGGGTTTATTTCTAACAATTTCCACTAGTCTTGGTGAAATTATGAATGCGAGTGCAATTCATATGAAAACAGGGAAAACATGCACGAAACATGGACTTTGCAATCGACGGATTTTCCCCGGACTAAAGAATATAGTCCAAAAGCCCAAAACCACAAAACAGAGCCTCAACATCAAACCAAGCAAGTGGATTGGGCCATTACACAGCCAGAGGAAGGCACCGAGAGAAGAACCGAGGCCCGGGGAGTCGGGCCGGTTCGGCCGAACCACCCTAGTGGGTTCGGCCGAACCGCCGGTGGACCCCCCGGCCCATCTTTCTCTGGCGGTTTGTCACCGACGTCCGGAGGTCGGTTCCACCTGCAATTAATGCCACCGACGTCCGGAACCGCCTCCAAATTGCCGACCTTCCAAGGCTATAAATAAAGGGCTACACCCCCTCTCTCAACACACCACCAACATCAAGATAGAAGACAAAATTCTCATCCTTAGGCCAAGGGCCTCTTGTATCTTAGTAGAATAGGAGAGAGGGCAAGGAAAAGGAAGGAGTGTTCCTCCCTTTTATAAAGTGGAGTAGTATTTCCTTTCCTTTTACCTTGGCGTGTAAACACTCTTTTAGGTGATTTATACGTGGTGATCTACTTATCTATCGTGACATATCTTTGTTAGACGTAATTCTTGTTATACTTGTTTACGGGATCATCGCTTCGCAAGAAGTGCTCTAGCTTTCGAACTCGGTTCTAGGCCGAGGCTAGAGTAGCGGTCAATAGCATAGACGTGGTGTCTAGGCCGGAGATCGCCTTTGTTTGCTGTGTGCCCCACGGTTTGTAGAGGTAGGTGGCAGGAAGTGACAGCCCTGTCATCCAAAGGAACCCTCCACGTTCGGGTACATAGTAGAGCTTTCGTAGACCGGAGTGGCTTGGCGGACCAAGCCTAAGACGGTGCCCGAAGTAAACAAGTCTAGCTTGCGTTCGTCTACCTTTAAAGGATAAATAGATAAGAGTCACCCTCTCGACCCTATTTTGCTACGTTGTCTTGGTTGTCCTTGGGTAAACTAACCTTGTTGCAGAAATACTCCGTTCCCTCGCGGATATAAATACGATACCTTGGAATACTCCCGGGTGAAGTGCTACAACGGTATTCCGTGCGCTTGCGGATTTATTCGTGACGTAAGAAATACCAACAAGTACACAAAAATTGGAGAAACAAGGACGATGAGCTTGCACTGAGCATAAGCAATCTCGACCTGGGGTCCTAGGAGCTCAAGCACGACCGGGAGGGGTGGCTCACCGTGAATGGCAGAAACGGCGGCGGTTGGACCCGAGGAGGATGATGATTTCCACGACGAGCTGCAGAGCAAGGTTGCGGTTAGGTTGCTGGCCAAGATGAGCGCCCTCTTGTGCATCATTGAGAAGAAAAGCAACACAAATGACGCACTATAGCTCACCAATTTGAAGATGTGGCGGAAGAACGCGGCCGGGAGCTCGGGGAAGAAGACGGCTCGATTCTCCGGATTCGGGGGTTTGGGGACGAGCAACAGCTCGGGGAGTAGCGAGAGGGGTCCGGCGGAGCTTGCGGCGGGGTTAACTCGGACGAGGGATGGCCGGAGTGGCCTGGCGACGGTGGAGCATGTGACATCCCCACCTTGCAAAGCAATAGGGATAGTCGCACAGGACCGCATCGGGAGATATTCGACGAAGCGAACGTTCATTGCACATACGTTAACGATACATCCACCATTTCCATATACATATTTATGTTACATGAGTGACATATTCTACATCTGAAGTTAAAGTTATTATTATACATAGAGTTCAAAATTCAGATTTCAATACATTAATATACAATGAGCGGAAGCGTAAAGATAATCTCGACGATAGTTGCCTAAAATGTGACACATCAGCCCGTAGATGTGCCCATTCTTCTCGACAATCTCACCTGCACAAAAATGTTAACAACAAAGCCCTGAGTTTCTAATATACTCCGCAAGTCTTACCCGACAAAAATGGTTTCTAAAACCGACTCCTAGTATGCAGGGGGCTGACCGGGTTTGCTGGAAATAGCCAAAAACGGCACCTATGTTTTTCTGAAAATTCATATTTTAGCCAATTTAAAAGGGTTGGAACATGAATATAAATTTAGTGAGCATTTCTAACAAAACATGGTTGCAATACATGCAGTAATTCTTCAAAATCAGCAAGCTCATTCATCATATCCACTTTGTTACTACGATGCAATCTGCTCGAGACAAGTGGTACTCATCACCGCGAGGGACGGCGATATATATCGATTTACACCCTGCAGGGGAAACCCAAATGCACGACATACGTATCATTTAAGAACACGTATGGCCACCTTTCACAAGATTATCGTAGATATGAGCCGGGTCCGCCCTCCGAGTGTGCATTCCACATGCAACCACGGTAGCGTCGGGTCCAAGGGTAATAACACACCCTCCGTCTACTCACAAACTCGTGCATCCACCGTGACCAACACTTTGCACAAAGGGTGGAGAGACCGTCCAACACTACGACTCTCAAGTTACATCAGTTTACCAACTCCCATACGAAGGTATGCATTTGGTACACAACTCAATACTTGCTCGCGGAGTCACAACGAACGGTCCTTAACCGACACGCACGGGGCTATGGCGAACAAGGGCCAACCTTGTCACCGCATCCTACACATGCTCTTCCCCGTACGGTCTCCAATTTAATCATGTGAGAGGTAACAATATTTGAAACCTAAACCGTGAGGTCTCCAAACCACTCGGTGTTGCTACCGGTGACTCATTTAAGGATAGCCATTCTATCGAAAAAGGATTATACCTATCCAAATACCATAGGCAATAGGGAACATAATGCAACTAGGGTTACGATCAACTCCTAAACTTAAGTGCACAATACATAAACATAGACATATGTGAATTTAAACCAAAAAACTAAACAAGTGGGATTATGCACCGGGGCTTGCCTTGGCTTTGCTCGAAGTTAGCACTCTCAATCAAGTTCAATTCAGCGGGATCCTCTTCGTGATCTCTTTCTCCGGTCGGGGTCCCTATATGTATGCAATGCATGATGTAAGTATGGATGCATACACAATTATTTAGTTCATGGAACTTTCTCAATTTTGATTTAAAATGACAATGTGTTCATGAAATGAACATGTTTATGTATGAAATATGATGCTTGCATATGGATGATAAACCATAATTACATGTCAAGGGGATAAACTTCTAATTAAAAGAAACATTGACTGTGTATCATAAAGGCACATGCTCTAGGTTGAAAATGAAACATGATTATGGCAAGTAATTTGTATAAGACTTAGCTATTGTACTATATGGCAACATGAGCATGGCATATGATGTATTGAAGACAAACCTAAATGAACTACCTTGCTGTCATGTACATGAAAGAGGGCATGGTAGATGATGATTATGCATGAAGTGCAAAGCTTAACGTGAATTATGCACATAATGGTATATGGCAATACCTGAGGCAATTATTATGACTTAACATTCCTAAACCTGAATTCTATGGTAGAACATTATTTCCTCATGATAGGCACCGGAAACAAATATTATGATATCTTTGTTTGCATTTTTCCTAATTAAACCTTTATAGGCAAATGTGATGAAAACATGTATGAATGTACAAAAGCCATGTACCAGAGGGTCCAATATGTTATGTAAAGTACTCATGTCAATTCTCATAAATTTTACATTCTTCAAGATTTTAATATGGGTTTTACAAGCATAACAAGCTGCCATTTCCTTTTACATAAAACTTTCTTTTCTTCCACAGAAACCTAGGTAAAACATTTGAGCATTGCGAAGTTCATGTTTCAAGGATTCCAAAACATTTTAGTTTGTATTTTTCTCATTTTTATTTCAGGAGATACGATTTTTGTTTAAAGTAGCTAACAGATTTACCGTTTTTCTGGATTTAGGGTGTGTGAACAGTAAAACAAAATCAGAGCTCATGTGTATCTATGGATCTTCTATTTTCTTAGGATAGGCTGTGATTTGAGCATGAGAGATGGTTGCAAAAGATGGATAGGAAAGTTATACAAACATGGTGAGCTGATGTTCAAGAAAAAGCTCACCGGAGAAGCAAAAACCGACGGTGAAACTCGACGTATTCTTAATGCCATACTTGAGAAAGAGCTTGGGGATCAACCAAAAACAAAACCATGCAAGGATTTGAGGGAGTCCAAGTGAAGACTTTTGCTGCCCTTGCTCAAGCCAAGGTGAGCCATGGCATGGAGTTTGAAGGTGAGTAGCCATGGTGGTTGTTCTTGGAGAGGAGAAGAAAAGAGGAAGAAGATGAAGACTTGACTTGGGCTCTTGACCAAAGAGAGAATGAGGGAGGGGAGTCTCTGGACGTGGTGCTGGCCTTAGGCTGGTCACTTGTTGTGTTGCTTGGTGGAGAAGGAAGCAAAGAGATAACGAGAGGAAGTGGGTCCTACAAGTTGAAAATTCTGCCACTGGTACTGTTGCAGTCAAGAGAAAATCAACGAGATTTTTGTTGGGGTTGCCAATTTTTGTGGTGGTGCAGAATGAAATTTGGGACAACTTTTATATAGAACTTTTCTTGAGATTCGGCCTACAAAAATTAATAAAAATCCTACACCAGAATCCGTTTTCTGCTTTTACTGAATTTGTTGGGCTATTTAACCTTTACCAAAAATTATGGTAACACAACTAAAATTTCTATTTTTGAATACCCTTGGTGATTATGTAAAAATATTGGTATGGTTATGTTAACATTTTTTTTAAGTGTGTGCATAAATAACCTATAGGCAATATTGAGAGCACTTGCATATGAGTTAGATATTGCAATATGGCTATGTGTCATTCTATGCATATTTTAACATAGCAACTTATAGACAGAAATTAAGCAATAAAACACTTCTAAATAAAATCCCCTTGATGAAACATAACTTTTCTTATGACTGGGCACCAAAAGCAAATATGAATTTTCATAAGCCTTTCCAATGATGCAAGGACAATGCAAAAAATAGTGTACTTAAGGAAAATGTTAAAATTTATCATGACATGCTCAAATGCACCAGAAACATGTGTGCTATGATGATTCATGCCAAATGAAAGATTGTGTTCAAATTTTGACCAAGTTTGTTTTACGAATTTGCTTCGATTCAAGTCTGTTTCAGCCTTAATGTGCGGCCTGCTTAAGGGGCTTAAAACTTAACTTTTCGCTATGAAACTTGAGTGAACGAAGTAGGGTCATATAAAGTACATTCTACATGGATTCCAACGAATGTTCATTTGCATCATTTGGATTTGTCTAGCAAAAGTTATGGAATTTTTAAAATGCAAAGTTGTCACGGTACCTTAGCGGATTAGCACTTTAAAGTACTCGAATCTTTTATTATCCACACAGAAAGTACTTGGAATATGCTACCATGCCAATGTACACATCCTCTACTTTCCAACAGATGCTTGGTCAAGTACTTTGGAGCTATAATATGAAAGTTACGCAATTTCTAAAATGCAATCCTGTTAAGCTTCGTGGCCGTGATAGCAACTTTAGGTTGCTCAATCTTTCATTTTTGTCATATAAACATATGAGTTCATTTGATTTATTTTAAAGTACAAGTTACAAACTTTCTAAAACATCTTGAATCGTTCAAATCCGAGCTATATAATTGAAGTTATGAAATTGTTAAAATGCTTGAAGTTCACAGTTTTTACACGTGCGCCAGCGCGATCCAAATTTCACTAAGTGTTGGCGCGCGGGGAGCTCGTCGGAGGCGGCGGCGTTGCTCGCCGGCGACGTGCTAGAGGGTGGCGCAGGTGCCAGGCTTGGCCGCCTGTGCACGGTTTCATCTCGCGAGTCGAATCGAGGGGTGAGGGATGGCAGACGATGACAGGAGGCTTGCTCCGGCGGCGGAGGCGGACGGAGGAAACTCCGGCGTGGGAGCTCATGCTCGCCTCGCACGGAATGGGGAGTGGCAGGGGCGGAGAGCATCACCTGCTCGCGGGGAAGCTTGGCACGTGGTCGAGGAAGGAAGAGGGGGCCTTGAAGTAGGAGCTCGTCGGAGGGGTGGCGGTGTCCCGATGCACGGCGGCAGGGAAGAAGCGGCCGCTGGCTCCGACCGAGCGCAGCTCTATCCGGGAAGAAGGGAGAAGATCAGTAAGATGCTTGGCCACCGCTCGGACGACTCGCCAGCTCATGAGCTCACCCGAGAGCGGCCAATCGAGCTCGACGGCGTTGATGGCGGCGTTGGGAGCTCTTCTCCGTGTTTTTGGCAATTGATGCTAGCGAGAGGGAAGGATAGGGCCGGAAGCGAAGGCTGGAGCTGCCCGAGGAGGTGTGGAGCGCTTGCGCACGAAATGGGGGGGGCACTACGGTTGAAGAGGGGCGGCGCACGGGGAAGACCTAAGGGGTGGCGGCCATGGCGAAAAATGGCGATCGCCATCGACGGCCGTGGACGATTGCTTCGTTCGAAGAGAGGAGACGATGGCCGACGCGTGGGGATGGCACGGGGAGCGAGGATGGTGCGGCGCCTAACCGGCATGGGCGCCGGCGGCGAGCACCTCCGGCCGGTGGCCCCGGCCACCGTGCCATTGCTCGTTCCAAGAAGTTCCCACTTATTTACGATTTTTGCCATTGAGTGTTGATTCTGTTTTTGTCCATAGAAACTAATCTGCCTGGTAGTTTTGCAAACCAAATTTTGTGGTTGTTCCCTGAGTTGTGATGAGAAACTTTTGTTAGAGGCAAAAGTTCAAATTTGGCTTGTAAAAATTTACAACAATTCACTACTTCATGTGTTCACTCCTTTAATTAGTGCTCAATTCCTGCACTTAAGGTTTTGACCTTGCTCACATGCTATTATGTGACATGGGATGTCACGAGAGCGGGGGTGCGGCAATGGTGGCCGAGAGAAAATGAGAGCGCGGGAGATAAGAACGAGCCGGGGGTCTTATCCCCTCCCGGAGAGGCGGTGAAGGCGGCCAAGCAGCCTACGTGGTGCCAAGCACCTCGCGTGGCGGGGTGGCGTGGCGACGGCCGGGAAGGCGGCACGGCCGGCGGGCGGCGCCGAGAGCGCGGGAGAGAGAAGAGGCTGGCGCCGGGCCCTGGCTCGGCTATTTTGCAAAAACGCCCTTGGCTTTTCGCGAAATTAAAAAGTGATCTTCCCGAACTCCAAAAATTCTACGAAAATTCAGGGGTGTTACTGGAAGTATTTTAGGCACTTTTTCGATTAAGTCCAGGGTAAAACTCCAAATCATTTTCGAATTAAAAATTCATAGCTAAATTAATAAAAGAGACTTTGTTTATTTCTTGTAAATATTTTCACAAAGCAAAATACTTTCGAGGAGATTTTTGTAAATCTTTATTTATGACATTTGAGCCAAAGAAAATGTTAACCATGAATTTTCTTCTTATTTTATTTCTTTTTAAGCATTTCCTTTATTCTTTAGCTATTTTGATATTTTATGTGTTTGTTATTAACACAAAATTTGATATCTTCAAAAATGCAACAATTTGATGCAATGCTCGTGATGACATGAAATGCATTTATTTACGAGAGTTGTTACAGCCCTCCCCTTACAGGAATCTCGTCCCGAGATTCACGATCGAAGCGACTAGACGATGGTGTCGAAGAACTCGGGGTAGTTTGATCGAAGGAACTCCTCTTGCTCCCAAGTAGCTTCAGCTTCCGAGTGATTACTCCATTGGATCTTGTAGAACTTGATGGTCCGATGTCGAGTCACTCTATCCTTGTTGTCGAGAACTTTAACCGGCCGTTCGTCATATGTCAAGTCCGGCGTAACTCGTTCCACCTCGTGCTGTCGGTATATCTATCGGTGGTTTCAAACACTTCTTCGGTTGAGATACATGAAATATGTTATGGATACCCGCCAAATGTGAGGGCAATTCCGGACGATATGCCACGGCTCCACATCTTTTCAAGATTGGAAAAGGTCCAATGTATCGTGGTGCTAACTTGCCCTTGATTCCAAACCTTTGAACCCCTTTGGTAGGAGATACTCGAAGATAGACTTGATCTCTAGCTCGAAATACTAACTCTCGACGTCTTTTATCGGTGTAACCGATCCGTCGAGATTTAGCTCGTTTAAGGTTCTGCTGAACGAGACGTACTTGTTCCTCTCGCATCTTTTACTAGATCCGGTCCGAAGATTACTCTCTCTCTCCACTGTCGGACCAATTCGGAGGTGTGCGACAACTACGTCCATATAGAGCTTGAAACGGTGACATTCCTACACTCTCTTGATAGCTGTTATTGTAGGAGAACTCGCTAACGGTAAACTCTGTTATTGAAAGGGATGGCTCCCACTTGAAAAACGCCTCCACTTTTTCTCTCCTCCAACTCGAATCTCCATCAACCGGAGGTGCCCCTCAACTTCCGGCGGCGATCTTCGGCAAGCTTCTTCAAGATCTTCCCTCCGGTCTTCTCCAAGCTCCTAGCTAGAGGAGAAGGTATTCCTTCATTGCCTTCACTTCTAGATCTAGGGTTAAATCCTTGAATCCCTAGGAATATTTGATGCCTAGATGGTTCTCTAGCAGTTCTAGAACAGTAGCATGCTTCTAGGAAGTAAATCCATTGGCTAGATGTGATTTTTCGCACCGCTAGGGTTAGGGTTGACCCCTACCGGAAGTTCCGGTATGGGTCACCTTCCGACGATTAAGGAACCCGTCGGAGATTCCGGTGCACTGTACCGGAAGTTCCGACAGGAACCTTTCTTGTTAGCATCTTCTTAGTATCACTAGATATCCACATTGTGTATGTTGCTCCTTACACATGTTTTTCTCTCTGTTAGATGACTCGTGGCGAAAGGAGACAGGTGTCCAAGCGTCCTGCACCTCAAAGTCATGATGACTCGGACTCGGACTCGACTTTGATGTGCCGAATCCGCGCCTTGTCAAAAGGCAAGCCACGGGAACCGGTCACCGGTCTTCCTCCCATGGTCTTGGCCCGGCAAGGGCAAAGGACTTGGAAAAGGCAAAGGGAAGAGCACAGTAGGGAGACGTCCTCCCGCTCCGAGTGTCAAGTGATGAAGAAGAAAGTGAGGAGGAGGCGGGAAATGTGGGCGGGGATGAGTGGTTTCTCCCCATTGCCCGCAACTTGCGGGAGCACCACAAGTATGAGCTGCGGTCACCGGTCTGTGAGTGGCGGTGCGAGGCTATAATGTACCCTTCTACAGAGATGAGGTGTAAAAATATAGGAGCAAGTTCCCATGGATCAAGGCAAAGGAAAGGGGTGTGGAGGACATCGGGTTTTGGAACCACACCCAAGCCGAGTGGTACAAGGAGGTGCTCAAGTCGAAGAACAAGACTCATGAGATGAAGTGGATCAAGTGGGATTGGATGGCTCGTCGGAATGATCCGGTCTTCAATCAAATCAAGGCCGAGTGTGCTAGGAGAGACATGGTGGAGCTCATGGGACTTGAGTATGGGTGGAACACGGAACTAGTGGTTCGGTTCTATGCCACCCTTTGGCTTGAGTTCAATGAAGACTCACAGGAGGACTCAATCATGCATTGGACACTTGATGGAAACCGGTTTCAGGTTACCTATGCTCGGCTTACACGGATTCTTGGATTTGATCATGCGGATGCTATGAAGAACAATATAAATGTGTTTGACCCCCGGATGATGCAGCTTTGGAGTTCATGTATGACAGCCGCTATGATCAGCCCAAGGGGATGATCATTGGGACACACTTCGGGCAGCCCCCTACTATCGTGTTCGAACAATATGTTCGGATGGACTTTGGATCCTAAGATAGGGGATGCATCTTCTTTGTCGACGGACTCCAAGACTTTGCTTTGTGCCATGCGTCCCGGAGCTGAGCCGTTCCGTGTCTTTGAGCATATTTGGACTTCAATCATCAACCACTCCTACACTCACAAGGCGAGCCTTCCCTTCGCTCCCTTTATTATGAAGATGATTGAGACTGTCATTGGGATGCACTTTGTTCATGATAGGGACCACCCCGGACTTCGTCCCAAGAGGTTCCGTCTTCTACCCACTCCTCGGGGATCCCCAGTGAGACAGGCACCACCTCCTCCACCATCGGATCGGGCAGCTAGAGATGCTCCAGCTACCTCCTCTTGCCGGACTTGCAGCAAGTCCGGATTCATCGACTCGATCCTGAAGTCCATCTTTTGCATGTGCAAGGCTAATAGTGAGGACATCTATGAGATGAGGATGGAGCAGCGGCGCATCAATGAAGGACATCACCGGTATCTCTCTTACTTAGCTCAGCAGCAGCAGCAGCCACCACCTCCTCCCTTGGATCTTGCACCGATAGTACCTCGGTAGTGGGAGGATCCTTGGGCTCCATATCAGCGAGGCCACGGGAATGGCGGCACGAGCAGCACGAGCAGCAGCTCGGGATGTGGAGGGCAATGGCACCGAGAGTGGAGAGGATGACAGCGCAGAGGATGTCCCGACCACCACCGCTCCGTGCTCTAGCACTCGGATCCCGCTCCATGAGAAAGGCAAGGGAGTGGCACGCCCGAGGATGAGGAGGAGAGCGATGAGGAGGAGGAGGACGACGACGACGATGATGACGAGTGATCCTCTCTTGGGCATTCTAGTTCTTTTCTCCTTTTTGGTGATGTGTTGCCAAAGGGGGAGAAGAAATTTCTATTTATCTTTATCTTTGTTTTTATGATGTAATGAACTATGTGAGATGGACACGTGGTTGGTTGGAACTATGGATTGCTTCTAATAAGTTTAGACTTGGTCTATCTATCTATCTATGTGGTTTGCTCTCTTTTTAGATGCATTTGTGTGATGATAAAATGTCATATTGCATTGTTCTTGGTTTATTATAATGGATGCATAGATAAAGGGGGAGCTCCTCATGATTTGTATCTCTAATGTGCATTTGGTATTGTATAGACCAACTTTTGAAATTCAATTTCATGCACATATCAAGGGGGAGCTCGTCTTTTATCTTTGCAAGTTGTGCTTTTTAATCTATCTTTTTAGAAATTTGATTGTATTGGCATCAATCACCAAAAAGGGGAGATTGAAAGTGCATCTAGGCCCCTCGTTTTATTTTGGATGATTGATATCAATACAATTAAATTTGGACTAATGCTCTCATGAGAATGTGTGTAGTGAATATCCAAAGAACATGAAAGTGTAGCAAGCACAATCAAAAAGGAGAAAATAAATGTAAAATGCAATAAAAAGAAGAATTTGGAAAAGCCCCTTCTCGAAGCTTGTGCCTCGCTTTATTTCTTTGCTTTGAGTCATAGGGATGTCGTACTATAAAGAGGGATGCAAATCACAAATTTGGCAAAGAATGGAGATGCTCACAAACTCAAGAATCCATCCCAAACCCATTCTTTCTGGACCCATCGGAAGCTCCGGTATGGTACCGAAAGTTCCGGTAGGATTACGGAGAGCTCGAGCTCTCCGGAAAAGCCATACCGGAAGTTCCGGTCCCCGATACCGGAAGTTCCGATGAGGCTAACAGAGAGTTTAGCTCTCGGGAAAAGCCATACCGGAAGTTCCGGTCCCCGGTACCGGAAGTTCCGGTAGGCTAACAGAGAGCTCTAAGCTCTCCGGAATGCCATACCGGAAGTTCCGATATGACACCGAAAGCTCCGGTGCGGTCCCGCTTTCAAACCCTAAACCTAAGTACCGGAAGTTCCGGTACTCCACCGAAGTTCCGGTGCGGGCCAAAAATCTAGATCTAACCCTAATTCGAACCATACGGAAGTTCCGATATGCTATCGGAAGTTCCGGTGCGGGGTTTTCAGACAGAGCCAACGGCTCTTTTTGGGCTGTGGTATATAAGCCACACCCCTCACTCCATTCACCAACTCTTGCACATTCCGAACCAACACACATTTGAGCCACACTCCACTCACTCCAAATCCTCTCCAAAAGTAAAAATTCCATCCTTGAGCTAGGATTCGAGTGAGAAATTTTGAGCAAGTGTTTGAGAGACTTGATTCCATTCTTGAGCATCTTCACTCCCGTCAAGCTTGTGATTTGGATTTGTTACTCTTGGAGCTTTGACCTCCTAGACGGCTAGGCATGCTCGTGAGCTCCCAACTTGTGTGGTGAAGCCCGAGAAGTTTGTATTGCCCGTTCCGGAAGGGACCTTGATAGTGGAAAACTCAAGCTCAACCTTGGTGGTGACTTGAGGGAGAAATAGCGTTGAGAGAAACCCGGTCCTTGGTGGACTTTCTCAACGGAGACGTAGAGTCCTTGGTGGGCTTGAACTTCGGTGAAAAATCCGTGTCTCTTGTGCTCCCTCTTTTACTTAAGCGCGTTGTTGCTTAATTTACTAGGTTGCTTGTTAGTTTTCTGTTGTGCCGTTAAATTCCTAGAATTGCATAGGGTTGTTCCTTTCCTTCTTGCAATCACTAGAATTGTGTAGGGTTTAATTCCGCATTTATCACCTTGCACCGGAAGTTCCGGTATTTGACGGTTTCGTCTTAGTGTTATTTCGTAGAAAATTTTAGGTTCGCCTATTCACCCCCCCTAGGCGACTTTCATCATCATATGCACCATGGCAACCATCCTCCATGGTCAGCACTATAATTTGAAAGCATTTGATCATCAAAAGCAGAAGAAAAACCAACAGGAACACATCGTGCACGACCAAAGTCAGCAGCAAATCCTCGGCCACGGCCACCTGCAAAGTTACCAAAACCAGTGGCAAATCCTCGGCCACGGCAACCACTATTGTGATCATCATCCTCATTAGGTTGAGGTTCCCCACGCTGTTGCTGAATGGATTGCTGAAGTTGTTGCATTCCTTGCATCAATTGACACTTATGGTCACGCACCTCCTGGATCTCTTGAGCAGAAACATTATGTGATGAAGAATCTTTATCACCAGCCATGTTAGTAATAAGGAGACAAAAATAATAGGACAATGAGTATGTGGATTCACTCCCTCATCACTTATAAAACAAGTTCTTTCTCTCCTTGAAAAGAGTAAGAACCGTGGCTGCAATTTGTAACGGAAGAGTGATTGTAACAGCAACAGTGGTGCAACAACTCGCGGTGCTAATAAGTGGAGCTTGGTGGGATAATATGTAAGTGGAATGCGCTGAAATGTAGTGATGCAAAACCGAATAATAATCCAAGAACACAAGTCTTCTTGCTTTTGTTATATCATTTGTTGTAAGCGTCTGTTTTCTTTCATCATTTTGATGTTGATTTTCTAGTGGACACCAAAGCTTGTTTGGAAAGTCTTTTCAGATTATTATGGGTAAGTAATTGAGTGGTCATCATATTGCAATCATCATGTCACTGTTTAAATCTGAAACAGCTAACTAATTTATTACTGAAAGAAATGGTATAACAATTGGGGTAGTGCTTGGTTGTCATAGTAAATTGCTCTGTAACAGCGGAGCTAGGCAATGTGTTTACTGACATTATTAGGATTCATATAAACTGGGATATTTTTGCCTTACGAAGCAAGCACTGGTTCGAGCCCAATAACCTCTTCACTCTTCAGCCCTGAATAAATCTATGGAGCTGTACTTTTTAGCACTACAAATCTTTAAACGTTATATTGAAATTATAATATTGCCGCTTTGAGTCCAGTAATCGTGAACCACTTCCTCACATACTGAGCCTAATATTTACTATTGAACATGGGCCATGGGCGACCTTCTATTTTGTTGCAGAATTTTTACCTGTTTGACTAAAACTTCCATAGCATAATTTGAGTGTATAGTATATAAAGTGGTCTTAGTCGGCTTAAAAACATATAAACATACAATTACGGAATGATAACCATTGTACAAGTCAAAAGGATGTGCAGGACAGCATTGAAGCCGGCTGCTGATGGAGGCGAGGACCGTAGGGCACCGGCTCACACATAAATGGCCAGCCAGGCTAGCTTCGCCATGGCCAATGGTCCCGGAGCTTGGATGATTGATGCCCTACGCAGGCAAGCAGCATCAATGCGGTGTTCAATACAACCCCACTCCCCTCTACTCTACAACCTCCAACTGCATTCCTTGTTGGCACGACAGCGACCTGCAAACTTAACGCCTTGTGTGCCCTGCCCCCGAACTCCATCCAGCAGAGTTTTTCGTTCTGCAGGATTGCAAAATTCGTGTTCAGTTGGTGGCGGTGGACAAATCATAAGAGCCTAAAGAGGTTCACTTGTGTATAAGAAGGGGAAAATCAACTGGATTTTGGAGGATTTTTTTTCACCTAAACAACCGCATACATGATTTTGACGTTTAGACAAAAAAATCAGAGGGTGTCCACCACGACTTTGGAGCGTTTCACTTATTTAGGACTACCAACATGTAGCAGTGTACATGATTTTGGCGTCTAGGTAAAAAAAAATCAGATGGTCTCTACCAATGGGCCATACACCTGCGAGAGCCATGTGGGATGAGCACGAGCCACTACAACTTTACTCTATTTCTATCTGTAAGCATTTCAGAGTTTCAAATTCTGTTCCACAATATAAGCTTTCTTACAGATAAGACAAAATTTGATGGGTTGGTTGGCGGGTAAAGAATTGATGAGATAGTGTAAAATGAGAGATACTCCGTAAATGTCTTCTCGCCTCTTGACTATTTTTGTCTCGGAATTCTAAGAATACTTATAAATTAGAATGAAGGGAGTAGCTGGTTGTTGCGTCAAAGTGCAAAACGCTGAGCTGCTAAGGACAATCCCTGGCTGGAGAAGACGACATGGCATGACATTGTTGACATCGATAATGAGCAATGGGCGAAGGATGGGATTAGAGGACGATCAGCTACCGCCGGTGTGGGGTGCATGTGTTCTGTTTAGCCCGAATTGTAGCAAAACCAGAAAACGGATACATTCAGGACTAGTTTGAATGCTAGGGACTCGAGACACAAATCGACAGGGTTTAACTGAAACTTGAAGCGATTTGAAAAATTCCTAGACAATGCATGTTCCAAGAGATGTTCAGAATCTTGAGCGCAGAGGAATGTTTTCACCATAGTGAGAATCTGAAAGCCAATTTAGACTAGGACCTCTAAATGACCGACGGCCGTGGCTCTTCTTAGGGTGTGTTCGTTTCCTCTCCTCTAAAATTTAGCACTGTCACATCAAAGAGAATCTTATTATTTATGAATATTTCGATCAACTTAATGACAAAACCCTATTGACACATTGGTGCTAATTTTCGAGATGAATCTAATGAGCTTAATTAATCTATATTTTGCTAAAGTGATGCTACAAGTAACCGTCTTCTAATCACGACTTAATTAACCTCATTAGATTCGTCTCGTAAATTAGTCTAGGGGCCTGTAATTTGTTTTATAATTAAACTTTATTTAATACTCTTAAATAATAAGATTCTTTTGACGTGACAACTCTAAAATTTAGACCCAGGAAACGAACACACCCTTAGACAGATGAGGATCCTCTATAGTATTGCTGGTGCATTGCCAGTTGGTAGTCCAGACCCACATGTCACTAACTGATAATACATCAGCAGTAATGCAGATGATCCGAACTCTTCTTAGACACTTGCATATTCAAGGGTTTGCCAGAGGTTTGATGCCATTCGGTAACTCCTGTGAAAGCATTCTTGAGAGTTGAGGCCCTATTGAAGTTTGGCAAAATTTGCCACAGGACACCTTTTAAATGTGGTCTTTGCTGCATCACATCACTCAAATGTATCTTTGTTAGAAGACACAACTCATTTGTGGTTATAAGTATTTGCTTATGGACATCAAAGTCATTTAAATATTCATTTTCTCATATAAAGAAGAGAGAGAACATGCAAATAGACCAAATTACCTTTGTCATTTGAGCCATCCTTGTGCCATGTGGGTTGTTTCATAATGTATTAGTATAATTTTTATGAGAAAATTAGTTGTAATCCATAGAAAATAAATCAGTGATATGATTAGTAAAATTAATGTGCTTCAGCTTAACCATGAAATAAGGGCATCAGTTTCAATTATAAGGTCATCTTTTTTTATATGATAAAATATACTATATTTTAATGACCTAGATGTGCAGTAGCAAATAACCACAACAGAGTAGTGTCCTATGGCAAAGACACATATGGGTAGTGTCCAATAGTAATTATCACATTTGAAAGGTGTCCACAGCAAATTTTGCCTTGAAGTTTCTAGTTATGTGGGATGCTCGGTTGGAGAAGGAAATTCTTCTTGAGCTCTTCCTGAAGTGGTTGAAAGCATTTATGTACCATTCTAATTAATGTAAGGGCAGTATAGTTGAGTTTTAACCAATTATATGCAGAGTTTTCTCTATAAAATACAAAAGAAATTAATTTCTACCAAAAAATGGTTTAGGATCAGAGAAGACCGACCCAATAATGGTAAAGAGCACCATACATGAAAAAGAAAAACATCAGTGCCACGATCATCTAGGGATGGCAATGGGTACCCGATACCCAAAACCCAATGGATAAAAACCCTATTAGCGTATGGGTATGAGAAACATATTTTACCCATGGATACATAAATGGGTAAAATCTTGTACTGATAGATATGTGGGTATGGGTATGGGAACCATAAACCCAAACCCGTGTACCCATGAACTCGTGTGTTTATGGTTGATACCGTGAATTCATCATTTTTGTTGTAACTCTAATGCTCTATTAACACTATAAAATGGTTTGACTAAAATACGACCTCATGTTGTGTATGTCCTAGACAAAATTTCTCATTAAATTGGTAAAATTTATTGATCTATTAAGAATTTGTATGAAATATCGCGGGTATGAAAACCTATGGGTACCCGATTACCCGATAGGTACGAGTATGGGTAAAACTTTAACCCGTCATAGGTATAGGTATAGCTATGGGTATAGTTTACTTCTGACGGGTATGGGAACGGACATTAAAATCCAGTGGGTTTGTACCCGTTGCCATCATCGTTTAGCCGGTTCTCCTTAGGTGGTGCTGTCTAATAGGCTATCTCATACATTGACCCACCATTTTCACCATTATCATAGAATATATGCGTAATAAACATAGCCGTGCAAGAGGGTTTGTTTTTGTTTTGTTTTTAAGAATGCCGTGCAAGAAGTTGAGTATAGTTCCCAACTCTACAACCCATTCAACGAAGATCAATAGAAAAGGAACTACTCGTAGATTTACTAGGTGTGTGAACGACACTACCATAAAAGCTGTAACATATGGTCAACAAAGACAAGAACTTGAAATAAGAACAAGGTGTAAAACAGACAATGCGTAAACCACACCATTGACTTCTCATTGAAGAGGATATCAGGCCTGTAGGTACACGAAATAAAGGACAGCAAGGATAGGTCCATGCAACGTTTAAGAAGGCTGCTGGCTGTCAGTGAACAAATTCCATCCTGGTTTCATATGTCGTTTGCTAAAAATACAATTTTTTTTTTGTTACTCTCAAGCCACAAAATTCACAAAGTTTAATGGACACTAGAAACTGGGCATTAATAGCTGTACTAATTTTCCTCTGCTTCACTAATGCACAACCTCAGCAATCAGAAACAAAGGCAGAGTAAGCCTGACCTGAAATTGGCAGCTCATGGTGCAAAGAACTATGTACCGTATATGGATCCATTACGCACGCTAATACGAGTCTGACCAAAACAATCGATCCCGAGAATTATATAATTCAGAGCAATCTTTCTGCTGGGATGCTGACGAGCATACCCAGCCTCATCATTTCAGTGATTCTCGGTGGTTTCTCAGAGCAAGATCAAAATACTGCAAATGAAGATACTACTTTAATCATATCCACAGTTCATAAGCACCCAAAACCCAGAAGCTAAAGCAAACCTTCAATTCACCGTACTAATTATGAGTCACTGACTACAAACTGTATACTACTACAAGTACCGCTATGAACTCCAGCAATTGAGCCCCAAACTCGATCTCCACGAATCACCAAAATCATCAGCAATTGCACCTTTTTTTGTTCGTGTCCTGTGGCGTGAGCATAGAATCCTCCTCCCTAGAGGTGGCAGCTGAGGCAGTTGCAGGTCCTGGGCGTGAAGGAGCAGACACCGAAGGGGCGGTTGGGGATATTGCAGTTGATGGCGTAGCAGCACGGCGCCGGGATGCACATCCCGTGCGGCCCGCCGCAGCACGTGCACACCGCGCACACCTGGAACCGGCCAACCAACAGCCGCCCGCGCCGCCGGCCCGCCATGAGCCCGCCGTCCACGAACGTCTTCCTCAGCCTCGGCGTCCACGCCGTCGTCACGTTGCTGCTGATCCTGCCGCCACTACCGTCATCCTACGGCGCAAACAAGAAAGAAAGAAACATTGGTTGGTGTTGCTAACAACCCAATGCCCGAGAGAGAGAGAGAGAGATTACCTGTTGGGAGGGGAGAGCTGAGGCGGTGAGGACGGTGGAGACGGCGAGGAGGGAGAGAAGGAGGAGGAGGAGGAGAGGGATGGGTGGCCATGGAGACGGCGAACAAGAAGCCATCTTTGTGGCAGGGTGGCAGCAGCAGAGGAAAGGGGAGGTTTTGTGGGGTGCTTGACATTTATTCGTGCAGAGCAGAGACTGAAGAGAGATAGATGCAGAGCACTGACTGCCGTTGAGGTAAATGCACAGCTGTGTACTGAAATGCATCCTCTTTTTTGTTTTTCTATTTTGGCCGTTTTTCATCTAAAATTTTAAAAGTAGTCAATGTAATCTAAATTTCCAAAATCTGGTCTCTTTTGGTCATACCAAACTGTATAACGTGACACATGTATATAGTCACACCATTCACTTTGGTGTGATCAATTGTGACCATAGTCTATCCTTATGTGTCAGGTCTTTTTTTCTACGTGTTACTTGGTCACGCAAGCGTTTGACGTGACCGTATGCATGTGTGGCCAGATTCTAAAAATATAGTTACCGAGAAGTTATTTGTCAAATTTTAGATAGGGTGGGCCACGATAAAAAAAGTTCTGGTCTACGCAATTAATCTCTGCATTGGTAAAGTACTGTACAATGTTAGTATGTAATTAATTAAGCGCTGGTAAAATATGTGCCGAAAGATGCGTTTGCTAGGGCGGAACTTATTAAAACGAGATATAAATTGTGTGAAATTCCTAATATTTAGTTTCTAAAACACAAGTAGGTATATGAAGAGCATGGACCTTGAATAAAGACTGATCTTAGCTACATTTCAAATTTGATGCTGTCTCAACGACAAGTTTATGCTGCCTCAGCATTTCGTCCCTCCTGGAACGACATCACGAACCAAGAAAGCATGTAATACAACTAGCGATGCAAGCTGCCACTGTCCACCATGCGTCCCTCGGTTCACGGGCAAGGTTCATAAAATCGGAATTAAAATCGGTTTTGGATGCTGAAATACCGGTTCAGTAAACCAGGAAAACTGATAAAAAATCATTTTTTTGCTGTGTTTGGTTTTTATCGAAAACTGTAACTAGACAGGACCAATCTTTTTACGAAAATCGGACCGGTTTGCTCCGGTTTTGTAAACCATGATCACGGGACTTATGTGGCTGCCCGCTGCCCCCACAATATGATGTGCGGGAATACGTGGCTTCTCGCACTATGTAAAAATGCATTTTAAGTGACTCTTCCAAATGATCATTAGTGACGCTTTAAATGTGTCACTAAAATCACGTCACTAATGTAAAATTAATGGTGATGCGGGTTTTACGCGTTTGGTTGAGACGCGTCACCAATGATGAATTACACAGACCAAAAAAAATTGATCGTTAACCTAAAAAACCACTGATTTTATCCTTAAATATATTACAAATATACAATACTGACTATTGAATTGATACAGTACAGATTTAACTATTATCGTTAAGCCTATAGTCTATATCTAGCTAAGGACAACATCAAAACAAGTGCAAAACTGAATACTTCTCTTGTGTATCTTTTTATAAAGCCTATGGTGCAGCACTCACAATGTGGATTTTGAGCTACAAATAGAAAGAAAGAAAACTTATGTGAGTTTTGAGTATTAGTGAAGGGAAGCACAGAATGACAAATATATCATTGATCATGGTGTTCAAACATGCATGTCTCAAACTCAAACTACATGGTAGAAGCAACTTTTGTGACTAGAGTATCATCCAGTTCCTAGTTGATGCACAAATTGACCATGAGAAATCTGAGTATCATCTAATCGAACAGGTGGAGGACGCAATATTCATCTAGAAGACATGGAAAGGATGGAAAGCTCACCACAGTTCAATGGGGATAGCCTAGTTCATCCACCGCTCGTCCATTGTCGAGCACAAACAGGTAGTTGAAGCAACAAATCCTTTTGGAATTTATTTTTTCTAACTCACAGTAACTCTGTAAATAAGAAGATATCACATTCATGCTAGCAAGCAGGAAAAGGGCTCAGTAAATATGCGGCCTTCACGAGCTTAACTATTAACTACTTCAGTATGCAGAAGAAAAAAGTTTCAATGGAACAAAAACAGAATATATAGGAAGAACAGCCTTGTTTTGATAACACTAAAGCGCAGAAACAGTGGTAGTAGTATAACAATAACAGTAACATTTCACTAAAACAACTACATTGCAAAAACATTTCTGCTATGAGTGCGTCTACGGTCTACCTAGGCAAGAAGCAAGATTATATCAGGATTGGACCCTGAAGTCTAGTTGTGTTGATTTGAGTGATGCATGGGTACCTGATGTTTCTTTTGCATACAGAGTGTTTTTTTTTTTTTTTTTTTTTTTTGATAACACATACACAGTGTTTGTTATAACCTGCATTGGCTCTAGTCATATGGTCAAAAACCAATGGTCAAAAAACCTAATGGTAAGAAAGATATTTGGAGTCTTAAGGCTGCTACTTTTAACAAAAGCTTTTGCATTATATAATCATATGAACTTGAATTAAGTCCATCACAGTCCAATAACCATTTAACAAATGCCATGTAATAATGTTCACTAGACTAGAATCCTGTGATCGAAAAGCACAATGAAGAGTGAATACTACCTGAATCCCACAACAACATATAAGGAACACCAGCAAGAACTGATCACTGAATCTGCAAAAATAGACAAATAAAAATTTAATAGTTCTGAATATTTAAAAGCTATAACGACTGCCAAAAATAAAATGCTAGCTCAGAATGACTGATTAGAGTTCTGCATATAAAATCAAAATGCAAGAAATCTCTACACTTCAGATTCAATTGATAATTCTTTGTCAATGATTTAACATAAACTCTTGCAGTTCTAATATTCTCTCTAATCTGCAAATGAACCAGTTCTGACATCCTCTCTAAACTTGCTACAACTGCAGCACTTATATACTTAGAAAAAAAAAACAAAAGAAACTAAATTCTCAATGTGTTATGGGCCGGATTGGGCCGGAAGCGGCAGCACGCCGCGCCCTAGCCATAGCCGGCCCGGCGCGCCAGCTAGGGAGAGGCGGCCCGGCCTCTCCTTCCAAAAGTGGCTAGATGTCCATATTTATCAAATAGGAGAGATTGATTTAAGTTTAGGTGGTTTGGATTTAATTAGAAAGTTTAGATTATGTTTCCAGTTTGTGTTTGCTTAGGAGTCAAGAAAAGCCCCTCATATATATGAGGGCAATTGTAATCAATCTCTCAAAAGAAAATAGTAGGGATTATTCCCATCTACTTTCAGCTCTCCTATGCCAACTCTCTCTCTCTCCCTTGCGCCACCCCCTCCTGCCCTAGCCGCACACCACCTCCACCCTAGTCGACGGCCACTATTGTGGCCTAAACCCTAGCCCCCAACTATTGCTCATAATACCTGGTATTCATAAGCCTTGTTCCGATCGTCCCACCACCACCACCATGTCTTCCAAGAGCCAAGGTTGTTCTCTCTCCATGGATTCCACGGCAAGGATCAATCCGGACGCCATGAACATGGATAGCTTCACGAATTCGAGCCCGGATCCGGAGCATCGCCAAGCAAGCGAGAACATGTGTCCCGGAGCTCTCCTCAAGCGGATATGGAGCCGCGAAGCGGATATAGATGTCGAGACAACGACCTTCACCTCCACGACTGCACCGACAACGAGCAAATTCATGTGGAGCACTTCATCCAGCCGCCCACGACCATCACCAACGAGTACACCGTGCATCGTTCACGCGATGAACAATACTCGTGTTACTCGCTACGTATCGTAGTAACGAAACTACGACGAATAGTTAGCACTTCCCACGAACCCAAACGTCGACCGGTTAGTAAAAATCTAACTATTCTAGATCCTTATAGGCTCCGTACTCTCTCGTCATCTATCGCATAAACGTGTTAAGTTTTGAAAATAGACTTGTAATGATGTCGTTGTTGCCTCCGAAGCTGCTCCGATACCAGTTGTGACATCCCCTTCGGGACCACCCGGGAATCGAACAGCGGGACACTCGGCGAAGCGAGTTACAACAGAAACATCATCTCATACAAGCCAGAATATATACATCATGGTATAATACAACCAAGTTTTCAAAATTCAACATTCGTGCGAGCGGAAAGATAACATTATTGAAGTGTCAACATCCTACGAGTATTCGGCGGAAGCTTATTCCGTTACAACTCATCGGACTTAAGACGAAATGACGTGGTGCACCGAGCCCTTCGTACATCACGGTCCTCTCTCTTCAAGGTGTGGGGATACGTTCCCACCGAAAGGAACCTCCCTTGGGACACTTGCTCCTCCTCGGGAAAGCTGCCGTACAAGTCGTGATAACACGACTCATTCCCTGTAAGGTAACGAACAAACCTTGAGTATTCTAATACTCAGCAAAGACCGACCCGTCAACATGGCACGCTAAGGCCGACGCCTAGAATGCAAAGGCTTTACGTCTGTCGGGTTACTCCTTTGCGAAAAAATAGCATTAAGGTGTGGGTCCTTACTTTCAATATTTTAGCTCGGGTTATGTTCATTAGCCATGGTATTGGCAACCTATCTCTATTCAATCAAGTTTCCAAACAAGATATAATAGATCCTTATCTTTCCATCTCTCATCTTCCTCATCTTTCATAAAAGTTACTACGATGTGACGAGCTAAACAAGCGGTGCTCATTACTGCGAGGGACGGCGACTCGAATCGATTTATACCAGCTGGCAGAACCCGACTACACGACGTATACGCACCCCACCGACCGTATACGACAACCTTTCCCGCTAGCACCGACAGCAGACTAGCCGTTTCCAACTCCCCGGGAGTATGGCGAAGCCACGACTTCCCTCGTGGTCGACCCATCTCCCTCCCGTGAGACTATCCTCTCACCGACAGTCGGCAAAAGAGAGCCGGCTACGCTATATCTCCGGGGCGATAGGGTACATCAGCTTGCTGGGCCCATGATACCAGCATGTAGCACGGTACGTTCAAACTTGTTCAACTAAGCCGACAACGGTACGGTCCTTGGCCGACACGGACGGGGCTACCACCTTGCAAGACCTCATCTCCGTCTTGCCCTTTCTCCTACGGGGCCCGTCCGGTCTCAACTTTATTAACACTCTCAACATCTTTAATGTCAACACAACACTCTTAAAGCCTCCATGCTTTAAGTGCCATAAACATCTACCGTTGCCATTATGAATTTAAGCTTAGCCTCTATTGAGCTACCTGTACCGAGTATAGAATAAACAAACGGAAACCTACCATAATGCATCTAGGGTCTCAACCAAACCCTAACACCTAATGCACAAGCATAACTGTACTATGTGATAAAGTAAAATATTTAAAAACATAGGTAGGATGCACCGGGGCTTGCCTTGGGTTTGTTCGAAGTTAGTCTCCTCGGCGGCTGGGTCGACTTCGAGATCCCCGGCTCCGACTCGCCCTCGGGTGGAACCTCGATTACTTCGAACCTAGTCGACCAGCGAGTGCATCGCGAATCACAACATGTATGCATGAATGCCCATGATGAAAGTATGCAGGAGTGCATTAATCATTTTAGTTAATGGATAGATTAAAGATAAGTATGTTCATTAAGCATTGATTAACAATTAATTATGCTAGTTAACAATGTTTAATTAAGATTATTATTAATTAATTGGGTTTTCCTTAATTACTTAATTAAAGTAACTAATTACTTCAGCTTAATAATTAATACATTAATCTGATTTATTAGGCAATAAATAAATAATTACCTTGAGTGATTAAAGGTTAATACAATGTGATCCTATAAATAATAATATATTTTAAGTTTAATTTTGGAAAATAAACTTCATTATTAATTTCGTTTGCAGTATCTCCTTCATTAAATAAAATTATTTTTCGTAATTAAACATTTTATTTACATAAAATAATAGCTTTTCTTTAATCAAAGAAAGTGATTAAATACAAATTACAAATAGATTTTATTCAAAATAATTATTTTATTTCACAAATGGATAGGTCTCATTTTTCCGAGTTTAACAAAGTTGGTTTGGTATTTTTCTGAATTTTATTGAATTTTCTACGAATTTTGAAAATTTAAAAGCACTTCCGGGCCACACGGGGGCCACGGGGTTGGCCACACCCGATCCCACGTAGCCACACGCGATCCCACCCGCGTGTGGCCCGCGGTGTGGCTTCACCGCGGCGCGGCGCGCGACGGCCGGAGTTGGCCGGGCGTGGAGCAAAGCTCGGTCGTGAAATCACCTAGCGCACCTACACGACGCGGGGAACACTGCGGCGTGACCGATGGAGCATGAGCTCGGCCGGAAGCATGCCGGCGGCGAGGTTCGGACCGGGCGGTGCCTTCGGCACGGTGCTAGGCTCGCCGGAGAGCTCGGAACTCCGTGAGTGATGCGGACGACGGCGGCGGAGCTCCGGAAGAACGGCGATTGCACGACGCTCTGCGAATTAATCTCGATGAGGAGTTGTTCATCGAGGAAGAGTAGCTAGTGGCGCATCAACCGGAGAAGAATTGAACAAGAACGGCTCACCACAGCTCACCAATTCGGAGTTGCGGCGGACAACGGCGACGAGCTCGTCCGAGGGGAAATGGTCTCGCCTCGGCAGAGTAGGGCTGCTCGTCTCGGTTGGTTGGCCCGGGGAGCGCTAGGGTGTTGTTGCGGAGCTCGGGGCGGCGTTGGCTCGGACGGGGAGTGGCCGGAGCAGCCTGGCGGCGTTGCTCCGCAGGCGGCGACTATGGCGGGGAGGCGAAGTGAGAGGAAGAGGGAGAAAATGAGGACCGGCGGGGTCTTTATCTCCCGCCCGAGGCGGTTCGAGCAAGCAGCTGCGCAAGCAGCTGCGTGGCGTGGTCGTGGCGGCCCGGCCGGAGGCGGTGCGGCCGCGGGCGGCGTCGAACGCGCGGTGAGAGAAGGAGAGAGAAGAAGAGGCCGACGCCCGGGCCTGTCTTGGCCATTTTGCGGAAAAGCCCTCCGGCTTTCGCGAAATTAAAAAGTGGCTTTCCCGAGCTCCAAAAATTCCCAAATTTTTCGGGGATCTAAATGAAAACATTTTAAGCCTTTTTCCTATTATGTCCCAGTAGAAACTCCAAACCATTTTCGGGTTAAAAATTCATAGCTAAATAAATAAAGAGATTTTGTTTATTTTCTCGCAAATATTTTTACATAACAAAATGCCTTCAGTAAATCTTCATAAATTCTTATTGGTGATAATTGCACCATAGAAAATGTTAAACTTGGATTTTCTTCTCATTTTATTTCTTTTTAACACCTCATTCATTCTTTAATTACTTTGATATTTTATGTGCTTATGAGTAATACCACATGCTTAATGATCTCACTATTAAAATGTGATGACATGCTCATGAATGCCATGAAATGCATTTTATTGCTGTGGGTTGTTACAGCCCTCCCCTTACAGGAATCTCGTCCCGAGATTCACGATCGAAACGACTAAGCGATAGTGCTAAAGAACTCGGGGTAGTTTGATCGAAGAAACTCTTCTTGTTCCCAAGTAGCTTCGAGCTTCCGAGTGATTACTCCATTGGACCTTATAAAACTTGATGGTCCGATGGCGAGTCACTCTATCCTTGGTATCGAGAACTTTGACCGGACGTTCGTCATAGGTCAAATCTGGTTGTAACTCGTTCCACCTCAGCTGTAGGTATGTCCACTGGTGCTTTCAAACATTTGTTCGGTTGAGAAACGTGGAATATGTTGTGTATACCCGACAAGTGTGCTAGCAATTCCAAACGATATGCCACCGCTCCACATCTTTCGAGGATTGGAAAAGGTCCGATGTATCGTGGTGCTAACTTGCCTTTGATTCCAAACATTTGAACACCTTTGGTAGGAGATACTCGAAGATAGACTTGATCTCCAACCTGAAATACCAACTCTCGACGCCGCTTGTCGGTATAAGCGATCCGGCGAGATTGAGCTCTCTTGAGGTTCTGTTGGATGAGACGTACTCGTTCTTCCGCATCTCTTACCAGATCCGGTCCGAAGATTATTCTTTCTCCGCTCTCGGACCAATTCAAGGGCGTACGACAAGTACGTCCATATAGAGCTTGGAACGGCGACATTCCCGCACTCTCTTGATAGGCTGTTATTGTATGAGAACTCTGCCAAAGGTAAGCACTTTTCCCAATCCTTGCCATAAGTTAAGACACATGCTCGGAGCATATCCTCAAGATATTGATTGATCCTTTCTGTTTGGCCATCCGTTTGAGGATGATATGCCGAAGCTTCGTATCAATTTGGTCCCCGGGGATTCTTGTAGTTGTTCCCAGAATCTGGAGACAAATTGTGTTCCTCTGTCCGATATAATGGTCTTTGGCACTCCATGTAAACAGAGAATTCGAGAAATATAGAGTTCCGTATACTTCTCGGCGAGTGTACCGGGTATGTACTCGGTACAAAGTGAGCAGACTTCGTCAACCGGTCTACAATAACCCGGATAGAGTCGTGCTTCCGTGGACTTAATGGTAATCCCACAATGAAATCCATACCGACGTCTTCCCACTTCCATTCGGGAATGCTCGGAGGTTGTAAGGATCCTGCTTGCTTCAAGTGCTCGGCTTTGACCCGTCGGCGGACATCACACTCGTTGACATACTTGGCTATTTCCCGCTTCATGCGTGTCCACCAAAATCTTTGCTTCGGATCTTGATACATCTTATTGGTTCCAGGGTGAATAGAATACTTGGACGTATGAGCTTCATCCATTATCTTCTTGCGAAGTTCCAAGTTCTTAGGCACTACTAGCCTATTCTTGAACCGAGATAACACCTTCGTCATCTTTTCGGAAACACTTGACTTCTCCCTTCCGGAGTCGTCTTTTGATGTGTTCCATACCAGCATCCTTCTGCTGAGCTGCCACCACTTCTTCACGAATGGTAGGGATAAGAGCCAGATTTGTCAATGCTCCATACGGAATAATCCGAAGATTCGGCTCTTCACTCCCTTCCGGAGTTGCTTGAATCACGAGCTGAGCCATGAGGTTATTGCAATGAACCCTGCGGCTTAAGGCATCGGCTACCACATTTGCCTTGCCCGGGTGATAGTGAATCTCGATCTCATAATCCTTTATCAGCTCCAACCATCTTCGTTGTCGCATATTCGAGTCCGCTTGAGTGAAGATGTACGTGAGACTCTTGTGGTCCGTGTATAAATGTATCAAGTTACCCAGAAGATAGTGTCTCCAGCCTTTTAATGCTAGAACGACAGCTGCTAACTCCGGATCATGTGTGGTATAGTGTTCCTCATGACGCCTTAGTTGTCGAGACGCATAAGCGATCACTCGACCTTCCTGCATCGAGAACACATCCAAGTCCCGTGCCCGACGCATCACAATACACATCAAAAGGCTTCGTCGGATCCGGTCGAGCAAGTACGGAGCTGTAGTCAACAACTTCTTTAACGTTTGGAAAGCTTCTTCACATTCTTTGCTCCATACATACTTCTTATCCTTTTCCAATAGCTTAGTCATTGGCTTGACGATCTTTGAGAAGTTTGGTATAAACCTTCTATAATAACCGACCAATCCCAAGAAACTTCGATCCGTGAGACAGATTTCGGTGATTTCCAATTCAATACATCTTGAACCTTGCCTGGATCAACGGCCACTCCTTCGGCTGATATCACGTGACCTAGGAACGATACTTCTTTCAGCCAAAATTCACACTTGCTGAACTTAGCATAAAGTCGATGATCCCTTAGTCGTTGTAACACAACCCTTAGATGATTGGCATGTTCCTCTTGTGACTTAGAGTAGATCAAGATGTCGTCAATGAATACCACGACAAACTTGTCTAGCTCGAGGCATGAATACGGAATTCATGAGATACATGAAATGTGCTTGGTGCGTTGGTCAATCCAAATGACATCACCGAGATATTCATAAAGTCCATACCTTGTGGAAAATGCGAGTCTTCGGTATATCTTCGACTCTTATCTTAATCCGATGATACCCCGAGCGAAGGTCTATCTTGGAGAAGACTTTAGCTCCAATCGGTTGATCAAACAAGATATCAATCCTCGGAAGAGGATACTTGTTCTTGATGGTAACCGAATTCAGAGGTCTATAATCCACACATAGCCTCAAACTCTTGTCCTTCTTCTTTACAAACAAGGTCGGGCATCCCCATGGTGATGAACTTGGCCGTATATATCCTTTGTCCAATAATTCCTTTAGTTGCACTTTCAATTCTGCTAGCTCATTCGGTGGCATCCGATACGGTCTTCTTGATATGGGTGTGGTTCCAGTCTGTAACTCTATCTTAAACTCTACCGCTCGGTCCGGCGGTAGTCCCGACAAGTCGTCTTGAAAGACATCCGGATACTCACTATGGGTATATCCTCTAGACTCTTACCTACAACCTTATTGACCATCGGCAGCATAGCTCGAGGAAAAGTTAAGAGCAAGCAATCTCGACCATGAACAGGAGAGTTCGGATATACGGCGCGAGATGCTATATCCAATACTTGCCTTATGGAAGTTCATCCATTGCATGCCAATAATTGCATCTAACCCTTGCCCATCCAATATGATCAACGAAGTAGGATAAACCTTGCTACCCAATCTCAAGGGCATATTGGCAGCTTCTTCATTAGTAAGGATTTTACCCCAGGTGTTGAGATGATGTGAGCACATAGCAGCTTTGATGGCATGATGCAATGCTTAACAATATATGACTTGCTGATGAAATTATGCGTAGCTCCCGAATCAAATAAAACCATAGCAGGATGTTCAGTGATAGAAAACATACCCGCTAAGATTTGTCCTCCTTCGGGTAGCTCCTCGGCCGTCCTAAAGTTGGCACGGCCCGTCTTTGCTGGTGTATTCTTGGCTGGTGCCCTCTCGCTGGTTCTGCGGCTGTCCTTGAGGTCGGGATGCATATGGTGCCTTCCGAGGATATGGACAGCTGCGGTAATAATGCCCTGAACGGCCACAATTGAAACATGGCGGTCCATTCTGCTGCGGTGCTTGACCCACCGGTCGGGGATTCCGGTAGTTCTGTTGCTGATAGGGCGGACGATACCGATTCGGCCGCTGTTGCTCGAGGTTGCTTCGGGGTGATTGATTCTGCCGGTAGAAATTGGGACGAGAGGGTGTATGCTGATAACGCCGACATGAGGGTGCGGTGTAAACCAGCCTGTACTTTGATGGTCCCCCACTTCCCGGTCCCGTAGCCGGCCTCTTCTTGTTCTTCTCCGTCCGATGCAGCCGGATAGAGTCTTCCAGAGCAATAGCGTCACTCACAAAGTCGGTGAAGCTGTCGGTCTTGTTCAACACCAAGCGGGATCGTAGCTTGGTACTCATTCCCTCCTTGAACATGTTCTTCTTCTTAGCATCGGTGTCCACATGTTCGGGAGCATACTGAGCAAGGCGGTTGAATACCTTGGAATAGGTGTGAACATTCATATCCCCTTGCTTCGGTGAGAGGAACTCCTTTCTCTTCTGATTCATTAAGCCTTCCGGAATATGATGCTCTCTCGAAGGCTTTAGTGAACTCTGCCCATGAAATCTGATGTCCGGGAGGAAACATTGCTTTGTAGTTGGCCCACCAAGCTCCAGCAAATCCTTGCAACTGCTGGGAAGCAAAGAGGGTCTTCCGATGATCCGTGCACGGAAACAGCTCCGGTTTCGACTCAATGGTACGCAGCCGGTTGTCGGCTTCCAAAGGCTCACCTACATCCGAGAAGACCGGGGGCGAACGGATAAGAAGTCCGAGAAGGTCACCCTTTCCTCCGGTGCATTGCGGCCCCGATGACGTTCTTGGGGAGCGATGTTGCGGACCAGCTTGCTCCAATAATTCCCGCTGTTCCGTGCGAGAATCCAATACTGCAGCGATGGCTCGTGCCAAGGTCGGGGGTGGTGGTGGTGTTCCTGCCCCGCGTTGAGAACTCTCGGGCTCATCGCGTCTCCTTGTTCCAACCATTCTGTCCAAGAAAGTTTACGTTAGACATCTTCATTCCAACATAATAATGGAAGGACAGGAATACGTAGATGAGGACTTCCAAGGATTCTTTATGCAACAAGCCATCTTTATTAAAGCAACCACCAAACCAATAACACATATTTCTACACTCACGTTACAACGGTTCCTAGGATCCACTCGGGCGTGGTTACATCACGCCCCTTATTTAACTAGCGCCTGGTTTACATACTAGTTTTCTCACTCACTACTAGCTATCACTCCACTATTCTTCGCGACGCCCTGGATGTCACCTCCTGGCTTATGGAACTGCCTGTCTCGGATTCTCGCATCCTCTAGTCGTGGAATCTCCGTGAAGTCTATGACTGAATCCACGTCCATTATCTCTTCGGGATCTTCCTCTTCTTCTTCGATTCAGCCTCCATAGGATTCTCCTGCGCTACTGGTTCATCTCCTGGAGGTTGTTGTCCTATTGCTTCATTCATTATGGCGTTGTGAGCTTGCAGCAGATCTTGCTCTAACCGAGTGATCAATGCATGAGCATTTGCTAGTTGCTGATCCTTAAATTGAAATTGCTGCTCCCGGTTTAGCAAGCTGCGCCTCTTTAATTGGTAACAACTCCTCCTTTTCGTGCAGTTGTCTCTCCGGCCGACTATACGAACATCTTCCCTTGATCCTCTTACTTCACTCACACCCGTACGTGTGTCTGTCCATCTCTCGTGAAGAAGTAAGAGCATCGGATACAAGTAGAAACTACTCCCAATAGTTCAACACATTTGTTTATTCTAGCAACTGCATATATATATATATAGTACTACTACTTCCTTCCCATTGTTATTGTTGATACAACTCAAACCCACTTCGCGTACACTCCCAACTGCCCAACCTCCGCTAGTACCCTATATACACCGACCTATGTCCGCAAAATGTGGCTACCCTCCTACATTAGTGAAACATAACACAACTAAGCCGACGGCGCGTGACTCGCCGCCGTCCGACTCGACGTCCCAAGCCGGCGAAGAGGGTGGGGGCTCGTAGTCCATCCCGAGAGACCTCCTCGTCCGGGGGACCCTGCTGCTGCTCCTGCTGCTGCTGCTGCCATGCTGCTGCAACTGCTCAAACTCCTCAAACAGGTTGTCGTGGTCGTGGAGCGGTGCGTGGTGTGCCTCGGCCAGCCCGTTGTACTGCATCCGTAGCTGACCCAGCTCGACCTCCCTCGTGACTAGGACCTCCACCAAGTGGTGCCGCTGCGCCGTCACCATGTCCGCCCGTAGCTCCTGGTTGTCCTCTGCGGCGCGGGCGGCGTCTCGCTCCTCGGTCCTCGTAGTCGGCTGCGCGTCAAAGGCGATAACCGCCTCACGGTACTCGTCACGCGCGCGGGTCACCTCTACTATCTGCTCCTCCAGCTCGGCGATCCTAGCGTGTGACCTCCGGATCTGCCGACGGTCCACTCGACAGCGGTGCTTCCAAGCACCCAAGCTGTCGCTCCCGACTCTGTGTCCTCGGCTCCAAGCTGTGAAGCTGCTGCTCCGGCTCGGCGACACGTGCAGCTCGTGCCTCCTCCTCCTCCTGGACGCGCTTCCTACCACGAGTGACCGGCATCTGCAGGGAACATGTTTAACAAGTTAAACACTTCTTCCCACAGAAGAAAAACGAACGGAACAACCTATAAAATACTACGGACTAGCTAAGCACATACCCAATATTTATTTAGTGCAGAATTTAACATGATGCATGCTCGTGAACTAGCTATACGTACTCGTAGTAACGAAACTACGACGAATAGTTAGCACTTCCCACGAACCCAAACGTCGACCGGTTAGTAAAAATCTAACTATTCTAGATCCTTATAGGCTCCGTACTCTCTCGTCATCTATCGCATAAACATGTTAAGTTTTGAAAATAGACTTGTAACGATGTGCTTGTTGCCTCCGAACTGCTCCGATACCAGCTGTGACATCCCCTTCGGGACCACCGGGAATCGGAACAGAGGGACACTCGACGAAGCGAGTTACAACGAAACATCATCTCATACAAGTCAGAATATATACATCATGGTATAATACAACCAAGTTTTCAAAATACAACATTCGTGCAGCGGAAAGATAACATTATTGAAGTGTCAACATCCTACGAGTATTCGGCGGAAGCTTATTCCGTTACAACTCATCGGACTTAAGACGAAATGACGTGATGCACCGAGCCCTTCGTACATCACGGTCCTCTCTCTTCAAGGTGTGGGGATACGTTCCCACCGAAGGGAACCTCCCTCGGGACACTTGCTCCTCCTCGGGAAAACTGCCGTACAAGTCGTGATAACACGACTCATTCCCTGTAAGGTAACGAACAAACCTTGAGTATTCTAATACTCGGCAAGACCGACCCGTGAACATGGCACGCTAAGGCCGACGCCTAGAATGCAAAGGCTTTCTGGCTGTGGGGTTACTCCTTTGCGAAAAAACAGCATTAAGGTGTGGGTCCTTACTTTCAATATTTTAGCTCGGGTTATGTTCATTAGCCATGGTATTTGCAACCTATCTCTATTCAATCAAGTTTCCAAACAAGATATAATAGATCCTTATCTTTCCATCTCTCATCTTCCTCATCTTCCATAAAAGTTACTACGATGTGACGAGCTAAACAAGCGGTGCTCATTACTACGAGGGACAGCGACTCGAATCGATTTATACCAGTCGGCGAACCCGACTACACGACGTATACGCACCCCACCGACCGTATACGACAACCATTCCCGCTAGCACCGACAGACAGACTAGCCGTTTCCAACTCCCCGGGAGTATGGCGAAGCCACGACTTCCCTCGTGGTCGACCCATCTCCCTCCCGTGAGACTATCCTCTCAGCGACGGTCGGCAAAGAGAGCCGGCTACGCTACATCTCCGGGGCGATAGGGTACATCAGCTTGCTGGGCCCATGATACCAGCATGTAGCACGGTACGTTCAAACTTGTTCAACTAAGACGACAACGGTACGGTCCTTGGCCGACACGGACGGGGCTACCACCTTGCAAGACCTCATCTCCGTCTTGCCCTTTCTCCTACGGGGCCCGTCCGGTCTCAACTTTATTAACACTCTCAACATCTTTAATGTCAACACAACACTCTTAAAGCCTCCATGCTTTAAGTGCCATAAACATCTACCGTTGCCATTATGAATTTAAGCTTAGCCTCTATTGAGCTACCTGTACCGAGTATAGAATAAACAAACGGAAACCTACCATAATGCATCTAGGGTCTCAACCAAACCCTAACACCTAATGCACAAGCATAACTGTACTATGTGATAAAGTAAAATATTTAAAAACATAGGTAGGATGCACCGGGGCTTGCCTTGGGTTTGTTCGAAGTTAGTCTCCTCGGCGAGTGGGTCGACTTCGAGATCCCCGGCTCCGACTCGCCCTCGGGTGGAACCTCGATTACTTCGAACCTAGTCGAACAGCGAGTGCATCGCGAATCACAACATGTATGCATGAATGCCCATGATGAAAGTATGCAGGAGTGCATTAATCATTTTAGTTAATGGATAGATTAAAGATAAGTATGTTCATTAAGCATTGATTAACAATTAATTATGCTAGTTAACAATGTTTAATTAAGATTATTATTAATTAATTTGGTTTTCCTTAATTACTTAATTAAAGTAACTAATTACTTCAGCTTAATAATTAATACATTAATCTGATTTATTAGGCAATAAATAAATAATTACCTTGAGTGATTAAAGGTTAATACAATGTGATCCTATAAATAATAATATACTTTAAGTTTAATTTTGGAAAATAAACTTCATTATTAATTTCGTCTGCAAGTATCTCCTTCATTAAATAAAATTATTTTTCGTAATTAAACATTTTATTTACATAAAATAATAGCTTTTCTTTAATCAAAGAAAGTGATTAAATATAAATTACAAATAGATTTTATTCAAAATAATTATTTTATTTCACAAATTGATAGGTCTCATTTTTCACGAGTTTAACAAAGTTGGTTTGGTATTTTTCTGAATTTTATTGAATTTTCTACGAATTTTGAAAATTTAAAAGCACTTACGGGCCACACGGGGGCCACGGGGTTGGCCACACCCGATCCCACGTAGCCAAACGCGATCCCACCCGCGTGTGGCCCGCGGTGTGGCTTCGCGCGCGGCGGCGCGACGGCCGGAGTTGGCGGGCGTGGAGCAAAGCTCGTCGTGAAATCACCTAGCGCACCTACACGACGCGGGGAACACTGCGGCGTGACCGATGGAGCATGAGCTCGGCCGGAAGCATGCCGGCGGCGAGGTTCGGACCGGGCGGTGCCTTCGGCACGGTGCTAGGCTCGCCGGAGAGCTCGGAACTCCGTGAGTGATGCGGACGACGGCGGCGGAGCTCCGGAAGAACGGCGATTGCACGACGCTCTGCGAATTAATCTCGATGAGGAGTTGTTCATGAGGAAGAGTAGCTAGTGGCGCATCAACCGGAGAAGAATTGAACAAGAACGGCTCACCACGGCTCACCAATTCGGAGTTGCGGCGGACAACGACGACGAGCTCGTCCGGAGGGGAAATGGTCTCGCCTCGGCAAAGTAGGGCTGCTCGTCTCGGTTGGTTGGCACGGGGAGCGCTAGGGTGTTGTTGCGGAGCTCGGGGCGGCGTTGGCTCGGACGGGGAGTGGCCGGAGCAGCTCGGCGGCGTCGCTCCGGAGGCGGCGACTATGGCGGGGAGGCGAAGTGAGAGGAAGAGGGAGAAAATGAGGACCGGCGGCATCCGAGGCGGTTCGAGCAAGCAGCTGCGCAAGCGGCTGCGTGGCATGGTCGTGGCGGCCCGGCCGGAGGCGGTGCGGCCGCCGGCAGCGTCGAACGCGCGGTGAGAGAGGGAGAGAGAAGAAGAGGCTGACGCCTGGGCTCTGTCTTGGCCATTTTGCGAGAAAAGCCCTCCGGCTTTTGCGAAATTAAAAAGTGGCTTTCCTGAGCTCCAAAAATTCCCAAATTTTTCAGGGGTCTAAATGAAAACATTTTAAGCCTTTTTCCTATTAAGTCCCTGTAGAAACTCCAAACCATTTTCGGGTTAAAAATTCATAGCTAAATAAATAAAGAGATTTTGTTTATTTTCTGCAAATATTTTTACATAACAAAATGCCTTCGATAAATCTTCATAAATTCTTATTGGTGATAATTGCACCATAGAAAATGTTAAACTTGGATTTTCTTCTCATTCTATTTCTTTTTAACACCTCATTCATTCTTTAATTACTTTGATATTTTATGTGCTTATGAGTAATACCACATGCTTAATGATCTCACAATTAAAATGTGATGACATGCTCATGAATGCCATGAAATGCATTTTATTGCTGTGGGTTGTTACAGCCCTCCCCCTTACAGGAATCTCGTCCCGAGATTCACGATCGAAACGACTAAGCGAATCTCTTCCTCGCACGTACTTGAGTGGTTGATCGGGCGGTCGCATCGTTCTGTAGCGAGCAACGTCGGGATGGAGTAGTCCGCATTCGACGAGTCATGGGCGGCATTGTGGTAGAGTGGTTGGATATGACATGCCATTCCCGTCCTTCCCTGTCATGCGCATTGATGGCTGGGTCAAGGTCGAGGTCGGGGGCAGCTCGTTCGAACCTCGAGCTTGCCGGCAAAGGTCGTGCGGCACGGTGCGTAACTCGAGCTCGACCTTGAGTTACACCTGTTCGACGGATGTGACGGGAGGGGTCGTACGGCCGTACGTCGGCGGATGATGGCTTCCCCGGAGATTTCGGTCCACGCCAACCCTGTCGGGCAACGGGGCGGCACAAGGACGGCACGTCCCGTCGGCGTGGCCGACGGGAGCAGGTGGTGGCGGGGGGGATGGGGGCGAACCCTCCGCCAATGATTTCCGAGTAACACCCACATGGGCGTCGGGGTGGTTGGGAGTTAATGCGGTTGGCGGTCGAGTCTCAAGGTCGAGCGCGGAGGTCGAGCGGGGAGGTCGAGCGGGCAAAGTCGTGCGGGACGGAACCTCCCCGAGTAAGACGGATAAGGTCATGCGAGGCGGGCCTCCTCGAGTTTGGCGAGGCAAGGTCAAGCTCGTCACCTGCCGACTTGTCTTACGGCGGGATCGTACGGGCGTGAGCTCGGTTTCTTCTGGCGACATGGTTTCGCTAATCCATCAACCAAGTAGGTTCGGAGGGTACAACCTAGCAGCGTTAATCCTTCTCCCCGACGGTAGCCCCGGGCCCCCGGGTGAGTCGTGGACTTGCCGGGGGATCCATCGAGGATGCGGGGAGTCGTGTTCGCGTAGTTTTTGTGAGAGTTGTTTATCCGCCGGAGGCGCGTGAGCGCGTCCGGTGGACGGTAGTCCCCGAGCTAGAGGATAAGTCGAAGACTTATGCTTTGGCCGAATCGCGAACGAAGTGCGGTCCCGTCGTTGGACCTCGTGTTTGCGATGCCGGCTCCCGAGCCCCGCGCGGTGCGGACGACAGGTCGTGAGGCGGTTCGTCTTAGTCGATTTCCCCGTCTCGCGTCGCATTTGTATGACGGAGGGTAGAGCAGATCCACGATTTGCCTAGAAAGGCCGACACGCGGGGCTCGGTGAGCTCAATAACGGAAAAATTCGAGTGAAGTTGCGGTTTCCCGTCAAGGGGATTCCGTCCGGCCCGCTAGGGGACAACTTCATTAATCCGTGCGGTCGCCCTCGATTGGGACCGGAAACCATTCGCTAAGTTTCGAGGGCTCGATGCCTCTCTACGGTGAGACTCTCATTAGTCGAGGTCGATGCCCGTTGCGCTTGCGCGCGAGGGTTGCGGTCGCTAGGTGGACCCATCGATGTCACTCCACGACTCGATTTGGTATGCTCGAGGCGGCCGTCGAACCCTTTTGATCGGGCTAGCCTTGGAACCTCGGCCGGGTGGGGCCGTCGAGGCGGTTTTCAGCCTCTTATCCCCGCTAACCTTCGAGGTCAAGCCACGGTTTGGTCGAGCTTCGAGGTCGAGCGCTCGACCTTGAAGCGAGTAGGTAGGAGGTCGAGGGACCTCCTCGGGTTGCGTGCCTTTCCTCACCTATGTCGGCATGTGAGAGAATTTGAATTTTCAAGCGGGACGGAGGTGAGCGTGGCGGCTTTACCGTCTCGGCTTCCATGGTTCGAGAATCGAGGTGCGTCCTCATCCGTTGCCGGCGTGTAGTGGTGGGCCGGCGCGGCCTGGATTCGATTTTCCCTCGGTAGAGGCGCCCCCACCCCCCGCAGGTAGTAGGGCCGGTGGAACGGCGGACACTGGAGGTAGTGGTGCAAAAATCGAGGAGGAGGAGTTAAGAAACTTTACCAAAGGGGTGGCGATTGTGAGGCCCGCGGCGGAACCGAGGGGACGCGACCGCCTGACGCAGCCGCCTATTTAAGCCGATCCCTGCCATGGCCTTCCGCCCTCACGCGCCGTCGTCCTCCTTGCTTTCATCCTTCCAAGCCCTAGCTTTTGCCTCTCCAAGCACTAGCCTTCGTCTTCCTCCTCGCGTAGCCCCAGAGCCTTTTCTTGCTTGCTCGCCATGTCGACCTGGACCCGCTCTATGATGACGAAGACCGACCTCGAGCGGCCGGTGGCCCAAGGCCTGCTGCGCGAGCGCGGCGTCGAGAAGTGGTGGATACTTCCCGGCAACGAGTTGCGCCCCATCCACCGGCGGGTTACATCGTCTCCTTCCTGCATTTCCACGAGCGCGGCTTGGGGACGCCGGGAAACGATTTCCTCCGAGCGATGATGTTCCGGAACAAGCTGGAGCTCCAGCACTCGAACCCCAACGGGATCCAGCAGCTGAGCACCTTCGTGGCTCTCTGCGAGGGTTTCTTGGGCATGGCGCCCAACCTCGACTCGTGGAGGTATTATTTCCGCATCAACCTCTACCGAGAGGCGAAACTCCATGGGCGAGGAGGTTCCCGCGCACGTCGGTTGCGCGGAGATTGTCAAGAAGAAGGACCGGGGAGGGACTACATTTCGGTGACCACCTCCACGTCGAACCGGAGGTGGCACCCGAAGTGGTTCTAGCTGCGCCAAGATCCGGCGCATCCGTTCCCGGCCTTCGAGGGCCAAGTTTATGAGGAAGCCCGGAGGAGTGGAGGTGGGGCTGCCCCCGCAACAACCGGGACCAAGTCGATATGATGATCGAGGCGATCCGGCACTTAAACCGGTTCGACGTCGACGTCGACGCGACGGTGGTGGTGGGGTCCTACCACAAGCAAAGGTTCGCACCGCCGATGCGGCGCTCGATGCCGATGCACCAGGTCTCGAGCAACGATCGCGTCGTCCGGACACGGTGATGGCGGCGCAGCAGCTCGACGACGACACCGTCGCGCAGCGCGTTAAGAGCGCGCCGGGTACGGCCGCGCGAGCTTGGCCCGTCCGGGGGCCCCGAAGATGAAGCCGCACCCACAAGCGCTCGATGTGGTGAGTCACTTCGACCTTTATCGTCTTGCTTGTTTACTCGTGTTCTCGTTACCGTTCGCTAACTTGCTCTTTTCTCCGCGAGTCCACCCGGATCTCGCTCACCAAGCGTTCCAAGCTGCGGCTTCTCGAGGGAGCGGTCGAGAGGGAGGCCAACCGTCTCGCGGGTGGCGGAGGAGCAAGCCGAGAGGAAGGCGGCCAAGGATTTGGCCGCACGACTCAAGGCGGAGAAGGCGGCGCAAGACACCAAGAGTCAAAGGAAGAGGCACGCGTACACGGCGGCGGAGCCGGCGAGTTCGAGACCGACGGGGAGACCCCGTATGTCCGCTCCCGCCGAGTCGTCACCTCGGCCTTCGAGACCTCCGCCCCTTCGTCGACCTTCACGGCCGAACCCTCGAGGCAGCTCGTGACCTACGGAGGCGGGTCAAGTTCCCGGACCATTGAGGCGTCTCTCGTGGAGGGACGGGGACCAGCGTGGACCCCTTGTTCGGGTCGGAGGTCGTGGACCTCACGGGAGATCTTGCTGCCGATGCAAGAGAGGCGACGGAGATGATCGCCGAGTTAGTCGAAGGCGAGACAGATCTCAACCGCGCGCCGGCGGCGCCGGAGACCGCGTGGCGGATGGCGTGGATCCGCGACGTCTTCCCTCCGCCACATCCGCGGACGTGGTGCCCGCGCAAGGTTCCGGAGCTCGGGCGCTGCGAGCGCAAGAATCGGCGGGACCGTCCCCGAGCCGGTGGGGAGCGGCGCGGAAGATCGACATGCGGACGCGCATGTCGATGTCCTTAAACCTGCCGTGGCCGACGAGCCGGCCTCGCGACACGCGGACGCGCATGTCGATGTCTTTGAACTTGCTGCGCTCGGCGGAAGAGGCGCCGCGGGATCCCGACTTGACCTTGAGGTCCCTGCGGAACCGTCGAGGAGGAGGCGCGGGAGGTGGTCGACCCGGCGGCTCCTACCGGGAAGCGTGCTCGCGAGGGCGAGCCCGGTGATGGTGGGCCCGTGCCCAAGCGCGCGGTGCCGCCGAGGAGGAGGGCTCCGGCCACGACTCTTTGCAAGCCGCAAAGGCGAGGAGTGATGGTGTCGAGGTGGCGGCGACGGCGACCACCACAGGGACGAGAGGGGCGCCGGCGGATTCCGGCCGCGGTCCGGAGTCGCTTCCGGATCGAAGCCGTCGGACTTCGTGGGCGTGCTCACGCCGGTGGTGCACGAGTTCCTGTCCCGACTCGAGTCGGGGCGGACGAGCTCGTGGAGGCGGCCGGTCGAGCTCGCGCTAGCTTGGAGGAAGCGCTCGCGCGAGCGAGTCGCTTTAGGCGGCGAAGGAGGCGGCGGAGGCGCGCCGCGCGAAGGAGGCGGCCTTGGCGTCCTTGGCCAAGGCCGAAGAAGCCGCCTCGAGCAATGGAGAAGGTCAAGGAAGCGCTCCGGGCGGAGCGCGAGCTAAGACAAAAGGCCGGGGCCGCGGCGGAGGTCTCCCACCGGACCGCGTCCGGCTACCTCGGGGGCTCCGGGAGCAACGAGCCGAGAAGGAGGGTAAGAACTTAGAGCTTTTCCCTTTCGATCTCCGAAATTCCTTGACATTTTCTCGAGCCCCCGGAGTTCGAGTCTCTAACGTCGAATTCTCTCGATTGTGTAGGGATGGAGCAAATGCTTGTCGCGGCGGAGGAATCCTAGAGGGAGCTCGACGCCGCCTTGGGCCGCGCCTTTGCCGACGTCGAGGTCGAGCGGAGTGTCGAGGTTGCCCCGCCGGAGCGGATCGGCGCGGTTGTCCGAGGAGCGAGGCGTTCCGCTGTGCGCGTGACCTTCACGGTGCCGGCATCACACTACAAAGACCTTGACTTCGGGGCCGTCGGTTCGGGCCTTGTTCCCGGCTTCGTCGGCGCCGAGCTGGAGGCGTTGAAGACCGAGACCCGCGCGCACGCCGATTCCCTTGCTGCAAAGCTCGAGGAGAAGCCCCTCCCCAAGATGTAGATGAGCTACGGAGTTAGTTTTTGTTTTCGTTTTGTTATGAACAATGGGGCGTTGTCCCCTTGCATTTAAATAACTTTAAGTTGTTAACTCGTTCCGCACTCGGCCCTTCGAGGTCTTGCTCTTTATTAATGATTTTAAGTTCCACTTAAATCTGTGTTGGCCTTTTCATTTATCTTGTTGACTCGCAAAGTTAGAGCCACCGAGCCTCGTTTGACTTAGTCATTTTTGGTGAGCGTCCGCTAGGACCGTCTGGGGTACTCGAGCTTCGGCCTTCCGACCAACTTAGACTCGTGAGTCCATTTGCCCGCGACTTACTTTGTTCGTCACCAAGATTCGAATCCAAGGTCAAGTAAAACTTAGCAGATTTTGTTCGCGAAAAAGAGCTAAGTGCGGCGATTTTTGTTTTGAAAAATCGTAGGTATCGCCCGCCTTCCAGCCCCGAGTGAGGCTCGACCTCGGAGCGGATGTCGAGGGTCACCGTACCTAGAGGGTGATCGTTTAAAGAGTAAAGGAACAAATGCGAGTTCAAGGGTAGAATTTACGTAATCGCGCGATGTTCCGGGCGTTGGTCAACTCTCGACCTTCCACTATCTTGAGCTTGTAGGAGCCGGGCCCGATGACGCGTGCGACGATGTAGGGTCCTTCCCAAGGAGGGAGAGCTTGTGGCCGTCCTTGTTGCTATACACCCTGCATAACACCATGTCCCCGACGTTGAAGCCTCGACTCTTGATGTTGCGATCGTGGTATCGTCGAAGCGCCCGTTGATACTTGGCGGAATGCGGGAGCGCAGCATCACGCGCTTCATCGAGCTGATCAACGGCATCCTCGAGCGCCGTTTTGTTTCCTTGCTCATCGAAAGAACGGACCCTATGAGCGCCATAGTCGAGGTCGGCCGGAAGAATCGCTTCGAGCCATAGACCATGAAGAACGGCGTGTAGCCGGTTGCCCGGCTTGGAGTCGTTCGGAGACTCCGGAGAACGGTCGGTAGTTCCGCCGCTCATCGACAGCTGAAACGCTTCAAGCGATCGTAAATGCGAGGCTTGAGCCCTTGCGGGATCATGCCATTGGCTCGCTCGACCTGCCCGTTGATTTCGGGGTGAGCTACAGCTGCCCGATCTACTCGAATGTGGTAGTCATCGCAGAACGTGAGGAATTTCTTCCCCGTGAACCGTGTGACGTTGTCGGTGATTATCGAGTTGGGAACTTCAAATCGATGAACAATGTTGAGGAAGAACTCGATCGCCTCTTCGGACCGGATTTTGCTGATGGCTCGAGCTTCAATCCACTTTGTAAACTGGTCAACCGCGACGAGCAACTCGGGTGTAGCCCCGGGTGCCTTCTTTAATGGCCCGACCAAGTCCGGACCCCGGACCGCGAAGGGCCAAGTGATGGGTATGGTTTGGAGCGCTTGAGCGGGCTGATGCGTCTGTCGAGCGTAGTATCGGCAACCTTTGCACGTGCGCACGACACAAGTCGCGTCAGCCACGGCGGTTGGCCGGTAGAAGCCTTGTCGGAAGGCGTTACCCACGAGGGTCCGCGGCGCTGCGTGATGCCCACGGACACCCGTGTGGATGTTGTTGAGGAGCTTTACGCCTTCTTCGATTGGGATGCGATGTTTGCAGGATTCTCGACGCGCTGCGTTTGTAGAGCTCACCGTCGATCGGGACAAAAGACTTAGTGTGACATCCCATGTCACGATTTAAGGTTTAGCATGTAATCACTACCCTAATCACATCCTTAATCAGGTACTAATGCTAAATCACCCAACCAGGAAAAAGAAAAAAATAAAAAGGAAAAAGGAAAAACCTAATCCTAAACCCTAGTCCTAACCTAAATGCAAAAATTATAAAAACACTACCCACATATTTTTGCACCACTGCATTGCTCATGTAAAAAGATGAATTTACAATATTTTCACAAAATTTTTGAACAAAGTTTTGAATGCCCAAAAATTCAAATTCAAATCTGAAACTCTGTTACTTGTGAATTTTGTATGAATTTTTGGAAATACTTTTGGAACTTCAAACTTTAAGATGAAAATTAAAACCATTCATGCTGAGGCTCCACATATTTTTATTTCTAAATTTGGAGCACCGGAAGCACGAATTTCACTCAAACTTTCAAACCACAGATTCGGAATTTGAAAAACAAACCGAGCTCTTTGCCCGGTGGGCAATGGTGGCACCGCTCGCCGGTCCGGCGCCACCGCGGCCGCCCCGCGCGTGCCCTGCCCCGTCAAATCGCCACGCAAACCCCCTGCCACCTTCCCAACCGCCCCTGTACCCGCCGGCCAACAAGAGCGGCCGGAATTGAAGGCGAAGCCCCCGCCGCGACCGCCCCTGCACCGCCCTGCCTCTCCCCATTAGAAAAGCTCCGCACGGGAGCCAAGGCCCAATCCGAGCACCCCAATCATTGCCTCTACTCCCTCCGCTCCTCGCTGCACCACTGCTTCGCCCTCGTCCCCTCACCGGCGTTCAATTCGGAGGAAAACGCCGCCGCCGCCGGATCGACCGCCATGGCCGCCCCGCTAAATCCCCGTCTAGGTGAGCGCGCATGCCCCGATTCTTGGCCAAGACGACGCGCAAGGTTGCCCTCTAGCTCCCCCTTGACCCACTCTCTTTACCCCGCAGGTGCCTCGTCGGAAATTCGAAGGAGAAAAGGGCCCTCGTTGCCGGCCACCCGCACCCCTCCGTCGAGCCCCTACTTCCGGCCCTCCTCATCGCCCCCGACCACGCGCCGACGACCCTCACCCCCGGATGATGCTCACGGGACTTTCCCCTCCCCCTCTCTCTCCTCGAGCCACGCGCGCGCCGCTGTCGAACCTCCGCGGTGCTCCGCCGCTCGCCGCGCCGCCCTCCGGCCGCCGTTGGGCCCCGTGGTCCTCACCCACGAACTCGCCGTCGCACCGGCTCCCTCCCAGCCAAAGCGCGGCCCATGCGCTGCCCTAGAACGCCGCCGCGGCGAACCTCGCCGGCGCCGGCCGCCGTCCGCCGGAGCCCGCGCGCCGCCTGTTTTAAAAAGCGCCGGTGGCATTCTCGTAAATACACCCGAACTTCGTTTGAGTTTGAAAAATTCGTATCTAGCGTTTGAATCGTCCAAAAATTACAAACTAAAATGTTTTGGAAACTAGAAGACCTGTACTTTCATAAAAGTAACATGAAATCATCAGATCTGGTCATTTTCACATTTTTACAAAAATGACAAAAGTCAACCCCTGAAAACTTAACTAAGCCATAACTTTAAAAATATAAATCCAAATTAAATGCCACTTGGCCAAAAGCTTCACCCAGACACATATGAATTTTTGGCACTGGAAGATCTGCATTTCATTTCATATTTTTCAAGTTATTGCATTTCTTGCATTCTCTGTATTTAATTTTTTTTATTAAATCTGTATAAATTATTTTTGCATGAAACTTGGTAATTAATTTCCTTTTGGTACTGTGCATATGTAGAAAATCCCATGTCAAATTTTGAGCATGTTAAGTAATGATTTTTGCAAACCCTAGATCTAAATTCCTGAAAGGTTATTTTCAGCACATGCATAAATAGTTTTATGTCACTAAAAATCATGTCCATGCATGTTTATGTAATTTCCACTGTTCATTATGTCCTTTAGCACCTCATGGCAGGTTTAGTCAAAAGGTTTCATGTATTTCACGTATGTATGAATTTTGAAATCGAGTTCCTATTTTAAAAGGGAATCGTCATCGCATGTGATGTTAAAACACATAAGCCTAGACTTCTTCGTTTTGTATTATAGAAACTTGCTAAGATATTAGTGCTAAACCTACACTAACCACAGCACTCGTGTCTATGCCATCAAGTCATTACTCATTATATTAGTATGACCATGCTTGTCATGTATTTGGACCCCCCTTAAAATAAAACAAGAGACATGTCATGCTTGTTAGGGTTTGAGCAAACAAAACTTTTGAATTACATACTCATATGAATCTTTACAAAAACAGCACACATGCATCACCATCATCATCGACCTAATACTAAACCCTAGTCCTAACCTAAATGCAAAAATTATAAAAACACTACCCACATATTTTTGCACCACTGCATTGCTCATGTAAAAAGATGAATTTACAATATTTTTACAAAATTTTTGAACAAAGTTTTGAATGCCCAAAAATTCAAATTCAAATCTGAAACTCTGTTACTTGTGAATTTTGTATGAATTTTTGGAAACACTTTTGGAACTTCAAACTTTAAGATGAAAATTAAAACTATTCGTGCTGAGGCTCCACATATTTTTATTTCTAAATTTGGAGCACCGGAAGCACGAATTTCACTCAAACTTTCAAACCAGAGATTCGGAATTTGAAAAACAAACCGAGCTCTTTGCCCAGTGGGCAATGGTGGCACCGCCCGCCGGTCCGGCGCCACCGCGGCCGCCCCGCGCGTGCCCTGCCCCGTCAAATCGCCACGTAAACCCCCTGCCACCTTCCCAACCGCCCCTGTACCCGCCGGCCAACAGGAGCGGCCGGAATTGAAGGCGAAGCCCCCCGCCGCGACCGCCCCTGCACCGCCCTGCCTCTCCCCCATAGAAAAGCTCCTCACGGGAGCCAAGGCCCAATCCGGAGCACCCCAATCATTGCATCTACTCCCTCCGCTCCTCGCTGCACCACCGCTTCGCCCTCCGTCCCCTCACCGGCGTTCAATTCGGAGGAAAACGCCGCCGCCGCCGGACCGACCGCCATGGCCGCGCGTCGTCGGAAATTCGAAGGAGAAAAGGGCCCTCGTCGCCGGCCACCCGCACCCCTCCGTCGAGCCCCTACTTCCGGGCCCTCCTCGTCGCCCCGACCACGCGCCGACGACCCTCACCCCTAGGTGATGCTCATGGGCCTTTTCCCTCCCCTCTCGCTCCTCGAGCCACGCGCGCGCCGCTGCCGAACCTCCGCGGTGCTCCGCCGCTCGCCGCGCCGCTCGTGACACCCCTACCTCGCGAAGCGAGAGGGATTGTCGAACGAGGATCGTGTCGGGAGACATTCGACGAAGCGAACGTTCACTGCACATACATCGGGAATACATTTAGCAGTTATATTACATAGGGAACCCTACTAGTAACAAGTTTCATACATAATCTCTTAATTATTACAAGCCATTGTTCGAACTTCAGATTTACAATACATAAGTGGAGTGTGATTTTACAATACTTGATAATGTCTTGCGGAAGCGTAATTATCTCGACGGCACATCTATATATATAGCTCATCTTAGGAGAACCACACCAGCCCATACGGCATGGCCTCACTCTTGAGTCGGTGAAGCGGGAACCCACTCCACGGTCCACTCCCGAGGTTCCTCATCTGTGACACACATGCTTCCCGCAGCAATCACAAAAGTCGGGCTGCGGGAATCCCGAAAACAGGGTAACACAAACCCCGAGTATCTAATATACTCGCAAGGCTTACCCGTCAAAATTGGTTCTAATAACCGACCCTAACATGCAGGGGGCTTGACCTGGCTGGCGGAAACTTGCAAAATCAGCACTTAAAGTATTTGTCTAACTCATGTTTTAGCCAAGTTAAGAGGGTTGAAACATGAATGTAAATTTAGTGGGCATTTCTAACAAATCATGGTTGCAATAAATGAAGTAATTCTTCAAAATCAGCAAGTTTAATCATCATATTCCCTTTGTTACTACGATGCGATCTGCTCGAGACAAGTGGTACTCATCACCGCGAGGGACGGCGATATATATCGATTTACACCCTGCAGGGGAAACCCAAATGCACGACATACGCATCATTTAAGAACACGTATGGCCACCTTTCACAAGATCACCATAGATATGAGCCGGGTCCACCCTCCGAGTGTGCATTCCACATGCGACCACGGTAGCGTCGGGTCCAAGGGTAATAACACACCCTCCGTCTACTCACAAACCCGTGCATCCACCGTGACCAACACTTTGCACAAAGGGTGGAGCGACCGTCCAACACTACGACTCTCAAGTTACATCGGTTTACCAACTCCCATACGAAGGTATGCATTTGGTACACAACTCAATACTTGCTCGCGGAGTCACCCGGTCCTCAACCGACACGCACGGGGCTATGGCGAACATAGGCGAACCTTGCCACCGCATCCTATACATGCATTTCCCCGTACGGTCTCAATTTCATCAATATCATGTGAGAGGTAACAAAATTTAATCCCTAGACCGGTGATCTCCAAATCACTCGGTGTTGCTACCGATGACTCCTTACTAAGCATAGCATTTCTAACGAAAAAGGATTTTACCTATCCAATGAGACCATAGGCATAAAGGGGTAATAATGCAACTACGGTTACGATCGACTCCTGAACTTAAGTGCACAATACATGACATCATCACATGTGAAGTAAAGCAAAACTTTTAAAAACGTGGGTTATGCACCGGGGCTTGCCTTGATTCGACTCGTAGTTAACGCACTCGAACTCGCTCACTTCAATTTGGTGCCCTTCTTGATCTTCAGCTCCGGTCGGAATTCCTATATGAGTGCATATGAAGTGTATGAGTAATGAATGAATTCGTATTGTTATAGTTCATGGAACTTTCTCAATAAGATAATGTACGAAACGTTTGTATGAATCAAGCACGTTCTTGAGTGGTGATGATAGGGTCATGATGGTGGTAAGCGTGGTTTGTTTCATGGGGACAACCTTCTAATTAGGTAAACTTTCCATCATTTAGTATAAATGTACCTGCTGGTTTTTGAGATCAAGAAAATAGGGTATAATTCCTTATTACTTAGTATGTAAGAGGTCGATGTTCATTTCCTTAGGATGAAGTTTGATCATGTCGTTATACATCGTGCACTATGAGTACTCATCATTTCATGTGGTTTTGTTAAGATTAACCTACGTCATACGTGACCGTTCTTGCCCAAAAGATAAACGTGATTATGGCCTGTTTAATTGTGTCTTGCAAGTGTGAAAATTATCTAGCCATCACAGAAAGTAAAAAGGTCATTTGAGCTTAGCTCATACTTAGCCATTTTTATTTCACTAAGTCCGAGTTGACAGGCTGCTTGTGTAGCCACCTTAAGGTGTTCAAATCTTAATATTTTGCTATAGAACTTAGGTGATTCATGTTGGTTAATGTAAAGTACATAACTCAAGGTTTACAACGAGCCAAAAATCGTTTCATTTGGATCTGTATTCAAAAAGTTATTGAATTTCAAAAACAGCAAGTTGTCACGCGGGCATAACGGTTTAGCATCTTAGAGCGCTTAAATCTTCATTTTTCTACACATGAAGTACTGGGATTATGTTACCACGTTAAAGTACAAGTTATCTACTTTCCAAAGGGTCCTTGCTCATGCAGTTTGGATCTGGGGTCCAGAAGTTACATCATTTTTAAAATGCAATCTTGTTAAGCAGTTTGGTCACGATAGCATTTTCATCTTGCTCAAAAATTAATTTTTACTATATAAACATAGGTGTTCATGTTCACCATGTTAAAGTAGAGGTTACTAACTTTCAAATGCGCTTTGAATCGTTCAAATCCGTGGTGTAAATCTCGAGATATGATTTTTCTAAAACACTTAACCGTTACGAAGTTTCAGCACGTTTCGGAAATTTGTCTAAGTGTTGCGCGCGGGAGGGGCTCGCCGGAGCGGCGGCGACGCTCACCGACGGCGCGTTAGGGCTCGCCGCCGGGGTCGGGCTTGGCCGCCTGCGCACGGATTTTAACGGCGCACCGTTTGGTGGGGGTGGCGAGGCGAGTGGGTGGACGGAGCTTCGCTCGCGTCGGGCTATGGCGGGTGCGGCGGCTCCGGCGTGGGAGCTCGTGCTCGCCAGGGCAAGAGGAAGGAAGCGGTTGGGTCGTAGAGTTGCACCTTCGCACGGAGACGAACGGCGCGGGGTCGGTGCAGGCTGAGGTGGCCTGGAGGTTGCTGGCGTCGACGGGGTGGCGGGGCGCGGTGGACCGGCGACGAAGAAGACGAGCTGTTTCTTCTCCGTTCGCGCGCGCTGAACCCGGGGAGGGGCAGAGAGGTCCGTTAGGGACTTGCGCACCTTCCAGTGGCTGCGACACGACATGAGCTCACCTGAGCACCGCTCAATCGCGCTGGCCGGCGTTCATGGTGGAGGCGGCGTCCCTTGCGGATTTTTGGCGATTGGCGCTCACGGGGGAGAGGAGGGGACTGGGAACCGGGGCTAGAGCTTCTCGGGGACTTGGCGAACGGCTTGCGCGCAAATGGGGAGTGTTGAACTGCAGAGGGGGCGGCGCACGGGGGATGAACCGGACGGCGGCCATGGCGAGCTTCCTTTCCCGCCATCGACGGCCGAGCGAGCACGCTTCGGGGCGAAGCTAACCGGCGATGGACGACGCGTGGGGAGGGCACGAGAGCGGCGAGGACGGGCGGCGCCTAACCGGCATGGGCACCGGCGGCGAACGCCGCTGACGGTGGCCCCGGCCACCGTGCCGATTTCTGTTTAAAGGTTATTCTTCCTATTTACAGTTTTGCCACTGCCGTCCCTCTCTGTAATTTGCTCATAGAATTTGATCCTTTTGACATTTTTGCAAACCAAATTTTCTGTGGGTCCTCTGGATTATGTGGAACAACTTTCCTTATAGGCAAAAGTTCGAATTCAAATTGTAAAAATTTATAAAAATTGTTGAACAGATGCTGTTTCTGCTTAGGTTTGGATTTTTCTAGGGATTTGTGCTGCCCCAAAAATTCAGGAAAAATGCTCTAAATTCATGTCTTGATATGTTCTACCAGATTGTGCAAAAATATGGGGTTACTACTTTGGAGAAAATTTGAGATCTCAAGAGCTAGGGTTTCGGGATGATAAAAACCCTAATAGGCCTTAATCTTATTATTTCATGTGACTAGCCGGATGATCCTTGATTTGCACATGCAATTCTTCTGTTAGCACAGTAACATGGTGAATTTGTGACACGGGGTGTCACAGCCCTCCCCTTAACGAAATCTCGTCCCGAGATTAGGATTGATAAAAGAGTGGTCGAAGGGAGGTGCGTCGTTACCTCGATTGTGATGCCATGAATTCGGGAAAATGATTCTCCAGGAATTCCTCCTGCTCCCAAGTGGCTTCATCTTCAGTGTGATTACTCCATTGCACTTTATAGAATGTGATAGTGCGGTTGCGAGTAACACGATCCTTTTTATCGAGGATTCGGACGGGAGTTTCCGGATAAGATAGATCATCTTGCAATTGCTCGGTGTCGGAGATGATCACATCGATGGGTGGTTTTAGACACTTCTTGAGTTGCGATACATGGAACACGTTGTGCACACGTTCCAAGTTTGCCGGCAATTGCAACCGGTATGCCACGGGGCTAAACTTCTCCACAATTGGGAATGGTCCAATGTAGCGGGGAGCAAGTTTTCCTTTTATGCCAAAACGTGACACACCTTTATTGGGAGAGACACGAAGATATACATGATCGGTTATCTCGAATTCCAGCGGGCGTCTCCTTTTGTTTGCATAACTTATTTGGCGGGATTGAGCAGCCTTCATGTTAGCTTGTATTTCTCTCACCTTTTCCTCGGCCTGCTCAACAATATCCGGACCGAATATTATCCTTTCGCCCGACTCGGACCAGTTTAACGGCGTACGGCAAGAATGTCCGTATAACGCCTCAAAAGGAGTGACTCCGAGCTTTCTTGATAGCTGTTGTTATAGGAAAATTCAATGAATGGTAACCGATCATCCCAATTTCCCTTTTGCGTCAAGGCACAAGCTCTCAACATATCCTCCAAATATTGAATCAACCTTTCCGATTGTCCATCTGTTTGAGGATGATATGCGAGCTCCGGATTAGGGTAGTACCAAGACTAGCATGCAATTGTTCCCAAAATCGAGAAACAAATTGCGGACCGCGATCTGAAATGATGGTCTTTGGCACACCATGTAAACACAGCACACGGGCAATATACAATTCAGCATACTTCTTAGTACTCGTAGGTGGTGTGTACCGGAATAAAGTGTGCTGATTTCGTCGATCTATCGACGATTACCCATATGGAATCATGTTTCTTGGAGGTGGGAGGTAATCCAACAACAAAATCCATGGCTATGTCTTCCCATTTCCAAGCGGGAATTTTCAATGGGTGCAATAGTCCGGCTTTCTTCGAGATGATCAGCCTTGACTCGTTGGCAAGTGTCGCACTCGGCAACGTAACGAGCCACTTCTCGCCTCATACGAGTCCACCAAAATTTTTCTCTCAACCCACGGTACATTTTGTTACTACCGGGGTGTATAGAGTATTTAGAGAGATGGGCTTCGTCAAGAATTTTCTTCCGTAGTTCCAGGTTCTTAGGAACAACGAGACGGTTATTGAACCATAGAACTCCCTCCTCATCTTGACGGAAACATTTAGCCTTTTCGGTACCCAACTTCTGTCGGATGTGTTCCATACCTTCATCCGTTTTCTGGGCAGCAATGATTTCTTCTCGGAGAGTAGGAACAAGAGCCAAATTATGTAATGCACCATAGGGAATGATATGAAGACAAGGATTACTCTCATTTTCAGATTTGCTGCAGTTTTCCATAGAGCAGATTTCAACTTGGTTGCATTGGTGTTTACGGCTTAATGCATCGGCAACCACATTAGCCTTTCCGGGATGGTAATGAATTTCCAATTCATAATCTTTTATCAATTCTAGCCACCTTCGTTGTCTCATATTTAATTCTTGCTGCGTGAAAATATATTTGAGGCTTTTATGATCGGTATAGAGATGCACCAGATTTCCCAAGAGATAATGTCTCCAAGTTTTGAGAGCAAGAACGACGGATGCCAATTCAAGATCATGAGTAGGATAGTGCTTCTCATGTTTACGAAGTTGGCGGGAGGCATATGCAATAACTCGGCCTTCTTGCATGAGAACACAACCCAATCCTATGCCGGACGCATCACAATATACGTCAAACGGCTTGTTGATGTCGGGTTGAGCTAGAACGGGAGCGGTGGTCAAATGCTCTTTCAAGGATCGGAAAGCATTTTCGCACTCCGGACTCCACTTGAAGGTAGAGTCTTTCTCCAACAATTTTGTCATTGGCTTGGAGATGATAGAAAAATTTGGAATGAATTTCCGATAATATCCCGCAAGTCCGAGAAAACTACGGATGTGCTTGACGGTTTTGGGAGTCTTCCAATTTAGCACGTCGGCAACTTTACTTGGATCGACGGAAATTCCCTCAGCTGAAATGATATGACCCAAGAATGGAACTCGATCCAACCAAAATTCACACTTGCTGAATTTTGCATAAAGTTGATGATCTCGTAGTCGTTGAAGCACAATGCGGAGGTGTTCAGCATGTTCTTCCTCCGACTTGGAGTAAATGAGGATATCATCAATGAATACCACCACGAACTTGTCCAGCTCCGGCATAAATACCGAGTTCATGAGGTACATGAAATGGGCCGGTGCATTTGTCGATCCAAAAGACATTACGAGATATTCAAAAAGTCCATATCTCGTAGAGAAAGCGGTTTTAGTAATGTCCTCCGGCCGAATTTTAATTTGGTGATAGCCGGAGCGAAGATCGATTTTTGAGAATACTTTTGCACCGACTAGTTGATCAAATAGCATATCAATGCGCGGAAGGGGATATTTATTTTTGATGGTTACCGCATTGAGAGGTCGATAATCGACACATAACCTTAATGATTTATCTTTCTTCTTCACAAAAAGGCGGGGCAGCCCCAAGGCGAAGCACTTGGGCGTATGTACCCCTTGTCTAGAAGTTCGTTGAGTTGCTCCTTAAGTTCAGCTAATTCATTTGGAGCCATTTTATATGGTCTTCTAGATATCGGTGCGGTTCCGGGTTGAAGTTCAATTTTAAATTCTACTTCCCGATCGGGGGCATTCCCGGCAAATCATCCGGAAACACATCGGGAAACTCACATACTACTGGTATGTCCTCTAGCTTCTTTATTGCGAGGTGCTGAAGTTGGTTTCTAGAAAATTTTGGGTATGGCAGTGATAGGGTAGCCGGGCCGTACAGAGGTGAATTTAAATATACTTCCCGGGTATCTATGTGTAAGACAGCTCTATGTCGTTTCATCCATTTCATTCCTAATATCACATCTATGCCTTGCCCATCTAAGATGATTAGTGTTGAGAGGTATGTATTTCCGGCAAGTTCCGGGGGAACGTTTCTTGTTTCACGATTTGTGTGAATGAGGCCACCGGGAGATGTGATAGTGTATGGAGTTTGCAAAATGGCGGATGATAGATGCAACCTATCCACACATGCTTGATCGATGAAATCATGTGTGGCGCCGGAATCGAAAAGAATGAAGACGGGATGTTCTGAAATGGAAAACATACCCGAGAGGACCGGTTCTCCGGCTTGCACATCTTCGACCGTAGTAAAAATCACACGGCCGGTCTTGGTGGGGGTTTTGTTGTGATTGCTGTTGTTGTTGTTGCCGCGGTTATTATTGTTGCCATTATTGCCGCGGTGGTGCTGATGCTGATTATTCCCACCGTTGTTGCCATTGTTGCGGCGAGGATGTGGGCATTCTCCGATGAAGTGACCAATGCCGCCGCAGTTGAAGCATGGCTGCTGCGGGGATGGTCCGGCACCTTGGTTGTGCTGCGAAGGGGTGTGTTGGTGACCACGGTGCTGATAGGAGTGGTGGGGCGCACGATAAGGCTACTGGAAAGTAGTGCGTTGCCCACCCATTGGAGGCACTCGGGATACGGAATTTCTGACCAGTGGGGCTGGTCACTGCAAGCTTGAACTTGTGAGGTGGCGCACCGGATGAACTTCCCGCAGTGCGCTTCCTCTTCTTGTCATCCTGATTGACGCGAATGGCGTCTTCTTGCACAATGGCTGCACTAACCAATTCATTGAATGTGCCATTCAAGAGAGCGAGGCGGTCTTGCAATTTCGGATTTAGACCCTTCCGAAAGCACTCACGCTTCTTTGCATCCGTGTCAGCATGGTAGGAAGCATACTGGGCAAGATAGTTGAATTTCCGAGCATACTCTTGCACGAGTCTGGAGCCTTGCTTCAGATCAACAAATTCCTGAAGCTTCCTTCTCATGACACCGTCGGGAATGTGGTGTGCACGGAAGGCTGCCGAGAATTCCGGCCATAGCACCTGGTGATCCGCGGGGAGTGCAGCGGTGTAGTTTGCCCACCACGCACTAGCCGACCCACGGAGCTGCTGTGCTGCAAACAGAGTCTTCGATGCTCGGTGCAATTCGGAAGAGCGAACTTGGACTCCACAATACGCAGAAAATTATCTGCTTCCAGTGGGTCCTTGGCTTCGAGAAAGACGGCGGTTGAGTCGCCCGAAATCCCCGTAAGAGGTGGGACGGGGCTGCGGTGGAGGAGCTGCTGCCTGGGCATTGTTGTTCGGCTTGCCAGGAACAGCCGAAACATCTCGTTCGATTATGAACAAGTTGCTCCACAGCAGTCAACGGTGGTGGAGGAGGTGGCTGCGACGAAGCACCCTCTCCCGAATTATCCACCGTGCGACGAGTGTTCACCATCTGCCACACAATTTAATTACACCATTAGTCTCAGCGTTACGGAGCTATAGACAATGATAGTAATTAAGGGACATGATATGAACAGGAATTTCAGAATGCAATCCATAGGAGGAAAATTTCATCGGATGCTGAATTTTTTTAAGAACGAGACATATATTCATTAACATAAGTTTAGTGGTTCATATATATATTTTTTGAGGCGAAACCCATTTGTACACCAAAGCGCGCGATATTATCACTTCTTAGCGCGGGGTTATACGTCCAGGATTTTCCGGCCTAGCTAGTCATCCATACCTCCTATGCTGTCAACCTACCCAAAACACAGCGACCACTACGTCCTTACGTACGTACAAGCCACTAGTTCTTGTTCTTTAGTACACTACCATTAATTTTACAAGTTTCTTCCTTAACACTTAGCTAGTAGTCTAAGCATCGCTGTCGGTGTCTTCCGGGTTGTTCACATCGGAAGCATCGCTAGCAGCGTCGTCACCATTGTCCTCCGGTGGTGGTGGCTGTAACAGGTTCCAGTGAGCTGCCAGCAACACCTGGTGGTGCTGCTGTAACGCGGCCAACTGGTGCTGGAGATTCCCTATCTCCGCGAACAGCTGGTCCATGTTGGTCTGTGCGGTCTGAAGCTGTCCATGCAGGAATTGCACGGTGGCCTGCTGAGAGTAGATGGTCTCATCCTTCTGAGTGATAGATGTCTTAGCTGCATTCAGCTCATTCAATGCCTCAATCCGTTCCTCATCACAGAACGTAGCCATCTGCTCATGTTCTGCCTTTTCCTGCTCAGCTCTTTCCTTTGCCCTATCTGCGACGACACGTAGGTTGTCGCTGAAGATCAGATCATCCTGCACTTCCTTGATACGTGCAGTCAGAGCAGCATTTTCCTGCTCCAGCTCGGTGATACGGGCGGTCAGCTGCTTGTTCTCTTCTTTGGCTGAGTAGTAGTCGTCGGTGACATCGGTGAGGCGATCAGTGAGGTCTTCCACCTCAGATCTCAGCTGATTCCTTTCAGTCATGAGTTGTCTTGCATCCATCTATAGATCATGGTTAGGGATACATTTTAAGCAGCATTATTATCAATAATTTAGGAAATAAAAGCTCAATTGACATGCTGAAAGAAGACAGAAAGAAACTGACACCCTTTACACGTAACCGGCTCTGATCCCTCTCTGTTTTCCCCAATTTCGTCTCTGTTTGTACAGTGAAATTTACCAAAATTTATGACCGGATGCTAGAGTATTTCCTAAGCTTTCCAACGCATCCTAAAACGCGGAAAAATCTTAAGCGGATCAAAAGATATGGTGATTTCCGGTTCGACGGATTTTTCTGCCAGGTTTCCTGGAAACGCCGGGAACTAAAATTGGCTCTCTGTTTTTGCTTATTTGACCGGCTTAACGAATTTTCCTTGCTGACCTGATATTAGATGAAATGTGGGGCATAATACAAGCTTTCCAGAATGGGGTAGATCGTTTTATTTGGATCAGTACTTCAAAAGTTATCGCGATTTTCGTGAGACACCCGAATCTGCCAATCCGGCGACTCGGTGAAATCTGGCAACCTTCTGCCAGATTTTCGGGTAAGTCATTTTTAGTAGTATTCCACTCTCCTTTTACTTGGATCATCGTGCCAGGGTGATGGTACGTGTTATGAGCTTCCCGGATTGTGTTTAACCGTTTCGTTTGAGTGAATGATTCCAAAGTTGTGACCGTTTTTTGTGAATCGGTAATCGGTTAGGGTTTAGTTCTCGATCGGGTGGAGTTTTCTGCCCGATTTTTGGATAGCATGCACGACTTGTGTTGGGATTTTAGTGAGTTGTTCGAGACCGCGTTTTTGGCATTCTTAATCGATTGTCTTATGCAATTTGGGATGCATGGCATGAATGATGACATGAAATGCCGTTAACCTACGTCCTTTCCAAAATAAAATACGTGATCGGACTATATATAGCCGACCACTCGCTTTTTGTGGCAACACACACACGATCTCATCACGGAAACTACACGATCTAAGGTCCGTGGTTAGCGTACCTGCAAGAGACCATTGCAGAAACATTACATCAAATTCAAAAGAAACTACGAAAACAAGTGTGCCACTATCTCATCATCTTCCTTATCATCATCATCTTTCTCATAGTAACGGTTCATAGAAAGAACCGCCCCGTGGATTGCCACGAGCCAACATTGTCCCGTATTCTTACTTCCGCGGGCACGGAGCGCTAATTTAAATTGCAAACGTACCTGGGCCGGGCCGTAGTTGCAAAAATTTAAACAAGCATAACCCAGGGTTAGTTTGCCACATCTCTTTCTACCGTAGTCCTTACTTGGGCTTTCTATGTCGTTCCTCACCGTATAAACGTGTTGGTGATTTTTAGTATGACCCGTAGTGTACGGCATATCCCGACACGGCTCGATACCAGCTGTGACACCCCTACCTCGCGAAGCGAGAGGGATTGTCGAACGAGGATCGTGTCGGGAGACATTCGACGAGCGAACGTTCACTGCACATACATCGAGAATACATTTAGCAGTTATATTACATAGGGAACCCTACTAGTAACAAGTTTCATACATAATCTCTTAATTATTACAAGCCATTGTTCGAACTTCAGATTTACAATACATAAGTGGAGTGTGATTTTACAATACTTGATAATGTCTTGCGGAAGCGTAATTATCTCGACGGCACATCTATATATATAGCTCATCTTAGGAGAACCACACCAGCCCATACGGCATGGCCTCACTCTTGAGTCGGTGAAGCGGGAACCCACTCCACGGTCCACTCCCGAGGTTCCTCACTCGTGACACACATGCTTCCCGCAGCAATCACAAAAGTCGGGCTGCGGGAATCCTGAAAACAGGGTAACACAAACCCCGAGTATCTAATATACTCTGCAAGGCTTACCCGTCAAAATTGGTTCTAATAACCGACCCTAACATGCAGGGGGCTTGACCTGGCTGGCGGAAACTTGCAAAATCAGCACTTAAAGTATTTGTCTAACTCATGTTTTAGCCAAGTTAAGAGGGTTGAAACATGAATGTAAATTTAGTGGGCATTTCTAACAAATCATGGTTGCAATAAATGAAGTAATTCTTCAAAATCAGCAAGTTTAATCATCATATTCCCTTTGTTACTACGATGCGATCTGCTCGAGACAAGTGGTACTCATCACCGCGAGGGACGGCGATATATATCGATTTACACCCTACAGGGGAAACCCAAATGCACGACATACGCATCATTTAAGAACACGTATGGCCACCTTTCACAAGATCACCATAGATATGAGCCGGGTCCACCCTCCGAGTGTGCATTCCACATGCGACCACGGTAGCGTCGGGTCCAAGGGTAATAACACACCCTCCGTCTACTCACAAACCCGTGCATCCACCGTGACCAACACTTTGCACAAAGGGTGGAGCGACCGTCCAACACTACGACTCTCAAGTTACATCGGTTTACCAACTCCCATACGAAGGTATGCATTTGGTACACAACTCAATACTTGCTCGCGGAGTCACCCGGTCCTCAACCGACACGCACGGGGCTATGGCGAACATAGGCGAACCTTGCCACCGCATCCTATACATGCATTTCCCCGTACGGTCTCAATTTCATCAATATCATGTGAGAGGTAACAAAATTTAATCCCTAGACCGGTGATCTCCAAATCACTCGGTGTTGCTACCGATGACTCCTTACTAAGCATAGCATTTCTAACGAAAAAGGATTTTACCTATCCAATGAGACCATAGGCATAAAGGGGTAATAATGCAACTACGGTTACGATCGACTCCTGAACTTAAGTGCACAATACATGACATCATCACATGTGAAGTAAAGCAAAACTTTTAAAAACGTGGGTTATGCACCGGGGCTTGCCTTGATTCGACTCGTAGTTAACGCACTCGAACTCGCTCACTTCAATTTGGTGCCCTTCTTGATCTTCAGCTCCGGTCGGAATTCCTATATGAGTGCATATGAAGTGTATGAGTAATGAATGAATTCGTATTGTTATAGTTCATGGAACTTTCTCAATAAGATAATGTACGAAACGTTTGTATGAATCAAGCACGTTCTTGAGTGGTGATGATAGGGTCATGATGGTGGTAAGCGTGGTTTGTTTCATGGGGACAACCTTCTAATTAGGTAAACTTTCCATCATTTAGTATAAATGTACCTGCTGGTTTTTGAGATCAAGAAAATAGGGTATAATTCCTTATTACTTAGTATGTAAGAGGTCGATGTTCATTTCCTTAGGATGAAGTTTGATCATGTCGTTATACATCGTGCACTATGAGTACTCATCATTTCATGTGGTTTTGTTAAGATTAACCTACGTCATACGTGACCGTTCTTGCCCAAAAGATAAACGTGATTATGGCCTGTTTAATTGTGTCTTGCAAGTGTGAAAATTATCTAGCCATCACAGAAAGTAAAAAGGTCATTTGAGCTTAGCTCATACTTAGCCATTTTTATTTCACTAAGTCCGAGTTGACAGGCTGCTTGTGTAGCCACCTTAAGGTGTTCAAATCTTAATATTTTGCTATAGAACTTAGGTGATTCATGTTGGTTAATGTAAAGTACATAACTCAAGGTTTACAACGAGCCAAAAATCGTTTCATTTGGATCTGTATTCAAAAAGTTATTGAATTTCAAAAACAGCAAGTTGTCACGCGGGCATAACGGTTTAGCATCTTAGAGCGCTTAAATCTTCATTTTTCTACACATGAAGTACTGGGATTATGTTACCACGTTAAAGTACAAGTTATCTACTTTCCAAAGGGCCCTTGCTCATGCAGTTTGGATCTGGGGTCCAGAAGTTACATCATTTTTAAAATGCAATCTTGTTAAGCAGTTTGGTCACGATAGCATTTTCATCTTGCTCAAAAATTAATTTTTACTATATAAACATAGGTGTTCATGTTCACCATGTTAAAGTAGAGGTTACTAACTTTCAAATGCGCTTTGAATCGTTCAAATCCGTGGTGTAAATCTCGAGATATGATTTTTCTAAAACACTTAACCGTTACGAAGTTTCAGCACGTTTCGGAAATTTGTCTAAGTGTTGCGCGCGGGAGGGGCTCGCCGGAGCGGCGGCGACGCTCACCGACGGCGCGTTAGGGCTCGCCGCCGGGGTCGGGCTTGGCCGCCTGCGCACGGATTTTAACGGCGCACCGTTTGGTGGGGGTGGCGAGGCGAGTGGGTGGACGGAGCTTCGCTCGCGTCGGGCTATGGCGGGTGCGGCGGCTCCGGCGTGGGAGCTCGTGCTCGCCAGGGCAAGAGGAAGGAAGCGGTTGGGTCGTAGAGTTGCACCTTCGCACGGAGACGAACGGCGCGGGGTCGGTGCAGGCTGAGGTGGCCTGGAGGTTGCTGGCGTCGACGGGGTGGCGGGGCGCGGTGACCGGCGACGAAGAAGACGAGCCGTTTCTTCTCCGTTCGGCGCGGCTGAACCCGGGGAGGGGTAGAGAGGTCCGTTAGGGACTTGCGCACCTTCCAGTGGCAGCGACACGACATGAGCTCACCTGAGCACCGCTCAATCGCGCTGGCCGGCGTTCATGGTGGAGGCGGCGTCCCTTGCGGATTTTTGGCGATTGGCGCTCACGGGGAGAGGAGGGGACTGGGAACCGGGGCTAGAGCTTCTCGGGGACTTGGCGAACGGCTTGCGCGCAAATGGGGAGTGTTGAACTGCAGAGGGGGCGGCGCACGGGGGATGAACCGGACGGCGGCCATGGCGAGCTTCCTTTCCCGCCATCGACGGCCGAGCGAGCACGCTTCGGGCGAAGCTAACCGGCGATGGACGACGCGTGGGGAGGGCACAGAGCGGCGAGGACGGGCGGCGCCTAACCGGCATGGGCACCGGCGGCGAACGCCGCTGACGGTGGCCCTGGCCACCGTGCCGATTTCTGTTTAAAGGTTATTCTTCCTATTTACAGTTTTGCCACTGCCGTCCCTCTCTGTAATTTGCTCATAGAATTTGATCCTTTTGACATTTTTGCAAACCAAATTTTCTGTGGGTCCTCTGGATTATGTGGAACAACTTTCCTTATAGGCAAAAGTTCGAATTCAAATTGTAAAAATTTATAAAAATTGTTGAACAGATGCTGTTTCTGCTTAGGTTTGGATTTTTCTAGGGATTTGTGCTGCCCCAAAAATTCAGGAAAAATGCTCTAAATTCATGTCTTGATATGTTCTACCAGATTGTGCAAAAATATGGGGTTACTACTTTGGAGAAAATTTGAGATCTCAAGAGCTAGGGTTTCGGGATGATAAAAACCCTAATAGGCCTTAATCTTATTATTTCATGTGACTAGCCGGATGATCCTTGATTTGCACATGCAATTCTTCTGTTAGCACAGTAACATGGTGAATTTGTGACACGGGGTGTCACACCGCCCCTCCGGCCGCCGTTGGGCCCCGTGGTCCTCACCCACGAACTCCCCGTCGCACCCGCCTCCCTCCCAGCCAAAGCGCGGCCCATGCGCTGCCCCGCATGCATCATATGAATCTTTACAAAAACAGCACACATGCATCACCATCATCATCGACCTTGTATTCATGTCACTTATGCATTGCATTTCATCTTATAGGTGACGACGTCGAATTGATTCCGTCGGAAGAGACGGTTGCCACGCTCAACGCTTGTGAGGCTAGTGCTAACTTCGATCACTCTCAAGGCAAGCCCCGGTGCATTCCTATTATTTGAAATGTCTTTCTTTTATCACTATATTAAGGATGATGAATGTGCATTTAAGTTTTAGGCGTTGATTGGAAATCCACATGCATAAATTCCTATATGTCCGATGTCGCTTATGTGTCATATCCTCGTTAGAAGTGCTATGCTATGTTTTTGGAGTCAACGATAGATTTGGGGATCTCACTCATGGTTTATGACTAAATGTGAACATGATGAATTTGGTTAAAATTGAGAACACCCCATTGTGGCTCCGCGAACAAGTTTGAGTTGTGTACCACTTGCATATCTTTCTTATGGGGATTGGTAAACCTATGTAGCTTGCAAGTTGTAAAGTGAGCCGGATATCTCACCGACCCGGAGGTGATGTGTTTGGCACGGTGGTTGCACGGGTTGAGGACCGTTGGAGAGTGCATGGGTTAAGCCTTGGGCGCGTTGTTGAACGGTCGCAAGGGGACGTGTACTCGGGGTCGGTGGCCCCGTGATTCACTTTATGATAAACTCGCGAACGGTGGCCATACGTGTTCTTAAATGATGCGTATGTCGTGCATTTGGGTTCTTTCCTGCAGGATTAATAATTCGATAATTATCGCCGTTTCCTCTCGGTTAATGAGTACCACTTGATTCGAGCAGTTCGCAATGTGAAGTAATGGAAAGAGATTGAATAGCTTGCTGTTTTATATTGATATTAAATTGTATTGCAAACTATTGTCTTGCTAGTATGCTCACTAAAGTTTCTTTATGCAACAACCCTATTAATTTGGCTAAGTAATAAATTTGCCAACCTAATTAGCATAGGTGCTATTTATGCAAAAGGCCAAGTAAACCGGTCAAGCCCCATGCATCTAGGAGTCGGTCTTAGATGGCCAATTTGACGGGTAAGACTTGCGGAGTATGTTATATACTCGAGGCTTTGCCACTACATGTTGATTTACGAGGTTTCCCGCAAGCCGGTTTTTGTGATTGTTGTGGTAAGGTGGTTTGGGATGGAGAAGAGCCCAAAGAGTGGACCATTGAATGGGTCCCTAGCTCTCCGACCCATGATGAGTGAGCCATGGCCTAGGCCGGCATGGTTCCTTTAAGTTATCTATGTATCGTCGAGTTATGTATTTCGATTCCGCACTTTAATTTCGAACAAAGATCATGGCTATGTAAGACTTAATTTCGAACCTAATGTATCTTTTTTCGAACTCTATGTTGTAATCAAGACTTAATTATGTAACCTTGCAAATCGTGTATGTTTGTTAATGTGATGCTATGTATGGTTGCTTCGTCAATCATCTCCCAAGGCGATCCGTGCCACACTTAACTATCTTTCGGGATAGGGGTGTGACACTTAGAGCGCCTCGTGCGAGCACCTTGTCCGGGTTTGGTCGGCCGGAAGCTTGCCATGGAGGAGGTACTCGATGTACTCGTGTCATCTCATGTACATTCATGCATGCATGATCACTAAGTCGCGACGTATTGTTGATCGACCTAGGTACCGGCGTGATCGAAGTCCCGTCCGAGGTCGAGACAGGAGGCGGAAACTTCGAAGTCGACCAACACACGAGGAAGCCGACTCCGACTCGAATCAAGGCAAGCCCTGGTGCATCCCACCTATGTTTTTAAAGTCTTTTCTTTTATCACGATTAATGCGTCGTGATTGTGCATTAGGTTATAGGAATTGCTTGACACCCTAGATGCATGAGTAGAATTCCTATGTTACCTATTTATCCCATGTTGGTTTTGTATCTCGATAGTTGCTACGCTTAATTCATAGGGCTACGGTAGAAGTCGAGTAGTGCTTGAGCACACTCGCGAGCTGATACTGGTCCGATCTTAAAGCATGGAGGCTTTAAGTTGATTGATGTCGTTCTAGTTGAAGTTAAAGAATGAAGATGAAGATGAAATTGAGACTGGACGGGCCCTGTAGGAGAAAGGGCAAAGACGAGGTCGTGCAAGGTGGTAGCCCCGTCCGTGTCGATCAAGGACCGTACCGTTGTTGGCCCTGCCGAGCAAGTATTGAACGTACCGATTTACATACCGGTTATTATGGGGCCGGGAAGCCGATGTAACCTAATTGCCCCGGTGGTTGGACGTAGCCCATCTCCTAATTGGCTGGAGAATGAGGCGAGGCCTCATGTCTCAAATGGAGAGGAATGGGTGGTCGCTCACGGATAACGTCGAGGACGGGTATCGCGTGGGGTCCCCGGGTTCTCGGGCGGATGGGAGACTAACCCGGCCACCGTCGGGAGTTAGCGTGAAAGGTTGTCGTATGCGACCAATGGGGTGCGTATACGTCGTGTAAACGGGTTTTCCCAGCTGGTGAAATCGATTCAAATCGCTGTCCCTCGCAGATAATGAGTACCGCTTGTTCACCGTGTCACATCGTAGTTAAACAACATGAAGATGAGAAGGAGAAATGAAAGGAGTAATGATCTATCTTATCTTGACTGGCAAACTTGATTGCAATAGTGATAGGATGCAAATGTCAAGGCTAATGAACTTAATGTTGAGCTAAAACATTGAAAGTAAGGATCCACCCTTTAATGCTGTTTTCGCAAAGGAGTAAACCCCACAGACCGTAAAGCCTTTGCATACTAGGCGTCGACCTTAGCGTGCCATGTTGACGGGTCGGTCTTGCTGAGTATTAGAATACTCGGGGTTTGTTCGTTATGTTTTTCGGAACCCGAGTCGTACTTCCACGACTTGGACGGTAGTTCCGGAAGAGGAGCGAGTGCCGCGAAGGTGGTTCCCTCCAAGGGGAACGGATCCCGACATCGTGAAGAGGGAGGACCGTGATGTACGAAGGGCTCGAGTGCATCACGTTGATCGTTTAATAGTGTTTTGTGGTTCAAAGTACAAGTTTCCGCTGCAATACTCGTAGGTTGTTAAACTTAAATAATGTTTATGTTTTCCGCTGCACGAATGATTGTATTTCGAAAACCTGGTTGTATTATACCATGATGTATATATTCCGGCTTGTATGAGATGATACACCGTTGTAACTCGCTTCGTCGAGTGTCCCTCTGTTCCGATTCCCGGGTGTCCCGGAGGGGATGTCACGAGTTCGGGCCCTCGAATTGAGAGTAATACCCTACGTCCCGTATGTTATGTATTGCCTTTAGCGAATTGCTAATTGCAAGATCTCGGAGAGTTTTCGGGGGTCCCTGCTCCGCCTTATATATCCGGGGTAGCTAGTGTTACATGCATAGTCCTAGTCGATTATATGGATTACATATATGGGAGCTCTATCTCTAGCTTTCTTTATTGATTCGTAGTCCTAACGAGACTACTAATTATTCCTTAACTTGCTTCTCGAGTCATCATACACCGGTATTGATATTCGCTCGATCTCCACACCGGTATATAGAATCCTCTCGTTATTCCGGACCGATCAGGAACCGATCTGTCGACCATCTCCATCACCTTTATCTTCATTGATTTGTTACCATGTCTTTGCGCATACATTCCTTTATCATCCGTATACCCATAAGACAAGTATACGATAAGAGTCCCCGAGTAATTTTTTATTTGACCTTGAATAAGACCGACCAGTCTTCCGCATGTTGGTCTTGATTCCATGGTAAAATTAAAAAGAACTCTAATCCGCTACAATGATTCTTCTTTCTTCGAAGCTCTTTAAAAAGCCAAAACATTAGTATGTTTATCCTTCATATCACCTAATTAGGTAACCATTGCAAATTCTTCTCTCGGTGCACCGACTAGGTGCACCCAATTGGGTATAGCCCCCGACTCTTGGATCATTTGAACTCATTTCAAATAATGCAAGAGCCCACTAGTTGATTCTTCATTATTTTTCTTTGATATGCAATCATTACGGACCAGTCCATTTGTTTTTCCATTAATTTCCACCTCCTGCAATCGTTATAGATCGCTCTTGGATACGGTGCACCGGTCGGGTGCACCTAATTAGGTATAGCCCCGACTTTTGTATCATTTGAGGATCGCAAATAATTCAAGAGTCTTTCCGGAGAGACTATGCTTTACTTCCATGAAATCATATCCCTCTTAGCAATTTCTGCCAAGAACACATTTTTCAGACCGGTCTAACCGGTCCTATCATATTTAACTAAAGATTCGGTTGATCGGACCAGTTTATTCCCCATATTCTCACATCGACTCGAGTCTCCAAGGCCTATGATCAGCCGGATGATTAACACCCACGACCTAAGGCATCCATTATCATTGAGTCGGATAAAGTCTAACGCTTTCATACTGCTAAATTACCAAATTCAACATTACTTTAATTCCAATCTGAAAATTTTCATATTTCGGACCGCTTTTTATTCACAAAAAGCACGACGACTTATCCTTATGACTCGTTAGGTCATAATTAACACAAATAACAGATCTTTAATATCCTTATGGCCGTTAGGTCATAATTGCGTATTCACGACATAAGTCATTTAATGCTAAATCTATCGGGCCTTGCAAAATAGCCCGATAACTATTTAGCCCCGGCCCATCCCAGTGCCTATAAAAGGAAACGAAGGGACGACTAGGTCAAACCCATTCCCGAAAGCTCATACGCGCCCGCCATTCGCCCTTGTTCTTCGCTCTCTTCTTCCACTTAAAGCCTCTCTTTTATTCTTTGCTTCTTCCTCTCGTTCCTCGCGATCGGCTTCCATTCGGCGTTCAAGATCTCGGTAGCAGTAAAGTCACGGAAACATCTCTCAATGAGGCGGTTCGTGACGGATATCTCCCTCCCCAACCAATCTTAAACTGGAGCGTCCCTACCCCCGGTCAAGTTCCGTGGGAATAGACGACTCTCAAGCAATTGGTTTTCAAAGCTTTTTTCCTCCGTGGCCTTGATCTTCCTTGCTGCTCCTTCTTTAGGGGTCTTGTTTTCTTTTATGGATGGGAGTTAGTGAATTTCAACCCTAACTCCATCCCGCAAATTGCTTTCTTCATCCACTCTGCGAGGCTTTCCTCGAGTCCTCCCCCACTTCAAATTATTCCAGTACCTTTTTCAAATCCGCCCACTTCCCTCATCGGACCGCCGAGCTGCGATCGGCGGGGTAGGGAAACAAGGATGGTTCTTCTATGATAATCCCCGACCCGCTCTTCCTCTCTTCAGCGCCAAAATAGCCAAAAAATTTCCCTACCGCAGATACTAGGAAAAAACTTAATGAAGACGGAGAAATCCTTTTGCTCTTGGCTTGCATCAAATATTTAAAGGAAGTCAAAGGCGTCACCGCCGAGACAGTCCTTTGGAGCTTCATAGTGCGAGGAGTCTAGCCACTCAAGAGACAAGAACACCCGGCTTGGTGTTTCAACGAAGACGTTGCCATTCCGCCGGATGGATCTCCTCTTCCCGAGAAAGAACGATTAGAAGCCCGCATCGAGCGGATGCTCCAGCCGAAACCAGATCTATCCGGATGCACCGGAGTAGGTCCGGCTTTTAGCTCGTCCAACCTTCATGATCCTGTAAGTATCTCTTTCTTTATCTTCGAATCTCGTTATTTTTAACCTTCATTCTCTTATGCAAACTCGATCGCTCAATACGAGAAAATGGACAACTTCAAGAGTCACCCTTCTCTACCTCCCAACGATACTTGGGGGAGGACTATGCGAACAATACCGCTCCCATGGTCTGTTCAAGCCGGTCTAACTCAAGGGACTTCGGACCGGTCCTTCCCTCTCGCCTCCCAGAGATAGCTCCCAAGATTTCCAAATCCGGAAAGGTGGTTCAAGCGCCTAGTAGGAGAAAACGTACTACTTTCTTGACCATTGGCAAACCTACTACATCCTCCACTCGTTGTCGGTGATACGCGCACGAGGCGCAAAAACTTGAGGAGCGACAAAGAGAAGCGGAAGCCGTTGAAAGGGATCGCTAAGCGGCTCCGGCTGCCTTTGAAGCCGCCCTGGGAAAATCTCAAGGAACTCCCTCTCCGACCGACTCCTTATCCAATGTTCCCAAGAGGTCCCGGTATGGCAACCAGACCGGTCCCGATGATGCAGGAGAAAGGGTCCCAACACCGCAAGTCAATCCAGCGGCAAAAGGACTCGCAGAGGGAACCAGTGAGGATACTCGGGGTCCCCCCAAGAAGATCAAGACCTCCACCGGCTTCAAGAAAGCCTCCTCGTAAGTCTTCTATATCTTTATTCCTTTTCGAATTGCTTTTATCCCGGTCTTACGGTATTCGCTTCTTTTTGCAGAATCCCTTCTAATTTCCAAGCTAGCATAGCTAGCTTTTTGAGAAACAAAGCTGCTCCTTCAGTCCCCGCCGGTAGTGCTTCCACTACCTCCTCCACTACGCCTCCAATTAGTGCCAAACCTTCCGAAGCTCCAAGTGCGGCACCCGCAAAGGAAATCCCCGCCGCCTCCAGCGTAGGAGCTTCGTCTCAAATCACCGAAGATCAATCTGTCAACATTGGAGGCTCATCCGCTAGCAACCTCCCTACCCAGGCAACGCTATTCCGGATTCCTCCGGAGATATCATCGGGACCGATCCGGGTGGAAGAAATTCCTCGTCGGCCCGGGACGAGACGCAAATCTCAAGGGGAACCCGGATCGGCCAAAATGGTAGTTGGAGACGTAGAGGTGGACAGCTCTAGTGGAGCTAGAACTTTTACCGCAACAGCTCAATGGGACGCCCACCGAGAAGAAGAGGCCCCGAAGAACTTCTCGGAATCCGGCCGGTACACTCTTCTCGCTTCAATGGTTTCTTCAAGCAATTTCCTTTTAATAATTGAATCCCTTACTTCTTCATTCTTTTAGGTTCTTCCGAAAAAGTCCAAAGCTAAGAGTGCTATAATCGCTCGCCTAGAGGAAGAGCTATGCACCAATCAAGAGTGACTGGTCGAATCGGAATCCCGGACCGCCAATCTGAAATCCAGGGAGACCGATCTGCAGCGAAGAGAAGCTAATCTGCTAAACACCCATCGATTGATGGAGGAACGCCGGCAAGAAATCATCAAGCTCCGCCGAGAAATCCGGAGTAATACTCTTAATTTTTATCTATGTATTCCATATTTTTCCTTGTAGCCTCTTTCTCCGACCGGTCCTACTCCTTATCTCAAGCACTTGAAGGCCTCGTTGCTGCTCACAAGAAGGCAGAAGAAGTCCTTTCGAGAAGGCAGCTGCTCAGGAGCAAGCACTTGAAGAGGGCTCTCGTATTGAAAAGCAACAGGCGGCTCGAATTGGAGAACCGGAGGGCGAGCTTACCACCAAGGATAACATCCTGGCGCAAGCACTTCACTCCAACAAGATGCTGGAAACTGAAAATGCTCGCCTAAAGGCTGAACTAGCCGATGCTTTAGAAGCAGCAAAAACAACGCAGTCGACAAAAAGAGCGCTCCGAACACCGCCCATAAATCTGCTCAGCTTGTTCTCAAGCTAAGAGAATCCAATACTAACATCAAGGGCAGATTCAGAGCCACAGAAATCAGGCATAGACGTAAGTCACTTCTTTCCTATTATTCTTATGACATTCTATTTTATAATACCGGTCTGCAGTGATAACTCTCTCTTATATTTTTTGCTTTTTTTAGAACTTGCTACGGGTACAGTACGCACTCTGGAATATCTCAATGGCGGTCAAACTATTGATCCCAACGAGATAGATCTTGAATCCGCCATCCGGGCTTTTCCTAGAAGAATCGGAGAGCATTCCAAAATGGTTGTCGCTGCGGGAGGAGGCCATATTGCCGCTATAATCCAATCTTTGACTCTGGTCTTAGATTGTGATTTCAACTTTATCAAGGATGGCGCCCACCCGGACACCATCGAAGATCAGTTCAATGAGTCGAAGAACTCACTTATTGGTACTTGTTTCGAGTTGATAGAAGATGTTCCTCTTGATCCAACAGGTGGTTCGCTGAACGTAGCGCCAACAGCTTTTGCTCTAGATCAAGATGCACAAGATGCAGCAACTGCGACCGAGCAGACGAGTAGAAGACGCATTTGAAGATCTATATGCTGATTTGCCACTGTCTTCCTCCGATTCTGAAGAAACGCTAGACGATAGACTAGTTGAAGATCCTAAGACCGGTGATACCGGTACTTCCAGCTGATCCTGCTGTTTAGATTTTGTATTAGGGCCAACTTACTTTTGTAATCAAACATCTTGATCATCATGCTATTTACATTTCTTTTCTATATGAATACTGGTTTCACTATCATACTTATTAACTTCTTTGCCCAAGACATGATAGTTATTTCAACTGAAACTAACTATGACTAAATTCTAGCTCTAATCAGCACATATCACAATTCATAGTTATAGCTTACTTTAACAAGATCACGTAATCTTAGGAAAAAAGCTAAGTGTAAGATCTAAGATTTCACGGATCGCTCTCACCGCAGCCTACCAATCAGTATTCATAAGAAAGATGCTACACCATTTCCCTTCCCGAACATACCAGTCTTAAACCGAAAAGAAACAGATCGCTCTCAACACAACGAGCGTACCGACTATATGACTGGTCTTATTACTCAGGAATAGCACAATAACACAGCAGCCCCCTGGCTCGATAATTTAATGCAAAATTAAAATATTGAGACACAAAAGCAAACACATTTTCATTAGACAAAATTACTTTATTATAATATGAAGAAATTTACAAAAAATACTGTCAAGTATAAAAACGACGAAGTTGTTCAATGTTCCAAGAATTTGGAATTTCTTCTTCCTCCAAGGTCATAAGCCTATAAGCCCCTGGTCCGGAAACCGATTTAACCATAAAAGGTCCCTCCCGGATCGGTGACAACTTATGCCTGTTCTTGATAGATCGAATCTTCCGAAGAACCAAGTCTCCTACTTTGAATTCTCGTGTTCGAACATTGCGATCATGATAACGACGCAATCCCGATGATACTTTGCTGCTTGAATTAAAGCTTGATCCCTCAATTCTTCCGCAGCAATCAATTCAACTTGGCGCTGATCTTCATATTTCTCTTCATCATAATACTGTACTCGAGCAGACACCATATTCACTTACGTAGGTAGCATGGCTTCAGATCCATACACCAAAGAAAAAGGAGATTGCCCCGGAGACCTGCTAACATTAGTGCGTAGTCCCCAAAGCACCCAGGGCGATTCCTTAACCCATTTTCCTGCGTACGGCTTCAAACGGTCAAAAATTCTAGGTTTAAGACCGGTCAAAATCATTCGATTAGCTCGTTCCACCTTTCCGTTGCTTTGTGGATGTGATACCGACGCATATTGTATCTTAGTTCCCAAATTTTCAGCATAATCCTTGAAAATTTTTGAAATAAACCGAGGTCCATTATCGGTAATGATATCGTGCGGGACTCCAAAACGCATGAATATGTTTTGCAGAAACTTGATCGCTCGGGCCGTAGTCGTACTAGTAACGACTTCGGCCTCAATCCATTTAGAGAACTTATCTACTGCCACAAAAATATGCGTGAATCCTCTTGGTGCCCTTTTAAAAGGTCCAACAATATCCATCCCCCAAGTAGAAAAAGGCCAAGTCATTGGAATTAATAGTAACTCGTGAGCTGGAGCATGAGGTTGTCCGGCGAAGAATTGACATCCCCGACAATTCTTGACCACTCGCACGCATCATCCGCCGTCGTAGGCCGATAGAATCCTTGTCCGAACAAATTCCCAACTAGAGTCTTCGACGAAGCATGATTTCCACAAATTCCCTTGTGCACGTCTTCAAGCAATTGAATGCCATCAAAAACCGATATACATTTCATCGAATATTAACTCCACGCCTATATAACTCTCCTTCGAGAATTAAATAGCTGCGTGCTCGAACCTCTAGTCTTTGCTTCTCCACCTTATCTTCTGGAGTTTTACCGGACCGAAGATAGTCAAGGTATGGGGTACGCCAATCAGAATCAATAATCATAACATCAAGTGGCCGAATATCGTCGGCATTGATTTCGTTCATCGTCTTATCCGATAAGACCGCTTCTTCGGACTGGTCCTTCGAGACTACTTTCTCCTCCTAGTGCTTCAAGACTCGCTTCATCCACAATCTCTCGTAATAGTAGCCTTACACTCCATCTTTATAGATGGCTTATCCAATACTTGAAGAAAAACACCGGGTGGAACTGCTTGTCTTGAAGACCCTAGTCCGGCTAACTCATCCGTAGCAGAATTATTTCCGTGCGAGTATATGAGAAAATCGGAAACCATCAAATTTGTCTTCAAGTTTCCTAACCTCCAGTCGATAGGCGATCATATGATCATCATGAGCATCCCACACCTTGTTAACTTGACTTATTACCAACATTGAATCACCATATATATCCAATCATCCGACTCCTAACGAAATAGCTACTCGAAGCCCATGAAGCAAAGCTTCATACTCCGCGATATTATTTGAAGCTCCGAAATGCATTTGTAATACATATCTAAGTGGTTCCTTCTGTGGGGTGAGAAGTATAACCCCAGCCCTCGCGCCGAAAGCTGCAGGAACCCATCAAAGAACATCTCCCAATACTCCAACGTTTGAATCCCCTGCGGGATTTGTGCCTCCAACCATTCTGTTATGAAATCAGCTAAAGCTTGTCCCTTAATAGCTGTTCGCGAAGAAAACATAATCTCATATTGGCCAAGTTCTATAGCCCACTTAGCATCCTGGCCCATTGCCTCTCGGTTCCGCGCAATATCTCCAATAGCGAAACCAGTCTTAACTTCAATGGGATGCGCTTGGAAATAATGTTTCAACTTTCGAGAAGTTATCACTACTGCATATATTAACTTCTGTAACTCGAGATATCGCATCCGTGATTCAGTAAGAACTTCACTTACAAAATATACCGGATATTGTACCAATTGCAGATGTCCCTCTTCCTTCCGATCGACCGCCAAAACCGTGCTCACCACATGAGTTGTTGCTGAAATATACAACCGAGTGGTCTCGTCCGGTTCGGGGGTACCAATACCGGAGGATTGCTAAGGTATTCTTTGAGTTGATCAAGCGCGGCCTGTGCCTCGTCTGTCCACTCAAACTTATCTTGCTTCTTAAGCAACTTGAAGAACGGAAGTCCACGAACTCCCGGTCTTGAAATAAAACGGCCGACAGCCGCCATACTACCCGTCAACTTCCGAACATCCTTCAAGCAACTCGGGGTTTCATATTGATGATCGTCTGGATTTTTTCCGGGTTAGCTTCAATGCCTCGCCATGACACTAGGTAACCCCGTAATTTTCCGAACGAACTCCAAATACACATTTTCCAGGGTTGAGCTTCATGGAAAAATTCCGCAGATTATCGAAGGTCTCCGCCAGGTCGGAGAGAAGATCCTCGGTTTTCGAGATTTTACCACTATATCATCAACGTAAGCTTCGCGTTCCTTCCCAATTGCGAATCCAAGCAACGCTGTATACCGCGCTGATATGTAGCCCCGGCATTCTTTAATCCAAAAGGCATGGTCGTATAGCGAGTATGCTCCAAAGGGGGTGATAAACGCGGTCTTTATTTTATCTTCAACTCGTAGCGGTATTTGATGATATCCCGAGTAAGCATCAAGAAAACAAAGTCGCTCGCAGCCAACGGTCGAATCAACAACTTGGTCAATCCGAGGCAGCGCGAAAGGGTCTTTGGGGCAAGCTTTGTTGAGATCGAGTATAATCGACACACATTCTTAATTCTTTAGTATTCTTTTTTGGTACAAGAACTGGATTGGCAAGCCAATCTGGATGATACACCTCCCTAATAAACTTAGCTGCTAATAACCTAGTTATTTCCTTCTTGATAGCCTCCTTGCGGTCTTGAGCAAACCTCCGGAGCTTCGTTTGATCAGCTTCGCATTGGGACGCACCAACGGTGCGTGCTCAATCTTCTCCCTAGGAACACCCGACATGTCGGAAGGTTGCCATGCAAAGATATCCCTATTTTCCTGGAGGAAAAGAATGAGTGCGCTTTCCTATTTATCCCCCAAGTCAGCCCCTATATGGGTGACCTTGGAGGGGTCCGACTCATCAAGCTGAATAGTCTTGGAAACCATCGCATCGGCTTTCAATTTCTCCTTTGCAACCTTCTTGACTGGAACTTCATCCAATCCTTGCCTCGTACTTCTAGAGCCTCGACTGCTTCTCCGATTTCTCGACGTTCATCCTCCGAATTGGCCCGAGAGGCCAACTCGGTGCTATGTACTTCACAAGCATAAGCGGTCTTGATGTCACCCCGGAACGACAAGACCCCATTTGGTCCTGGCATCTTTAGCATCAAGTACTGGTAATTCGGGATGGCCATAAACTTTGCCAAAGCCGGTCTTCCAAGTATCGCATGATACGCTGAATCAATGTCGGCTACGTGGAAGATAATATTCTCCCTCCTGTAGTTCTCCTTTGTCCCAAAAGTCACCGGCGAGAGAAATCTGCCCCAAAGGATAGCTATTCCGCCCGGGTATTATACCATGAAACGGCGAAACACTGCGCTCCAAATCAGCTACGAGAGGCCAAGCTGCGGCGAGTTTTGGCAAACAAGATATCCGGACAACTTCCTCCATCAATGAAAGTCCTGTTCAATCGCACCTTGTGAACTATGGGGGCCGGGATGAGTGGATATTTACCGGGTTTTGGCAATACCTCGGGATGATCAGCCCTGCTGAAGGTAATGGGCACCTCGGACTACCGTAGGTATTCGGGTGTGGCGGGAGCGACAGACATTAACCTCTCGAAACGCCAACTTTTGCTTTCGCTTTGACTCGTAAGCGTCCGGGCCTCCATAGATCATGTTCACCTCTCGAGCCGGTTCTTGAAAACCTTCGTCATCCCCATTGTCATCGTGCTCTTTATCCTTGCCCTTGTCGTCTCTTTGGTCCTTACCATGACGGCGTTTCAACAAGAAGGCCTTCACTACGGACGCCGACATGAAACGCCGCAATTACTTGCCGATCGGGAACATTGGAGATTAAGGCCTTCTTGTTGCGAAACGCTTGATGAAGTCCGTAAGAGTCTCGTCGGGCTTCTTCTTCGACTGTTGAGGTCGAAGTAATTCCCGGCTTCTCACAAGTCGCTTGGAAGTTCTCTATGAACTTTTTGGTGAGGTCTCCCCGGGAAGAGATAGATTTCTCGGGTAGGGACTGCAACCACAAGCGTCCGACCTGCTCCATGCACATGGGGAGGTAATTAGCTAGCACAAACGTATCTCCTCCTGCCGACCGGGATGGCGGTGGTATACATGCGCAGCCACTCGGTAGGAGGTGCTTTACCATCATACTTATCAATGGCCCCGGGCTTAAATCCCCGGGGTATTTGCAAATGCGTAAATCTCGCATGAAAGCGGGAATGACGGAGTACTCATCATCTTCCGGACCGGTCCGGACCGGTGAAGGGGATCGTCGACGAGGGTAATGCCGGTAGTTGCGATATCTATCATCAACGAGTAGTCGTAGTATCGATCATCTTGATATCTATCTCCCGATCCATCCCGACGGTCGTTATTGGCCGGCTGCGCGATCCGCGAAGGAGGAAGCGGAGGCGGAGGCGGAGGCGCCGCTTGGCGATCATTGTTGTCTCGTCGAGGCTCCCGATCTCTGTCTCGGTTGTCTCGTGGAGGCTCCCCATCTCTATCTCTGTTGTCTCGTCGAGGCTCCCCATCTTTGTCTCTGTTGTCTCGTCCCCTTCGGTCTACGGTATCACGACGATCATCTCGTCTTGGCCGGTCATCCCGATGAGCATGTTGGTTGCCTTGTCCTCGTTGGTCATTGCGCGGAGGATTTCCACCGAGGGCGGCGCCGAAGCAGCCGGTCCACGCCGAGGCGAATTAGTCACGTGCGGGCGAGGCGGGCAGGATCCGCGGACGATCATCCACATGACCCGTACGACGCCTCTCATCTTCTTCTTGTCTCCGACGTTCTTCCGTTCTCTCTCGCATGGCGATCGATCGGGACGTTACGAGCGTCACGGTTGCCACCGAGTGGTACGCTCAAATCTTGGTGCGGAGCTCGTTCATGTGCGTCCGCGATCGGGGTGTGTCGAGGCCCAAGCCTTCCACCGGAAGAGGCTCCTTCGGACCGGGCTCTTGTAGGCCGCTCCGAGCGAGAACGCGAGTGGCTTGAAGTTCCGATCTGTCATGAACGAGTTGATTTGTTTGTAGAGCAGCCACATCTACCAAATTTAAAGCACGTTGCAACCCTGGTGTTGCATTGAAGACTTCTTCCGGTATTGTCTCAAAGATTTGCTTCACTCCCACAATGTTGTGAGCGGCGACGTGAAGACCCGAGCGCCATTTAATTCCACTTCCATGGAACTCAAATCCAAAGCTCGCTCGAAGAACGATGGCGCCTTCCGCTGCGACATCCATGTCGGCTGTTATATCGTGGGGACGTTTTTTCGGGTCTCCGGACCGAGTGCAGCGGCGGGCTCTGTTGACGGTCCTTATGGTCTATTTTTACCGTCAACATATTGCACCTTTCCGAACCAAACACCATCACCAAGAGTAGACATAGGGTTTATTTCTAACAATTTCCACTAGTCTTGGTGAAATTATGAGTGCGAGTGCATTTCATATCAAAAGAAGGGAAAACACATCAAGAAGCCCACAACTTATCACTCCGAGAATTCAGCATCGGCAGCCCGACAAGATATGGATCAAAAGTCATACAAAACTCAACCAACTTGGGCCCTTGCATGAGGATCATTGAACAAGACATCAAGGAGGACCCCTCGACCAAAGCCCAAGGCCATAGGGGCAAAACATTGCACCAACATCACGACCACACTTGCACAAAGGCCTTCCACAATCACATTGGGTTCAACCCCAAATCAAACGCCATGAGCAAAAGAACAAGTGTGGGGGGAGGTTCCCTCCCCCACAAAGGTAACTTGTATCGCAACTTGCATCCTTTTTCTTCCACCTTGAAAATGTCAAAATAAAATAAAAATTATAAAATGAAAAAAATCGAATAACACTTGAAAAAGAAATAATAAGTAAGGTGCTTCATCTCTCTTTTGTTTCAAACACATAAGGCACCTAAAGTTTAATCCAATAAATCTAGGCTCCCCGGTCTTTAACCCCGGTAGAGTCCTCTTTGTCTTCGCTTTGTTTTTGTTTGTTTCGAATAAATAAAGCGAGATACAAGAACAAGTGTGGGGGAGATCTCTTTAGTTCTTCATCACGCACACATTTGAGATCTCCCCCACCAACATGATGCACAACATCGCACTAATCGACACAAAAGAAGGTGGAGCCATCGAGACAAGAAAGCAAGGTTTGGCCGAACCTTTGGTTCGATCAAATATCCTATGGTCCACTTGGCCTCCACTTCACCCAAGGCGATGGTTTGCGCATTCTACCCCACTACTCTATCTCTCCAATTCATGAGTTAAACCAACCTTTTGAGCCAATCACTAAAATTTAACTCAAGAATAAAATGAACGTTATTGTTCCCTCAAACTACATGCTTCTAGACGGTTGGCCTGCATACTCTTTATTCCTCGCATCATATGCTTGTTGCTTGTGAACACCAATCTCATAGGAACCCATGTTTATCTAAGTTGTTGGCGAATGTGATATGGTTGGATGAGATGAATCTTGCTCCTCCTGCATAGAGTAATTGGGTATTTATCTTGAAAAATTTAAAATTTATAGCTTCATGCTCCTCAATGATCTTATATTCCCACCAAAGCCATATGTTGATCACATTGCAAAGCCTACACACATATGCTTGCTTGTCATTGCATTGAGCCTTATCAAAATTGTGTGACCCTAGTGAGAAGCTTGTTATACTCTCATGATCAAGATCACATACACTCCACCTCACATGCTAAACTTCTACACTGGAAGTTAAGCAATACGCCCATCTATCCACCAAAATAAATACTCCACATTATTACCCTTCTCTCTCAAGTTATCATCGGAGACATGGCTATGCAAAAGAAAGAATAATCCCTGCTCATACAAAAGTAGAGCATGTTGAAAAAAAAAAAAAAAAAAAAAAAAAGAAGAAGAAGAGAAAAGAAAGAAAGAATCATAAGCCATGTCCTCCTCGAACAATCAAAAAGAGAAGGAGAGAATGAACACAAAAAGGAGTACAATTTCCACAACACCACCCTCATACACACTTGCACATCTTGATCACGGTTGTATGACTTGCATTCTCCATGGATCCACTCTTTTGGTTCAACAAAATATGTGATACAAGTATGCCTCTCTTTCATTCCCTACCAAGCTCCACATAAAGCCTTTTGTAGAAGTAAGATGAAAAGAGGAAAATCATGCCTTGGTGAGGAACCATAAACATTGAGCGATTTGAGAGTGATCATTTGAGGAGTATGAGCCATGTTTTTACTTTGAAAATCTATCAAAAACCCGAGTTACTCGACGAGAGGGAGTTATGATGACTTGAATCATGACCGTTCCATTCCTCAACCGCCCAAGATTACATGGTAGACACATCAAAGTTCACGGGTGCGGGTATGGCTTGGAATAATTTGTATGCTAGCATCATACCATGAGAAGTATGCTCCCGCTTATGCTCACTAGCTTTACTCGAGGACGAGCAAAGAGCTAAGTGTGGGGGTCTTGTTGACGGTCCTTACGATCCATTTTTACCGTCAACTTTATGCACCTTTTGAAATCATATCCACCACCAAGAGTAGACATAGGGCTTTTATCTAACCATTTCCACAAGTCTTGGTGAATTCGTGAGTGCGGGTGCAATCCATATGAAAACGGGGACAAGTATGCATAAAACATGGGCTTCGCACTTGCCGAACTTTCCCCGACATAAAAGACAACTCTCTCAGCCCAAAATCCGGAGAAACGAGGCTCCAACTCTATCCCTAGCAAGCTGGACCAAGGAAGGAAGCAACACGGAGAGCCACCACGAAGAAGACCGGACCCGGTGGGGCCCGGCCCGATTCGGCCGACCTGGATTTGGGTTCGGCCGAGCTGTGGTGGTGGCCCCAGCGGCCCATTTTTCTCCGGCGGTTCACTACCGACGTACGGAGGTCGGTTCCACCTGCATTAAATGCCACCGACGTCGGGAACCGCCTCCAAGTTGCCGACCTTCCAAGGCTATAAATAAAGGGCTATACCCCCTCTCTCGACACACCACCAACATCAAGATAGAAGACAAAATTCTCATCCTTAGGCCAAGGGCCTCTTGTATCTTAGTAGAATAGGAGAGAGGGCAAGGAAAAGGAAGGAGTGTTCCTCCCTTTTATAAAGTGGAGTAGTATTTCCTTTCCTTTTACCTTGGCGTGTAAACACTCTTTTAGGTGATTTATACGTGGTGATCTACTTATCTATCGTGACATATCTTTGTTAGACGTAATTCTTGTTATACTTGTTTACGGGATCATCGCTTCGCAAGAAGTGCTCTAGCTTTACGAACTCGGTTCTAGGCCGAGGCTAGAGTAGCGGTCAATAGCATAGACGTGGTGTCTAGGCTGGAGATCGCCTTTGTTTCTTTGTGTGCCCCACGGTTTGTAGAGGTAGGTGGCGGGAAGTGACAGCCCTGTCATCCAAAGGAACCCTCCACGTTCGGGTACATAGTAGAGCTTTCAGTAGACCGGAGTGGCTTGGCGGACCAAGCCTAAGACGGTGCCGAAGTAAACAAGTCTAGCTTGCGTTCGTCTACCTTTAAAGGATAAATAGATAAGAGTCACCCTCTCGACCCTATTTTGCTACGTTGTCTTGGTTGTCCTTGGGTAAACTAACCTTGTTGCAGAAATACTCCGTTCCCTGCGGATATAAATACGATACCTTGGAATACTCCGGGTGAAGTGCTACAACGGTATTCCGTGCGCTTGCGGATTTATTCGTGACGTAAGAAATACCAACGGGGCCCATGGTCGAGGAAGCGGTCGCGGGAATGCTTCCTCCGGCTCGATCGGTACCGGCAACGTTTGCGCGAGGATTCGTGGCTAAAGGTTGTGGAGGTTCTTCATCTCCGTCTGCTTCATCCGTTTCACGACAACGACGATCGGATTCTTCTCTCGCCATCCTTGCTTCTTCTTCGACGACTTCCTCGGGGTTGAGTTGTCGAAGAACCGGTCCCGTCATGAACACTTGGAAGAAGGCTACGGGCCCTTCCTCGAAGTTATTACCAATCTCGCGAGAGCGACTTATCATCACGGATCGGGCGCCGGTCCGAGACGCGGAAGGTCCGATTGTTCGCGCTAAAGCTGCGTCGGATCCGCCAAGTTCTAAGCCCGAGGTGCCAACCGTGGCGGGTGATCGCGCTTCGAAGCTGCGGCCCGACAACGAGTCGGATCCATCAAAAGCGGTTTTCTGTGGAATTAGCTTCAAAGTCGAGGGACCCGAAGCGGATCTTGAAGCCGGGCTCGAAGTCGACGACGAACGAAGAGGTCATCGAACTCGCTAGGAACTCGCCGGGACCCCTTCCGGCGCGCCAAATGTCGAGTCTTAAACTCGGCACTAGTACTACCCGAGTCCCTCACGAGCGTGGAATTCGATGGTGCAACACACGAAACACACGGGAACACAAAATTTTAGACGAGGTTCGGGCCCTCGAATTGAGAGTAATACCCTACGTCCTGTATGTTATGTATTGCCTTTAGCGGATTGCTAATTGCAAGATCTCGAGAGAGTTTTCGGGGGTCCCTGCTCCGCCTTATATATCCGGGGTGCTAGGGTTACATGCGAGTCCTAGTCGATTACATGGATTACATATATGGGAGCTCTATCTCTAGCTTTCTTTATTGATTCGAGTCCTAACGGACTACTAATTATTCTTTAACTTGCTTCTCAAGTCATCATACGCCGGTATTGATATCCGTCCGATCCCCATACCGGTATATAGAATCCTCTGTTATTCCGGACCGGTCGGGAACCGATCGATCGACTATCTCCATCACCTTTATCTTCATTGATTTGTTACCGTGTCTTTGCGCATCCATTCCTTTATCATCTGTATACCCATAAGGCAAGTATACGACAGCGTTTATTACCCCCTTCGGAGCATACTTGCTATACGACTATGCCATTTGGATTAAAAAATGCCGGAGCTACGTATCGGCATGGTATACAACGTTGCTTGGATTCGCAATTGGGAAGGAACGCGAAGCTTAGGTTGATGATATAGTGGTAAAATCTCGAAAAACCGAGGATCTTCTCTCGACCTGGCAGAGACCTTCGATATCTGCGGAATTTTTCCATGAAGCTCAATCCGGGACGAGTGCGTGTTTGGAGTTCGTTCGGGAAATTACTTGGGTTACCTAGTGTCATGGCGAGGCATTGAAGCTAACCCGGAAAAAATCCAGACGATCATCAACATGAAACCCCCGAGTTGCTTGAACGATGTTCGGAAGTTGACGGGTAGTATGGCTTCTCTCAGCCGTTTCATCTCAAGATTGGGAGTTCGTGGACTTCCGTTCTTCAAGTTGCTTAAAAAGCTAGATAAGTTTGAGTAGATAGACGAGACACAAGCCGCGCTTGATCAGCTCAAGGAATACCTTAGCAACCCTCCGGTATTGGTACCGCCGGAACCGAGATGAGACTATACGAGTTGTATATTTCCGCAACAATCCATGTGGTGAGCACGGTTACGGCGGTCGATTGGAAGGAAGAGGGACATCCGCAATTGGTGCAATATCCGGTATATTTTGTAAGTGAAGTTCTTACCGAATCACGGATGCGATATCTCCGATTACGAGAAGTTAATATATGCTTGTAGTGATAACTTCTCGAAAGCTGAAACATTATTTCCATGCGCATCCCATTGAAGTTAAGACTGGGTTTGCCATTGGGGATATTGTGCGAAACCGAGAGGCGATGGGCCAGGTTGCTAAGTGGGCTATAGAAGTTGTCCAATATGAGATTACGTTTTCTTCGCGGACAGCTATCAAGGGACATGCTTTAGCTGATTTCATAACGAGTGGTTGGAGACGCAGATTCCGCGAGGGATCTAGACGTTGGAGTATTGGGAGATGTTCTTTGACGGGTCCCTGCAGCTTTCGAGCGCGGGGGCTGGGGTCATGCTTCTCACCCGGCAGAAAGAACCACTCGGATATGTCTTGCAAATGCATTTCAATGCTTCGAATAATCTTGCGGAGTATGAAGCTTTGCTTCATGGGCTTCGAGTAGTCTGTTTCGTTAGGAGTTAGACGATTAGACATATATGGTGATTCAATGCTGGTAATAAGTCAAGTTAATAAGGTGTGGGATGCTCATGATGATCATTTGATCGCTTATCGATAAGAGGTTAGGAAACTTGAAGATAAATTTGATGGTCTGCGATTTTCTCACATACTGCGCGGAAACAATTCTGCTCGCGGATGAGTTAGCTAGATCGGGGTCTTCAAGACGAGCAATTCCACCTAGTGTCTTCCTCCAAGTATTGGATAAGCCATCCATAAAGATGGAGCGCAATGCTACTATTACGAGAGATCGTAGATGAAGCGGTCTTGAAGGAGCAGGCGGAGAAAGTAGTCTCGAAGGACCGATCGAAGAAGCGGTCTTACCGGATAAGACAGAGAACGTAATCAACGTTGAAGGAGCAATTTTGTCGGAAGATATTCGGCCACTTGACGTTATGATTATTGATTCGATTGGCGTACCCCATACCTTGACTATCTGCGATCCGGTAAAACTCCGGAAGATAAGGTGGACAAGCAAAGATTAGGGGTTCGAGCACGCAGTTATTTAATTCTCGAAGGAGAGTTATATAGGCCTGGAGTTAATATTCGATGAAATGTGTATCGGTTTCTTATGGCATTCAACTGCTTGAAGACGTGCACAGGGGAATTTGTGGAAATCATGCTTCTTCGAAGACACTAGTTGGGAAGGTGTTCGGACAAGGATTTTGCTGGCCTACGGCGATGGACGATGCACACAGAGTGGTCAAGAATTGTCGGGGATGTTAATTTTTCGCCGAACGACCTCATGCTCCAGCTCACGAGTTGCGGTTAATTCTAATGACTTGGCCTTTTTCTACTTGGGGGCTGGATATTGTTGGACCCTTTAAAAGGGCACTAGGAGGATTCACGCATATTTTTGTGGCGATCGATAAGTTCTCTAAATGGATTGAGGTCTGAAGTCGTTACTAGTACGACTACGGCCCGAGCGATCAAGTTTCCGCAAAACATATTCGTGCGCTTTGGAGTCCCGCACGGTATCATTACCGATAATGGGCCTCGGTTTACTTCGAGTTCTTCAAGGATTATACTGAAAGTTTAGGAATTAAGATACAATATGCATCGGTGTCACATCCGCAAAGCGATCGACAGGTGGAACGAGCTAATGGAATGATTTTGACCGGTCTTAAACCTAGAATTTTTGACCGTTTGAAGTCGTATGCAGGAAAGTGGGTTAAGGAATTGCCCTGGGTGCTTTGGGGACTACACACTAATGTTAGTAGGGCTACGGGGCAATCTCCATTTTCTTTGGTGTATGGATATGAAGCCATGCTACCTATAGAAGTGAATATTGTGTCAGCTCGGGTACAATACTATGATGAAGAGAAATATGAAGATCGGCGCCAGAGTTGAGCTGATTGCTCGCTGAAGAATTGAGGGATCAAGCTTTGATTCAAGCAGCCAAATGTCATCGGAGATTGCGTTGTTATCATGATCGCAATGCTCGAACACGGAAATTCCAAGTAGGAGACTTGGTTCTTCGGAAGATTCGATCCAACAAGAACAGGCATAAGTTGTCACCGGTTTGGGAGGGACCTTTTCCGGTTAAATTGGTTTGCGAGACCAGGGGCTTATAGGCTTATGACCTTGGAGGAAGAAGAAATTCCAAATTCTTGGAAAATTGAACAACTTCGTCGTTTTTATACTTAAAAGTATTTTTTGTAAATTTCTTCATATTATAATAAAGTAATTTTGTCTAATGAGAATGTGTTTGCTTTTTGTGTCGCAATATTTTAATTTTGAATTAAATTATCGAGCCAGGGGCTGCTTGTGTTAAGAGCGATCTGTGATATTGTGCTATTCCTGAATAATAAGACCAGTCATTTAGTCGATGAGGTTGCTCGTGTTGAAAGCGGTCTGTTTCTTTTCGATTTAAGACTCGGTATGTTCGAAAAGGAAATTGTGTAGCATTTTTCTTATGAATACTCGATTGGTAGGCTCGTTGTGTTAAGAGCGATCTGTGAAATCTTAGATCTTACAACCTAGCTTTTTTCCTATGTTACATGATCTTGTTAAAGTAAGCTATAACTATGAATTGTGATCTCGTGTTGATTAGAGCCAGAATTTGGTCATAGTTAGTTTTAGCTGAAATAACCATCATGTCTTGGGCAAAGAAGTTAGCAAGTATGATGGTGAAACCAGTATTCATATAGAAAAGAAAATAACCTAAATAGCATGATAATCAAGATGTTTGATTACAAAAGCAAGTTGGCCCTAATACAAAATCTACTGAGCAGGATCTGCTGGAACTACCGGTATCACCGGTTTTAGGATTTTCAGCTAACCTATCGTCAATCGTTTCTTCGGAATCAGAAGAAGGTACAATAAATCAACATCTAAATCTTCAAATGCCTCTTCTACTATCTCGCAGCGGCAGCTATCGCATCTTGTGCATCTTGATCTAGGGCAAAGGCCGCTGGAGCTACATTCGGAGGAACACCCGTTGGATCAAGAGGAACATCCTCTATCAATTCCGAAACAAGTACCAATGAGTGAATTCTTCAGCTCATTGAACCGATCTTCGATAGTCTTCGAGTGGGCGCCATCCTCGATAAAGTTGAAATCATAATCCTCGACCGGAGTCCAAGATTGGATTATGGCAGCAATATGACCTCCTCTCGCTGCGGCAACCATCCTGGAGTGCTCTTTGATTTTTCTCGGGAAGGCCCGGATGGTGGACTCGAGATCTATCTCATTTGGATCAATAGTTTGACCACCATTTAGATATTTCAGCGTTCAGTACTGTACTGCGAGCAAGTTCGAAGAAGGCAAAAATATTAGAAAAAAGTATCACTACAGGTCGGTATTTTCAAGGAATCTCATAAGAAGAAATAAGGAAGAAGTAACTTACGTCCGTGCTCGATATCCGCAGCTCCGAATCTGCCTTTGATGTTAACATTGGATTCTCTCGGCTTAGTCTCAACCTTCGAGCATACGCTGGATTTCGCGCTCTTTCACTTTGAGAGCAAGTCGGGCGATTCATGGGCAGTCCTCATAGCACTTTCTTTGTCTGCTCGCACCGTTTTTATCGCTTCTAAAGCTTCGACTAATTTGGCCTTCGAGCGAGCATTATCAGCTTCAAGCATCTTGTTGGAGCGAAGTGTTTGTGCCGAATATTATCTTTGGCGGTAAGTTCGCCTTCCGGTTCTCCAATTCGACACTGCTTGTCTGTTCTTCAACTCGAGAGCCTTCAAGAAGAGCTTCCTCTTGAGCGAGTTGCCTTTTAAGAAAGGATTTCTTCCGCTTTCTTATCGAGCAGCGACAAGATTTTCAAGTGCTTGAGATAAGGAGTAAGACCGGTCAAAGAGAGAGGCAAGAAGAAAAATATGGAATGTGCGAGATAAAATTAAGAGTATTACTCCGGATTTCTTTGCGGAGCTTGATGATCTCTTGCCGGCGTTCCTCCATCAGCCGGTGGGTGTTCAACAGATTGGCTTCCCTTTTAACGGATCGGTTTCCTTGGATTTCGGATCGCGGATCGAGATTCAAGTTCAACCAATCGCTCTTGATTGGTGCATAGCTCTTCCTCCGGACGAGCGATTATAGCATTTTTAGCTTCGAGTTTTTCGGAAGAACCTACAAGAAGGACGAAGTAAGAGATTCAATTATTAAAAAGAAATTGCTTGAACAAACCATTGAAGCAGAAAGGATGTACCGGCCGGACTCGGAGAAGTTCTTCGGGGCCTCTTCCTCTTGGAGCTCCCATTGAGTCGTTGCGGTGAACGTTCTAGCTCCACTGGAGCTGTCCACCTCCACATCTCCGACTACCATTTTGGCCAATCCGGGTTCTCCCGAGAGATTTGCGTGTCGTCCTAGGCCGACGAGGAATTTCTACCACCCGGACCGGTCCCAGTGAGAGCTCCGGAGGAATTTGGAATAGAGTTGCATGGGGAGGGAGGTTGCTAGCGAGATGAGCTTCCAATATTGACGAGCTTGATCTTCGAGTGATTTTGGGACGAAGCTTCGCACTGGAAGCGGCAAGGATTTCCTTTGCTTGGTGCCGCACTTGGAGCTTCGGAAGGCTTGGCACTAGGCTGGGGTGCAGCAGAGAGCTAGTGGAAGCACTACCGGTTGGAGCTGGAGTAAAAGCTTTGTTTCTCAAAAAGCTAGCTATGCTAGCTTGGAAATTAGAAGGGATTCTGCGAAAAGAAGCAAGTACTATAAGACCGGGATGAAAACAATTCGAGAAAGGAATAGTGATATAGAAGACTTACGAGGTAGCTTTCTTGAAGCCGGTGGATGTCTTGATCTTCTTGGAGGGACCTTGAGTATCCTCGATGGTACCCTCTCGTAGTCCTTTTGGCCCTGGATGGACTTGCGGCGATGGAACTGGTTCTCTGCGTCGCTTGGACCGGTGTGGCTGCCATACCGGGACCTCTTGGGAACATTGGATAGGGAATCTATTAAAGAGGGAGCTCCTTGAGATTTTCTCGAAGCGGCTTCAAAAGCGGCCGGAGCGGCTTGGCGATCCCTTTCGACGGCTTACGCTTCTTTCCGCCGCTCTTCGAGTTTTTGTGCCTCCGTGCGCGTATCGCTCGATGCGGCGAGAAGATGAAGCGGGTCGGTCGATGGTCAAGGAAGTAGTTCGTTTCTTCGTACTAGGAGCTTGAATCACCTTTCCGGATTTGGATATCTTCGAAGCTATCGTTGGGTGGCGAGAGGGAATGAAAGTGCATCTAGGTCCCTCATTTTATTTTGGATGATTGATATCAATACAATTAAATTTGGAACTAATGCTTTCATGAGAATGTGTGTAGTGAATATCCAAAGCACATGAAAGTCTAGCAAGCACAATGAAAAAGGAGAAAAGAATTGCAAAATGAAATAAATGGAGAATTTGGAAAAGACCTATCTCAAAGCTTGTGCCTCGCTTTATTTCTTTGCTTTGAGTCATAGGGATGCCATACTATAAAGAGGGATGCAAATCACAAACGTGGCTAAGAATGGAGATGCTCACAAACTCAAGAAATCCCCTCCAAACCCATTCTCTCCGAACCCATCGGAAGCTCCGGTGTGGTACCGGAAGTTCCGGTAGGCTTACGAGAGAGTTTTGCTCTCGGGTAAGGCCATACTGGAAGTTCCGGTCCCTGGTACCGAAGTTCCGGTAGGCATACGAGAGAGTTTTGCTCTCGGGTAAGGCCATACGGAAGTTCCGGTCCACAGTACCGGAAGTTCCGGTAGGCTTACAAAGAGTTTTGCTCTCGGGTAAGGCCATGCCGGAAGTTCCGGTCCCCGATACTGTAGTTCCGGTAGGCTAACGAGAGCTTTGAGCTCTCCGGAATGCCATACCGGAAGTTCCGATACGGCACCGGAAGCTCCGGTGCGGTCCGATTTTCCAACCCTAAACCCACGTACGGAAGCTCCGGTACTCCACCGGAAGTTCCGGTGCGGGCCGAAGTCCAGATCTAACCCTAATTCGAACCATACCGGAAGTTCCGATACGCTATCGGAAGTTCCGGTGCGGGATTTTCGGACACGCCAACGGCTCTTTTTGGGCTGTGGTATATAAGCCACACCCCCTCTCCATTCACTCTCTCTTGCACAACTCCGAACCAATACACACTTGAGCTTCACTCCATCTACTCCAAATCCTCTCCAAAAGCAAAAATTCCATCCTTGAGCTAGGATTTGAGTGAGAGACTTTGAGCAAGTGTTTGAGAGACTTGATTCCATTCTTGAGCATCTTCACTCCCGTCAAGCTTGTGATTTGGATTTGTTACTCTTGGAGCTTTGAGCTCCTAGACGGCTAGGCGTGCTCGTGAGCTCCCAACTTGTGTGGTGACGCCTGAGAAGTTTGTATTGCCCGTCCTGGAAGGGACATTGATAGTGGAAAACTCAAGCTCAACCTTGGTGGTGACTTGAGGGAGAAATAGGGTTGAGAGAAACCCGGTCCTTGGTGGACTTTCTCAACGGAGACGTAGAGTCCTTGGTGGGCTTGAACTTCGGTGAAAAATCCGTGTCTCTTGTGCTCTCTCCCTTTTACTTACGCGTTGTTGTTTATTTACTATGTTGCTTGTTAGTTTTCCGTTGTGCCTTTAAATTCCTAAAATTGCATAGGGTTGTTCCTTCCGTTCTTGCAAACACTAGAATTGTGTAGGGTTTAATTCCGCATTTATCACCCTGCACCGGAAGTTCCGATACCGTACCGGAAGTTCCGGTATTTGACGTTTTCATCTTAGTGTTGTTTCGCGAGAAAATTTTAGGTTCGCCTATTCACCCCCCCCTCTAGGCGACTTTCAATTGGTATCGGAGCGGGTATCTTCGTTGAAGCCTCACCGCTTGAAGATCAAAGATGGGAAATGATAAAGAGGCAACGGGTAGTGGTGAAGCACCACCTAAGGTAGCCGGTGAAAGGGGTCATGAGACCGCACCGGGAGATGCCGAGAGATGGAAATGGAAAAGGGCTCGCCCAAGGTGGAGATGTGCTTGAGTGCTTTGCCGATGAGCTACAACAGAACACCATATTCCTATAGTGATGGAAGAGATGAGCATATTGGACCCGGCTCAGGAAGACTACCATACTTTGATGGTCAATACTTTGATCATTGGAAAACAAAGATGCTACTACATTTGGATTCAATGCATCAAAATGTGAGAAATGTGACTCAAAATGCATTCCTATGGGAATGTAGAAGCAAGCCAACCGCACAAGACTTGTTCAATGTTAGGTGCAATGTGGCGGCGGCTAGTGCTCTCGTATCCGCGCTTAGTCCCGCCGAGTATGAGAAGATAACCGGAATGGAGGATGCCCATCAAATTTGGTTGAAACTTGAATTGGTTCATGAGGGCATTGATAGTGTGAAGGAGTCTAAGCTAGAAGGGCTTAGAGAAGATTTTAACTACTTTGTCATGAGGTCGGATGAAGGGCCAAGGGAAGCCCATGATAGGATGATGAGGATAGTGAACATGAGAAGAGCACTTGGAGAAAAAGTGTTGGACTTGGATGTGAATAGAAGGTTGCTACAAGCCTTGCAAGCATGGGATGCCAACATAGTGTCCAACATAAGAGACAAAGATGGTTTTAGATACTTCACAACCGATGAAGTGATTGGGAAGGTACTCTCCCAAAAACAGCAAATTGACCAAGGGAATAGGATCAATGCATTGCTCAAGGACAAAGAAAAGGCTAGTGGGAGCAAGAATGATTTGGCTCTCAATGCCGAACAAGAAAAGAAGAAGAAGGTGGTTGAGGAAAGTGATGATGATAGCGATGATGAAATGGCTCTCTTTGTGAAAAGATTCAACAAGCTTATGTCAAAAAGGAGCTCCAAGAAAAATGACCAAGACAAGAGCAAGTTGAGGAAGGCCAAGAACAAGTGCTATATTTGTGGAGACAAAGGTCACTTCATGGCGGAGTGTCCGGAGAACTACAAGAACAAGCAAAACAAGAAGGGGGACAAGAAATACAAGAAGCATAGAAAGTACCGTCGGGGTGAAGCACACATTGGACAAGAATGGAACTCCGATGGATCATCTTCCTCCTCCGAGTCGGAATCCGATGAAGAGAAGGGAGGCATTGCATCACTTGCTATTGGGCTAACACCGACCAACTCCTCCTTGTTTGGAAGCTTGACCGATGATGAAGATGACACCGGACACAAGTGCATGATGGCTAAAGGCTCTAAGGTAAATGCTAATGGAAGCTCTCAAATTCCTAACATGTTTGATTTGTTGGACATCATTGAGCAGGAAAAGGAGACCAATGAGAGGCAAGAGGAGCTTCTTGAGAAACAAGAGGAAATGCTTGTTCAAGAGAAGCAAAGGGTGCTTGAACTTGAAAAGCTCCTAGAAGTTGAGAGGAAGAAGAATGAGGACTTGGTAAAGTCTCTCAAAGTGGTTGAAGAAAATAGTGAGACACTTAAAGTCACAAATGTGTCACTTCAAGAGAAGTGTGATGACTTGCAAAAGGATCACAATTCTCTCAAAGTGCAATTTGAGGAAATTAAGTGTAACACTACTTCCTCTCAATCTTCGTCTTGCCCCCCATCTAGCAATGAATGTACTAGGTGCAACAAGATTGATGTTGAAGCTTGTACAAGAAACATCAAGACCATTGGAGACTTGAAGAAGCAAGTGCAAGAACTTCAACAACAAGCACAAAAGAAGATGAAGGCCATTGATGATGCCAAGGCCGAGTATGCAAGGGGTGCATACACCAATGTGAGACGATCACATGTGAAGGATGGCATTGGATACAAGCAAGGTGACAAGCATAATGCAAGAATCAACAAGAACGGCACCGAATTCATCAAGTTCACCAAAGAGGGTGAATATCAAAAGAAGCAAGTCAAGAGGGAGAAGCAAATCAAGAACACTAACAAATCTTCTCTTATTTGTGATTTGCGTACTAACGTGCCTAACCCCTCTTGTGCTCTCTTTTATGATTTTAATGCGACCTATGTGCTAATGAGAAACAAGCATGGTCGTGTCTATGCAAAATATGTTGGGCCACGCAACAAGACCCACAAATCTTGTGTGTGGGTGCCCAAGACACTTGTTACTAATGTGAGAGGACCCAAGCAAATTTGGGTACCTAAAAACAAAGCATAAATTGTTTTGTAGGAATACTCCTCCGGTGGTTCATCATGGGTGGTCGATAGTGGATGCACCAATCATATGACCGGAGACAAGAAAATGTTCGAATCCTTTGAGCCAAGCAAAGAAAGAAATGAGTACATCACCTTTGGAGACAACGGAAAAGGCTATGTGTTGGGTTATGGTAACATTCCTTTAACTTTTCCGCATTCACTTTCGAAGGTTATGCTTGTGGATAACGTTGACTTCAATTTGTTGTCTATCTCACAACTTTGTGGAATGGGCTACAATTGCTTGTTCAACGACAAGGGTGTGATTGTCTCAAGGAGAAGTGATGGCTCGATTGCTTTTGAGGGTGTGCTCAAAGGGAAGCTTTATGTTGTGGATTTCACCGCGGATAAAGCAAAACTTGACACATGCTTGGTTGCAAAGTCCGACATGGGATGGTTGTGGCATAGACGACTAGCCCATGTCGGTATGAGAAATCTTCACAAACTCCAAAAGGGCGGTCACATTCTTGGACTAACGGATGTTTGCTTTGAGAAAAATAAAATTTGCGAGTGCATGTCAAGCCGGAAAACAAGTTGGAGCACCACATCCATCCAAGAACATAGTGACAACCACAAGGCCGTTGGAGATGCTTCACATGGACCTCTTCGGTCCCATTGCCTACATTAGCATCGGCGGTAACAAATATGGACTTGTTATTGTTGATGATTATTCTCGCTTCACGTGGGTATTCTTTTTGTGTGATAAAGGTGAAGTAAAGGATGTACTCAAGACATTCTTAAAAAGAGCACAAAATGAATTTGAAGTGAAGATCAAGGCCATAAGGAGTGACAATGGTACCGAGTTCAAGAACACTCAAGTTGAAGAGTACCTTGATGAGGAGGGCATCAAGCATGAGTTTTCGGCACCCTACACACCTCAACAAAATGGGGTGGCCGAAAGAAAGAACCGCACACTCATAGAGATGGCAAGAACCATGCTTGATGAATACAAGACCTCCGATCGTTTTTGGGCCGAAGCAATCAACACCGCATGTCATGCCTCAAACCGGTTGTATCTTCATCGACTCTTGAGGAAAACACCATACGAGCTACTAACCGGTAAAAAGCCTAACATCTCGTACTTTCGAGTTTTTGGGAGCAAATGCTTCATGCTCAACAAGAAACCCAAGACTTCAAAGTTCTCCCCTAAGGTTGATGAAGGTTTCTTACTTGGGTATGGTTCAAATTGTCACGCCTATCGTGTCTTCAACAAAACCACCGGTTGTGTTGAAGTTTCACGGGACGTGACGTTTGATGAATCTAACGGCTCTCAAGGGGAGCAAGTTGTTATCAATAATGCAGATGTTGAGGCTCCTAGGCAAGCAATCAAAAGAATGGCACTTGGTGATGTGAGACCGCAAGAACCACAAAGTAATCAAGATCAACCTCCTCCCTCAAGTCAAGACCAACAATGCACTAATCATGATCAAGTGGATCAAGATCAAGAAGTTGGTAATGAAGATCATGCTCAAGCACAAGATGATGAACTCACATCGCATGATCAAGAGGTTGAACAAGACGGCGGTCAAACAAGCTCACATCCACCACACCCAAGAGTGCACCAAAGTGTGCAACGTGATCACCCCGTGGAACAAATCCTTGGAGACATAGAAAAGGGGGTAATCACTCGTTCTCGTGTTTGCAATTTTTGTGAACATTACTCTTTTGTCTCTTCTTTGGAGCCATTTAGAGTAGAAGAAGCACTCGAGGACTCGGATTGGGTGATGGCCATGCAAGAAGAATTGAACAACTTCACAAGAAATGAAGTTTGGACTTTAGAAGAAAGACCAAGAAGCAAGAATGTTGTGGGCACCAAGTGGGTGTTCCGCAATAAGCAAAATGAAGACGGCGTTGTAACGAGGAACAAAGCAAGATTGGTGGCAAAAGGATATTCACAAGTAGAAGGATTGGACTTTGATGAAACCTATGCCCCCGTGGCAAGACTTGAATCAATAAGAATACTACTTGCCTTTGCCACTCACCACAACTTCAAGTTGTACCAAATGGACGTGAAGAGTGCATTCCTAAACGGGCCAATCAAGGAAGAAGTATACGTGGAGCAACCACCGGGCTTTGAAGACCCCAAGTATCCTAATCACGTATATAAACTCCATAAGGCGCTCTATGGGCTTAAGCAAGCACCAAGAGCATGGTATGAATGCCTTAGGGATTTCCTTTTGAAAAAGGGCTTTGAAATGGGCAAGGCCGATGCAACCCTCTTCACAAAGCGTTTTGATCATGATATATTTGTGTGCCAAATTTATGTCGATGACATAATATTTGGTTCTACTAACCAAATGTTTTGTGATGATTTTAGCAAGATAATGACCAAGAGGTTCGAGATGTCTATGATGGGTGAGTTGACATTCTTTCTAGGATTTCAAGTCAAGCAACTCAAGGAGGGCACCTTCCTATGTCAAGCCAAGTACACTCAAGACATATTGAAGAAGTTTGACATGGACAAGGCAAAGCCCGCCAAGACGCCCATGGCAACAAATGGCCATCTTGACCTCACCAAGAAAGACAAGCCGGTTGATCAAAAGGTTTTTCGCTCTATGATCGGCTCTTTGCTTTACCTTTGTGCATCTAGGCCCGATATCATGCTTAGTGTGTGTATGTGTGCACGCTTCCAAGCCGCTCCTATGGAGTGCCACATGGTGGCCGTTAAAAGAATCTTGAGATACTTAGTGCACACACCCAACCTAGGGCTTTGGTACCCCAAGGGTTCAAAGTTTGACCTTATAGGCTATTCCGATGCGGATTACGCTGGGGACAAAGTGGATAGAAAGAGTACCTCCGGGACTTGCCAATTCTTGGGTAGGTCCCTAGTGTCATGGTCATCCAAGAAACAAAATTCCGTTGCACTATCCACGGCCGAAGCGGAGTATGTGGCAGCCGGTAGTTGTTGTGCACAACTATTGTGGATGCGACAAACTCTAAGGGACTACGGTTACAAGTTGAACCGTGTTCCTCTCCTATGTGACAATGAGAGTGCCATAAACCTAGCTTATAACCCCGTTGAGCATTCGCGCACAAAGCATATAGATATCCGCCATCATTTCTTGAGAGATCATTCTATAAAAGGGGATATTGAGGTGAGCCATGTGAAAACCGAAAATCAATTAGCCGACATTTTCACCAAGCCCTTAGATGAAAGCCGGTTTTGCTATCTAAGGAGTGAGCTAAATATTCTTGACTCTAGCAACGTGGTGTAAAAGCGTGCACATTTGCTTGTTGCTTTATTCGTTTTGGATCTTAAGATGAAATGCATGCTCTCGAAAATTAACTAAGCTTTTTGAAAGCCTTTTTCGTGGTTCTTGACCAATAGGTCAAATCTTGTCAAAATGTGATCATAGCTTTGTTTGTTGATTGTATACCGATCACATGTTGTCAAGATGCCCCACTAGTCCATCAAAATTATTTTTGAAAACTCTCCCCAAAACTTCAACTCCTCCTCTCTGTTTTCCCCCTACGGAAGTTCGGTAGGGTACCGGAAGTTCCGGTACGGAAGCCGGGGCTCGGCGTTTATTTCCCAGTCGGAAGTTCCGGTAGGGGACCGGAGGTTCCGACCGGAGGTCGAACACGGGACTTTTCCTCTCGGTCGGAAGTTCCGGTACCGTGCCGGATGCTCCGACCGGGAGCTCACCCTCGGGTGTCATGCCCACACCGGAAGTTCCGGTACACCACCGAAAGTTCCGGTGCGGGTCGTTGACCTAGGGTTTGAGCCCGCACCGAAGTTCCGGTAGGCTACCGGAAGTTCCGGTGCGGGGCGGCGATATAAATAGGGGAGCCCGTCCCCTTGAAAGGGACGGCTCCCATTTGAAAAAGACTCCTCCTTTTTTCCTCCTCTCTCTTCGGATCTCCATCAACCGGAAGCTCCTCTCAACTTCCGGCGACGGTCTACGGCAAGAATCTCCAAGCTTCTTCCTCCGGTCTTCTCCAAGCACCTGGCTAGAGGAGAAGATGACTCGTGGCGAGAAGCGAGACGGTGACCAAGCGACCGAGCACCCGCTCAAGGTCATGATGACTCGGACTCGGACTCGGACTTCGACGTGCCGAATCCACGCCTTGTCAAGAGGCGAGGCCACGGGAACCGGTCATCGGTCTTCCTCCCGTGGTCTTGGCCCCGGCAAGGGCAAAGGTCTTGGAAGGGGCAAAGGAAAGAGCACCGCTAGGAGATCTCCTCCCGCTCCCGTGTCGGATGATGAAGAAGAAAGTGAGGAGGAGGCTGGAAATGTGGGCGGGGATGAGTGGTTTCTCCCCATTGCCCGCAACTTGCGGGAGCACTACAAGTATGAACCGAGGTCACCGATCTGTGAGTGGCGGTGCGAGGCTATAATGTGCCTTTCTACGGAGATGAGGTGCGAAGTATAGGAGGAAGTGCCCGTGGCTCAAGGCTAAGGGAATGGGTGTGGAGGACATTCGCTTTTGGGACCACACCCGAGTCGAGTGGTACAAGGAGGTCCTCAAGTTGAAGAAGAAGACTCATGAGCTGAAGTGGATCGGGTGAGACTGGATGGATCGTCAAAATGATCCCGTCTTTGCTCAAATCAAGGCTGAGTGTGCTAGGAGGGATTTGGTGGAGATTATGGGGCTTGAGCATGGGTGGAACACATAAGCTGGTGGTTCGGTTCTATGCCACTCTTTGGCTTGAGTTCGATGATGACTCCCGGGATGACTCCATCATGCACTCTGGACGCTTGATGGAGATCGGTTCCAAGTCACATATGCTTGAGTTTGCACAGATTCTCGGATTTGGCCATGACGACGCTATGAAGAACAATGTGAACATGTTTGATCCTCCGGATGACGCAGCTTTGGAGTTCATGTATGACAGCCGCTACGCTCACCCCAAGACGATGATCATTGGGACACACTTCGGGCTGCACCCCTACTACCGTGTTCCGAACAATATGTTCGGATGGATTTTGGATCCTAAGATAGGGGATGCATCTTCTTTGCTGGCAGAATCCAAGACTTTACTTTGTGCCATGCGTCCGGGAGCTGAGCCGTTTTGTGTTTTTGAGCACATTTGGACTTCCATCATCAACCATTCTTACACTCATAAGGCGAGCCTTCCCTTCGCTCCCTTTATTATGAAGATGATGGAGACCGTCCATCGGTATGCATTTTGTACATGATAAGGATCACCCCGGACTTTGTCCCAAGAGGTTCCAGCTCTTACCCTCTCCTCGGGGATCACCGGTGAGACAGGAGGCTCCTCCACCACCAGCTCGGCGAGGTCGGAGATGCTCCACCTACTTCTTCTCGCCGGACTCGCAGCAAATCCGGATTCATCGACTCGGTCCTCAAGTCTATCTTTTGCATGTGCAAGGCCAATAGTGAGGACATCTATGAGATGAGGATGGAGCAGCGGCGCATCAATGAAGGACATCACCGATATCTCTCTCACCTAGCTCGGCGAGCAGCAGCAGCCACCACCTCCTCCCTTGGACCTTGCACCGATAGTACCTCGGCGGTGGGAGGACCCTTGGGCTCCATATCGGCGGGCCGCGGGAGTGGCGGCACGAGCGGCAGCTCGGGGTGTGGAGGGCAGTGGCACCGAGAGTGGAGAGGATGACGGCGCCGAGGATGTTCCGACCGCCTCCGCTCCCCGCTCGAGCACTCGGATCCCGCTCCATGAGAAGGGCAAGGGAGTGGCACGCCCCACGGATGAGGAAGAAAGCGATGAAGAGGACGGCGACGACGACGACGATGACGACGAGTGATCCTCTCTTGGGCGTTCTTGTTCTTTTCTCCTTTTTGGTGATGTGTTGCCAAAGGGGGAGAAGAAATTTCTATCTATTTATCTTTATCTCGTTTTTATGATGTAATGAACTATGTGTATGAGATGGACAAGTGGTTTGGAACTATGGATGATTGTAATAAGTTTAGACTTGTTTTTATTATCTATCTATGTGGTTTGCCTTATGATATGCTTGGTGATTTGTTGTTTCTCTCTTTTAGATGCATTTGTGTGATGATAAAATGCCATATTGCATTGTTTGTGTTTTTCTTTATTATGGATGCATAGATAAAGGGGAGCTCCTCATGATTCTTGTCTCTAATGTGCACTTGGTATTGTATAGACCAACTCTTGAAATTCAATTTCATGCACATATTAAGGGGAGCTCATCTTTTATCTTTGCAAGTTGTGCTTGTCAATTCATCTTTTTAGAAATTTGATTGTATTGGCATCAATCACCAAAAAGGGGAGATTGAAAGTGCATCTAGGCCCCTCATTTTATTTTGGATGATTGATATCAATACAATTAAATTTGGAACTAATGCTTTCATGAGAATGTATGTAGTGAATATCCAAAGCACATGAAAGTCTAGCAAGCACAATCAAAAAGGAGAAAAGAATTGCAAAATGCAATAAATGGAGAATTTGGAAAAGACCTATCTCAAAGCTTGTTCCTCGCTTTATTTCTTTGCTTTGAGTCACAGGGATGCCGTACTATAAAGAGGGATGCAAATCACAAACGTGGCTAAGAATGGAGATGCTCACAAACTCAAGAAATCCCCTCCAAACCCATTCTTTCCGAACCCATCGGAAGCTCCGGTGTGGTACCGGAAGTTCCGGTAGGCTTACGAGAGAGTTTTGCTCTCGGGAAAAGCCTTACCGGAAGTTTCGGTCCTCGGTACCGGAAGTTCCGGTAGGCTAACAGATGAGCTTTGAGCTCTCCGGAATGCCATACCGGAAGTTCCGATACGACACCGGAAGTTCCGGTGCGGTCCGATTTTTCCAACCCTAAACCTACGTACCGGAAGCTCCGGTACTCCACCGAAGTTCCGGTGCGGGCCGAAGTCCGGATCTAACCCTAATTCGAACCATACCGGAAGTTTCGATACGCTATCGGAAGTTCCGGTGCGGAGTTTCTAGACAGAGCCAACGGCACTTTTTGGGCTGTGGTATATAAGCCACACCCCCTCTCCATTCACTCTCTCTTGCACAACTCCGAACCAACACACACTTGAGCTTCACTCCATCTACTCCAAATCCTCTCCAAAAGCAAAAATTCCATCCTTGAGCTAGGATTTGAGTGAGAGACTTTGAGCAAGTGTTTGAGAGACTTGATTCCATTCTTGAGCATCTTCACTCCCGTCAAGCTTGTGATTTGGATTCGTTACTCTTGGAGCTTTGAGCTCCTAGACGGCTAGACGTGCTCGTGAGCTCCCAACTTGTGTGGTGACGTCCGAGAAGTTTGTATTGCCCGTCCGGAAGGGACATTGATAGTGGAAAACTCAAGCTCAACCTTGGTGGTGACTTGAGGGAGAAATAGGGTTGAGAGAAACCCGGTCCTTGGTGGACTTTCTCAACGGAGACGTAGAGTCCTTGGTGGGCTTGAACTTCGGTGAAAAATTCGTGTCTCTTGTGCTCTCTCCCTTTTACTTACGCGTTGTTGTTTATTTACTAGGTTGCTTGTTAGTTTTCCGTTGTGCCTTTAAATTCCTATAATTGCATAGGGTTGTTCCTTCCGTTCTTGCAAACACTAGAATTGTGTAGGGTTTAATTCCGCATTTATCACCCCTGCACCGAAGTTCCGTGCACTGCACGGAAGTTCCGTATTTGACGTTTTCGTCTTAGTGTTGTTTCGCAGAAAATTTTAGGTTCGCCTATTCACCCCCCCCTCTAGGCGACTTTCGGGGAAAGACCGGTCCGAAGTGCCTTGAGAAAGACCGGTGCTGGACGGCGTGGGGAGCGATATTGCCCGCATAGTCCACCCCCAAGTATCATTGGGAGGTAGAGGAGGGTGGCTCTTGAAGTTGTCCATTTTCCGTATTGAGTAATTGAATTTGCGTAAGAGGAAGAAGATGTAGGGTTAGTAGAGGATTTCTTTTTGCCCATCTTGAAAGACGAAAGAAGGAAATCTAAGGTTGGCTTGTGCGGAAGAGAAGAATTAAGAGCAAGAACAAAAGGTGGGCACATATGGACTTTCAAGAATGGGTTTGACCTAGGTCGACTTTTCGTTTTCTTTTATAGGCACTCGAGACGGGCCCGGGGGCTGAAAAGTTATCGGGCCATTTCAAGGCCCGATGGATTTAGCATTGAATGACTTATGTCGTGATCGTGCAATTATGACCTAACGGCCATAAGGAAATTAAAGATCTACTTGTTTGCACTAATTATGACCTAACGGTCATAAGGATAAGCCATCGTAGTTAGTGCTATACTCCCGCTGATTTTTTGTGAATAAGAAAGCGTTCGAAATAAGAAATTTTCGGATTGGAATTAATGTAATGCTGAATTTCATGATTTAGCGAGTATGAAAGAGTTAGACTTTACCTAACTCAATGTTAATGGATGCCTTAGGTCGTGGGTGTTAATCATCCAGCTGATCACGAGCCTTGGAGACTTGAGTCGATGTGAGAATATGAGGAATAAACTTGTCCGATCAACCACAATTTTGCTTTTTAGTTAACTTAAGACTGACTTAAGCGGTCTTTCAAGGAAATGTGTGTAACAACTCTCGGAAAATAATGCATTTCATATCATCATGAGCATGTCATCACACTCGTTGCATTTTTGAAGATATCAAATTTTGTGTTAATAATAAACACATAAAATAACAAAATAGATAAAGAAGAAAGGAAGTGATTAAAAAGAAATAAAATAAACAAAAAATTCATGTTTGATATTTTCTATGGCTCGAAGTCATAAATAAAGATTTATGAAAATTTCTGAAAATATTTTGCCTTGTAAAAATATTTACAAGAAATAAACAAAGTCTCCTTTATTAATTTAGCTATGAATTTTTAATCCAAAAATGATTTGGAGTTTTACCCTGGACTTAATAGGAAATATGCCTAAAATATTCTCAATTACATCCCTGAAAAATTTGGGAATTTTTGGAGCAACGGAAGGTCTAATTTTCCGAAAGCCGAGGGGTTATTTGTAAAATGTCCGGGCCTGGCCCAACGCCGACCTCTCTTCTTCCTCTCTCCCCTCTCCCGCGTCTCGGCGTCGCCCGCGCTCCGCACCGCCTCCCGGCCGACCGCCACGCCACCCCGCCTCGCAGGAGCTTCGCAACACGCAGTCGCTTGCTCCGTTGCCGCCTCCGGCGAGGATAAAGGCCCCGTCGGCCCTCTCTTCTCTTTTCCTCTCCCTCATTTCACTCCACAACTCACCGCCACCCCGCCTCTCTAGAGCGGCGCCGCCAGGCCCGGCCAACTCCGGCCGTCGCGCCGCCGCCGACCCGCCGCCGCGGCGAGACCACACCGCGGGCCACACGCCATGGGATCGCGTGTGGCCACGTGCGGATCGCGTGCGGTCAACCCCGTGGCCTCGCGTGTGGCACGAGAAAGGTTTTCGAATTTCAAAAATTCGTAGAAAATTCATTTAAAATCATAAAAATGCCAAACCAACTTTGTTAGACTCAAAAAAATAAGATCTATTTATTTGTGAAATAAAATATTTATTTTGAGCAAATTTATTTTATAGTTAGTAATTAATCACTTTCTTTGATTAGAGAGAAGCTATTATTTTATGCAAATAAAATGTTTAATTATGAAAAATAATTTTATTTGATAAAGGAGATACTTGCAGAGGAAATTAATTATGAAATTTATTTTCCAAAAGTTAAACTTAAACTGTATTATTTTATGTGATCACAATTTATTAACCCTTTATCACTTAAAGTAATGATTTGTTTATTGCTTAATAAACAAGAATAATTTATTAATTATTAAACCTAAGTAATTAGTGAACTTAATTCAGTAATTAAGGAATAGAACCAATTAACAAATAATGACCTTGATTAAGCACTCTTTAATCAGCATAATTACTTGTTAATTCTTGCTTAATGAACATACTTATCCTTAATTGTTAATTAACTAAGGTGATTAAGCCTTAATTATTAGTTATCACTTATTGGACTTAATCAATGAATCCTTGCATACTTTCAGCATAAGCATTCATGCATACATGATTGTGATTCGCGACGCATTGTCTGGTCGACTAGGTTTTGAAGTGATCGAGGTTCCACCCGAGCACGAATCAGGAGCCGGAATCTCGACATCGACCCAGTCGCCGAGGAAGCTAACTTCGAACGGAATCAAGGCAAGCCCCGGTGCATCCTACCTATGTTTTTAAATATTTTACTTTATCACATAGTACGGTGATGTTTGTGCATTAAGTGTTAGGGAATGATTGACACCCTAGTTGCATTATGGTAGGTTTCCGTTTGTTTATTCTATACTTGGTACAGGTAGCTCAATAGAGGCTAAGCTTAATTCATAGTGGCAACGGTAGATGGTTAGGACACTTAAAGCATGGAGGCTTTAAGGGTATTTTGTGTTGACACCAAGATGATGAGAGTGTTAATGAAGTTGAGACCGGACGGGCCCCGTAGGAGAAAGGGCAAGACGGAGATGAGGTCTTGCAAGGTGGTAGCCACGTCCGTGTCGGTCAAGGACCGTACCGTTGTCGGCTTAGTTGAACAAGTTTGAACGTACCGCACTACATGCTGGTATCATGGGCCCGACAAGTCGATGTACCCTATTGTCCTAGAGATGTAGCGTAGCCGACTCTCTTTACTTGGTCGTTAGTGAGAGGATAGTCTCACGGGAGGGAGACGGGTCGACCACGAGGGAAGTCGTGGCTTCGCTATACTCCCGGGAGAGTTTGGAAACGGCTAGTCTGCTGTCAGTGCTAGCGGGAAAGGTTGTCGTATACGATCGGTGTGATGCGTACACGTCGTGTAGTCGGGTTTTGCCGACTTGTATAAAATCGATTCGAATCGTTGTCCCTCGCAGAATGAGTACCGCTTGTTTAGCTCGTCACATCATAGTACATTTTATGGAAGATGAAGATGAGAGAGGGAAGGATTAAGATCTATCTTATCTTGATTGAGAACTTGATTGCAATAGTGATAGGTTGCAAACTCCAAGACTAATGAACTTAACATGAGCTAAAATATTGAAAGTAAGGACCCAACCTTCAATGTCTGTTCTCGCAAAGGAATAAAGCCCATAGCCAAAAAGCCTTTGCATGCTAGGCATCGGCCTTAGCGTGCCATGTTGACTGGGTCAGTCTTGCTGAGTATTAGAATACTCGGGGTTTGTTCGTTATCTTTTAGGGAACGAGTCGTACTACCACGACTTGTATGGCGGCTTCCCGAGAAGGAGCAATGTCCGGAGGGAGGTTCCCTTCGGTGGGAACGTTTCCCCACGCCGTGAAGAGAGAGGACCGTGATGTACGAAGGGCTCGGTGCATCACGTTGTTTCGTTTGAAGTCTTTTAAGTTGTACAATAGAACAAGCTTCCGCTAAATACTCGTAGGATGTTAAACTTCAATAATGTTATATTTTCCGCTGCACGAATGTTTGTATTTTAAAAACTCGGTTGTATTATACCATGATGTATATATTCCGGCTTGTATGAGATGATGCTTCTGTTGTAACTCGCTTCGTCGAGTGTCCCTCTCGTACCGATTCCCGGTGTCCCGGAGGGGATGTCACAGCTGGTATCGGAGCGGTTCGGAGGCAACAACACATCATTACAAGTCTATTTTCAAAACTTAACACGTTCATACGATAGACAACGAGAGAGTACGGAGCCTATAAGGATATAGAATAGTTAGATTTTTACTAACCGTTCGACGTTTGGGTTTTGGAAAGTGCTAACTATTCGTTGTAGTTTTTTTTACTATGGTACGTATAGTTAGTTCACGACCATGCATCATGTCATATTATGCACTAAATAAATATTTGGGTATATACTTAGCTAGTTCGTAGTACTATATAGGTTGTTCCGTTCGTTTTCTTCCGTGGGAAGAAGTGTTTAACTTGTTTAAACATGTTCCCTGCAGATGCCTGTGACTCGCGGTAGGAAGCGCGCCCGGGAGGAGGAGGATGCACGGGCTGCACGTGTTGCTCGAGTTGGAGTAGCGGATCCACGACTCGGAGTTGAGAACGCGAGTTAGGACCGACGGTTGGGGTGCTTGGAAGCACCGCCGTCGAGTAGACCGTCCGGAGGTTCGGAGGTCCCACGCCGGGATCGCCGAGCCGGAGGAGCAGCTAGTGGAGGTGACCCATGCCCGTGACGAGTATCGTGAGGCGGTCATCGCCTTTGACGAGCAGGCGACTACGGTTACCGAGGAGCGAGACGCCGCTCGAGCGGCAGACGACGCGCACGAGCTACGGTTGGAGCCGATGACGGCGCAGCGTAACCACATGGTGGAGAACCCGGTCGAGAGAGAGATTGAGCTGGGTCAGCTGGAGGGACCGTACAACGGATCGGCCGAGGCACACCACGCACCGCTCCACGACCACGACGCACCGGTTGAGCGATTCGAGCGATTGCGAGCAGCGAGGGTCCACCGGATGACGCCGAGGAGGTCTCTAGGATGGACTACGAGCCACCACCCGCTTCACCGGCCGAGGACGTCGAGTCGGACGGTGACGAGCCACGCGCCGTCGGCCCGGTTGTGTTGTGTTCTCACCGATGTAGGAGGATAGCCACATTTTGTCGACGTAGGTCGGATGTAGATAGGGTACTAGCAGGTGTTTTGGGGCAGTTGGGAGTGTATGAAAAGTGGGTTTGAGTTGTACCAACAATAACTAGTGGAAAGGAAGTGGTAGTAATATATATATGCGATTGTTAGACTAAAAAGATTTGCTGAAATATTAGGATTAGTTTCTACTTGTATCCGATACTCTTACTTCTTCACGAGAGATGGACAGACACGAGTACGGGTGTGAGTGAAGTAAGAGGACCAAGGGAGGATGTTCGTATAGTCGAGCTGGAGAGACAACTGCAGGAAAAGGAGGAGTTGTTAGCACTTAGAGAGGCGCAGCTTGCTAAACAAGGAGCAGCAGATTCAATTTAAGGATCAGCAACTAGCAAACGCACATGCACCGATCACTCGGTTAGAGCAAGATCTACCGCAAGCACACAATGCAATAGTGAATGAAGCAATAGGGCAGCAACCTCCGGAGATGAACCGATGAGTGCGGGAAAATCCTATGGAGGCTGAATCGAAGAAGAAGAGGAGGATCCCGAAGAGGTAATGGATGTGGATTCGGTCATAGACTTCACGGAGATTCCACGACTAGAGGATGCGAGAATCCGAAACCGGCAGTTCCATAAGCCAGGAGGTGACATCCAGGCGTCGCGAAGAATAGTAGAGTGCTAGCTAGTAGCAAGTGAGAAAACTAGTATGTAAGATAGGCACTAGTTAAATAACGAGCGTGATGTAACCACGCATGAGTGTATCATAGGAACCGTTGTAACGTGGATGTATAAACATGTATTAATGGATTTGGTGGTGCTTTAATAAAGATGGATTGTTGCATAATATTCCTTTGGAAATTCTCATCTACGTATTCCTGTTTCTTCCATTATTATGTTGGAATGAAGATGTCTAACGTAAACTTTTCTTGGACAGAATGGTTGGAACAAGGAGACGCGATGAGCCCGAGAGTTCTCAACGCGGGCGGAAACACCACCACCACCCCCGACCTTGGCACGAGGCCATCGCCGCCAGCATCGGATTCTCGCACGGAGCAGCCGAGAATTATTGGAGCAATTGGTCCGCAACACCGCTCCACAGGAACGTCATCAAGGCCGCAATGCACCGGAGGAAAGGGTGACCTTCTCGGACTTCTTATCGGTTCACCCCCGGTCTTCTCGGATGCGGGTGAGCCCTTGGAAGCCGACAACTAGCTACGCACCATCGAGTCGAAGTTGGAGTTGTTCCCATGCACGGATCATCGAAGATCCTCTTCGCGTCCCAGACAATTGCAAGGATTTGCTCGGAGCCCAGTGGGCCAACTACAAAGCGATGTTTCCTCCAGGACATCAAATTTCATGGGCAGAGTTCACTAAAGCCTTCGGAGAGCATCATGTTCCGGAAGGCTTAATGAATCGAAGAGGAAGGAGTTCCTATCACCGAAGCAAGGGGATATGAACGTGCACACCTACTCCAAGGTATTTAACCGCCTTGCTCGGTATGCTCCGGAACATGTGGACACGGATGCCAAGAAGAATAATCTGTTCAAGGAGGGAATGAGTACCAAGCTATAGTCTCGTTTGGTGTTAAACAAGACCGACAGACTTCACCGACTTTGTGAGTGATGCCATCACACTGGAAGACTCTATCCGTCTTCATCGGACGGAGAAGAACAAGAAGAGGCCGGCTATCGGACAAGAAAGTGGGGGACCATCAAAGTACAGGCTGGTCTACACCGCACCGTCGAGTCGGCGTTATCAAGCACACACCCTCTCGTCCCAATTACTACCGGCAGAATCAATCACCCCAGACAATCTCAGCAGCGAGCGGTCGAATCGATATCGTCCACCCTATCAGCCAACGGAACCCTCGGAATCCCGGACCGGTGAGTCAAGCACCGCCGCGGAATGGACCGCCATGTTTCAATTGTGGCCGTTCGAGACATTATTACCGCAGCTTGTCCATATCCTCGAAGGCACCATATGCACCTGGACCTCAAGGACAGCACGTAGAACCAACGGAGGGCACCAGCCAAGAATACACAAGTGAAGATCGGCCGTGCCAACTTTACTACGGCCGAGGAGCTACCCGAAGGAGGACAAATCTTAGCGGGTATGTTTTCTATCGCCGATCATCCTGCTATGGTTTTATTTGATTCGGGAGCTACGCATAATTTCATCGACAAGTCATATATTGCTAAGCATTGCATCACACCATCTAAGTTGACATGGACACATATTATCTCAACACCTGGGGGTAAGATTCTTACCAATGAAGCAGCTGCCAATATGCCATTAAGATTGGGTAGCAAGGTTTATCCTACTTCATTAATCATATTGGATGGGCAAGGGTTAGATGCAATTATTGGCATGCAATGGATGAATTTCCATAAGGCGATATTGGATATAGCATCTCGAGCCGTATATCCGAACTCTCCTGTTCATGGTCGAGATTGCTTACTCTTAACTTTTCCTCAAGCTATGCTGCCAATGATCAATAAGGCTATAGGTAAGAGTCCGGAGGATATACCCATAGTCCGTGAGTATCCGGATGTCTTTCAAGACGACTTGCGGGACTACCGCCGGACCGAGCGGTAGAGTTTAAGATAGAGTTACGACCTGGAACAACACCAATATCAAGAAGGCCGTATCGGATGCCGCCGAATGAGTCGGCGGAATTGAAAGTGCAACTAAAGGAATTATTGGACAAGGGTTATATACGCCCAAGTTCATCACCATGGGGATGCCCGACCTTGTTCGTAAAGAAGAAAGACAAGACATTGAGGCTATTTGTGGATTATAGACATCCGAATTCGGTTACCATCAAGAACAAGTATCCTCTTCCGAGGATTGACATTCTGTTTGATCAGTCGATAGGAGCTAAAGTTTTCTCCAAGTTAGATCTTCGCTCGGGATACCATCGGATTAAGATAGGAGCCGAAGATATACCGAAGATCGCATTCTCCACAAGATATGGACTTTATGAGTATCCGGTGATGTCATTTGGATTGACCAACGCACCAAGCACATTTCATGTACCTCATGAATTCGGTATTCATGGCTGAGTTGGACAAGTTTGTCGTGGTATTCATTGATGACATCTTGATCTACTCTAAGTCAACGGAGGAACATGCCAATCAATTAAGAGTTGTGTTGCAACGACTCGGGGATCATCGACTCTATGCTAAGTTCAGCAAGTGTGAATTTTGGCTAAAAGAAGTACCGTTCCTAGGTCATGTGATATCAGCCGAAGGAGTGGCCGTTGACCCGGCAAAGTTCAAGAAGTGTTGGATTGGAATTCACCAAAGTCCGTCTCACAAATCGGAAGTTTCTTGGGATTGGCTAGTTACTACGGAAGGTTTATCCCAAACTTCTCAAAGATCGCCAAGCCAATGACTAAACTATTGGAAAAGGATAAGAAGTACGTATGGAGTAAAGAATATGAAGAAGCTTTTCAAACGTTGAAGAAATTGTTGACCACGAGCTCCCGTACTTGCTCGACCGGATCCGACGAAGCCTTTCGATGTGTATTGTGATGCATCGAGAACGGGACTCGGATGTGTTCTAATGCGGGAAGGTCGAGTGATTGCCTATGCTTCTCGACAACTAAGGCGTCATGAGGAACACTATCCTACGCATGATCTAGAACTAGCGAGCAGTGGTACTCGCATTGAAAGGTTGGAGACACTATCTCTTGGGTAACTTGGTACATTTGTACACGGACCACAAGAGTCTCAAGTACATCTTCACTCAAGCGGATCCGAATATGCGACGATAAAGATGGTTAGAACCGATCAAGGATTATGAGCTGGAAATTCACTACCACCCAGGAAAAGCAAACGTGGTAGCCGATGCTTTAAGTCGCAAGGCCCATTGCAATAATCTCACGGATCAACTTTTGATTCAAGCACATCCATTCGAAGGTGAGGAGCCAAATCTTAGGATTATTCCGTATGGAACATTGACTAATCTGGCTCTAATTCCTACCATTCGTGAAGAAGTGGTAGCAGCTCAACGGAAAAGCGTTGGTATAGGACACATAAGGAGACGACTCAGGAAGGGTGAGGTTAAATGCTTCAGGGAGGACGAAGCAGGAGTTATTTGGTTCAAGAATCGATTGGTAGTACCGAAAGACCCATCGCTTCGCAAGAAGATAATGGATGAAGCTCATATGTCCAAATACTCTATTCATCCCGGAACCAACAAGATGTATCAAGATCTAATGCAAAGATTTTGGTGGACACGCATGAAGCGGGAAATAGCCAATTATGTTAATGAATGTGATGTCCGTCGACGGGTCAAAGCCGAGCACTTGAAGCAAGCGAGACCCTTACAACCTCCGAGTATTCCTGAATGGAAGTGGGAAGACGTCGACCTGGATTTCATCGTGGGATTACCATTAAGTCCACGGAAACATGACTCTATCCGGGTTATTGTGGACGAAGTTGACGAAGTCTCGCTCACTTCATACCAGGTACATACACGGTACACTCGAGACAAGTATGCGAGCTATACATCGCTAGAATTCTCTCGTTTGCATGGAGTGCTCGAAGACCATTATATCGGATAGAGGAACGCAGTTTGTCTCCAGATTCGGGAACAACTACAAGAATCCTTGGGAACAAAGTTGATACGAAGCTCCGCATATCATCCTCAAACGGATGGGCGGTACGTAAAGAATTAATCAATATCTCGAGGATATACTTCGAGCATGTGTCTTGACCTATGGAAAAGATTGGGAGAAGTGCTTACCGTTAGTCGAGTTCTCCAACAATAACAACTATCAAGAGAGTGCCGGAATGTCACCGTTCCAAGCTCTATATGGGCGTAGTTGCCGTACACCCCTGAACCGGTCCGAAAGTGGAGAAAGAGTAATCTTCGGACCAGATCTAGTAAGAGATGCGAGAGGAGCAAGTACGTCTCATTTAGCAAAACCTTAAAAGAGCTAAATCTCGACAGATCGGCTATACCGACAAAAGACGTCGAGAGTTAGTATTTCGGGTTGGAGATCAAGTCTATCTTCGAGTATCTCCTACTAAAGGTGTTCAAAGATTTGGAATCAAGGGCAAGTTAGCACCGCGATATATTGGACCTTTTCCAATCCCGGAAAGATGTGGAGTCGTGGCATATCGACTGGAATTGCCATCTCACTTGGCAGGTATCCATAACATATTTCATGTATCTCAATTGAAGAAATATTTAAAACCACCAATGGATATACCGACAGTCGAGGTGGAACGAGTTCATGACCGGACTTAACATATGACGAACGACCGGTTAAAGTTCTCGACACCAAGGATAGAGTGACTCGTCATCGGACCATCAAGTTCTACAAGGTCCAATGGAGTAATCACTCGGAAGCTGAAGCTACTTGGGAACAAGAAGAGTTTCTTCGGTCAAACTACCCCGAGTTCTTTAGCACTATCGCCTAGTCGTTTCGATCGTGAATCTCGGGACGAGATTCCTGTATGGGGGAGGGTCAGTAACAACTCTCGAGAAAATAATGCATTTCATGTCATCATGAGCATGTCATCACACTTGTTGCATTTTTGAAGATATCAAATTTTGTGTTAATAATAAACACATAAAATAACAAAATAGATAAAGAAGAAAGGAAGAGATTAAAAAGAAATAAAATAAACAGAAAATTCATGTTTGATATTTTCTATGGCTCGAAAGTCATAAATAAAGATTTATGAAAATTTCTGAAAATATTTTGCCTTGTAAAAATATTTACAAGAAATAAACAAAGTCTCCTTTATTAATTTAGCTATGAATTTTTAATCCAAAAATGATTTGGAGTTTTACCCTGGACTTAACAGGAAATATGCCTAAAATATTCTCAATTACATCCCCGAAAAATTTGGGAATTTTCGGAGCACCGGAAGGTCTCTTTTTAATTTTCCGAAAGCCGAGGGGGTTATTTGTAAAATGTCCAGGCTCGGCCCAACGCCAGCCTCTCTTCTTCCTCTCTCCCTCTCCCGCGTCTCGGCGCCGCCCGCGCTCCGCACCGTCTCCCGGCCGACCGCCACGCCACCCCGCCACGCGAGAGCTTCGCAACACGCAGCTGCTTGCTCGTTACCGCCTCCGGCGAGGATAAAGGCCCTGCCGGCCCTCTCTTCTCTTTTCCTCTCCCTCATTTCACTCCACACCTCACCGCCACCCCGCCTCTCTACGAGCAGCGCCGCCGGGCCGCTAAGGTCTCTCCCCGTCCAAGCCGCCACTCCCGGAAGCTCCGCCCGAGTCTTGCGAAGCTCCACGAACCCTTCAAAGTGCTTGAGCCGTCCGGTTTCGTCGGGCGAGCTCGTTTTCTCCTCTGCGACCTCACCGTTGTTCTTCCGCCGCCTCCGCAATTCGGTGAGCCACGGTGAGCTATTGTTGCTATTTTCTCTTCATAGCGGTGCGCAACTAGATGCTCGAGGTTCCCGATAGCTCATCCTTGCTTTTGTTCCATAGAGCCGGACAATCGCCGTTCTTCCGCGACTCCGGTCATCGTCGTCCGCCACCTCTACGGTGAGCACAGCCTTTACGAGCTTGCTCATGTTCCTTTGATTTCATGACGAGCTTGCGCATGCTCCGTAGTGCGTGTTAGTGAGTTTTCCCCAAAAGTTATGCACGGTGGTGAGCTCGCGCCATCGCCGGAGTCACCGCCGTGGTCGGCTCTCGCCGCCGGTGCCTCTCCGGTGGAGCTCATGTGCTCGCGTTGTCACCGGAAGGTCCGCCTAGTCGCGTAGAGTAGAAAGGCGTCGTCACGGCGAGCTTTGGTCCGAGCCCGACCAACTCCGGCCGTCGCGCCGCCGCCGACCCGCCGCCGCGGCGAGACCACACCGCGGGCCACACGTCGTGGGATCGTGTGTGGCCACGTGCGGATCGCGTGCGGTCAACATTGTGGCCTCGCATTTGGCACAGAAAGGTTTTTGAATTTCAAAAATTCGTAGAAAATTCATTAAAAATCGGAAAAATGCCAAACCAACTTTGTTAGACTCGGAAAAATAAGATCTATTTATTTGTGAAATAAAATATTTATTTTGAGCAAATTTATTTTATAGTTAGTAATTAATCACTTTCTTTGATTAGAGAGAAGCTATTATTTTATGTAAATAAAATGTTTAATTATGAAAAATAATTTTATTTGATAAAGGAGAGATCTGCAGACGAAATTAATTATGAAATTTATTTTCCAAAATTTATACTTAAATTGTATTATTTTATGTGATCACAATTTATTAACCCTTTATCACTTAAAGTAATGATTTGTTTATTGCTTAATAAACAAGAATAATTTATTAATTATTAAACCTAAGTAATTAGTGAACTTAATTCAGTAATTAAGGAATAGAACCAATTAACAAATAATGACCTTGATTAAGCACTCTTTAATCAAGCATAATTACTTGTTAATTCTTGCTTAATGAACATACTTATCCTTAATTATTAATTAACTAAGGTGATTAAGCCTTAATTATTAGTTATCACTTATTGGACTTAATCAATGAATCCTTGCATACTTTCATCATAAGCATTCATGCATACATGATTGTGATTCGCGACGCATTGTTCGGTCGACTTGGTTCCGAAGTGATCGAGGTTCCACCCGAGGGCGAATTAGGAGCCGGAATCTCGACATCGACCAAGCCGCCGAGGAAGCTAACTTCGAACGTAATCAAGGCAAGCCCCGGTGCATCCTACCTATGTTTTTAAATATTTTACTTTATCACATAGTACGGTGATGTTTGTGCATTAAGTGTTAGGGAATGATTGACACCCTAGTTGCATTATGGTAGGTTTCCGTTTGTTTATTCTATACTGGTACAGGTAGCTCAATAGAGGCTAAGCTTAATTCATAGTGGCAACGGTAGATGGTTAGGACACTTAAAGCATGGAGGCTTTAAGGGTATTTTGTGTTGACACCAAGATGATGAGAGTGTTAATGAAGTTGAGACCTGGACGGGCCCCGTAGGAGAAAGGGCAAGACGGAGATGAGGTCTTGCAAGGTGGTAGCCCCGTCTCGTGTCTGGTCAAGGACCGTACCGTTGTCGGCTTAGTTGAACAAGTTTGAACGTACCGCACTACATGCTCGGTATCATGGGCCCGACAAGCTGATGTACCCTATCGCCCCGGAGATGTAGCGTAGCTAGCTCTCTTTACTCGGTCGTTAGTGAGAGGATAGTCTCACGGGACGGAGATGGGTCGACCACGAGGGAAGTCGTGGCTTCGCTATACTCCCGAGAGAGTTTGGAAACGGCTAGTCTGCTGTCGGTTGCTAGCGGAAAGGTTGTCGTATACGATCGGTGTGATGCGTATACGTCGTGTAGTCGGGTTTTGCCAGCTGGTATAAAATCGATTCGAATCGTCGTCCCTCGCAGTAATGAGTACCGCTTGTTTAGCTCGTCACATCATAGTAAATTTTATGGAAGATGAATATGAGAGAGGGAAGGATTGAGATCTATCTTATCTTGATTGAGAACTTGATTGCAATAGTGATAGGTTGCAAACTCCAAGACTAATGAACTTAACATGAGTTAAAATATTGAAAGTAAGGACCCAACCTTTAATGTCTGTTTTCGCAAAGGAATAAACCCCACGACCAAAAAGCCTTTGCATGCTAGGCGTCGGCCTTAGCGTGCCATGTTGACTGGGCAGGTCTTGCTGAGTATTAGAATACTCGGGGTTTGTTCGTTATCTTTCAGGGAACGAGTCGTACTACCACGACTTGTATGGCGGCTTCCCGAGAAGGAGCAATGTCCGGAGGGAGGTTCCCTTCGGTGGGAACGTCTCCCCACGTCGTGAAGAGAGAGGACCGTGATGTACGAAGGGCTCGGTGCATCACGTTGTTTCGTTTGAAGTCTTTTGAGTTGTACAATAGAACAAGCTTCCGCTAAATACCGGTAGGATGTTAAACTTCAATAATGTTATATTTTCCGCCGCACGAATGTTTGTATTTTAAAAACTTCGTTGTATTATACCATGATGTATATATTCGGCTTGTATGAGATGATGCTTCGTTGTAACTCGCTTTGTCGAGTGTCCCTCCGTACCGATTCCTGGGTGTCCTGCGGGGATGTCACAATGTGATATGACCGGTTAGACCGGTTTGAGAAATGTGTTCTTGGCGAGAAATTGCTAAGAGGGATATGATTTCATGGAAGATAATAAAGCATAATCTCTCCAGAAAGACTCTTGCATTATTTGCGATCCTCAAATGATACAAGAGTCGGGGCTATACCTAATTAGGTGCGTCTGATCGGTGCATCAGTATCCAAGAGCGATGTCAGTAACGATCGCGGGAGGTAGAAAATAAGGGAAAATTAAATGGAGCGGTTCGAAAAGATTGCATATCAAAGGAAATAATGAAGAATCAACCGGTGGACTCTTGCATTATTTGAAAGGAGTTCAAATGATCCAAGAGTCGGGGCTATACCCAATTGGGTGCACCTAGTTGGTGCACCGGAAGAAGATTATGCAATAATTACCTAATTAGGTGATATGAAGGATAAAATAACTAATTTTTTCAGCTTTTTAAAGCGCTTTGAAGAAAGAAGAACCATTGCAGCAGGATTAGAGTTCTTTTTAATTTTACCATGGAATCAAGACCAACATGCGTAAGACTGGTCGGTCTTATTCAAGGTCAAATAAAAAATTACTCGAGGGCTACTTGTCGTATACTTGCCTTATGGGTATACAGATGATAAAGAAATGGATGCGCAAAGACATGGTAACAAATCAATTAAGATAAAGGTGATGGAGATAGCCAACAAGTCTGGTTCTCGATCGGTCCGGAATAACAGAGGATTCCATATACCGGTATGGAGATGAGGCGGGTATCAAGACCGACGTATGATAACTTGAGAAGCAAGTTAAGGAATAATTTGTAGTCTGTTAGGACTCGAATCAATAAAGAAAGCTAGAGATAGAACTCCCATATATGTAATCCATGTAATCGACTAGGACTCGCATGTAACCTTAGCTCCCCGGATATATAAGGCGGAGCAGGGACCCCCAAAAAGGCTCGAGATCTTGCAATTAGCAATCCGCTAAAGACAATACATAACATACAGGACGTAGGGTATTACACCGAACTCGAGGGCCCGAACCCGTCTAAAATCTCGTGTTCCCGTGTGTTTCGTGTGTTGCACCATCGAATTCCACGCTCGTGAGGGACCGGGTAGTACTAGTGCCGAGTTTAAGACTCGACACTATCAATCTCACAACGTGAGTTAGTCGACTTTGATATCCCGCACATTAGCTCAATCAACACATTAGTCGTTTTGATTCTTTGTCATTTATCACCAAAACCCACTAGGGGGCCTAGTTGCATCTTCAAGCGGCCCTTAGTGGTCGTCGGAGAGATGACGGCTCCATGCTCCTCTCGCGAAGTAACTCCCGCGATGAGAGGTTTGCCCGCTGCTCGATGTCACGGACGAAGGCCCCGGCCCCGTTCTTCGTTGGGTGAGGTCGAACAGCGGGAAAGTAATCGCCCTGTTAACCCCCACGACACCGAGGTCGATCGAGGCCAGCTGGTCGTTTCCAATCCCGGCCGGCCGCAAGGGGCGAATGCTCGCGGAGCAAAATTCCTCCACCAGGTCACTGTAATGACTCGAGAAATTTGAATTCGAGCAAGATAAAATTTATGATGGAATTGAAATTTGAGTAAATAATTTTGGTGCTAATCTCAACTCTCCGTTACCCATTCCAACCCAGGCGCATAAAATTTGGATCCAGAATTTTGGGGAGAGAATACTTTTGACTCTTGGACATTATTTAAGTTTGACCACAAGTCAATTTAAATAAATGTGAAACGTTTTGCGGCAGTATCCTGAACCTTGGGCTGCATTCCTCTTTTGCTTCGGCATGCATGCTGTTCTTTCTTTTTGTCTGAAACCAAACCAGCAGCAACTTCGGTCCACAACCCAGTCCATGAGCTGGCCCGTCTAGCCCAGCAGCGAAACGTTGCTATTTTTCTTCTTCGGCTCGCCCGTACGATGGTGACGCTATGGCTTGGAGCCCATCCGACCTGCTGGCATGTGCGTGCTCACCGGGTCAGCTATGCCGCACCGCAGACGAGCGCGCCTCGGCCAAGGCATCTTCCGGAAGCCTCCAGGTGGCGTGCATCCCCGTGTTCTTCGCATGAAGAACCTCAGCCGTTGTTTTCCACCGTCGCCATCGCTCGGCTGAGCGTGGACGCCGAGACACTACGGGAAAACGACAGTTTGCCGAGTGCCAGAAGCACTCGGCAAACACCCTAAAACACTCGGTACAACCTTTGCCGAGTGCCACACTCGGCAAAGGGCTATCGGCATAGCTCTTATCGGCAAAGGGTCCTTTGCCGAGTGCAATCGGTCGGACACTCGGCAAAGAGTTTGCCTAGTGCCAAACTGGACACTCGGCAAAGATTTTCTCAAAAAATAAAAAAAGAAAACCAGTGGTTGTCGACCCCACCGCACGTGATGCGCCGCCGGCCGGTCGCCGTGCCACGGCCCCTGCCGCCTCTCCCCCAACGTCGTTGAACCCAAGGTCCTGGCTCATCTTTGGTTGCCATCAGCGTAGTCATCACCTCTGCAACAACTCGTCCCTGAACACCGCCCTCAGCTTCTCGGGACTGCACCAAACATTATTCAGTTTCAAAAACTAGTGCCAGATTGATAAGTAAACTACAATGCAATTGAAGTACCTTGCGCGATGGACGGAAATGTGTTCTCCAACGACAGCTTCTTCCTCTCGGTGACAGCAGAAACGGTGCCCCTGCGCACCGAGGAGCGCAGCGCCCATCCCACGTTGGCAAGGTCCTGGCCGCCGTACCCCAAGCTGCCGTGGCGCATCAGGCTGCCTTGGGCTGCCGCGCCGTCGCTCGGGGATGCCATGCCACCGCGCCCTCACCCGGGGTTGCCGCAGCTGCGCCCCAGGCCGCCTGGGGCCGCCGCGACCAGCAGCTGCGCCGCCGAGGCCGCGCCGTGCCGCTGCTGCCCTCGCCCGTGCCACCGCCTGCCTGGAGCCGCCACCCTGCCTCGCGCCGTGCCGAGGAGAGAGAAGGGAGATTGAGACGGGGAGAGATTGGGGAGAGCCAGGGGAGAGACGGGAGAGAGATTGGGGAGCGAAGGGATAAGGTTGAATTTTTTTATTTAGAGAGCGACGTGAGAGCGATCCGCGTGCGCCTGCCATTGCTTTTTTTCGACCAATGACAACACACGGTTTTGGATGGTTGGATCCGTGAGGTGGCAAGTTTGCCGAGTGCACAACCAAAAACACTCGGCAAACAAAATTCTGTACACTTAGAAAAATAAAAATTAGTAAATAAATTCTAATAATAATCAATTTTTGGCATGACACTATTTGATCTATTACCGATACAAAATGATTGGAATTAAAAATAAAATTTATCTATCAATTTGACTCCAAATTTTAATGAGTTATTATCAACTGTGATGTTCTTCTTCGGAGGTTCTCCGTTTTGTAAGCAATGTACATCATAACTTTTGCAAATCATTCTCTAACTTTTATTGTAGTTTCCACAAGTGATACCATCAAATCATAACCAATGTATTTAGTGATTAGGAAAAGTTTTGAGAGGAGAAAAGAAAAAAATACTTCTTTGCCGAGTGTAAAAAAAATACACTCGGTAAATCGGCTTGTTTGCCGAGTGTCAAAAAAACACTCGGCAAAACACTCTTTGCCGAGTGTTTTTCTTGGCACTCGGCAAACAAGTGGGCTTGCCGAGTGTATTTTTTACCGAGTGTATTTTATAAGGCACTTCGGCAAACAACGTCTTTGCCGAGTGCCCGAGTAAAAACCCTCGGCAAACAATTGAACACTCGGCATACTCGGATTTTCCCGTAGTGGAGGCCACGCGGCAGAATCGCACTGCTCGCCGCGGAACCCTAGCCGCCCCGCGTTATAAGAACCAGCTGCCGCCGCCTCCCATCTAATTCCCCTCCTTGCGCCGCCACCATGTTCCTTCTGTTCGAGCCGCAAGCCGCGATCCAAGTTCCGGCCACCGTTCGTTGCCTCGCCGCCAAACTCGAAGCAGGGAGAAGGCGTTGCCTAGACGCTGAGCTGATCGTCGTGGACTTCATCTCCTCTTCTACCACATGTTTACATCGTTCTTTTCTGTGCCGAGGAGAGGCATGCTCGAGCATCACTGCGTCGCCGATAAGCCCAGCACGTCTCCGCTTCTTCTCCTCTCGGTGAGCATGTCACCGTTTCCTCTTGTGCTCTCTACTCAGAATCGTGCGCTCTCTCTCTTTTGCTTTGATCTGAACCCCATCAGTTGCGCAGGAGTTCAGGAATGCGGAGATCGTCATCAGCCTGGTCACCAATGGCCGGGTCGACGCGTTCCATGAACTGAAGCCAAGTCTTCGTCGTTCATCCCGTTTTGGTGAGCCTTGTCCAGAGTTAACATGCGTTCTCTGGCCTCCATCATTTCCTCCATTTTTGTGGCTAAGTTTTGGGCCGGAATATTGTGCAGATTCCTGGGATCGTTACCCTTGCCAGTGAAATCAATGCCAAATTCGTTAGGAGGAGCAGAGGAGCAGCTGTGCCAAGTAGCTACACGCGTCATCTTCCTGTTCAGCGGCAGCAAGCGTCCAGCCTCAACGGCATCGAGCATTTTTGGTCCTGTTTCGGTGAGCGCCACCATCCCTCTTCCGTCCTGTCTCTGTTAGGATAATTCTCTCCGTCGCCCACCAACCGTTTGAGATTTTGCCGCAGATCATGTCCGCTCCCTTGTAGTGCACTGTTGTCATGATTGACGCATAGTCAGACCAAACCCTTGAGTCAGGATTGGTACAACATGTGTTAGCTTCAGGCTTCTTATTATGGCATGGTTAGTTAGTTAAGACCGGTGTCTGTTGGAACTTTTACTCACTTGTCCGGTCAGTGTGTTATTTTGGAAGGTGTTACTGATGAGATTTGGAGAAGGTTCTTTCATGCCTGGCACTTGGATAAGTTCATTCGGTAGAAAGGTCATTGTGCGTTGAATCAAGTCTGCATTCCTTTCCTTTGGGCCTCCTAGTTGGATCTTTACTGGTAGGGGCAGAACACATTGCTAGTATTAAGGAGCTGCACATGGTGGTTACCATTGGAAACCTGGAGTAGGATAGATCTTGTCTGTTATTTGCTTGGTTGCAGATCAAGGTTCAGTTCAGCGGTGCATCAGGTTTATCTTTTGAAGTGCAAGGCCTTTTGGTCTTTTTGGATTGCTCTCGTAGCAGCTGTTGTCGCACCAGAAGTAATTCAGGATCAACACATTGTTTTGGATTCCAGAGTCGTCTCAAATGATTGTTTGTCTATTACTTTGGTCAGCTTTAACTCAGATGGTTTGCTCCAGATTGCGTTCAGAAAGTGCAGATCAGTGTGGTCTTTTAGTAGCTCCTTGCCTCGTAGCTGCATGCACCAGGCCTTCGTGAAGCCCGAACCAATTAGGGACAGCTGTTTAGTTTAAGCCTGTTTGTTTGCTAGGAAGTCAAGTCAAATCTTTTACCTTTGGAAAATCGTAAATGCATTTCATGGCATTCATGAGCATGTCATCACATTTTAATTGTGAGATCTTTAAGCCTGTGGTATTAATCATAAGCACATGAAATATCAAAGTAACTAAAGAATAAAGGAAATGTCAAAAAGAAATGAAATAAGAAGAAAATTCAAGTTTAATATTTTCTATGGTTCAAATATCACAAATAAAGATTTATGGAAATTTACTTGAAAGTATTTTGTCATGTAAAAATAATTGCAGAAAATAAACAAAGTCTCTTTATTGAATTTTAGCTATGAATTTTTTAATCCGAAAATGATTTGGATTTTCTACTGGGACTTAATTGGAAATGTGCCTAAAATCTTCTCAACTACACCCCTGAATTTTTGCGGAATTTTTAGAGCTTCGGAAGGGTGCTTTTCAATTAAACATAAACCCGGGGGTTTTATGTAAAACGACCACGACCCCACTTGTCATCCTCTTCTCTCTCTCACCTCGCGCTCGCGCCGCCCGCGACGCACCGCCTCTCCGGTGTGGTGCCACGACCGGGCCACGCAGTCGCTTCGCGGCCACGCAGCTGCTGGCGGGAACCGCCACGGGAGGGGATAAAAAGCCTCGCCGGCACCCATTTCTCCTTCCTTTTCCCCTCCGTTCGCCCCGCCATAACCGCACCTCAAGCCTCCACCGTCGCCGGGCCGCTCGGTGCCTCCCCGTCCAAGCCGCCGCTACCCGAGCTCCGCCGAACCTCGCGCAACTTAATCCCTCGAGCAAGCGGCTTGAGCAACGCCACTCCGACGAGGCGAGCTCATCTTCTTCCCCGGGCTTCGACCGTGCTCCTCCGTCGCAACTCCAAATTCATAATCTCCGGTGAGCCTCTCGTCCGGGGTTTTGGTTTCCTGAGTGCGCAACTATCTCTACTAGCCCTAGAGCAAGAGCTCATCCAATTTCCTTCACGGGTTCGTCGGGATTTCATCGTCTCCCCGAAGTTTCTTCGCCGCCGCGTCATACTCACGATGAGCTCCCTCCCCGCTAATGCGCATGCTCCCTAGACCGGTTGTCGTCGTTGTGCGTGTGCCGTAGAAGCTCCCCGTGCCGGTTGTTGTAAGTATTTAGCCCCTCGGCGAGCCTCGCACCGTGCCGAGGACACCGTCATGTCTAGGCCTCGCCGCCGGCGTACCCGGAGGCGAGCTCATGCTAGTTGCCCACCACGGTTGGATTCGCCTTGTAGCGTAGAGCACGACGGTGTCGTCGCGGTGAGCTTTGGCTCAACGGCGACCGGCTCCGGTGGCCGCGCCGCCGCGGGCCGCCGCCACGGTGGTGCCACACCGTGGGCCACACGCGGTTGGGATCGCGTGTGGCCACGCGCGGATTAAGTGTGGTCACCCCGTGGCCCTTTGTGTGTCACGTGATTTGAAATTTAAACTTGCAAAATTCGTAGAAAATTCAGTAAAATTCAGAAAAATACCAAACCAACTTTGTTAGACTCGGAAAAATGAAATCTATCCATTTGTGAAATAAAATAATTATTTTGAATAAAATTTAGTTGTAAATTGTAGTTAACTCCCTTTCCTTTAATAAAGAAAAGCTATTATTTTATGTAAATAAAATGTTTAATTATGAAAAACAATTTTATTTAATGAAGGAGATATCATGAGACGAAATTAATAATAAAATTTATTTTCCAAAATTAAACTTAAATTGTATTATTATTTATATGATCACCATGTATTAACCTTTAATCACTCAAGGTAATTATTTACTTATGGGTCAATAAATCAGATTAATGTGTTAATTATTAAACTTAAGTAATTAGTGACCTTAATTAAGTAATTAAGGAAGACAAAATTAATTAATAATAATCTTAAATAAACATTTGTTAATCGGCATAATTAATTGTTAATTAATGCTTAATGAACATACTTATCCATAATTAGTTAATTAACTAAAGTAATTAAACATTAATCATTACTTATTATCTATGGAACTTCATTAATGAGTCCTTGCATACTTTCATCATGGGCATTCATGCATACATGTTTGTGATTCGCGATACAATGTCTGGTCGACTAGGTTTTGAAGTAATCGAGGTTCCACCCGAGGCGAGTCGGAGCCGGGATCCCGAAATCGACCCAGTCGCCGAGGAGACTAACTTCGAACAAACTCAAGGCAAGCCCCGGTGCATCCTACATATGTTTTTAAATATTTTACTTTATCACATAGTACGATTATGTTTGTGCATTAGGTGTTAGGGTTTGGTTGAAACCCTAGATGCATTATGGTAGGTTTCCGTCTGTTTATTCTATACTTGGTACAGGTAGCTCAATAGAGGCTAAGCTTAATTCATAGTGGCAACGGTAGATGTTTAGGGCACTTAAAGCATGGAGGCTTTAAGAGTGTTTGTGTTGACATCAAAGGTGTTGAGAGTGATAATGAAGTGGAGACCAGGACGGGCCCCGTAGGAGAAAGGGCAAGACGGAGATGAGGTCTTGCAAGGTGGTAGCCTCGTCCGTGTCGGTCAAGGACCGTACCGTTGTCGGCTTAGTTGAACAAGTTTGAACGTACCGTGCTACATGCTCGGTATCATGGGCCCGACAAGTCGATGTACCCTATCGCCCCGGAGACGTAGCGTAGCCGGCTCTCTTTGCCAGTTGTCGGTGAGAGGATAGTTTCACGGGAGGGAGATGGGTCGACCGCGAGGGAAGTCGTGGCGTCGCCTTACTTCCGGGGAGTTGGAAATGGCTAGTCTGCTGTCGAGTGCTAGCGGGAAAGGTTGTCGTATACGATCGGGGTGATGCGTATACGTCGTGAAGTCGGGTTTTGCCACTGGTATAAAATCGATTCGAATCGTCGTCCCTCGCAGTAATGAGTACCACTTGTTTAGCTCGTCACATCGTAGTAACTTTTATGGAAGATGAGGAAGATGAGAGATGGAAGGATAAAGATCTATTATATCCTGTCTGGAAACTTGATTGAATAGAGTTAGGTTGCAAATACCATGGCTAATGAACATAACTCGAGCTAAAACATTGAAAGTAAGGACCCACACTTTAATGCTATTTTTCGCAAAGGAGTAAACCCCACGACCGGAAAGCCTTTGCATTCTAAGCGTCGGCCTTAGCGTGCCATGTTGACGGGTCGATCTTGCTGAGTATTAGAATACTCAAGGTTTGTTCGTTACCTTAAAGGGAATGAGTCGTGTTATCACGACTTGTACGGCGATTTTCCGAGAAGGAGCAGAGTGTTACGAGGAGGTTCCCTTCGGTGGGAGCGAATCCCTACACCTTGAAGAGAGAGGACCGTGATGTACGAAGGGCTCGGTGCATCACGTCGTTTCGTCTTAAGTCCGTTGAGTTGTAATAGAACAAGCTTTCGCTGAATACTCGTAGGATGTTGGAACTTCAATAATGTTATCTTTTCGTTGCACGAATGTTGTATTTCGAAAACTTGGTTGTATTATACCATGATGTATATATTCGGCTTGTATGAGATGATGTTTCGTTGTAACTCGCTTCGTCGAGTGTCCCTTTGTTCCGATTCCTGGGTGGTCCCGAAGGGGATGTCACGACTGGTATCGGAGCGGTTCGGAGGCAACAACGAGATCATTACAAGTCTATTTTCAAAACTTAACACGTTTATGCGATAGACGACGAGAGAGTACGGAGCCTATAAGGATATAGAATAGTTAGATTTTTACTAACCGGTCGACGTTTGGGTTCGTGGGAAGTGCTAACTATTCGTCGTAGTTTCTTTACCACAGTACATATAGCTAGTTTCCAAGCATGCATCATGTTATATTCTCGCACTAAATAAATATTGGGTATGTGCGCTAGTCCGTAGTCCTTTATAGGTTGTTACGTTCGTTTTTCGTCCGTGCGAAGAAGTGTTTAACTTGTTAAACATGTTCCCTGCGAGATGCCGGTCACTCGTGGTAGGAAGCGCGCCCGGGAGGAGGAGGAGGCACGAGCTGCACGTGTCGCCGAGCTGGAGCAGCAGCTTCACGGCTTGGAGCCGAGGACACGAGTCGGGACCTATGTCGCCTACGGATACGAGTACAACGGGCTAGCCGAGGCACACCACGCACCGCTCCACGACCACGACGACCCGATTGAGGAGTTCGAGCAGGTGCAGCAGCGGCAGCAGCGAGGGTCCACCGGACGAGGAGGTCTCCGGGATGGACTACGAGCCACCACCCGCTTCGTCGGCTTGGGACGTCGAGTCGGACGGCGGCGATCCACGCGCCGTCGGCTTAGTTGTGTGGTGTTTTCACTAATGTAGGAGGGTAGCCACATTTCATCGACAAAGGTCGGATGTATATAGGGTACTAGCGGAGGTTGGGCAGGTGGGAGTGTACGTGAAGTGGGTTTGAGTTGTACCAACGAGTAACTAATAAAAAGGAAGTGGTAGTAATATATATATATGCGATTGCTAGAACAAATAAATGTGCTGAAATACTAGGATTAGTTTCTACTTGTATCCGATGCTCTTACTTCTTCACGAGAGATGGACGAGCACACGTACGGGTATGAGTGAAGTAAGAGGATCAAGGGAAGATGTTCGTATAGTTAGGCTGGAGTGACAGCTGCAGGAAAAAGAGGAGTTGTTAGCAATTAGAGAGGCGCGAGTTGCTAAACAGGGAGCAAGCAGATTCAATTTAAGGATCGAGCAACTAGCAAATGCTCATGCATTGATCACTCGATTAGAGCAAGATCTACTACAAGCACACAACGCCATAATGAATGAAGCAATAGGACAACAACCTCGAGGAGATGAACCCGTAGCGCAAGAGAATCCTATGGAGGCTGAATCGAAGAAGAAGAGGAGGATCCTGAAGAGATAATGGACGTGGATTCGATCATAGACTTCACGGAGATTCCACGACTAGAGGATGTAGAATCCGAGACGAGCGGTTCCATAAGCCAGGAGGTGACATCCGGGCGTCGCGAAGAATAGTGGAGTGCTAGCTAGTAGTGAGGAGAAAACTAGTATGTAAACCGGGCGCTAGTTAAATAAGGGGCGTGATGTAACCACGCCCGAGTGTATCATAGGAACCGTTATAACGTGAGTGTAGAAATATGTGTTATTGGATTTGGGGGTTGCTTTAATAAAGATGGCTTGTTGCATAAAGAGTCCTTGGAAGTCCTCACCTATGTATTCCTGTTCTTCCATTATTATGTTGGAATGAAGATGTCTAACGTAAACTTTCTTGGACGGAATGGTTGGAACAAGGAGACGCGATGAGCCCGAGAGTTCTCAACGCGGGGCGGGAACACCACCACCACCCCCGACTTTGGCACGGACCATCGCTGCGATCTTGGATTCTCGCGCGGAACAACGGGAATTATTGGAGCAAGCTGGTCCGCAACATCGCTCCCGAAGAACGTCACCGGGGCCGCAATGCACCCGAGGAAAGGGTGACCTTCTCGGACTACTTATCGGTTCGCCCCGGTCTTCTCGGATGCGGGTGAGCCTTTGGAAGCCGACCACCGGCTGCGTACCATTGAGTCGAAGCTGGAGCTGTTTCCGTGTACGAGATCATCGGAAGACCCTCTTTGCTTCCCAGCGAGTTGCAAGGATTTGCTGGAGCTTGGTGGGCCAACTACAAAGCAATGTTTCCTCCCGGACATCGGATTTCATGGGCGAGTTCACTAAAGCCTTCGAGAGAGCATCATATTCCGGAAGGCTTAATGAATCGGAAGAGAAAGGAGTTCCGCTCACTCGAAGCAAGGGGATATGAATGTTCACACCTACTCCAAGGTATTCAATCGCCTTGCCCGGTATGCTCCCGAGCATGTGGACACGAGATACTAAGAAGAAGAACCCGTTCAAGGAGGGAATGAGTACCAAGCTACGGTCTCGCTTGGTGTTGAACAAGACCGACGACTTCACCGACTTTGTGAGTGACGCTATTGCACCTGGAAGACTCTATCCGTCTTCATCGGACGGAGAAGAACAAGAAGAGGCCGGCTACGGGACAAGGAGGTGGGGGACCATCAAAGTATAGGCTGGTCTACACTGCACCATCGAGTCGGCGTTATCGGCATACACCCTCTCGTCCCAACTTCTACCGACGGAATCAATCACCCCGACAACCTCACCAACGACGGCCGAATCGGTATCGTCCGCCCTATCGGCAACGTGAACTCCCGGAATCCCCGACCCGTGAGTCAAGCACCGCAGCAGAATGGACCGCCATGCTTCAATTGTGGCCGTTCGGGACATTATTATCGCAGTCTGCCCATATCCTCGGAAGGCACCATATGCACCCGGACCTCAAGGGCGACCGCAGAACCAACGAGAGGGCACCGACCAAGAGTACCCCGAGCAAAGACGAGCCGTGCCAACTTTACGACGGCCGAGGAGCTACCCGAAGGAGGACAAATCTTAGCGGGTATGTTTTCTATCGCTGAACATCCTGCTATGGTTTTATTTGATTCGGGAGCTACGCATAATTTCATCGACAAGTCATATATTGTTAAGCATTGCATCATGCCATCCAAGCTACTATGTGCTCATATCATCTCAACACCTGGGGTAAAATCCTTACTAATGAAGAAGCTGCCAATATGCCATTGAGATTGGGTAGCAAGGTTTATCCTACTTCGTTGATCATATTGGATGGGCAAGGGTTAGATGCAATTATTGGCATGCAATGGATGAACTTCCATAAGGCGATATTGGATATAGCGTCTCGAGCCGTATATCCGAACTCTCCTGTTCATGGTCGAGATTGCTTGCTTTTAACTTTTCCTCAAGCTATGCTTGCCAATGGTCAATAAGGTTGTAAGTAAGAGTCCGGAAGATATACCCATAGTCCGTGAGTATCCGGATGTCTTCCCGGACGACTTGCGGGACTACCGCCGGATCGAGCGGTAGAGTTTAAGATAGAGTTGCAGCACTGGAACGGCACCCATATCAAGAAGACAGTATCGGATGCCACCGAATGAGCTAGCGAGAATTGAAGGTACAACTAAAGGAATTGTTGGACAAAGGATACATACGTCCAAGTTCATCACCATGGGGATGCCCGACCTTGTTTGTAAAGAAGAAAGACAAGACTTTGAGGCTATGTGTGGATTAGAGACCTCCGAATTCGGTTACCATCAAGAACAAGTATCCTCTTCCGAGGATTGATATCTTGTTCGATCAAGCGATGGGAGCTAAAGTTTTCTCCAAGATAGATCTTCGCTCGGGATATCATCGGATTAAGATAAGAGTCGAAGATATACCGAAGACTGCATTTTTCACCAGGTATGGACTTTATGAGTATCCGGTGATGTCATTTGGATTGACGAATGCACAAGCACATTTCATGTATCTCATGAATTCGGTGTTCATGCCTGAGCTGGACAAGTTTGTCGTGGTATTCATTGACGACATCTTAATCTACTCTAAGTCGACGAGAGGAACATGCCGACCACTTAAGAGTGGTGTTGCAACGACTAAGGGATCATTAGCTTTATGCTAAGTACAGCAAGTGTGAATTTTGGCTAAAGGAAGTTCCGTTCCTAGGTCATGTGATATCAGTCGAAGGAGTGGCCGTTGATCCAGGCAAAGTTCGAAGTATTGGATTGGAAATCACCGAAATCTGTCTCACGAGTTAGAAGTTTCTTGGGATTGGCTGGTTATTGTAGAAGGTTTATCCCAAACTTCTCAAAAATCGCCAAGCCAATGACTAAGCTATTGGAGAAGGATAAGAAATATGTATGGAACAAAGAATGTGAAGAAGCTTTCCAAACGTTGAAGAAGTTGTTGACTACAGCTCTCGTACTTGCTCAGCCAAATCCGACGAAGCCTTTTTACGTGTATTGTGATGCGTCGGGCACGGGACTTGGATGTGTTCCGATACGGGAAGGTCAAGTGATCGCTTATGTATCTCGACAACTAAGGCGTCATGAGGAACACTATCCTACGCATGATCCGGAACTCGCAGCGAGTGGTACTCGCATTGAAAGGATGGAGACACTATCTCTTGGGTAACTTGGTACATTTATACACGGATCACAAGAGTCTCAAGTACATCTTCACTCAAGCAGATCCGAATATGCGTCAACGAAGATGGTTAGAGTTAATTAAAGATTATGAGTTGGAGATTCACTATCACCCATGCAAGGCAAACGTGGTAGCCGATGCCTTAAGTCGCAAGGTTCATTGCAATAATCTCATGGCTCAACTCATGATTCAAGCATCTCCACAAGGAAACGAGGAGCCAATCCTTCGGATTATTCCGTATGGAGCATTGACCAACCTCGGCTCTTATTCCTACCATTCGGGAAGAAGTGGTGGCAGCTCGACAGAAGGATGCCGGCATGGAACACATCAAAAGACGACTCCGGAACGGTGAGGTCAAGTGTTTCCGAAAAGATGACGAAGGTGTTATCTCGATTCAAGAATAGGCTAGTCGAGCCTAAGAACTTGGAACTTCGCAAGAAGATAATGGATGAAGCCCATACGTCCAAGTATTCTATTCATCCTGGAACCAATAAGATGTATCAAGACTTGAAGAAGAGATTTTGGTGGACAAGGATGAAACGAGAGATAGCAAGGTATGTCAACGAGTGTGATCTCCGTCGACGAGTCAAAGCTGAACACTTGAAGCAAGCAGGACCCTTACAACCTCCGAGTATTCCTGAATGGAAGTGGGAAGACATCGGCATGGATTTTATCATGGGATTACCACTAAGTCCACGAAAACACGACTCAATCTGGGTCATTGTGGACCGGTTGATGAAGTCTCGCTCACTTTATACCAGGTACATACACGGTACACTCGCCGAGAAGTATGCGGAGCTCTACATTTCTCGAATTCTCTGTTTACATGGAGTGCCAAAGACCATTATATCGGACGGAGGAACACAATTTGTCTCCAGATTACGGGAACGACTACAAGAATCATTGGGAACCAAGTTGATACGAAGCTCGGCATATCATCCTCAAACCGATGGCCGGACGGAAAGAATTAATTAATATCTCGAGGATATGCTTCGAGCATGCGTCTTGACCTATGGTAAGGATTGGGAAAAGTGCTTACCTTTGGCGAGTTCTCCTACAATAACAGACTACCAAGAGAGTGTCGGAATGTCGCCGTTCCAAGCTCTATATGGACGTAGTTGTCGTACGCCCTTGAATTGGTCCGAAAGCGGAGAAAGAGTGATCTTCGGACCGGACCTAGTAAGAGATGCGGAAGAACAAGTACGTTTCATCCAACAGAACCTCAAGAGCTAAATCTCGACGGATCGGTTATACCGACAAGAGGCGACGAGAGTTAGTATTTCAGAGTTGGAGATCAAGTCTATCTCCGAGTGTCTCCTACCAAAGGTGTTCAAAGGTTTGGAATCAAGGGCAACTTGGCACCGCGATACATCGGACCTTATCCAATCTAGAAAGATGTGGAACCGTGGCATATCGTTTGGAGTTGCCAAGCACACTTGTCGAGTATACACAACATATTCCACGTATCTCAACCGAAGAAATGTTTGAAACCACCGAGTGGACATACCCACAGTCGAGGTGGAACAGTTACAACCAGATTTGACATACGACGAGCAACCGATCAAAGTTCTCGATACCAAGGATAGAGTGACTCGCCATCGGACAATCAAGTTCTACAAGGTCCAATGGAGTAATCACTCGGAAGTCGAAGCTACTTGGGAACAAGAAGAGTTTCTTCGATCAAATTACCCAGAGTTCTTTAGCACCATCGCTTAGTCGTTTCGATCGTGAATCTCGGGACGAGATTCCTGTAAGGGGAGGGCTGTAACAACCCACAGCAATAAAATGCATTTCATGGCATTCATGAGCATGTCATCACATTTTAATTGTGAGATCTTTAAGCATGTGGTATTAATCATAAGCACATGAAATATCAAAGTAACTAAAGAATAAAGGAAATGTCAAAAAGAAATGAAATAAGAAGAAAATTCAAGTTTAACATTTTCTATGGTTCAAATATCACAAATAAAGATTTATGGAAATTTACTCGAATGTATTTTGTCATGTAAAAATAATTGCGAGAAAATAAACAAAGTCTCTTTATTGAATTTTAGCTATGAATTTTTTAATCCGAAAATGATTTAGATTTTCTACTGGGACTTAATTGGAAATGTGCCTAAAATCTTCTCAATTACACCCCTGAATTTTTGCGGAATTTTTAGAGCTTCGGAAGGGTGCTTTTCAATTAAACATAAACCCGGGGGTTTTATGTAAAACGACCACGACCCACTGTCATCCTCTTCTCGTCTCTCACCGCGCGCTCATGCCGCCCGCGGCGCACCGCCTCTCCGGCGTGGTGCCACGACCGGGCCACGCAGCCGCTCGCGGCCACGCAGCTGCCGGCCGGGAACCGCCACGGGAGGGGATAAAAAGCCCCGTCGGCTTCCATTTCTCCTTCCTTTTCCCTCTCGTTCGCCCCGCCATTGCCGCACCTCAAGCCTCCTCCGTCGCCGGGCTGCTTCGGTGCCTCCCCGTCCATGCCGCCGCTACCCGGAGCTCCGCCGAACCTCGCGCAACTTAATCCCTTGAGCAAGCGGCGCCACTCCGACGAGGCGAGCTCATCTTCTTCCCGGGCTTCGACCGTGCTCCTCCGTCGCAACTCCAAATTCATAATCTCCGGTGAGCCTCTCGTCCGGGGTTTTGGTTTCCTGAGTGCGCAACTATCTCTGCTAGCCCTAGAGCAAGAGCTCATCCAATTTCCTTCACAGGTTCGTCGGGATTTCATCGTCTCCCCGGAGTTTCTTCGCCGCCGCCGTCATACTCACGGTGAGCTCCCTCCCCGCTAATGCGCATGCTCCCTAGACCGGTTGTCGTCGTTGTGCGTGTGCCGTAGAAGCTCCCCGTGCCGGTTGTTGTAAGTTTTGAGCCCCCGGCGAGCCTCGCACCGTGCCGAGGGCACCGTCATGTCTAGGCCTCGCCGCCGGCGTACCCGGAGGCGAGCTCATGCTAGTTGCCCACCACGGTTGGATTCACCTTGTAGCGTAGAGCACGACGGTGTCGTCGCGGCGAGCTTTGGCTCAACGGCGACCGGCTCCGGTGGCCGCGCCGCCGTGGGCCGCCGCCGCGGTGGTGCCACACCGCGGGCCGCACGCGGTTGGGATCGCGTGTGGCCACGCGCGGATTAAGTGTGGCCACCCCGTGGCCCTTTGTGTGTCACGATTTGAAATTTAAACTTGCAAAATTCGTAGAAAATTCAGTAAAATTCAGAAAAATACCAAACCAACTTTGTTAGACTCGGAAAAATGAAATCTATCCATTTGTGAAATAAAATAATTATTTTGAATAAAATTTAGTTGTAAATTGTAGTTAACTCCCTTTCCTTTAATAAAGAAAAGCTATTATTTTATGTAAATAAAATGTTTAATTATGAAAAACAATTTTATTTAATGAAGGAGATACTGTAGACGAAATTAATAATAAAATTTATTTTCCAAAATTAAACTTAAAGTGTATTGTTATTTATAAGATCACCATGTATTAACCTTTAATCACTCAAAGTAATTATTTACTTATGGGTCAATAAATCAGATTAATGTGTTAATTATTAAACTTAAGTAATTAGTGACCTTAATTAAGTAATTATGGAAGACAAAATTAATTAATAATAATCTTAAATAAACATTTGTTAATCGGCATAATTAATTGTTAATTAATGCTTAATGAACATACTTATCCATAATTAGTTAATTAACTAAAGTAATTAAACATTAATCATTACTTATTATCTATGGAACTTCATTAATGAGTCCTTGCATACTTTCGTCATGGGCATTCATGCATACATGTTTGTGATTCGCGATACAATGTCTGGTCGACTAGGTTTTGAAGTAATCGAGGTTCCACCCGAGGCGAGTCGGAGCCGGGATTCGAAATCGACCCAGCCGCCGAGGAGACTAACTTCGAACAAACTCAAGGCAAGCCCCGGTGCATCCTACCTATGTTTTTAAATATTTTACTTTATCACATAGTACAGCTTATGTTTGTGCATTAGGTGTTAGGGTTTGGTTGAAACCCTAGATGCATTATGGTAGGTTTCCGTCTGTTTATTCTATACTTGTACAGGTAGCTCAATAGAGGCTAAGCTTAATTCATAGTGGCAACGCTAGATGTTTAGGGTACTTAAAGCATGGAGGCTTTAAGAGTGTTTGTGTTGACATTAAAGATGTTGAGAGTGATAATGAAGTGGAGACCGGACGGGCCCCGTAGGAGAAAGGGCAAGACGGAGATGAGGTCTTGCAAGGTGGTAGCCCCGTCTCGTGTCGGTCAAGGACCGTACCGTTGTCGGCTTAGTTGAACAAGTTTGAACGTACCGTGCTACATGTCTGGTATCATGGGCCCGACAAGCTGATGTACTCTATCGCCCCGGAGACGTAGCGTAGCCGACTCTCTTTTGCCGGCTGTCGGTGAGAGGATAGTCTCACGGGAGGGAGATGGGTCGACCACGAGGGAAGTCGTGGCGTCGCCTTACTTCCGGGGAGTTGGAAATGGCTAGTCTGCTGTCAGGTGCTAGCGGGAAAGGTTGTCGTATACGATCGGGGTGATGCGTATACGTCGTGTAATCGGGTTTTGCCAGCTGGTATAAAATCGATTCGAATCGTCGTCCCTCGCAGATAATGAGTACCGCTTGTTTAGCTCGTCACATCGTAGTAACTTTTATGGAAGATGAGGAAGATGAGAGATGGAAGGATAAAGATCTATTATATCCTGTTTGGAAACTTGATTGAATAGAGTTAGGTTGCAAATACCATGGCTAATGAACATAACCTCGAGCTAAAACATTGAAACTAAGGACCCACACTTTAATGCTATTTTTCGCAAAGGAGTAAACCCCACGACCGGAAAGCCTTTGCATTCTAGGCGTCGGCCTTAGCGTGCCATGTTGACGGGTCGGTCTTGCTGAGTATTAGAATACTCAAGGTTTGTTCGTTACCTTACAGGGAATGAATCGTGTTATCACGACTTGTACGGCAGCTTTTCCGAGGAGGAGCGAGTGTCTCGAGGGAGGTTCCCTTCGAGTGGGAGCGAATCCCTACACCTTGAAGAGAGAGGACCGTGATGTACGAAGGGCTCGAGTGCATCACGTCGTTTCGTCTTAAGTCTGTTGAGTTGTAATAGAATAAGCTTCCGCTGAATACTCGTAGGATGTTGGAACTTCAATAATGTTATCTTTTCGCTGCACGAATGTTGTATTTCGAAAACTTGGTTGTATTATACCATGATGTATATATTCGGCTTGTATGAGATGATGTTTCGTTGTAACTCGCTTCGTCGAGTGTCCCTTTGTTCCGATTCCCGGGTGGTCCCGAAGGGGATGTCACAAGAAGATTCCCTATACCTCGGAAAATTTTGCGGTCGGTTGCGTTGCGTTCGTCTCGCCGTGCTTTACGCGTTGGTGTCGTAAGTGTCTATGTTCTAGCATCGATTAAATTTATTCTTTCGATTCGTTTTCCAAACTTCCTCGTACTTCGTACCGTTATCTCGATTTTCGTGTCACTTACCCATTCTCGCTCGAATTTTGGATGACAAGTGGGATCGGTTGGTCGAAGCTCGTGAAGTACCTATTGAAGCCACGCGAGGACTCGATCTATTCTTGGGCCGTATGTAAGGCAAGCCGCAATCCTTGACCACTCTTGTTCCTATTTAGCAACTTGCATTAAATTGACTCATGCATGTGAACTGTTACTTGCACTTGTAGTTTATCTATGCCATACTATGCTATCCTTGCCACCGATTGCCATAGGTTGTTCTACTCATTATCGCTCGCATGCTTAGTAATTGCTTAGTTGCTTAATTGAACCCCACATGATGATTATACATGTTTTTGTGTAAAATAAATTGTACGTGTTTCTTAGGTGTCGAGTTTACGTACTAGATACCCTGTAGGACTTTGCGGGGGCGAGTGTAGGTGATTAGGTGCTTGGGAGACTTTTGGGTAGTCTCTATTTGGAGAGTGCCTGTTGTGGGCGCAGCTTGTGTAGGAACCTTGAGTTATGGGGTTCCTGTTGTGGTGACACTCGTTGTTGAGACTCGTTGTTTTGAGGAGAGGGATGGTGACTCGCCCCGGCAGCATGAGGACCGGTTATTGATTGCTCGCTCTTTGGTCTACTAGCTTACCACGTGACCCGTATGGGCGAGCTGGATTAGGATGCTTAGCGGAGGACTCGGTGGGCCCGTCGTGGTGTAGAGTTAGTGTTAGTGGGTTTTTGGAGCCGTGTCTCGACCCATGAGTAGAGGATACCCCACCTGGCCCGTGGTAGACCTTTCACACCTTCAGGACCCTTTTCCACGTTGTGGTTGGGGATCCCGACCCCGGAGGACGGGCACCCGTCGGTCGATGCTTTGTTGATTGATCTTGTGAGTGTTGCTGTGCATGGGCTACTGCAGTAGTCCTATGTTATGGTACCTCTTCACGTGGGTACAGCTTGCTTACTCTCTGCAGAGATATATAATCTATACGTATAGCCTAGCCCTCGGGTAAGGGGGCAATACCATTGAGCGACACACTTGATTAGCATTTACTACTTCTCCCCTCCGATAGGTGTTTTACTTCCGGCTTCGAGCTGTGGTTCCAATGGAGGTGTCTTGGACATAAAATTTGACCCTTGTAGGATTGTGTTGTTTCCTGTAAGGCCACTTATAAAATTTGACTAATAATAAATTTGCTTCACATAGACTTGAGGAATAATTGCTTTAGGTGTTAGCCCTTGCCTATCCTTGAAATATCCAAGCATGCATACATTGTTGCTAGGTAGTTGCGGCTTGCTCGAGTACTCGATGTACTCACGGCTTTACCACTATGTTTTTCAGTCGGCTAGTAGATCAAGCTTCAACGTCAAGGCTCCGTCAATCCAACTAGCTTAAGGTTGAAGATGATTAAGGAGGGTTTCGCCTACACTCAAGTTGCCCGTGGATTTGGATGCACTACGAAGACTTCCGCTACGCTCAAGTTGAAGATTTACTTCCGTCGTTCGCGACGCTTAGTGTTTCACTTCCGCTAGTAGCCTTGTGTTGTTTCCTTGGCCTCGCGTGCCAAGTCCTTGTACTCGATTATTGTAGATATTATTCTCCCTAGAATAATGTCTTATCTTATATTCTTGTCATAATTTGTATTCTTTTATGGTGTTATGATAATCAATCGTATTGGTTGTACAAGTCATCCTCCCGGGAGTGACTATGAGGTACAAAGGCACGGTTTTCACCCTCCGGTGGAAATCGGGCCGTCACGATCCACGACTCGTCGGTGGTGCGATATGCTCGGAAATAAACCTCCTCGCCGCGTCATGCCCTCGCTGCTGGTAGTCGGGCATTTTCACGGGGTTGAAGGGTACGGGCGCAAAGCGAAGGGGTAGACCATCCTCGTCTCCCCGACCTCGGTCACATTAATACCCGAAACCTTCATGTAGAACCAGATGCGATGCCGCTTTAGCTCCACTTGTTCATGCTCTTGTGCATGACCTCCTCGGTCTTGTTTCGTCTGGGAGTAAAAGTGAAAGACCTATAGTTGCAATCGTGTTGCACGCCATTGATCTTGATATGGCATTGTCTGGTTGTGCAGCACGATGTGCCGGTGAACACCTCAATGTCGAGGTCGCCGTCGTAGCTCACCATCCCCCGGATAAACTTTCTCAAGTGAGCGAAGGCACTGGGGACAGCTCATGCAGCTGGACTCGGTACTGTTCAAGGACGGTAAGCACGAACCGGTGGCTAGCCCCGCGACGAAGTAGCCGTGAAAGACTACCACCTCGTCCGCCTCGGGGCTCGGCTCCTCACCGACCGGAAGGTGGTACCCTTCAAGAAGGCCCAGCCCAAACAAGCTTTCTCGCAAGCTCGTCGGTCATCTTTGAAGGCTCGATGCGAAAGGTTTTTGCGTTGCGGAGCTTCCCGATCTTGGCGCGCCGGCGGCGCGAAGTGTTTGTGCTAGAGCCAGCCCCAGCACCAGGCAGCACCGACGAAGGATTCGTTGCCCTCCACGTCGCCATCGTCGATGGCCTCGCTCCGATCGCCATCGTCGGAAGCATCACCGACCGGGACTTGAGCCTCCGCACATAATTTCATCGACAAGTCATATGTTGCAAAGCATCGCATCATGCCATCCAAGTTTCTATGTGCACATCTTATTTCAACACCTGGGGGTAAAATTCTTACAAATGAAGCAGCTGCCAATATGCCATTAAAATTGGGTAGCAAGGTTTATTCTACTTCATTAATCATATTGGATGGGCAAGGGTTAGATGCAATTATTGGCATGCAATACATGGATTTCCATAAGGCAAGATCTGGATATAGCATCTCGAGCCGTATATTTGAACTCTCCTGTTCATGGTCGAGATTGCTTACTTTTAACTCTTCCCAGGACTATTTTTCCAATGGTTAATAAGATTATAAGTAAAAGTCCGGAGGATATACCGAGTAGTCCGTGAGTACCCGGATGTCTTTCCAAACGACTTACGGGGACTACCGTTGGCTCGAGCGGTAGAGTTTAAGATAGAGCTACAGCCTAGAACAGACACCAATGTCAAGGAGACCATATCGGATGCCACCAAATGAGCTAGCAGAGTTGAAGGTTCAATTAAAGGAACTACTGGATAAAGGGTATATTCGCCCAAGTTCGTCACCATGGGGATGCCCGACCTTGTTCGTGAAGAAAAAGGACAAGACCTTAAGGTTATGTGTGGATTATAGGCCTTTAAATTCAGTTACCATCAAGAACAAGTACCCTCTTCCGAGGATTGATATCTTGTTTGATTAATTGATGGGAGCAAAGGTTTTCTCTAAGATAGATCTTCGCTCGGGTTATCATCGGATTAAGATTAGAGTCGAAGATATACCGAAGACCGCATTTTCCACCGAGATATGGACTTTATGAATACTTGGTGATGTCTTTTGGATTGACTAATGCACCAGCACATTTCATGTACCTCATGAACTCGGTATTCATGCCGGAGCTGGACAAGTTTGTCGTGGTATTCATTGACGACATCTTGATCTATTCCAAGTCGGAGGAGTAACATGCCAATCATTTAAGGATTGTGTTGCAACGTCTAAGGGATCATCGACTATATGCCAAGTTTAGCAAGTGTGAGTTTTGGTTAAAGGAGGTGCTGTTCCTAGGGCACGTGATATCAGCTGAAGGAGTAGTCGTCGACCCAAGCAAAGTTCAAGAAGTGTTGGATTGGAAGCCACCGAAGTCGGTCTAACAAATCGGGAGTTTCTTGAGACTCGGGTGGTTACTACAAAACATTTATCCCAAATTTTTCCAAGATTGCCAAGCCAATGACCAAAGCTGTTGGAAAAGGATAAGAACTATGAATGGAGCAAGGATTGTGAAGAAGCTTTTCGGACGTTGAAGAAGTTATCGACGACAAGCACTAGTGCTCGCTCGACCGGATCCGACGAAACCTTTTGATGTGTATTGTGATGCATCAAGAACAGGACTTGGATGTGTTCTAATGCAGGAAGGTCGAGTGATTGCCTATGCCTCTCGACAACTTAGGCGTCATGAGGAACACTATACTACATATGACCTGGAATGAGCCGCGAGTGGTTCTTGCATTGAAGAGTTGGAGACACTATCTCTTGGGTAATTTGGTACATTTATACACCGACTACAAGAGCTTTAAGTACATCTTCACCGAAGCGGATCCGAATATGCGTCAGCGAAGATGGCTAGAGTTAATAAAGGATTATGAACTTGAGATTCACTATCACCTAGGCAAGACAAACGTAGTAGCCGATGCTTTGAGTCGCAAGGTGCATGGCAATAATCTCACGGCTCAACTCTTGATCCAAGCACCTCCACAGGAATGTGCTCGAGCCTAATCTTTGGATTCTTCCGTATGGAGCATTGACCAACTTAGCTCTTATCCCTACCATTCGTGAAGAAGTGGTAGCAGCTCAACGTAAAACTGCTGGTATGGAACATATTAGAAGACGACTCAAGAAAGGTGAAGTTAAATGTTTCGGAGAAGATGATGAAGGAGTTATTTGGTTCAAGAATCAACTAGTGGTGCCAAAAGACCTATCACTTCGCAAGAAGATAATGGATGAAGCCCATACGTCCAAGTATTCTATTCATCCTGGAACCAACAAGATGTATCAAGATCCGAAGCAAAGATTTTGGTGGACACGCATGAAGCGGGAAATAGCCAAGTATGTTAATGAGTGTGATGCCCGTCGAAGAGTCAAAGCAGAAGCGAGTTAAAGCAAGCGGGTCCATTGCAACCTTTGAGTATTCCTGGATGGAAGTGGGAAGATATCAGCATGGATTTCATTGTTGGATTACCGTTAAGCCCACGAAAACACGTTCCATCCGGGTTATTGTGGATAGATTGACTAAGTCAGCTCACTTTATACCGGTACATACTCGGTACACCGCCGAGAAATATGCGGAGCTGAACATCGCTCGCATTCTTTGTCCGCATGGAGTGCCGAAGACCATTATCTCGGATCGAGGAACGCAGTTTGTCTCCAGATTTTGGGAGCAATTACATGAATCATTGGGAACAAGATTGCTTCGAAGCTCGACTTATCATCCTCAAACGGATGGACGGACAGAAAGGATCAATCGAGTATCTCGAGGATATGCTTCGAGCATGTGTCTTGACATATGGCAAGGATTGGGAGAAATGTTTGCCGTTTGGCGGTGTTCTCCTACAACAACAGCTATCAAGAGAGCACCGAAATGTCACCGTTCCAAGCTCTATATGGACGTAGTCTGTCACACACCTTTGAATTGGTCCGAAAGTGGGGAAAGAGTAATCTTCGGACCCGACTTGGTAAAAGATGAAGAGGAGCAAGTACGTCTCATTCAACAGAACCTCAAGAGAGCTAAATCTCGACGGATCAGCTATGCCGATAAAAGACGTCGAGAGCTAGTATTCAAGGTTGGAGATCAAGTTTATCTCCGAGTATCTCCAACCAAAGGTGTTCAACGATTCGGAATTAAGGGCAAGTTAGCTCCACGATACATCGGACCTTTTCCAATCCAAGAGAGATGTGGAGCCGTGGCATATCGTTTGGAATTACCAAGCACATTTGTCGGGAATCCACAATGTGTTCCACGTGTCACAACCGAAGAAGTGTCTAAAACCACCGGTAGACATACCGACAGACAAATGTGGAATAGTTACGACTGGACTTGACATATGACGAACATCCAACCAAGGTTCTCGACACCAAGGATCGAGTGACTCGACATCGAACTATCAAGTTCTACAAGATTCAATGGAGCAATTACTCCGAAGTCGAAGTTACTTGGGAGCAAGAAGAGTTTCTTCGATCCAATTACCCCGAATTCTTTAGTATCATCGTCTAGTCGTCCCGATCGTGAATGTCGGGGCGAGATTCCTGTAATGGGGGAGGGTCTGTAACAACCCTAATAAATAAAAGTGCATCATTCATGATCATGTCATCATGTTGCATTTGTGAAACAAATTAATTTTTTGTTAAGCGTGCACATAAAATAACAATTTAACCAAGTAACGTAAGTTCTTAAAAAAGAGTTTAAATAAATGTAAATTATGGGTTTATCATTTTCTACTGATCAAACATAAGAATAGAAGATTTATGGAGTTGCTACGAAATTATTTTCTTTTGTAAAAATATCTACAAGAAATAATTAAAGCTTTCCTTTTTTAATTTAAACATGAATTTTTAATCTGAAAAATATTCGGAATTTGAACTTGGGCTTAAAAGGAAAAGTATTTGAAATAATTTCATTAGCAACCCTGAATTTCTTATAAATTTTTCTGAGCTCGGGAAAGTAGTTTTTCAATTAATTAAAAACAGGAGGGCCTTTTTTTGCAAAATGTTCGGATCGGCCCACAGAGCCGGCCTCTCTTCTTCTCTCCCGCTCTCACCTCTCTCGGCGCCGCCGCTGCCGTGCCGCCTCCGACCGCGCGTCCACGCCCCCCCCATGCAGCTGCTCGCTTCACCATCTCCCGCCGGATAAAGCCCCCGCCATCCCTATCCCTTCCCTCTCTCTCTCATTTCTTCCCCACACCACCGCCATAGCCAACACCCCTCGGTTCTCAACGCCGGCAGGCCGTCCCGGCCGCTCCCCATCCCACTCCCAAACCCAAACCGCTCCGCCATCTCCCTCTCGAAGGTCGCCACGCCACCCAATCGAGTTGAGACCCCCGAGTTCCGTGATCGATGAAGTTTTTCCCGGACGAGCTCACCGTCGATCCTCCACCGTGTCGCAAAATTCCCGAGCTGTGGTGAACCACTTCTTCTTTTTATTCTTTCCAGGTGATGCGCAACGTGATGCTCGTCATGTTCGGCAACTCACCCGCGAGCTTGTCCCTCGGGTTGTTGCGGATTTGGTCATCTTCCCGGAGCTTTTCCACCGCCGCCCGCACCACCCACGGTGAGCATCTATCTCCGGCCGTGGTCATACCTCCCCAACCTCCTAGCGTTGTTGCTCGTGTGCCGTAGAAGCTCCCCGCTTGATTTTCCCCAATTTTGAGGCACTCGGCGAGCTCCGCACCGTGCGAGAGCACCACCATGGCCGCACCTCGCCGCCGGCGTGTCTCCGGTCAAGCTCATGCTACTTCATCACCCCCGCCCTGTTCGCCACGTTGAGTAGAACACGTAAGTGGTCTCGCGACGAGCTTTGGCTCAACGCCGGCCGTCTCCGGCCATCGCGCCGCCGTGATCTCGCCCCTGCGGCGGTGCCACACCGTGGACCCCACGCGCGGGATTACGTGTGGCCACGTGGGGATTTCGTGTGGCTAACCCCGTGGCCCCGCGTGTGGCGGAGAAGCTTTTCTAAATTTTGAAAATTCGTAGAAAATTAAATAAGATCAGAAAAATGTGAAACCAATTTTGTTAGACTCGGAAAAAATATTGTCTACCTGTTTATGAAATAGAATATCTATTTTGAGTATTTTCATTTCATAGGTATTAATTAATTACATTCTTTGATTAATAGAAGTTATTATTTTATGCTAATTAAATATTTAATTTAAGAAAAGAATTTATTTAAATGAAGGAGATACTACAGACGAAAATGTTTATGAAAATTATTTTCCAAAATTAAACATAAACACCGTCATTTTTTGTGATCCTAATTTATTACTTTATGTGTTATTGCGTGTCATTAATTAATTATTAATTGTTAATTAATGAACGTGTCGATAAAAATTATTGCACATCATATCATGTACATTCATGCACGCATGGTCTGTGATTCGCGATGTATTGTTGGTCGACCTAGGTCTCGACGTGATCGAGGTTCCGTCCGAGGTCGAGACAGAGACGAGAACATCGAAGTCGACCCGAACACCGAGGAAGCTAACACCGACGTGAATCAAGGCAATCCCGGTGCATCCTATCTATGTTCTAATGATTTTATTTTATCACACTAGTTAAGTTATATTTGTGCATTAGGTGTTAGGAAATGATTGACACCATCATGAGATAGGTTTTCGTTTGTTTATACTATCTTGAGTACAGTGTCGCTCCATAGAAGCTAGGCTTAATTCATGGTCGCAACGGCATGGAGGCTTTAAGTATTTCGATGTGTTGTCGTTAATTTAATGGAGAGTGTTAATGAAGTTGAGATCGGACGGGCCATGTAGGAGAAAGGGCAAGACGGAGTGAGATCTTGCAAGGTGGTAGCCCCGTCCGAGTGGGTCAAGAACCGTACCGTTGTCGGCTTAGTTGAACAAGTTTCAACGTACCGTACTACATGCTTGGTGTCATGGGCCCGAGCAAGCTGATGTACCCTACCGCCCCGAGAGATGTACCGTAGCCAACTCTCTTTTGCTGGCTGTTAGTGAGAGGGAAGTCTCACGGGAGGGAAATGGGTCGGCCACGGAGGAAGTCGTGGAGTCGCCATATTCCGGGGAGTTTGGAATTAGCTAGTCTTCCGCAAGTGCTAGCGGGAAAAGTTGTCGTATACGACCGGTGTGGTACGTATACATCGTGTAGTCAGGTTTTGCCAGCTGATATAAAATCGATTCGAATCGATGTCCCTCGCAGATAATGAGTACCGCTTGTTTAGCTCGTCGCATCGTAGTTAATCAAGCTGAAAGAGGAAGATGAGAGATGAAAGAATTGTTGGTCGCAAATGATCTTTTCTTGCAAACTTGATTGCAGTAGTTGTAGGCTGCAAACCCTTGTTCTCTAATGAACTTAACTTGAGCTAAAACTTGAAAGTAAGAATCAACCATTAGAGCTGTTTTCGCAAGTGAGTCAACTCCACAGACCGGAAAGCCTTTGCATACTAGGTGTCGGCCTTAGCATGCCCGTTGACGGAGTCGATCTTGCTCGAGTATTAGAATACTCGGGGTTTGTTCGTTATATTTTCAGGACATGAGTCGTACTTCCGTGACTTATACGGTAGCTTTCCGGAAGAGGAGCAATGTCCCGAGGGAGGTTTCCTCCAATGGGAACGTATCCCGACGCCGTGAAGGAGAAGAACCGTGGTGTACGCCGGGCTCGGTACATCACGATAAATGTTTTAGTAGTATTTTGTTGTACAAAACTAAGTTCCGCTGTAAGACTCGTAGGGTTTTAAACTTCAATAATGTTTATGCTTCCGCTCGTACGATGTTTGTATTTCAAAAACCTGGTTGTATTATACCATGATGTATATATTCGGCTTGTATGAAATGATGAACTGTTGTAACTCGCTTCGTCGAGTGTCCCCCTGTACTCGATTCCTGGGTGTCCCGGAAGGGATGTCACAAAGATCCACGACCAAGCTGGTCAAAACTGTCTAGCAAGCATTTTGGCTAAACAACGATCGGCCTCGGGACATGCCACCGATGGACGAATAGGTTAACCAAGAAGCATAGGTCCGGTAGAGAATTGGTGCAAACAGGCAAGTCTCTTCACCGAGAAACACTCCGGCCGGACGACAAACTCTACTACCTGGACCTAGGTGTTACATGGATGCAACAATTGCTCCAAACAACATCTAGGACTAGCCTAGAACAACTGGAATTGGAGTTTTCATCCATAACACAACATCACCGATCACTTCAATAATCACAATCCAAGCGAAGGCAGCTAACATCACGGATCCGCTGCATGCGGAAGCCCAAGCCATGCTACTCACAACAAAAGTGGCCAAGATTCTCCGCTTCCAGGATACAAACTTCATCTCTCGAGAGCAAAATTTTGGTAAACACCATCGGTGAAGGGGATTATGTCCGACAGCCAGGACATTGGCGGTTGAGGCCACTGCTATATGAAATTGAAGCCAACACAAACAATTTTGCACACAAAGTACACAAGATTAGCAGGAACTACAATAGGGTCGACGCGAGAGCTTGTATGTGGCACTAAATTTGTTTGTTATATAGTCCAATCCGAATGTTTATGAATTACTTTCAAGTTATATATATCCACTAATACAATCAATTGGATTTTGATTAACTCTTCTAAAAGGCCTCACCCTAAGCGAGCCAGGTCTCTTAAATGAAAATATACATGCCGTACAAACATGACATCCTAGTCTCATTTAGCTATACACTAGTAGAACACGGCGTGCTCGCGCCGCTTTTTAAACCAAGCGTCACAATTGGATGGGCAAATGAAATGCTTAAGGGTGGCATGTATTTTTCTTAAGTGGTGGACTCTGCTCGACCAAAGGCCAAAAACTTAATTGGCGATGCATCTAATATAGTATGACGTAGGAAACTTTTTATTGCTCAAATAAAGCATGCATATCATATCACAAAGCATATGTTCTACCCACTAGAGCTTAGATCTAGGTAATAGTCCCATTACCATAAGAGCGAGTGACCCGCTAAGCATGGCTTTGAAGCTTGTGGATTCACTCCACAGAAATTTGTACAAGATCAAGTAACAAACTACATGGTATATATACTGCAATTCTTGAGTGTTAACTAAAAAGGAAGATGCAAGGGAACATGGGAGCTGAACTTCACAGTACAAATAGCCAACATTATGCAAATTCTATTTCACCACATATCAAATAATCCAGTTAATAACAGCCAGTGCCAAAATAGATTAAGTTCACATAAAAATGGCTTTCGTAAAGAGAACAAGAATACTAACTACAACAATATAGTGCCAAAGGAATCCAATTTTCTGTTTTAAAATAAATTCTTGTAAAAACTAACAACTATTTTTTCTGTGAAAAAATGCAAATTATGCAGTTGCACATGAGCATGTAGTGCTTTTCCTCATGTCACTGAAAGACGAGATGTCACCAGCAATTTCTTAAGCATTCACCAATCTGACTGACAGTTTCTTCTTTCTTGTCCAATCACAACATGAAGAAATTGATTAAAAGTCATCCCCGAATAATAAGATCTAATAGAATATACCGTATGAATGTGTATGTTAGCTAAGCCATTGCAATTTATTAAGGCAAATAGACAACATGCAACAAGCCAGCAAATATTGCAGGTGCATCACTAAATATGCTTGATAAAGCAGTTAGTTCAATCAAGAAATCAAACAGACCAGCTAAGCTGGAATCGATGCCTCAAACCAGTGACAAAACCGCTTATAGCTATCCCCACAATTGCCCCATTTTAAAGTAACTGGCATATATGTGCAAGATTTGCTTCCTGTAAGCCATGAGAAGGATAACCATATTCATGTGTGTTGTTGTATGCACAAGAGGAACAGCTACAGACGCAATCAACAAATGATTGTTGCATTCCACAAACGGTTTTTTGCCTTCGAAGGAGGCCCTGACACACACAATTGATAAATGCACTATGAACTATTCTTGAGTATCTTAATATTGAACTCAAATCATCAACTAACAAGCCTAAAAAATTCCAGCGACTCTTATGAATTTCTAAAATATTATATGTCAAGCCACTTCCAAATAGATTGGCACCTATAGAACCCTCAATAGCGGAAAGAGAATCACTATAAATTTGGTGATACTATATACAATCAAGAAAAATGGTGACTTCTTTTATGTACATCTGATCTTCCAAAATTTAGGACAAAACATTTCAACAGTGAAATTCCAAAAGCGGTTAATAAGACAGTGTTAACATCTCGTAAAAAGTTAAATCATTAACCAATTTTTAGTTTACTTTTATATTCATGAAGGTTTCACTGAAGTCCACTCGTGTTGTAGATATAGTTGATTATGGAAAAGGAATCGAGTGTATGTTTTCTATAGAGCACCTTCTCCATTTATATGATTTGCAAAGAGCAGATGCATCCATTCAACACTCCATTTTGGAAAAGACTACAAATTGGAAAGAGCTTAGCGAGATGGAGCACACCGGACATTAAAAGTCATGAGTTAGCAGAAGGGTTATGAGTTACCTTTAGCAATCTTGTAAAGGAAGTGGGATATGAACTGATATGTAACAAATTTTCTATGAATGTCCTAAAGTAATAACATATGAAACACGTAGACACCAATGGTTTACTGTCTGCATTGACACATTGCACTGCACTCTCGGGTGTAGTTACTCCCATGTGTGTATCGCACAAATTAGAGGGTATCTTTCCATACTTGAGGTTTCTAAATAAAGTATGTACACATACTTTAATTTTAAAAGTGGTATGTTTGCATACTCCTTTTTTATAGGAGGATAAATCAAGTATATATACATATTCCTTTCTATATGTAGGAAATGCAATATATAACAAGGTGCGTAAATATAAGGTTTCCACACAAATTTTTCCATGGTTATCATTTTGAAAATTCTTATTTTACGTATGTGTACAAACAACAAACATCATGTGCAATCGTATATCACACAAACCATGAGTGTATATCGGACACCACAAGTGTATATAGGGATATCGCATAGATCTAATATTGAAAACGACAGATGAAACACTAAAGCTGACATCTCACATGGGTGGATTTCTCGTCTCCAAGATATACAACATTCTAAGAACGGTATACAATTTAAACAACTAAGATAGCACACCAACCATGAGTGTATATTAGATACCACAAGTGCATATTTGGATATCGCACTTATCTAATACGAAAAAGACATATCCGGCACTAAAACCGACATCCCACATGGGTGGATTTCTCGTCTCCAAGATATAGACCTTGTAAGAACAAGTATCCGATTCAAACACCTAAGATATAAAATTATGGTGATTGTTCGACTAGAGTTGATGGGTGAACCGACGCGTTGCCACGAGAAAAAGATGGTGACACTAAAACTGACATCTCATAAAAGTGGCTTTCATGTCTCTAAGATATACGATCTTCTTACCACATTATACAATTCACATACATAAGATATAAAATCACGGTGAATAATCCGACAAGAGTTGGTGGGTGGAGCAACAAACCCACGTGACGCAGAACCCGATATAAATATAGCTTTATGCTCCATATTTCTCTCTCCATCTTCATTTCAAATCACTCTCATGTCTCACCCACCAACCAAGATCTATTTTCTCTCTCCTATCCCTCATGCATCGGGACCGCCACCGGAGGAGGTCGAGCTCGCGATGGCGCCATGGCTATTCGCGGCAGCTCACGGCGGTGCCTACATTGACAAAAGTGTGTATGCCTTGAATAGACTCATTGATCTGTTGGTCTAATCCAGTTAGTCACTCATAGCTCTCTGGTCAAAACAACCTATACGATGATATATCATAGTGCTACGAATCATATACTCACACTTTTTGGGATCGCGTAAAAATTAAATTGTGTATTCTAGACTGTCAAAAGTGTACATGTATATCGGAAGTGTCCAAAGTCATATACTCCCATAGTTTACATGTATTTTCTAGCTTGTCCGAAGTGTATACACCATGAATACCCATTGATCTATTGGTTTGGCTCGACTAGTTGGTCGGTTCACTCACAACTCGATCAAAATAATCTCTAGGATAGTATATCTTAGGTATGTGAACCATATACTCACACCTTTCGGGATTGTGTAAAATCGTTAGGTGTGTATTCTAGACTATCAAAAATGCATATGCATGTCGGATGTGTCGAAGTATATATAAGTCTTCAAATGTATATGTCTACATTGTGGAGTGTAGCAGTCTATATTGTGGAGTGTATATAGCTTATAATATGAAGTTCTCATGTGTTGATGTTTATATCCTTATGTATATATCTTCATATGCAGAAGTGTATATAGACAATGATATATGCCACTTTGTTTATAAATGTACAGGTTCATTAGTATATCTATGTACTATATTGAGTGTATATGCAACTAAAATAAAGTGTATAGTCAGCAGATGACCGAAGTTTGTGTCTATGAATTGTGCAATTTTATGCTCAACGGTGAAATAAATGCTTGAGATTTAAAATTCTATGAAGCGTAGTTTTTAAAAAAGTACGAAGTGTATACATAGAAATATATCTAGATTCAAATCCATCCAAACTGTATAACACAAACATGGCAAGTGTATATTAAGATTTTATGGAGCGTAGATTAAAATAAAAGTTTAAAGTATATATTCGGAGACACATCCAAATTCATCTTTGTCCAAGGTGTATACCATAGTGTTGCCAAGTATATTGAAATTTAGGGTGAACAAGTCATAATGAAAGGTTGAACAGTTAGAAAATGTCAACATTCCGCCAACCTCATGGCTAGCATTGAAAAAAGACAGATCCGACACTAAAGCTGACATGTCTCACGTGGGTGGCTTTCACGTCTCCAAGGTATACGATCTCCAATGCACCATATACAATTCCCATACCTAAAATCTTCAAGTGTATATTCTAGACTATCGGAAATGTATGTACATGTCGGATGTGTCGAAGTATATATAAGTCTTCAAATGTATAAGTCTAACCGAGAGAGAGAGAGAGAGAGAGAGAGAGAAATGAGGAGTTGACTTCGTGCCTCACAAAGGTAAACAAGTCAAATGTTAAACTTGGGAGAGTCAACCTCTCTCTTCAAACAAAGTGTGACTCTCTTGATGAGAAGCACAAGCTGTTGGAAGGCAAAATTGAGGCTCTCAACATTAGCACATTGACTTGGAAAAGTAAGGCCGAGTCACCTACCACAAGCCTCATTAAGCAAGGGATATGCAAGGTGTGACAATGTTGACATTGACAATATTGCTACTGACAAGGTGGCAATCAAGGAGCTCACCGACAAGGTTATGGATCTTGAGAGAGCGACTCAAGTTGAGCTAGCTAAGAAAATTGTTAGTGAGGAAAGAAAGTTCAATGCAACAAAGACACTGGGTTCAAGGAGCAACCCATGAAGAAGTACAAGCTGTCGTACACTTGCCTTATGGGTATACGAGATGATAAAGTAATGGATGCGCAAAGACACGGTAACAAACAAATGAAGATAAAGGTGATGGAGATAGCTGACAGATCGGTTCCTGACAGTCCGCAATAACGAGAGGATTTCATATACTGGTATGAAGATCGAGCGGATATCAATACCGGCGTATGATGACTTGAGAAGCAAAATAAGGAATAATTAGTAGTCCGTTAGGACTCCGAATCAATAAAGAAAGCTAGAGATAAAGCTCCCATATATGTAATCCATGTAATCGACTAGGACTCCGCATGTAACCCTAGCTCCCCGGATATATAAGGCGGAGCGGGGACCCCCGAAAAGGCTCGAGATCTTGCAATTAGCAATCCGCTAAAGGCAATACATAACATACATGACGTAGGGTATTACTCTCAATTGGAGGGGCCTAAACCTGTCTAAAATCTTGTGTTCCTGTGTGTTTCGTGTGTTGCACCATCGAATTCCACGCTCGTGAGGGACCGGGTAGTTCTAGTGCCGAGTTTAAGACTCGACATTTGGCGCGCCGAGAAGGGGTCCCGGCGAGTTCCTAGCGAGTTCGATGGCCTCTTCGTTCATCGTCGACTTCGAGCCCGGCTTCAAGATCCGCTTCGGATCCCTCGACTTTGAAGCCGATTCCGCCGAAAACCGCTTTTGATGAATCCGACTCGTTGTCGGCCGCGGCTTCGAAGCGCGATCACCTGCCACGGTTGGCACCTCCGGCTTAGAACTTGGCGGATCCGATGCAGCTTTAGCGTGAACAATCGGACCGTCTGCGTCTCATACCGGCGCCCGATCCGTGATGATAAGCCGCTCTCGCGAGTTTGGTAATAACTTCGAGGAAGGGCCTCCATCCTTCTTCCAAGTGTTCATGACGGGACCGGTTCTTCGACAACTCAACCCCGAGGAAGCTGCTGAAGAAGAAGCAAGGATGGCGAGAGAAGAATCGATCGTCGTTGTCATCAAACGGATGAAGCGGACGGAGATGAACAACCTCCACAACCTTTAGCCGCGAATCCTCGCACAAACGTTGCTCGGAACCGGTCAGGCCGGAGGAAGCGTTCCCGCGACCGCTCCCCGACCACGGACCCGCTGCCGGACTAGTCCGGAGACCCGAAGAAACGTCCCCAGGATATAACGGCCGCCGTGGATGCCGCAGCGAAGGCGCCATCGTTCTTCAAGCGGAGCTTTGGATTTGAGTTCCATGGAAGTGGAATTAAATGGCGCTTGGGTCTTCACGTCGCCAGTTCACAACATTGTGGGAGTGAGGCAAATCCTTGAGACAATACCGGAAGAAGTATTCAATGCAACACCGGGGTTGCAACGCGCTTTAAATTTGGTAGATGCGGCTGCTCTATAAACAAAACAACTCGTTCATGACAGATCGGAATCTTCAAGCCGCTCGCGTTCTCGCTCGGAGCGGCCTACAAGAGCCCGGTCCGAAGGAGCCTCTTCTAGTGGAAGGCTTGGGCCTCGACACACCCCGATCGCGGACGCACATGAACGAGCTCCGGACCAAGATTTGCGCGTACCACTCAATGGCAACCGTGATGCTCGTAACGTTCTCATCGACCGCCATGCGGAGAGAACGGAAGAACGCCGGAGACAAGAAGAAGATGAGAGGCGTCGTACCGGTCATGTGGATGATCGCCCGCGGGATCCTGCCTCGCCTCGCCCGCACGTGACTAATTCGCCTCGCGTCGACCGGCTGCTTCGGTGCCGCCCCCGGTGGAAATCCTCCGCGCAATGACCAACGAGGACAAGGCAACCGACATGCTCATCGGGATGACCGGTCAAGACGAGATGATCGTCGTGATACCGAGAGACCGAAGGGGACGAGACAACAGAGACGAGAGATAGGAAGCCTCGACGAGACAATAGAGACAGAGATGGGGAGCCTCGACGAGACAACAATGATCGCCAAGCGGCGCCTCCGCCTCCGCCTCCTCCTTCGCAGACCGCACAACCGGCCAATAACGACCGTCGGGATGGATCAGGAGATAGGTATCAAGATGATCGATACTACGACTACTCCGATGATGATAGAGATCGCAACTACCGGCATTACCCTCGTCGACGATCCCCTTCACCGGTCCGGACCGGTCCGGAAGATGACGAATACTCCATGATTCCCGCTTTCACGCGAGATTTACGCATTTGCAAATACCCCAGGGGATTTAAGCCCGGGCCATTGATAAGTATGATGGTAAAGCACCTCCTGCCAAGTGGCTGCGCATGTACACCACCGCCATCCGGTCGGCAGGAGGAGATACGTTTGTGCTAGCTAATTATCTCCCCATGTGCATGGAGCAGGCTGGACGCTTGTGGTTGCAGTCCCTACCCGAGAAATCTATCTCTTCCTGGGGCGACCTCACCAAAAAGTTCGTAGAGAACTTCCAAGCGACTTGTGAGAAGCCAGGGAATTACTTCGACCTCAACAGTCGAAGCGAAGCCCGACGAAACTCTTACGGACTTCATCGGGCGTTTCGCAACAAGAAGGCCTTAATCCCCAATGTTCCTGATCGGCAAGTAATTGCGGCGTTTCAAGTCGGCGTCCGAAGTGAAGCATTAGTTAACAAGATTGGAAGGCGAAATCGGAACCTTACCATGACGGCGTCGAGTGCTTCAAAATAGCGAGATGATTATGCTGTCTGGTGAATCAAACGCGGTCAATTTGCGCGGGAACAAAGGGAAGGAACCGAAGCATGACCAAGGCAACCAGTCTGGATCCAAGAACAACAATAAGCGCAAGGCGGATCACCTTGTTGCAGCTGTCGACCGAGTCTCATGGAGGAGATCGGCCGGCACCTCCTAAGAGAGGTCCAAGAGAACGATTGTCGTTCGAAACACTTCTAGAGGGCCCTTGCATGATTCATAATGGCAATCATAAAGCTATGGAGTGCTTCCCGTTAAGGCCGTTCGCTCGGCTTGCCATAAAGGTTGCGCCCCGATCCGCTCATCGGAACCGGAGAGACGACAAGGGCAAGGATAAAGAGCACGATGACAATGGGGATGACGAAGGCTTTCAAGAACCGGCTCGAGAAGTGAACATGATCTATGGAGGCCCGGATGCTTACAAGTCAAAGCGAAAGCAAAAGTTAGCGTTTCGAGAGGTTAATGCCGTCGCTCCCGCCACACCCGAATACCTACGGTGGTCCGAGGTGCCCATTACCTTCGAGCAGGTCGATCATCCTAAGGTATTGCCAAAAGCTGGTAAATATCCACTCATCCTGGCCCCCATAGTTCACAAGGTGCGATTGAAGAGGACTTTCATTGATGGAGGAAGTTGCCCGGATATCTTGTTTGCCAAAACTCGCGCGAGCTTGGCCTCTCCGTAGCTGATTTGGAGCGCAGTGTTTCGCCATTTCATGGTATAATACCCGGGCGGAATAGCTATCCTTTGGGGAAGATTTCTCTCCCGGTGACTTTTGGGACAAAGGAGAACTATAGGAGGGAGAATATTATCTTCCGGGTAGCCGACATTGATTCAGTGTATCATGCGATACTTGAAAGACCGGCTTTGGCAAAGTTTATGGCCATCCCGAATTACCAATACTTGATGTCGAAGATGCTAGGACCAAATGGGGTCTTGTCGTTCCGGGTGACATCAAGACCGCTTATGCTTGTGAAGTACATAGCACCGAGTCGGCCTCTCGGGCCAATTCGGAGGATGAACGTCGATAAATCGGAGAAGCAGCTCGAGGCTCTAGAAGTACAGTGCAAGGCTGGAGGATGAAGTTCCGATCAAGAAGGTCGCAAAGGAGAAATTGAAAGCCGATGCATTAGTTTCCAAGACTATTCAACTTGATGAGTCGGATCCCTCCAAGGTCACCCATATAGGGGCTGACTTGGGGGATAAATAGGAAAGCGCGCTCATTCTTTTCCTCCAGGAAAATAGGGATATCTTTGCATGACAGCCTTCCGACATGCCGGGTGTTCCTAGGGAGAAGATTGAGCACGCACCGTTGGTGCGTCCCGATGCGAAGCCGATCAAACGAAGCTCCGGAGGTTTGCTCAAGACCGCAAGGAGGCTATCAAGAAGGAAATAACTAGGTTATTAGCAGCTAAGTTTATTAGGGAAGTGTATCATCCGGATTGGCTTGCCAATCCGGTTCTTGTACCAAAAAAGAATACTAAAGAATTAAGAATGTGTGTCGATTATACCGATCTCAACAAAGCTTGCCCCAAAGACCCTTTCGCGCTGCCTCGGATTGACCAAGTTGTTGATTCGACCGCTGGCTGCGAGCGTCTTTATTTTCTTGATGCTTACTCGGGATATCATCAAATACCGCTAAGAGTTGAAGATCAAATAAAGACCGCGTTTATCACCCCCTTTGGAGCATACTCGCTATACGACCATGCCTTTTGGATTAAAGAATGTCGAGCTACATATCAGCGCGGTATACAACATTGCTTGGATTCGCAATTGGGAAGGAACGCGAAGCATACGTTGATGATATAGTGGTAAAATCTCAAAAAACCGAGGATCTTCTCTCGACCTGGCGAGAGACCTTCGATATCTGCGGAATTTTTCTATGAAGCTCAACCCGAAAAATGCGTATTTGGAGTTCGTTCGAGAAATTACTAGGTTACCTAGTGTCATGGCGAGGCATTGAAGCTAACCCGGAAAAAATCCAGACGATCATCAATATGAAACCCCCGAGTTGCTTGAAGGATGTTCGGAAGTTGACGGGTAGTATGGCGGCTCTCGGTCGTCTCATTTCAAGACCGGGAGGTCATGGACTTCCGTTCTTCAAGTTGCTTAAGAAGCAAGATAAGTTTGAGTGGACGAGACAAGGCACGGGCCGCGCTTGATCAACTCAAGGAATACCTTAGCAATCCTCCGGTATTGGTACCCCCGAACCAGACGAGACCATTCAGTTGTATATGTCAGCAACAACCCATGTGGTGAGCACGGTTTTGGCGGTCGATCGGAAGGAAGAGGGACATCCGCAATTGGTACAACATCCGGTATATTTTCTAAGTGAAATTCTTACTAGTCACGGATGTGATATCTCCAATTACAGAAATTAATATATGCAGTAGTGATAACTTCTCGAAAGTTGAAGCATTATTTCCAAGCGCACCCCATTGAAGTTAAGACTGGGCTCGCTATTGGAGATATTGTGCGGAACCGAGAGGCGATGGGCCAGGTTGCTAAGTGGGCTATAGAACTTGGCCAATATGAGATTACGTTTTCTTCGCGAATAGCTATTAAGGGACAGGCTTTAGCCGATTTCATAACGAGAATGGTTGGAGACACAAGTCCCGCAGGGGATTCAAACGTTGGAGTAATGGGAGATGTTCTTTGATGGGTCCCTGCAGCTTTCGGGCGTGGGGCTGGGGTTGTACTTCTCACCCACGGAAGGAACCACTCGGATATGTATTACAAATGCATTTCGAGCTTCAAATAGTATCTACGGAGTATGAAGCTTTGCTTCATGGGCTTCGAGTAGCTATTTCGTTAGGAGTCGGACGATTGGATATATTTGGTGATTCAATGTTGGTAATAAGTCAAGTTAACAAAGTGTGGGATGCTCATGGTGATCATATGATCGCCTATCGATAGGAGGTTAGGAAACTTGAAGACAAATTTGATGGTTTGCGATTTTCTCATATACTGCGCTGAAATAATTCTGCTGCGGATGAGTTAGCCGGACTAGGGTCTTCAAGACAAGCGGTTCCACCCGGTGTTTTCCTTCAAGTATTGGATAAGCCATCTATAAAGATGGAGCGCAAGGCTACTATTATAGAGATTGTGGATGAAGCGAGTCTTGAAGAACTAGGAGGAGAAAGTAGTCTCGAAGGACTAGTCCGAATAAGCGGTCTTACCGAGATAAGACAGATGAACGAAATCAATGCTGACGGTATTCGGTCACTTGATGTTATGATTATTGATTCCGATTGGCGTACCCCATACCTTGACTATCTTCGATCCGGTAAAACTCCGGAAGATAAGGTGGAGAAGCATAAACTAGAGGTTTGAGCACACGGTTATTTAATTCTCGAAGGAGAGTTATATAGGCGTGGAGTTAATATTCGATGAAATGTGTATCGGTTTCGATGGCATTCAATTGCTTGAAGACGTGCACAAGGGAATTTGTGGAAATCATGCTTCTTCAAAGACTCTAGTTGGGAAGGTGTTCAAACAAGGATTCTACTGGCCTACAGCGGTGGATGATGCGCACGAGTGGTCAAGAATTGTTAGGGATGTCAATTCTTCGCCGGACGACCTCATGCTCCAGCCCACGAGTTACTATTAATTCCAATGACTTGGCCTTGTTTCTACTTGGGGGCTGGATATTGTTGGACCTTTTAAAAGGGCACCGGGAGGATTCACGCATATTTTTGTGGCGATAGATAAGTTCTCTAAATGGATTGAGGCCGAAGCCGTTACTAGTACGACTACGGCCCGAGCGATCAAGTTTCTGCAAAAACATATTTGTGCGTTTTGGAGTCCCGCACAGTATTATTACTTATAGTGGGCCTCGGTTTACTTTAGAATTTTTCAAGGATTATGCTGAAAGTTTGGGAATTAAGATACAATATGCGTCGGTATCACATCCACAAAGCAACGGACAAGTGGAACGAGCTAATGGAATGATTTTGGCCGGTCTTAAACCTAGAATTTTCGACCGTTTGAAGCCGTACGCAGGAAAATGAGTTAAGGAATTGCCCTGGGTACTTTGGGGACTACGCACTAATGTTAGCGGGGCTACGGGGCAATCTCCTTTTTCTTTGGTGTATGGATCCGAAGCCATGCTAACTACGAAGTGAATATGGTGTCTGCTCGAGTACGAGTACTATGATGAAGAGAAATATGAAGACCAACGCCAAGTTGAATTGATAGCTGCGGAAGAATTGAGGGATCAAGCATTAATTCAAGCAGCAAAATATCATCGAGGATTGCGTCGTTATCATGATCGCAATGTTCGAACACGGGAATTCCAAGTAGGAGACTTGGTTCTTCGGAAGATTAGGTCTAACAAGAACAGGCATAAGTTGTCACCGGTCCGGGAGGGACCTTTTCTGGTTAAATCGGTTTCCAGACCGGGGGCTTATAGGCTTATGACCTTGGAGGAAGAAGAAATTCCAAATCCTTGGAACATTGAACAACTTCGTCGTTTTTATACTTGACGAGTGTTTTTTGTAAATTTCTTCATATTATAATAAAGTAATTTTATCTAACGAGAATGTGTTTGCTTTTGTGTCTCAATATTTTAATTTTGCAGTAAATTATCGAGCCAGGGGGCTGCTTGTGTTATTGTGCTATTCCTGAATAATAAGACCGAGTCATATAGTCGGTAGGCTCGTTGTGTTGAGAGCGAGTATGTTTCTTTTCGGTTTAATACTGGTATGTTCAGGAAGGGAAATGGTGTAGCATCTTTCTTATGAATACTGATTGGTAGGCTGCGGTGAGAGCAGTTTGTGAAATCTTAGATCTTACAACTTAGCTTTTTTCCTAAGATTACGTGATCTTGTTAAAGTAAGCTATAACTATGAATTATGATCTGTGCTGACTAGAGACAGAATTTAGTCATAGTTAGTTTTAGCTGAAATAACTGTCATGTCTTGGGTAAAGAAGTTAATAAGTATGATAGTGAAACCAGTATTCATATAGAAAAGAAATCTAAATAGCATGATGATCAAGATGTTTGATTACAAAAGTAAGTTGGCCCTAATACAAAATCTAAACAGCGAGGACCGCTGGAAGTACCGGTATCACCGGTCTTAGGATCTTCAACTAGTCTATCGTCCAGTGTTTCTTCGGAATCGGAGGAAGACAGTGGCAAATCAGCATCTAGATCTTCAAATGCTTCTTCTACTGTCTGCACTGGTCGCGAGTTGCTGCATCTTGTGCATCTTGATCTAGAGAAAAAGCTGCTGGCGCTACGTTCAGCGGAACACATCAAGAGGAACATCCTCTATCAACTCCGAAACAGTACCAATGAGTGAGTTCTTCAGCTCATTGAACTGATCTTCGATGGTGTCCGGGTGGGCGCCATCCTTGATAAAGTTGAAATCACAACTCTGAGACCGGAGTTCAAGATTGGATTATAGCAGCTATATGGCCTCCTCCCGCAGCGGCAACCATTTTAGAATGCTCTCCGATTCTTCTAGGAAAAGCCCGGATGGCGGATTCAAGATCTATCTCGTTGGGATCAATAGTTTGACCACCATTGAGATATTCCAGAGTGCGTACTGTACCTGCAGCAAGTTCTGAAAAAAGCAAAAAATATAAGAGAGAGTTATCACTGCAGACCGGTATTTTAAAATAGAATTTCATACGAATGAATAGGAAAGAAGTGACTTACGTCTATGCCTGATTTCTGCGGCTCTAAATCTGCCCTTGATGTTAGTATTGGATTCTCTTAGCTTGAGAACAAGCTGAGCAGATTTATGGGCGTCATCGGAGCGCTCTCTTTGTCGACTGCGCTGTTTTTGCTGCTTCTAAAGCTTCAGCTAGTTCAGCCTTTAGGCGAGCATTTTCAGTTTCCAGCATCTTGTTGGAGAGAAGTGCTTGCGCCAAGATGTTATCCTTGGCGGTAAGCTCGCCCTCCGGTTCTCCAATTCGAGCCGCCTGTTGCTCTTCAATACGAGAGCCCTCTTCAAGTGCTTGCTCCTGAGCAGCTGCCTTCTCGTAAAGGACTTCTTCCGCCTTCTTGTGAGCGGCAACGAGGCCTTCAAGTGCTTGAGATAAGGAGTAGGACCGGTCACGAGAAAGAGGCTACAAGGAAAAATATGGAATACATAGATAAAAATTAAGAGTATTACTCTGGATTTCTCGGCGGAGCTTGATGATTTCTTGCCGGCGTTCCTCCATCAATCGATAGGTGTTTAGCAGATTAGCTTCTCTTCTCTGCAGATCGGTCTCCCTGGATTTCGGATCGGCGGTGCTGGGATTCCGGTTCGACCGGTCGCTCTTGATTGGTGCATAGCTCTTCCTCCAGGCGAGCGATTATAGCACTCTTAGCTTCGGAGTTTTTAGAAGAACCTAAAAGAATGAAAAAGTAAGGGATTCAATTATTAAAAGGAAATTGCTTGAAGAAACAATTGAAGCGAGAAGAATGTACCTGGCCGGATTCCGATAAGTTCTTCGGGGCCTCTTCTTCTTGGAGGGCGTCCCATTGAGCTATTGCGGTAAAAGTTCTAGCTCCACTAGAGCTGTCCACCTCCACGTCTCCGACTACCATTTTGGCCGATCCGGGTTCCCCTTGAGATTTGCGTGTCGTCCTAGGCCGACGAGAAATTTATTCCACCCAAACTGGTCCTAGTGAGAGTTACGGAGGAATCCGGAATAGCGTTGCCCGGGTAGGGAGGTTGCTAGCGAGATGAGCCTCCAATGTTGACAGCTTGATCTTCGGTGATTCGAGACGAAGCTCCTGCGCTGGAGGCGGCAGGGATTTCCTTTGCGGGTGCCGCACTTGGAGCTTCACAAGGTTGGGCGCTAACCGGAGGCGCAGTGGAGGAGGTAGTGGAAGCACTACCGGCGGGGGCCGAGGGAGCAGCTTTGTTTCTTAAAAAGCTAGCTATGCTAGCTTGGAAATTAGAAGGGATTCTGCAAAAAGAAGCAAATACCGTAAGACCGGGATAAAAGCAATTCGAAAAGGAATAAAGATATAGAAGACTTACGAGGAGGCTTTCTTGAAGCCGGTGGAGGTCTTTACCTTCTTGGGGGGGGGGCCCGGAGTATCCTCACTCGGTTCCCTCTGCAGTCCTTTTTGCTGCTAGATTGACTTGCGGTGTTGGGACCGTTTCTCCGCATCACCGGGACCCGTCCGGTTGCCATACCGGGACCTCTTGGGAACATTGGATAAGGAGTCGGACGGAGAGGGAGCTCCTTGAGATTTTCCCGGGGCAGCTTCAAAGGCAGCCGAGCAGCTTGGCGATCCCTTTCAACGGCTTCCGCTTCTCTCTGTCGCTCCTCAAGTTTTTGTGCCTCCGTGCGCGTATCGCCGGCAGCGGTGGAGGATGTAGTAGGTTTGCCAATGGTCAAGGAAGTAGTACGTTTTCTCGTACTAGGCGCTTGAACCACCTTTCCGATTTGGAAATCTTGGGAGCTATGCTTCGGGAGGCGAGAGGGAAGGACCGGTCCGAAGTCCCTTGAGTTAGACCGGCTTGAACAACCAGGGGAGCGGTATTGTTCGCATAGTCCTCCCGCCAAGTATCGTTGGGAGGTAGAGGAGGGTGACTCTTGAAGTTGTCCATTTTCTCGTATTGAGCGATCGAGTTTGCATAAGAGAATGAAGGTTAAAAATAACGAGATTCGAAGATAAAGAAAGAGATACTTACAGGATCATGAAGGTTTGACGAGCTGAAAGCCGGACCAACTCCGGTGCATCCGGATAGATCTGGTTTCGGCTGGAGCATCCGCCCGATGCGGGCTTCTAATCGTTCTTTGTCGGGAAGAGGAGTTCCATCCAGCGAGAATGGCAACGTCTTCATTGAAACACCAAGCCGGGTATTCTTGTCTCTTGAGTGGCTGGACTCCTCGCACTATGAAGCTCCAAAGGACCGCCTCGGCGGTGACGCCTTTGACTTCCTTTAAATATTTGATGCAAGCATAGAGCGAAAGCATTTCTCCGTCTTCTTTAAGTTTTTCCCTAGTATCTGCGGTAAGGAAATTTCTGGCTATTTTGACGCTGAAGGGAGGAAGTGCAGTCGGGGATTATCACGGAAGAACCATCCTTGTTTCCAATGAGCTATGCTTTTATTCGGAGAAATAGAGAAATATTCATCTGCGCTCCAACGATTGAATCCCTACCCCGCCGACCGCAGCTCGGCGATCGATCGAGGAAGTGGGCGGATTTGGAAAAGGTATTGGAATAATTTGAAGTGGGGGAGAACTCCGAGGAAAGCCTCGCGAGGTGGATGAAAAAAGCAATTTGCGAGGATGGAGTTAGGGTTAAGATTTACTAACTCCCATCCATAAAAGAAAAGGAGACCTCTAAAGAAGGAGCAGCAAGGAAGATCAAGGCCACGGAGGAAAAAAGCTTTGAAAACCGATTGCTTGAGAGTCGTCTATTCCCCAAGGAACTTGGCCGGGAGAAGGGACGCTCCAGTTTAAGATTGGCCGAGGAGGAAGGTATCCGTCACGGATCGCATCATTAATAGATGTTTTCGTGACTTTGCTACTACCAAGATCCCGAACGCCAAAAGGAAGCTTGTCGCGAGGAACAGAGGAAGAAGATGAAGGATTGGCGGAAGATTCTTTTTACCCATCTTGAGAAGATCGAAGAGGAAAATCTAAGATTGGATTGTGCGGAAGACAAGAGCGAAGAACAAGGGCGAATGGCGGGCGCGAATGAGCTTTCGGGAATGGGTTTGACCTAGGTCGACTCTTCGTTTCCTTTTATAGGCACTGGGATGGGCCCGGGGCTGAAAAGTTATCGGGCTATTTTGCAAGGCCGGCCATAAGGATATTAAAGATCTGTTATTTGTGTTAATTATGACCTAACGAGTCATAAGGATAAGCCGCTGTGCTTTATGTGAATAAAAAGCGGTCCGAAATATGAAAATTTTCAGATTGGAATTAAAGTAATGCTGAATTTTGTAATTGAGCGAGTATGAAAGAGTTAGACTTTATCCGACTCAATGATAATGGATGCCTTAGGTCGTGGGTGTTAATGATCCGGCTGATCATAGGCCTTGGAGACTTGAGTCGATGTGAGAATATGGGGAATAAACTGGTCCGATCAACCAGAATCTTTAGTTAAATATGATATGACTGGTTAGACCTGGTCGAAAAATGTGTTCTTGGCGAGAAAGTGCTAAGAGGGATATGATTTCATGGAAGCTAGTAAAGCATAGTGTAACAACTCGCAGGAAAATAATGCATTTCATGTCATCATGAGCATTGCATCAATTGTTGCATTTACGAAGATATCAAATTTTGTGTTAATAATAAACACATAAAATAACAAAATAGATAAAGAAGAAAGGAATTGTTAAGAAAGAAATAAAATAAACAAAAAATTCATGTTTAATATTTTCCGTGGCTCAAATATCATAAATAAAGATTTATGAAAAATTTCTGAAATTATTTTACCTTGTAAAAATAATTACAAGAAATAAACAAAGCTTCTTTTATTAATTTAGCTATGAATTTTACATCCGAAAATAATTTGGAATTTTAACCTGGACTTAATAGGAAAAATGCCTAAAATACTTTCATTTACACCCCTGAATTTTCGTAGATTTTTCTGACCTCGGGAAGGTTACTTTTTAATTACGTGAAAGGCCAAGGGTGTTTTTGCAAAATGACCGGGCCCGGCCTATAGGCCAGCCTCTCTTCTTCCTCTCCTCTCTCTCTTCCACGCTCGGCACCGCCCGCGCTCCGCACCGCCTCCCGGCCGCCCGCCACGCAGGAGCTTCGCAACACGCAGCTGCTTGCTCCGTTGCCGCCTGCGGCGAGGATAAAGACCCTGCCGGCCCTCTCTTCTCTTTTCCTCTCCCTCATTTCACTCCACACCTCACCGCCACCCCGCTCCTCCGGAGCACCGGCGCCGAGCCGCCCCGACCACCTTCCGTCCGAGCCCACTCCGCCACGACCTCCGCAACCAACCCCTAGAGCTCCTCCAACTTTTCAATTGAGTCGAGACGTCCTACTCCGTTGAGGCGAAGCCGTTTCCCTCATCGGGCCATCATCGTCATCCCTCCGCCGAGGCCTCAAATTCACCATCCCCGGTGAGCCGTTCATCCTCCTTTTTCCTCTTATTGTTGCGCAACTTGTTGCTTCCTTCTCCCATTCACTCATCCCCAAGTTTGTTCCACGGAGAACCGTGCAATCGCCGTTCTTCCCGGAGTCCGGTTCACCGCCGCCGCACCACTCACGGTGAGCAACCTCTCCCGGCCGTGCTCAAGCTTCTAACGCATCATGTCAAGCTACCTCATGATTCGTAGTAGCACAGCATGTTTTTCCCCAATTTCTAAGCTTTCGGGTGAGCTCGCGCCATGGCCGGAGCTCCGTCGTGCCCGCACCTCGCCGCCGGCGCGTCTCTGTCAAGCTCATGTGAGCGCGTCACCACCATTAGGTCCGCCACGTCAAGTAGATCGTCTAGGTAGTCTCGCGGCGAGCTTTGGGCCATCTCCGGCCATCGCCGGTGGCCGCGCCATCGTCCCTGGTCGCCACGGTGGCGCCACACCGCGGGCCACACGCGTACTGGATCGCGTGTGGCCACCACTGTGGCCCGGTGTGTGGCACGAGAACACATTTAAATTTTCGAAAATTCATAGAAAATTCAATAAAAATCGGAAATTTGTCAAACCAACTTTGTTAGACTCGGAAAAATGAGATCTATTTATTTGTGAAATAAAACATTTATTTTGAGTAAATTTATTTTATAATTAGTAATTAATCACTCTCTTTGATTAAAGAAAGGTTATTATTTTATGTTAATCAAATGTTGAATTATGAAAAAGAATTTTATTTGATGAAGGAGATACTGCAGACGAAATTAATTGTGAAATTTATTTTTGAAAATTAAACTTAAACTGTATTATTTTATGTGATCACAATCTATTAACCTTTTATCACTTAAAGTAATGATTTATTTATTGCTTAATAAACCAAAATGATTTATTAATTATTAAATCTAAGCAATTAAAGAAACAAAACTAATAAATAATGATCTTGATTAAACATTTATTAATCAGCATAATTAATTGTTAATTAATGCTTAATAAACATACTTATCCTTAATTTATTAAATTAACTAAGGTGATTAAGCATTAATTGTTAATTATTACTTATTAGACTTAATCAATGAATCCTTGCATACTTCCATCATGAGCATTCATGCATACATGATTGTGATTCACGACACATTGCTGGTCGACTAGGTTCGAAGTGATCGAGGATCCACCCGAGGTGAATCGAGGAGCGGGAATCTCGACGTCGACCCAGCAGCTGAGGAAGTTAACTTCGAACAGAATCAAGGCAAGCCCGGTGCATCCTACGTATGTTTTTAAATATTTTACTTTATCACATAGTACAGTTATGTTTGTGCATTAGGTGTTAGGGAATGGTTGACACCCTAGTTGCATTATGGTAGGATTCCGTTTGTTTATTCTATCTTGGTACAGGTAGCTCAATAGAGGCTAAGCTTAATTCATAATGGCAACGGTAGATGGTTAGGAAATCTTAAAGCATGGAGGCTTTAAAGGTTATTGTGTTGACACTAAGATGATGAGAGTGTTAATGAAGTTGAGGCCGGACGGGCCCCGTAGGAGAAAGGGCAAGACGGAGATGAGGTCTTGCAAGGTGGTAGCCCTGTCCGTGTCGGTCAAGGACCGTACCGTTGTCGGCTTAGTTGAACAAGTTTGAACGTACCGTACTACATGCTGGTATCATGGGCCCAGCAAGCTGATGTACCCTATCGCCCCGGAGATGTAGCATAGCCGACTCTCTTTTGCCGGTCGTTAGTGAGAGGATAGTCTCACGGGAGGGAGATGGGTCGACCACGAGGGAAGTCGTGGCTTCGCCATACTCCCGGGGAGTTGGAAATGGCTAGTCTGCTGCCGGTGCTAGCGGGAAAGGTTGTCGTATACGATCGGTGTGATGCGTATACGTCGTGTAGTCGGGTTTTGCCAGCTGGTATAAAATCGATTCGAATCGCTGTCCCTCGCGATAATGAGTACCGCTTGTTTAGCTCGTCACATCGTAGTAAATTTTATGGAAGAGGAAGATGAGAGCTGGAAGGATTAAGATCTATTTTATCTTGATAGAGAACTTGATTGAAATAGTGATAGGTTGCAAACATCAAGGCTAATGAACATAACGTGAGCTAAAATACTTGTGACACCCCTACCTCGCGAAGCGAGAGGGATTGTCGAACAGGATCGTATCGGGAGACATTCGACGAAGCGAACGTACATTGCACATACATCGGGGATTCATTCGTAATTTTATTACATCCGAAGAGCACTTGAGTATCAAGTTTTATACCTAATCTCTTAAATATTGCAAGCCATTGTTCGAATATCGGGGTACAATACATAAGTGAAGTGTCATCTTACAATACTTGATAATGTCTTTGCGGAAGCGTAAATATCTCGACGGTACATGTATATATATATAGCTTAGCTAGGAGAACCACACCAGCCCATACGGCATGGTCTCACTCTTGAGTCGGTGAAGCGGGAACCCACTCCACGGTCCACTCCCGAGGTTCCTCGCTTTGACACACATACTTCCCGCAGCAATCACAATAGTCGGGCTGCGGGAATCCTGAAAATAGTTTCAACACAAACCCTGAGTATCTAATATACTCCGCAAGGCTTACCCGTCAAAAATGGTTCTAAGAACCAACCCTAACATGCGGGGGCTTGACCTGGCTTGCGGGAACTTGCAAAAACAGCACTTAAAGTAATTGTCTAACTCATATTTTAGCCAAGTTAAGAGGGTGGAAACATAATCATAAATTTTTTGTGAGCAAGACTAACAAGCATGGTTGCAATACATGACTTTAATATTCCAAAAACAGCAAGCTTAATCATCATATTCTCTTATTACTACGATGCAATCTGCTCGAGACAAGTGGTACTCATCACCGCGAGGGACGGCGATATATATCGATTTACACCCTGCAGGGAAACCCAAATGCACGACATACGCATCATTTAAGAACACGTATGGCCACCTTTCACAAGATTATCATAGATATGAGCCGGGTCCACCCTCCGAGTGTGCGTTCCACATGCAACCACGGTAGCGTCGGGTCCAAGGGTAATAACACACCCTCCGTCTACTCACAAACCCGTGCATCCACCGTGACCAACACTTTGCACAAAGGGTGGAGCGACCGTCCAACACTACGACTCTCAAGTTACATCGGTTTACCAACTCCCATACGAAGGTATGCATTTGGTACACAACTCAATACTTGCTCGCGGAGTCACAACGAACGGTCCTTGACCGACACGCACGGGGCTATGGCGAACAAGGGCCAACCTTGTCACCGCATCCTACACATGCTCTTCCCCGTACGGTCTCCAATTAATCACGTGAGGGTAATCAAAATTTAATCCTTAGACCGGGTGATCTCCAAATCACTCGGTGTTGCTACCGATGAGATTATTAAGCATAGCACTAGCGATTAGGCTTGTACTTAACCAAGACCACGGGATACGGGAATCTAGTGCAACTAGGTTTCCGAGCAACTCCTAAACGTAAATGCACAATACATCATAGACGTATGTGAAAATAAAGAGAACTTTAAAACATAGGTCATGCTCAGGGCTTGCCTTGATTCGGCTCGTAGTCGGCACACTCGAACTCGCTCACTTCAAGTTGGTGTCCTCCTTGATCTTCAGCTCCGGTCGGGATTCCTATATGAGTGCATATGAAGTGTATGAGCAAGGGATGAATTCGGATTTACATAGTTCATGGAACTTTCTCAATAATATAATGTAACGAACCGTTTGCGTAAATTAACGTGTTCTTGAGTGGTGATGATATGGTCATGATGATGGTAAGTGTGGTTAGTTCCATGGGGACAACCTTCTAATTAGGTAAATTATACATCATTTAGTATAAATGAACGATTGTTCTTGCCCAAAAGATAAACGTGATCATGACCTGTTTAATTGTGCCATGTAAGTGTGAAAAATTATCTAACCATAACAGCAAGTAAAAAGGCAATTTGAGCTTAGCCCATTTCCAGCCATTTTATTTCACTAAGTCAGGGTTGACAGGCTGCTCGTGAAGCCATTTTAAGGTGTCCAAATCTTAATATTTTGCTATAGAACTTAGGTGATTCATGTTGGTTAATGTAAAGTACATAACTCAAGGTTTACAACGAGCTTATAGCTGTTTCATTTGGAGCTGTATCCAAAAAGTTATTGAATTTCAAATACGGCAAGTTATCACGCGGGCATAACGGATTAACATCTTAGAGTGCTTACATCTTTATTTTTCTACACATGAAGTACTGGGATTATGTTACTACGTTAAAGTACAAGTTATCTACTTTCCAAAGAGCACTTGCTCATGAAGTTTGGATCCGGGGTCCAGAAGTTAGATCATTTTTAAAATGCAATCTTGTTAAGCAGCTTGGTCATGATAGCATTTTCATCTCGCTCAAAAATTAAATTTTTCTATATAACCATAGGTGTTCATGTACATCATGTTAAAGTACAGGTTACAAGCTTTCCAATGCGCTTTGAATCGTTCAAATCCGTGTCGTATAACTCGAGTTATGATTTTTCTAATTTCCTTAACCGTTACGAAGTTTCAACACGATTCAAAAATTTCGCTAAGTGTCGTGCGCGGGAGGCTCGCCGGAGCGGCGGCGGAGCTCACCGGCGGCGCGTTAGGGCTCGCCGCAGGGGTCGGGCTTGGCCGCCTGTGCACGGTTTTCACCGGCGCATCTACCGGCGATGGTGGCGAGGTGAGGGAATGGACGGAGCTTAGCTCGCGTCGAGCCATGGCGGATGCGGCGGCTCCGGTGTGGGAGCTCGTGCTCGCCGGGGCAAGAGGAAGGGAACGGTTAGGTCGCAGAGCTGCACCTTCGCACGGAGACGAACGGCGCGGGGTCGGTGCAGGCTGAGGTGGCCTGGAGGCTGCTGGCGTCGACGGGGTGGCGGGGCGCGGTGACCGGCGACGAAGAAGACGAGCTGTTTCTTCTCCGTTACGGCGCGGTTGAACCCGGGGAGGGGCGAGAGAGGTCCGTTAGGGCCTTGCACACCTTCCAGCGGCGAGAGACACGACATGAGCTCACCCGAGCACCGCTCAATTGAGCTTGCCGGCGTTCATGGTGGAGGCGGCGTCCCTTGCGGATTTTTGGCGATTGGCGCTCACGAGAGGAGAGGAGAAGGTTGGGGAGCGGGGCTAGAGCTACTCGGGGACTTGGCGAGGTGCTCGCGCGCAAATGTGGAGCGTTGAACTGCGAGAGGGCGGCGCACGGGGAAATGGCTCGGGCGGCGGCCATGGCAAATCCTCTCCCCCGCCATCGACGGCCGAGCGCGCACGCTCGAGGCGAAGCTACCTGGACGATGGACGACGCGTGGAGCTGCACAGAGCGGCGAGGACGGGCGGCGCCTAACCGGCATGGGCACCGGCGGCGAACGCCGCTGACGGTGGCCACAGCCACTGTGCCGGCCTCTGTTCAATTGTTATTCTCACAATTTACAGTTTTGCCACTGCTGTCCTTCTCTGTAAATTGCTCATAGAATTTGATCCTTTTGAAATTTTTGCAAACCAAATTTTCTGTGGTTCCTTTGGATTATGTGGAACAACTTTCCTTATAGGCCAAAGTTCAAATTCGAAATGTAAAAATTTATAAAAATTGTTGAACAGGTGCTGTTTCTGCTTAGAGTTGGATTTTTCTAGGGATTTGTGCTGTCCCAAAAATTCAGGAAAAAATGTCCTAAATTCATGTCTTGATGTGTTCTACCAGATTGTGCAAAAATTTGGGGTTACCATTTTGGAGAAAGTTTGAGATCTCAAGAGCTAGGGTTTTGGGAACAATAAAAACCCTAATAGGACTTTAATCTATTATTTCATGTGACTTGGCAATTGATTACTGTTGTATATATGCAAAATTTTATTTAGTACAGTAACAACCTGATTTTGTGACACGGGGTGTCACAGCCCTCCCCTTAAAGAAATCTCGTCCCGAGATTACGGTTGATAAAAGAATGGTCGAAGGGAGGTGCGGCGTTACCTCGATTGTGAAGCCATGAACTCGGGAAATGATTATCCAGGAATTCCTCCTGTTCCCAAGTGGCTTCATCCTCGGTGTGATTACTCCATTGCACTTTATAGAAAGTGATAGTGCGGTTGCGAGTAACACGATCCTTTTTATCGAGGATCCGGACGGGAGTTTCCGGATAAGATAGATCATCTTGCAATTGCTCGGTGTCGGAGATGACCACATCGATGGGTGGTTTTAGACACTTCTTGAGTTGCGACACATGGAACACGTTGTGCACACGTTCCAAGTTTGTCGGCAATTGCAACCGGTATGCCACGGGGCTAAACTTCTCCACAATTGGGAATGGCCCAATGTAGCGGGGAGCAAGTTTTCCTTTTATACCAAAACGTGACACACCTTTATTTGGAGAGACACGAAGATAAACATGATCGTTTACCTCGAATTCCAGCGGGCGTCTCCTTTTGTTTGCATAACTTATTTGGCGGGATTGAGCAGCTTTCATATTAGCTTGTATCTCTCTCACTTTTTCCTCGGCCTGCTCAACAATATCTGGACCAAATATTATTCTTTCGCCTGACTCGGACCAGTTTAATGGCGTACGGCAAGAATGTCCGTATAGCGCCTCAAAAGGAGTGACTCCGAGCTTTCTTGATAGCTGTTGTTATAGGAAAATTCAATGAATGGTAACCGATCATCCCAACTTCCCTTTTGTGTCAAAGCACAAGCTCTCAACATATCCTCCAAGTATTGAATCAACCTTTCCGATTGTCCATCTGTTTGAGGATGATATGCAGAGCTCCGGATTAGGGTAGTACCAAGACTAGCATTCAATTGTTCCCAAAATCGAGAAACAAATTGCGGACCGCGATCTGAAATGATGGTCTTTGGCACACCGTGTAAACATAGCACACGGGCAATATACAATTCAGCATACTTCTTAGCACCTGTAGGTGGTGTGTACCGGAATAAAGTGTGCTGATTTCGTTAGTCTATCGACGATTACCCATATGGAATCATGTTTCTTGGATGTGGGAGGTAATCCAACAACAAAATCCATGGCTATGTCTTCCCATTTCCAAGCGGGAATTTTCAATGGGTGCAATAGTCCGGCCTTCTTTAGATGATCAGCCTTGACTCGTTGGCAAGTGTCGCACTCGGCAACGTAACGAGCCACTTCTTGCTTCATGCGAGTCCACCAAAATTTTTCTCTCAACCCACGGTACATTTTGTTACTACCGGGGTGTATGGAGTATTTAGAGAGATGGGCTTCATCAAGAATTTTCTTCCGTAGTTCCATATTTTTCGGAACAACGAGACGGTTATTAAACCACAGAACTCCCTCCTCATCTTGACGGAAACACTTAGGCTTTTCGGTGCCCAACTTCTGTCGGATGTGTTCCATACCTTCATCCGTTTTCCGGGCAGCAATGATTTCTTCTCGGAGAGTAGGAACAAGAGCCAAATTATGTAATGCACTATAGGGAATGATATGAAGACAAGGATTACTCTCATTTTCAGATTTGCTGCAGTTTTCCATAGAGCAGATTTCAACTTGATTGCATTGGTGTTTGCGGCTTAATGCATCGGCAACCACATTAGCCTTTCCGGGGTGGTAATGAATTTCTAATTCATAATCTTTTATCAATTCCAGCCACCTTCGTTGTCTCATATTCAATTCTTGCTGGGTGAAAATATATTTGAGGCTTTTATGATCGGTATAGAGATGCACCAGATTTCCCAAGAGATAATGTCTCCAAGTTTTGAGAGCAAGAACTACCGATGCCAATTCAAGATCGTGAGTAGGATAGTGCTTCTCATGTTTGCGGAGTTGGCGGGAGGCATAGGCAATAACTCGGCCTTCTTGCATGAGAACACAACCCAATCCTATGCCGGACGCATCACAATATACGTCAAACGGCTTGCTGATGTCGGGTTGAGCTAGAACGGGAGCGGTGGTTAAATGCTTCTTCAAGGATCGGAAGGCATTTTCACACTCCGGACTCCACTTGAAGGTAGAGTCTTTCTCCAACAATTTTGTCATTGGCTTGGAGACGATAGAAAAATTTGGGATGAATTTCCGATAATATCCCGCAAGTCCGAGAAAACTACGGATGTGCTTGACGGTGCTGGGAGTCTTCCAATTTAGCACGTCAAGCAACTTTACTTGGATCGACGGAAATTCCCTCAGCTGAGATAATATGACCCAAGAATGGAACTCGATCCAACCAAAATTCACACTTGCTGAATTTTGCATAAAGTCGATGATCTCGTAGTCGTTGAAGCACAATGCGGAGGTGTTCGAGCATGTTCTTCCTCCGACTTGGAATAAATGAGGATATCATCAATGAATACCACCACGAACTTGTCCAGTTCCGGCATAAATACCGAGTTCATGAGGTACATGAAATGAGCCGGTGCATTTGTCGATCCAAAAGACATTACGAGATATTCAAAAAGTCCATATCTCGTAGAGAAAGCGGTTTTAGGAATGTCCTCTGGCCGAATTTTAATTTGGTGGTAGCCGGAGCGAAGATCGACTTTTGAGAATACTTTTGCACCGACTAATTGATCGAATAGCATATCAATGCGTGGGAGGGGTATTTATTTTTGATGGTCACCGCATTGAGGGGTCGATAATCAACACATAACCTTAGTGATTCATCTTTCTTCTTCACAAAAAGAGCGGGGCAGCCCCAAGGCGAAGCACTTGGGTGTATGTACCCCTTGTCCAGAAGTTCGTTGAGTTGCTCCTTAAGTTCAGCTAATTCATTTGGAGCCATTTTATATGGTCTTCTAGATATCGGTGCGGTTCCGGGTTGAAGTTCAATTTTAAATTCTACTTCCCGATCGGGTGGCATTCCCGGCAAGTCATCCGGAAACACATCGGGAAACTCACATACTACCGGTATGTCTTCTAATTTCCTTATTGCTAGGTGCTGAATTTGGTTTCTAGAAATTTTTGGGTATGGCAATGATAGGACAGCTAGGCCGTACAGAGGCGAATTTAAATATACTTCCGGGTATCTATGTGTAAGACAGCTCTATGTCATTTCATCCACTTCATTCCTAATATCACATCTATGCCTTGCCCATTTAGAATGATTAGTGTTGAGAGGTATGTATTTCCGGCAAGTTCCAGGGGAACGTTTCTTGCTTCACGGTTTGTGTGAATGAGGCCACCAGGAGATGTGATAGTGTATGGGGTTTGCAAAATGGTGGATGATAGATGCAACCTATCCACACATGCTTGACTGATAAAATCATGTGTGGCGCCGGAATCGAAAAGAACGAGAGCGGAATATCCGGATATAGAAAACATACCCGAGAGGACCGGTTCTCCGGCTTGCACATCTTCGACCGTAGTAAAATTCACACGGCCGGCTTTGGTGGGGGTTTTGTTGTGATTGTTGTTGTTGTTGCCGCGGTTATTATTGTTGCCATTATTGCCGCGGTGGTGCTGATGCTGATTATTCCCACCGTTGTTGCCATTGTTGCGGCGAGGATGGGGGCATTCTCTCGATGAAGTGACCAATACCACCGCAGTTGAAGCATGGCTGCTGCGGGGATGGCCTCGGCACCTTGGTTATGCTGCTGCGGGGTGTGTTGGTGACCACGGTGCTGATAGGAGTGGTGGGACGCACGATAAGGCTGCTGGAAGGTAGTGCGTTGCCCACCCATTGGAGGCACCGGGACACGGAATGTCCGACCAGTGGGGCTGGTCACTGCAAGCTTGAACTTGTGAGGTGGCGCACCGGATGAACTTCCCGCGGTGCGCTTCCTCTTCTTGTCATCCTGGTTGACACGAATAGCGTCTTCTTGCACAATGGCTGCACTAACCAATTCATTGAATGTGCCATTCAAGAGAGCGAGGCGGTCTTGCAGTTTCGGATTTAGACCGTTCCGAAAGCACTCACGCTTCTTCGCATCCGTGTCAGCATGATAGGAAGCATACTGGGCAAGATAGTTGAATTTCCGAGCATACTCTTGCACGGTGCTGGAGCCTTGCTTCAGGTCAACAAATTCCTGAAGCTTCCTCCTCATGACACCGTCGAGAATGTGGTGTGCACGGAAGGCCGCCGAGAATTCCGGCCATAGCACCTGGTGATCCGCGGGGAGTGCAGCGGTGTAGTTTGCCCACCACGCACTAGCCGACCCACGGAGCTGCTGCGCTGCAAATAGAGTCTTCTGGTGCTCGGTGCAATTCAGAAGAGCAAACTTGGATTCCACGATACGCAGAAAATTATCTGCTTCCAGGGGGTCCTTGGCTTCTGAAAAGACGGCGGTTGAGTCGCCCAGAAATCCCCGTAAGAGGTGGGACGGGGCTGCGGTGGAGGAGCTGCTGCCTGGGCATTATTGTTCTGGCTTGCCAGGAACAGCCGAAACATCTCGTTCTGATTATGAACAAGTTGCTCCACAGCTGTCAACGGTGGGGGAGGAGGTGGCTGCGACGAAGCACCCTCCGCCGAATTATCCACCGTGCGACGAGTGTTCACCATCCGGGAGATAAATTTCCATGAGTTGAAATTGATGAAACCAAAGATTTTTGCTCACAATTTCAGACCATTCAAACTTAGTAAACTTTCCTCACGGTTCTGAATTTTGACGGAGCGAGACACATATTCATTAGACCTAAACTTAATGGTTCATATATATTTCAAGGTGCAACCCATTTGTACACAAAAGCGCGCGATATTAACACTTCTTAGCGCGGGGTTATACGTCCAGGATTTTTCCGGCCTAGCTAGTCATCCATACCTCCTATGCTGTCAACCTACCCAAAACACAGCGACCACTACGTCCTTACGTACGTACAAGCCACTAGTTCTTGTTCTTTAGTACACTACCATTAATTTTACAAGTTCCTTTCTTAACACTAGCTAGTAGTCTAAGCATCGCTGTCGGTGTCTTCCGGGTTGTTCACATCGGAAGCATCGCTAGCAGCGTCGTCACCATTGTTCTCCGGCGGTGGTGGCTGTAACAGGTTCCAGTGAGCTGCCAGCAACACCTGGTGGTGCTGCTGTAACGCGGCCAACTGGTGCTGAAGATTCCCTATCTCCGTGAACAGCTGGTCTATGTTGGTCCGTGCGGTCTGAAGCTGTCCATGCAGGAATTGCATGGTGGCCTGCTGGGAGTAGATGGTCTCATCCTTCTGAGTAATAGATGTCTTAGCTGCATTCAGCTCATTTAGCGCCTCAATCCGTTCCTCATCACAGAACGTAGCCATCTGCTCATGTTCTGCCTTTTCCTGCTCAGCTCTTTCTTTCGCCCTATCTGCGACGACACGTAGGTTGTCGCTGAATATAAGGTCATCCTGCACTTCCTTGATACGTGCAGTCAGGGCAGCATTTTCCTGCTCCAGCTCGGTGACACGGGCGGTCAGCTGCTTGTTCTCCTCTTTTGCTGAGTAGTAGTCGTCCGTGACATCGGTGAGACGATCAGTGAGGTCTTCCACCTCAGATCTCAGCTGATTCCTTTCAGTCATAAGTTGTCTTGCATCCATCTATAGATCATGGTTAGGGACATATTTTAAGCAGCATTATTATCAATAATTTGAGTAAATAAAAGCTCAATTGACATGCTGAAAAGAATACAGAAAGAAACTGACATCCTTTACAACGTAACCGGTTCTGAACCCTCTCTGTTTTTTCCCCAATTTCGTCTCTGTTTGTACAGTAAAATTTACCAAAATTTATGACCAGATGCTAGAATATTTTCTAAGCTTTCCAACGCATCCTAAAACACGGAAAAATCTTAAGCGGATCAAAAGATATGGCGATTTCCGGCTCGACGGATTTTCTGCCAGATTTTCTGGAAACGGCAGGAACTCAGAATTAGCTCTCTGTTTTTGCTTATTTGACCGGCTTAACGAATTTTCCTTGCTGACCTGATATTAGATGAAATGTGGGGCATAACACGAGCTTTCCAGAATGGGGTAGATCGTTTTATTTGGATCAGTACTTCAAAAGTTGTCGCGATTTTTGTGAGGCACCCGAATCTGCCAATCCGGCGATTCGGTGAAAATCTGGCAACCTTTTGCCAGGTTTTCGGGTAAGTCATTTTTAGTATGATTCCACTCTACTTTTACTTGGAATATAATGCCAGGGTGATGGTACGTGTTATGAGCTTTCCGGATTGTGTTTAACCGTTTCGTTTGAGTGAACGATTTAAAAGTTGTGGCCGTTTCCGTGAAAACGATAATCGGTTAGGGTTTAGTTCTCGATCGGGTGGGATTTTCTGCCCGATTTTTGGGTATCATGCACGACTTGTGTTGAGATTTTAGTGAGTTGTTCGAGACCGTGTTTTTGCATTCTTGATCGATTATCTCATGCAATTTGTGATGCATGGCATGGATGTGGACATGAAATGCCGTTACTCCTACGTCCTTTCCAAAATAAAACACGTGATCGGTCTATATATAGCCGACCACTCGCTTTTTGTGGCAACACACACACGATCTCATCACGGGAACTACACGATCTAAATTTCGTGGTTAGCGTACCTGCAAGAGACCATTTCAGAAACATTACATCAAATTCAAAAGAAACTATGAAAACAAATGTTCCACAATCTCATCATCTTCCTCATCATCATCATCTTTCTCCTAGTAACGGTTCATAGAAAGAACCGCCTCGTGGATTGCCACGAGCCAACATTGTCCCGTATTCTTACTTCCGCGGGCACGGAGCGCTAATTTAAATTGCAAACATACCTGGGCCGGGCCGTAGTTGCAAAAAAATTTAAACAAGCATAACCCAGGGTTAGTTTGCCACATCTATTTCTACGGTAGACCTTACTTGGGCTTTCGATGTCGTTCCTCACCGTATAAATGTGTTGGTGATTTTTAGTATGACCCGTAGTGTACGGCATATCCCGACACGGCTCGATACCAGCTGTGACACCCCTACCTCGCGAAGCGAGAGGGATTGTCGAACAGGATCGTATCGGGAGACATTCGACGAAGCGAACGTTCATTGCACATACATCGGGAATACATTCAGCATGTTATTACATAGAGAACACTACTTGAGTAACAAGTTTCATACATGATCTCTTAATTATTACAAGCCATTGTTTGAATTTCAGATTTACAATACATAAGTGAAGTGTGATTTTACAATACTTGATAATGTCTTTGCGGAAGCGTAAATATCTCGACGGTACATATATATATAGCTTAACTTAGGAGAACCACACCAGCCCATACGGCATGGCCTCACTCTTGAGTCGGTGAAGCGGGAACCCACTCCACGGTCCACTCCCGAGGTTCCTCGCTTTGACACACATACTTCCCGCAGCAATCACAATAATCGGGCTGCGGGAATCCTGAAAAATAGTTTCAACACAAACCCTGAGTATCTAATATACTCCGCAAGGCTTACCCGTCAAAAATGGTTCTAAGAACCGACACTAACATGCAGGGGGCTTGACCTGGCTTGCGGGAACTTGCGAAACAGCACTTAAAGTATTTGTCTAACTCATATTTTAGCCAAGTTAAGAGGGTAGAAACATAATCATAAATTTTTGTGAGCGAGACTAACAAGCATGGTTGCAATACCTAATTTGAATATTCAAAAACAGCAAGCTTAATCATCATGTTCTCTTATTACTACGATGCAATCTGCTCGAGACAAGTGGTACTCATCACCGCGAGGGACGGCGATATATATCGATTTACACCCTGCAGGGGAAACCCAAATGCACGACATACGCATCATTTAAGAACACGTATGGCCACCTTTCACAAGATTATCATAGATATGAGCCGGGTCCACCCTCCGAGTGTGCATTCCACATGCAACCACGGTAGCGTCGGGTCCAAGGGTAATAACACACCCTCCGTCTACTCACAAACCCGTGCATCCACCGTGACCAACACTTTGCACAAAGGGTGGAGCGACCGTCCAACACTACGGCTCTCAAGTTACATCAGTTTACCAACTCCCATACGAAGGTATGCATTTGGTACACAACTCAATACTTGCTCGCGGAGTCACAACGAACGGTCCTTGACCGACACATACGGGGCTATGGCCAACAAGGGCCAACCTTGTCACCGCATCCTACACATGCTCTTCCCCGTACGGTCTCCAATTAATCATGTGAGGGTAACCAAATTTAATCCCTAGACCGGGTGATCTCCAAATCACTCGGTGTTGCTACCGATGAAGTTATTAAGCATAGCACTAGCGATTAGGCTTATACTTAACCAAGACCACAGGATATAGAAAGCTAGTGCAACTAGGTTTCCGAGCAACTCCTAAACTTAAATGCACAATACATCATAGACGTATGTGAAAATGAAAAGAGCTTTTAAAACATAGGTCATGCTCCGGGGCTTGCCTTGATTCGGCTCGTAGTCGGCACACTCGAACTCGCTCACTTCAAGTGGGTGCCCTCCTTGATCTTCGGTTCCGGTCGGGGTTCCTATATGAATGCATATGAAGTGCATGAGCAATGGATGAATTCGTATTTATATAGTTCATGGAACTTTCTCAATAACATAGTGTAACGAAACGTTTGCATAAATTAAACATGCTCTTGAGTGGTGATGATATGGTCATGATGGTGGTAAGTGTGGTTCGTTTCATGGGGACAACCTTCTAATTAGGTAAACTTTCCATCATTTAGTATAAATGTTCATGCTGGTTTTTTTGAGATCAAGAAAATAGGGTATAATTCCTTATTACTTAGTATGCAAGAGGTTGATGCTCATTTCCTGGGATGAAGTTTTATTACTTCGTTATACATCGCGCACCACTAGTACTCATCATTTCATGTGGTTTGCTATGATCAACCTACACCATATAAGACCGTTCTTGCCCAAAAAGATAAACGTGATTATGATCTGTTTAATTTTGCCATGTAAGTGTGAAAAATTATCTAACCATAACAGCAAGTAAAAAGGCAATTTGAGCTTAGCCCAAACTCAGCCATTTCATCTCACTATGTCAGGGTTGACAGGCTGCTCGTGAAGCCATCTTAAGGTGTTCAAAACTTAATATTTTGCCATAGAACTTAGGTGATTCATGTTGGTTAACGTAAATTGCATAACTCAAGGTTTACAACGAGCTTATGGCGGTTTCATTTGGATCTGTATTCAAAAAGTTATTGAATTTCAAAAACGGCAAGTTGTCACGCAGGCATAACGGATTAGCATCTTAGAGTGCTTAAATCTTTATTTTTCTACACATGAAGTACTGGGATTATGTTACTACGTTAAAGTACAAGTTATCTACTTTCCAAAGAGCCCTTGCTCATGCAGTTTGGATCCGGGGTCCAGAAGTTACATCATTTTTAAAATGCAATCTTGTTAAGCAGCTTGGTCGTGATAGCATTTTCATCTTGCTCAAACATTAATTTTTACTATATAACCTTAGGTGTTCATGTACATCATGATGTAGTACAAGTTATAAGCTTTCCAATGCGCTTTGAATCGTTCAAATCCGTGGCGTATAACTCGAGTTATGATTTTTCTAAAATCCTTAACCGTTACGAAGTTTCAGCACGTTTCAAATATTTCGCTAAGTGTCGCGCGCGGGAGGGGCTCGCCGGAGCGGCGGCAGAGCTCACCGGCGGTACGTTAGGGCTCGCCGCCGGGGCCGGGCTTGGCCGCCTGCGCATGGTTTTCAACGGCGCATCTACCGGCGATGGTGGCGGGGTGAGGGGAGGGACGGAGCTTAGCTCGCGTCGAGCTATGGCGGGTGCGGCGGCTCCGGTGTGGGAGCTCGTGCTCGCCGGGGCAAGAGGAAGGGAGTGGTTGGGTCGTAGAGCTGCACCTTCGCACGGAGACGAACGGCGCGGGGTCGGTGCAGGCTGAGGTGGTCCGGAGTGAGCTGGCGTCGACGGGGTGGCGGAGCGCGGTGGCCGGCGGTGATGAAGAATGCAAGTTTCTCCTCGGCCGCGGCTCGGTTCAACCTGGGGCAATGCGGGGAGCTGCGTTAGGTTCCCGCGCACCCTTCCGAGGCCAAGGTGGAGCATGAGCTCACCCGAGTGGGGCGGATTCGAGCTCGCCGGCGCGGAAGCGGACGGACGGGGCTCGTCGGCTCTTATGGGAATTGTAGCCCTCGGAGGGCGAAGGGAGGCCAGGAGCCGGTGGAGAGATGCGCAAGGAGCCGGCGAGGGGCTAGAGCGCAAATGCGGGGCGTTGCAACGCGGAGAGGGCAGCGCACGGGGAGATGGTCCGGACGGCGGCCATGGCGAACTCCTCTCCCCGCCATCGACGGCCGAGAGGGCAAGCTTCTAGACGAAGCACGGGAGGCGATGCGTGACGCGTGGAGCCGCACGGCGTCGGTGAGGACGGGCGGCGCCTAACCGGCATGGGCGCCGGCGGCGAACGCCGCCGACGGTGGCCCCGGCTATCGTGCCGGCCCCTGTTCAAATGTTATTCTCCCAATTTACGCTTTGCCACTCGTTGTCCTTCTCTCGAAAATGACTCATAGAATTTGATCCTTTTGACATTTTTGCAAACCAAATTTCTGTGGTTCCTTTGGATTATGTGGAACAACTTTCCTTATAGGCCAAAGTTCAAATTCGAAATGTAAAAATTTACAAAAATTGTTGAACAGGTGCTGTTTCTGCTTAGAGTTGGATTTTTCTAGGGATTTGTGCTTGTCCCAAAAATTCAGGAAAAATGTCCTAAATTCATGTCTTGATATGTTCTTCCAGATTGTGCAAAAAATTGGGGTTACCATTTTGGAGAAAGTTTGAGATCTCAAGAGCTAGGGTTTTGGGAACAATAAAAACCCTAATAGGACTTTAACCTATTATTTCATGTGACTAGCCGGATGATTTTTGCTTTGCACATGCAAATCTCCTGTTAGTACGAGTAACATTGTGAATTTGTGACACGGGGTGTCACAACAGAGGAGAGGAGAAGGTTGGGGACCGGGGCTAGAGCTACTCGGGGACTTGGCGAGGTGCTCGCGCGCAAATGTGGAGCGTTGAACTGCAGAGGGGGCGGCGCACGGGGAAATGGCTCGGGCGGCGGCCATGGCAAATCCTCTCCCCCACCATCGACGGCCGAGCGCGCACGCTTCGAGGCGAAGCTACCCGGACGATGGACGACGCGTGGAGCTGCACGGAGCGGCGAGGACGGGCGGCGCCTAACCGGCATGGGCACCGGCGGCGAACGCCGCCGACGGTGGCCCCGGCCACTCGTGCCGGCCTCTGTTCAATTGTTATTCTCACAATTTACAGTTTTGCCACTCGCTGTCCTTCTCTCGTAAATTGCTCATAGAATTTGATCCTTTTGAAATTTTTGCAAACCAAATTTTCTGTGGTTCCTTTAGATTATGTGGAACAACTTTCCTTATAGGCCAAAGTTCAAATTCGAAATGTAAAAATTTATAAAAATTGTTGAACAGGTGCTGTTTCTGCTTAGAGTTGGATTTTTCTAGGGATTTGTGCTGTCCCAAAAATTCAGGAAAAAATGTCCTAAATTCATGTCTTGATGTGTTCTACCAGATTGTGCAAAAATTTAGGGTTACCATTTTGGAGAAAGTTTGAGATCTCAAGAGCTAGGGTTTTGGGAACAATAAAAACCCTAATAGGACTTTAATCTATTATTTCATGTGACTTGGCAATTGATTACTGTTGTATATATGCAAAATTTTATTTAGTACAGTAACAACCTGATTTTGTGACACGGGGTGTCACAAATACTGAAAGTAAGGACTCAACCTTTAATGCTGTTTTTCGCAAAGGAGTAAACCCACGACCGTAAAGCCTTTGCATACCGTGCGTCGGCCTTAGCGTGCCATGTTGACGGGTCGGTCTTGCTGAGTATTAGAATACTCGGGGTTTGTTCGTTATCTTTCGGGGAACGAGTCGTACTACCACGACTTGTATGGCAGCTTCCCGAAGAAGAGCAATGTCCGGAGGGAGGTTCCCTTCGGTGGGAACGTATCCCCACGCCGTGAAGTGGGAGGACCGTGATGTACGAAGGGCTCGAGTGCATCACGTTGTTTGGTTTGAAGTCTTTGAGTTGTACAATAGAACAAGCTTCCGCTGAATACTCGTAGGATGTTGAAACTTCAATAATGTTATATTCCGCTGCAAGAATGTTTGTTTTTCGAAAACCTGGTTGTATTATACCATGATGTATATATTACGCTTGTATGAGATGATGTTTCTGTTGTAACTCGCTTCGTCGAGTGTCCCTCTGTTCCGATTCTCGGGTGTCCCGGAGGGGATGTCACACATAGTCTCTCCAGAAAGACTCTTGAATTATTTGCGATCCTCAAATGATACAAGAGTCGGGGGCTATAACGATTGCAAGAGGTGAAAATTAATGGAAAAACAAATGGAGTGGTCCGTAATGATTGCATATCAAAGGAAAATAATGAAGAATCAACTAGTGGACTCTTGCATTATTTGAAATGAGTTCAAATGATCCAAGAGTCGGGGGCTATACCCAATTGGGGGATAAACATACTAATGATTACCTAATTAGGTGATATGAAGGATAAACATACTAATTTTTTGGATTTTTAAAGCGCTTCGAAGAAAGAAGAACCATTGCAGCAGATTAGAGTTCTTTTTAATTTTACCATGGAAGCAAGACCAACATGCGGAAGACTGGTCGGTCTTATTCAAGGTCAAATAAAAAATTACTCGGGAGCTACTTGTCGTATACTTGCCTTATGGGTATACGAGATGATAAAGGAATGGATGCGCAAAGACACGGTAACAAATCAATGAAGATAAAGTTGATGGAGATAGCTGATGGATCGGTTCCTTACCGGTCCGGAATAACAGAGGATTTTATATACCGGTATGAAGATCGAGGCGGATATCAATACCGGCGTATGATGACTTGAGAAGCAAGATAAGGAATAATTAGTAGTCTGTTAGGACTACGAATCATAAAGAAAGCTAGAGATAAAGCTCCCATATATGTAATCCATGTAATCGACTAGGACTCCGTTTGTAACCCTAGCTCCCCGGATATATAAGGCGGAGCGGGGACCCCCGAAAAGGCTCGAGATCTTGCAATTAGCAATCCGCTAAAGGCAATACATAACATACGGGACGTAGGGTATTACTCTCAATTCGAGTTGCTCGAACCTCGTCTAAAATCTTGTGTTCTTGTATGTTTCGTGTGTTGCACCATCGAATTCCATGCTCGTGAGGGACCGGGTAGTTCTAGTGCCGAGTTTAAGACTCGACAACAACAACAAGAGCAAGAACTTGAACAAGCAAAAGCAAGTTACTCAAGTCAAGCACACCAAGAAGGCAAAGACAACACATGAGCCCAAAAAGAAGAGCTAATCAGTATCGTTCTATGTATACGATCATGCAACATATGAGCTAGCCCATGGTGCTAATGGGAAAGTAGTTGCACGATTTGTTGGGCACACTATGCAAGGTGGAACCCTTGCGTGTGGGTGCCCAAGAGTGTTGTTTCCAAAGTTAAGGGACCCAAGCAAGTTTGGGTGACTAAATCTTGTGCTTGATTTGTTTTGTAGGAATATTCCTCGAGCGGTTCCATATGGGTGCTTGATAGTGGGTGCTCAAATCATATGACCGGGAGAAGAAGATGTTCTCCACACTTGACTAAAGACAATCTACCAAGTGAGAGCATATCATTTAGGAATGATGGACAAGGAAAAGTAATGGGTCGTGGTCGGATTCAAATCACCCATGACCTTTCAATTAGTAATGTGTTTCATGTGAAAGGTTTAGGGTACAACTTAATGTTCGTATCACAACTTTGTGGAATGGGCTTTAGTTGTCTCTTTACCGATCAAGGCGTGATCGTCTTTAGAAAAGATGACTCCTCAATAGCATTCAAAGGGTACTTAGAGGATAAGATCAATCTTGTTCATTTTACCAACAAAGAAGGTCCAAATCTAAGTGCTTGTTTGATAGGTAAAACCACATTTGGTTGGTTACGGCATCGTCGACTAGCCCATGTTGGGATGAGGAATCTTCATAAGCTTCTAAAGGGTGGCCACGTCGTTGGACTAAAGGATGTTGCTTTTGAGAAGGATAAGGTGTGTAGTGCATGTCAAGCCGGAAAGCAAGTTGGAGCCAACCATCCATCCAAGACGATGATGACGACGACAAGACCATAGAGATGCTTCGCATGGACCTCTTCGGACCCGTCACATACATAAGCATTGGCAGTAAGAAGTATGACCTTGTCATTGTTGATGACTATTCCCGTTTCACTTGGGTATTCTTTTTGAAGGATAAAAGTGAGACACAAGGTGTTCTAAAGATCTTCTAGAGAAAAGCAAAAAATGAGTATGATGTGAAGATCAAGAAGATAAGAAGTGACAATGGCATCGAGTTTGTTGGTATTTCTTACGTCACGAATAAATCCGCAAGCGCACGGAATACCGTTGTAGCACTTCACCCGGGAGTATTCCAAGGTATCGTATTTATATCCGCGAGGAACGGAGTATTTCTGCAACAAGGTTAGTTTACCCAAGGACAACCAAGACAACGTAGCAAAATAGGGTCGAGAGGGTGACTCTTATCTATTTATCCTTTAAAGGTAGACGAACGCAAGCTAGACTTGTTTACTTCGGGCACCGTCTTAGGCTTGGTCCGCCAAGCCACTCCGGTCTACGAAAGCTCTACTATGTACCCGAACGTGGAGGGTTCCTTTGGATGACAGGGCTGTCACTTCCTGCCACCTACCTCTACAAACCGTGGGGCACACAGCAAACAAAGGCGATCTCCGGCCTAGACACCACGTCTATGCTATTGACGCTACTCTAGCCTCGGCCTAGAACCGAGTTCGGAAAGCTAGAGCACTTCTTGCGAAGCGATGATCCCGTAAACAAGTATAACAAGAATTACGTCTAACAAAGATATGTCACGATAGATAAGTAGATCACCACGTATAAATCACCTAAAAGAGTGTTTACACGCCAAGGTAAAAGGAAAGGAAATACTACTCCACTTTATAAAAGGGAGGAACACTCCTTCCTTTTCCTTGCCCTCTCTCCTATTCTACTAAGATACAAGAGGCCCTTGGCCTAAGGATGAGAATTTTGTCTTCTATCTTGATGTTGGTGGTGTGTTGAGAGAGGGGGTGTAGCCCTTTATTTATAGCCTTGGAAGGTCGGCAATTTGGAGGCGGTTCCGGACGTCGGTGGCATTAATTGCAGGTGGAACCGACCTCCGGACGTCGGTGACAAACCGCCGAGAGAAAGATGGGCCGGGGGGTCCACTGGCGGTTCGGCCGAACCCACTAGGGTGGTTCGGCCGAACCGGCCCGACTCCCCGGGCCCGGTTCTTCTCTCGGTGCCTTCCTCTGGCTGTGTAATGGCCCAATCCACTTGCTTGGTTTGATGTTGAGGCTCTGTTTTGTGGTTTTGGGCTTTTGGACTATATTCTTTAGTCCGGGGAAAATCCGTCGATTGCAAAGTCCATGTTTCGTGCATGTTTTCCCTGTTTTCATATGAATTGCACCTGCATTCATAATTTCACCAAGACTAGTGGAAATTGTTAGAAATAAACCCTATGTCTACTCTTGGTGATGGTGTTTGGTTCGGAAAGGTGCAATATGTTGACGGTAAAAATAGACCATAAGGACCGTCAACAAGACCCCCACACTTAGCTCTTTGCTCGTCCTCGAGTAAAGCTTGTGAGCATAAGGCGGGAGCATACTTCTCATGGTATGATGCTAGCATACAAGTTATTCCAGGCCATACCTGCACTCGTGAACTTTTGATGTGTCTACCATGTAATCTTGGGTAGTTGAGGAATGGAACGGTCATGATTCGAGTCATCATAGCCACCTCTGCTGAGTCACTTGGGTTTTTGAAGGATTTTCAAAAGTAAAAGCATAGCTCATACTCCTCGAATGATAGCTCTCAAATTGCTCAATGTGTATGATTCCTCACCAAGGCATTGGAATTGCCTCTTTTTATCCTACTTCTACAAAAGGCTTTATGTGGAGCTTGGTAGGGAATGAAAGAGAGGCATATTTGCATCACATATTTTTGCCGAACCAAAAGAGTGGATCCATGGAGGATGCAAGTCATACAATCCCGATCAAGATGTGCATGTGTGTATAATGGTAGCGAGGTGGAAAGCATACTCCTTTTTGTATTCCTTCTCTCTCTCTCTTTTTTCAGATTTTTGAGGAGGACATGGCTAGTATTTTTTTCTTTCTTTCTCTCTCTTTTTTTTTTTTTTTTTTAACATTATCCCTCTTTTCATTTTCAACATGCTCTACTTTTGTATGAGCAGGGATTATTCTTTCTCTTGCATAGCCATGTCTCCGATGATAACTTGAGAGAGGAAGGTAATAATGTGGAGTATTTATTTTGGTGGATGGATGGGCGTATTGCTTGACTTCCAGTGTAGAAGCTTAGTGTGAGGTGGAGTGTACGTGATCTTTGATCATGAGAGTATAACAAGCTTCTCACTAGGGTCACACAATTTTGATAAAGCTCAATGCAATGACAAGCGAGCATATGTGTGTAGGCTTTGCAATGTGATCAACATATGGCTTTGGTGGGAATATAAGATCATTGAGGAGCATGAAGCTATAAATTTTAAATTTTTTTCAAGATAAATACCCAATTACTCTATGCGGGAGGAGCAAGATTCATCTCATCCAACCATATCACATTCGCCAACAACTTAGATAAACATGGGTTCCTATGAGATTGGTGTTCACAAGCAACAAGCATATGATGCGAGGAATAAAGAGTATGCAGGCCAACCGTCTAGAAGCATGTAGTTTGAGGGAACAATAACGTTCATTTTATTCTTGAGTTAAATTTTAGTGATTGGCTCAAAAGGTTGGTTTAACTCATGAATTGGAGAGATAGAGTAGTGGGGTAGAATGCGCAAACCATCGCCTTGGGTGAAGTGGAGGCCAAGTGGACCATAGGATATTTGATCGAACCAAAGGTTCGGCCAAACCTTGCTTTCTTGTCCCGATGGCTCCACCTTCTTTTGTGTCGATTAGTGCGATGTTGTGCATCATGTTGGTGGGGGAGATCTCAAATGTGTGTGTGATGAAGAACTCAAGAGATCTCCCCCACACTTGTTCTTGTATCTGCTTTATTTATTCGAAACAAACAAAAACAAAGCGAAGACAAAGAGGACTCTACCGGGGTTAAAGACCGGGAGCCTAGTGTTGGCATCTCTTAAGGTCACGCGGAAAGAAACACGTGACCGCGGGAGAGCCAAGGGTTTAAGTCACTTGCACTATTTAACCAAATAATCCACATCCAGTACAAGTACTAGATATGTATTATAAGGTGGGTCATGAATATCCGCAAGCGGACGGATAACCCGTTGTAGCATTTCACCCGAGAGTATTCAAGGGTATCGTATTTATATTTTCCCAAAGGAAGACATGGTTGATAAGAGTACTTATGTTCATGGTGTTACAAAAGAATGATGAAGTATTCACATTCCAATGCAGGGGTTAGGAGCAATAAGTTGAGGATAGTGTGACACACACCAAGGCGATGCATTCTCTTATAAAAGGGATAGAGGCGATCCTAGATAAAGCTAAACTAGACTAGCAGACCACTACTCCTAATGATACAACATTCATATGAGTGCGCAGCTTCTACCTAACATCCAAGATCATGCAAGCGCAAGCAAGCGTCTAATGCCTAGGCATCATCGGGAGATCCGTCTTACGCGAGGTCCGCCTCGCGACTCCGGCTTTTAGACTCCTATGCCATGCCCGAACGTGGAGGATTACTTTGGATGACAAGGCTGTCACTTCTTGTCACCTACCTCTACAAACCGTGGGACACGAAGCACATTCAACGGTGGGTAGATAACCCCGACACCGTGCCGGCGTCACTAACCACAACTCTAGATCCCTCGAGGCACCGACATGGTGGTAAATCTAGAGCACCCTTGCGGGACGATGAACCCGAAGCCTATTCATAAGAACACTAGCCTAACTAGCATACGCTAGACGAAAGGATCAAAGCTAGCACTAAGTCATGCAAAGGCGTTCGTCGCTCAAGAATGAGCGACGAACGGCAATTAATCAAGTAAGATCGGGAGTAATCGGTGATCAAGTATGAACGAACGAAGAACATTCGATATGAGTTCATCTTCTATTAATGAAGAACGAAGAACGAACGACGAACTCATATGAACGAACGATGAACGATCAAACAAGATCATGATTACTCTATAAAGCTCATGACAAGGATATGAACGAAAGTATTCCATATATAAAAGATCAAGTCTCATAAAGAGAGGATACAAGAGCTATACCCAATTTTCCACAAGACTTTGGGAGCAATGAGGCAGCCCACTACTAAGCCTAGCACTACCTAGAAAGCCTCTAAACTTCTAGTGTGAGGAGAGAATGATCCTTGTGTTGTTGTGTGTGTTAAGGAGGGGGGTACCCCTCCTTATATAGGCTTGAAAGGTCGGCTCCTGGAGGCGGTTTCGTAGGTCGGTGGCATTTAATGCGCGTGGAACCGACCTCCGGAGGCGGTGGGCAAACCGCCGGAGAAAAGTGGGCCGGGGGGCCACCATGACGGTTCGGCCGAACCGCCTTGTTGGTTCGGCCGAACTGCCACCGGCCCCTCCTGGGCTGGGCTTTGGCGGTTGGCTCCCCCAGCTGGATGTTGGTCTTTGATCCAGGTGCGTGAGGCCTTATTTGTGTTGGATTTCGTGGTCGTTGGCCTTTTATCTTGGAGTTGATTCCGCGGCGAAGTGGAAGTTTTGTAAAAGTGTTGATTTGTCGCCTCGGGGCACTGGAATTCATCATTTTCCACCTGCACACTAAAAATCTAGAGGTACACGTGGAACTAGGTTATTTCTAAGTAAAATGCATGCAAGACATGCCTAGTCCTTCTCATTTATTTGACTAATTGACGGTCGAAATTGGTCCGTAACGACCGTCAACAAGCCCCCCAAGCTTACCCCTTGCTCGTCCCGAGCAAGTAGTAGAACTTTAGGTTGTTGATCAGGAGTTGCTACAATGCCTACTTCTCAAAGGTACCAAGTGTATAACAAAGATACTCATCCTTGAGTTGAATAAGTTGGCAATGGTGACTCACCCTTCCCCTTAGTCCTCATGGGGCTTTGTGCTTTTCACTTTACCTTGGGCGGTTGAGAGAGAGAACGGTGTATAGAGCATTTATTTTCTCTTCCCTTGTCTTGCTTTTTATTCTCCGGACGTTTTCAAAAAATATTTTTTTTTTTTTTTTTTCAAGTAAAACCACGTTCCACAAGTGATGCTCTCGAATCGCTCTAATGGTGTTTATATTCCTCACCAAGGCATGTGTATTGCCTCATCCTACATCTAATAGGCTTTTGTGGAGCTCAAGGTAGGGTATGAAATGAGGCATACTTGCATTCATATTTTTGCGAAACCAAAAGAGTGGATCCATGGAGATAGCAAGTCATACAATCGTAGATCAAGATGTGCAAGTGTGAAGATGATGGTGGTGGTGTATTTGACTACTCCTCTTTTTGTTTCACCTCTTTTTATTTTGGATTTTGGGCATGGCTATCTTTTCTTCTTTCTTTTTCCATGCTCGAAATGAGAGCAGCATCTTTTTCTTGCTCATCTTTTGTGAGCCTTATTTTCTTTTTCTTTTGCATAGCCATGCCTTCTTTTGATATTTTAAGAGAGGTGATAAAATGTGAGGAGTGTCTTTATTTTGGGTGGATGGCATGACATGTTGCTAACTTCCGGTGTAGAAGTGTAGCATATGAGGTGGAGTGTGTACGTGATCTTGATCATGAGAGTATGAAAAGCATCTCACTAGGGTCACACAATTTTGATAAAGCTCAATGAAGTAACAAGTAGCAAATGAGTAAGGTTTTCAAGGGAAATTTGCATATGGCTTTGGTAGGAATTTATCATCACTTGGGAACTTATAGATTTTGCAATTTTTGGGAACAGAATTCCGGAGATTTTAAGCTCAACTTAGGACAAGATCATAGCAGCTCTTTTTACCATATCATCATCTCACAACAACTTAGGTGCAGCTCAAGCATGTGCAGCCCACAAGTTTCAGGTTCTAAGCAAGTTTTGCTAGCCACCAAACTCAAAACTAGGAGAGTTCTAAATTATAGACTAGGCACATGAGAGAAATAAAACAGAGCAACTATTCATCATCTCAACATAGAAAGACTAGCAACATACTTGCAGCGTATAAAAGGGAACTAAGCTACTTCTTTTTGTTCTTTTTAGTTTTATCATTTTTATTTTGTTTTTCATATGAGAGGCAAGAACAAGCAAAAACAAGAGACAATAAAGGATACAAGTTGCGATACATGATACCTTAGCGGGGGTGCTGCCCCCAAGCTTGTTCTTGCTCATGGGTTTGGTGGAATGAACCCCATGTGACGGAAGTAAGCCAAAAGATCGGCTCGTTGTTGCTCCGTCATGTTGGTGAGGGCGGTGAGCTGGGTGTCGGTGCGCTCTTGCCATTGATGAGTTTGCAAGATGTGTTGGTTGAGCGCATACTCGGTGTCTTCCGCCGTGGTTTGGAGTCTTCCCATTTGTGAGGAGAGGTTGTTCATCTCCTGCACAAAGTTGTAGCCTTGGGCTGATCCGGAGTCGGTGGAGTGTTCCTCCCATTGTTGTTGTGGAGAAAACAGCCCCGGGCCATATCCCGGAGTTTGCCACGCCGATCCCCGGCCATGTGAGGTGGCGGGGCTGGGTACCCACCGGGAGAAAACCCGGGGTGGCTGTACCCCGGCTCGCCATGAGTCGTGGGGTGCGGTGTGGGCATCTCGGAGGTAGATGGTTGTTACGATCTGTGCGCCCCCTGCGAGAAGATACACTCCTGCGAGACCGCTGCGCTTCTTGGAGCTCAATGGTTAGATTTTTGAGAGTATACAAACGAAGGTCCGGGTTAGGTAACCGAAACTCGTTTGCATATCCCACAAAATAATATATGAGGGAATCGTTCGGACCATTCTTAAGAGAGTGACCTTGAATAAGATAATCTTTATTTATAAGAGAGCGAGGTGTAGCAAGGTATTCAACATTAGCATCATGTAAAGCTCCCACCCGCATGGCAATTCGTGTCACTAGAGAGGTACATTCAATTGGTCCTATCGTCCCAAGATTTTCTATCCATTGGCAAATCATGGCTTTCACGGGAGCAATCTTAATCTTATCGACCGCAGCAAAAAGAATTTTTAGCTCATCCTCGCGCACAATTCGAATATCACTCCTTGGAAAAAGAGTGATAGCAATCCACATGTGCATAAAACGCAAGGTAGGATGATGGATGTGATTAGTTCTAGGTCGCACGCAACTAGGAAGACCCGTAATCCTTTCCCAAAAAGCATGCTTTGAAAAGCGAGGAAGGGCACCATCCAAGTCGGTATTGCAGCGAGTATTAAAGCCAAGAAGAGTGCTAAGTTCTTTCCAAGTCAAACGGTAGGATTCACGGAAAAACCGAAAAGAAATTCCTTCATCTACCGTTTGTAGGGTGCATAAAAACTGAAGTGTAAGCAAGCGGGAACCCGGCTCATTTACACTAGCAAAATCTGTCCACCCTAAGGCTTTAAATACTTGAGCAAATTCAGCATCCATACCTATTTTGTGCAGCAGCTCCGTGTCAAATGCTCGCGTAGGAGCAAAGAGACGGTGTTGGAGAAGCGTGTAGGTGCGCGTCTCGTGCTCGCCCACTAAGTCGAGGTCGGTGTCGGTGAGGAGACGATGCTCGATGTTGCCCTCTTGCCCTTCTTCCTCGACTTGTGGTGGTGAACTTGGCGGTGACTCGACTACGGGGCGTGCGCGGGTGCTTCGACGTAAAGAGCTTGAACTTGAGCGTGAGCTCAAGGACCTCTTGATTGACCCGAACAGACTTCTTGGCACCGGTCATGGCTGCACACAAAGAGAGCAAGAATGCAAGAACAAAAATTCCGAACGGGTCATGTGAGGGAAAAAATCAAATTAGCGACACCGTCGGTTGTTCATGTGAGCAAGAAATCGCAACTCGAGAAAACCAAACAAAAACAAATCAAACCAAAAACTAGACAGACACACCAAGAGCAAAAGATTTATGCAGAACTTTTAGGCAATGAGCAAGTGAGGACAATGGAAAACTTGAGAGTAATGAGAATGAAGTGAGTGAGGAGTGGAAATGATAGTGTGAGAGGGGAGAGAGCTACGGCCGAGGCCACCTCTACTTATAGCTCACGAAGTAGCCGTTTTTGAGCGTTAGGAGGGGCATATGACCGTTGGGAAAAAGGACGAGACCGAGCAACGGTCATGGCGGTTCGGCCGAACCAAGGAGGTGGGTTCGGCCGACCTGCTGTGGGTCCCTTTTGCTCCCCCTTTTGGCCCATAGCTCCCAACGGCCAAATGATCATTGACCATGGTTGCTACGTCCGAGATATTCCTCAGAAATTTTTGCTCAAGAAATCCAAAGAAAGTTGCCTCAAATTCAGCTTTATTCGAAAAATCAAATCTCGAGAAAAAGTGTTGGAGAAAATTCCAACATGCAAAAATTGTTTTTGGATTTTGTATAAGGATACAAGGGTTGTCCAAAAGTTTCAAACAAAGTAGGAAAATTTGGACGTAAAAGGATTTTGGTTTTCAAATTTTCTATGCATGGCGAGTGAGAAAAAAAATCAAATATGCTGGCGGAAAATCCAAATAAATGAAATGAAAATTATCTTGTGATAAAATAGAATATGCAGGGAGATGCATGTGGTGGAAAACAAAAATCAAAAGAAATCGAAAGATAATACCGATTTATCCTGTCGACCAGGGCTTTGCCATTTTAAGTCCGGCGAGCGAGGACTTCTCCATTTCTTTTCATCCTTGTGGTGCAGGCCCTTTCCCTGGAGAAGAGGATGAAGATGGCTGCACCTTCTTCACTTGCCACACTTGTTTGGTCTTTGTTGATGTAGGTGGCTTTGTGTCTTGAAGGACTGGCTTCTTGGCCCATAATCCCGGCCTTGCTGTTGCAGGCTTCTTGGGTTGGTACCATGACGGATTCTCAATTTTGTCAAGTTGCTTCCAAAAGGCGACGAGACTATCCGTCTTTCTTGGCGTCACTTCAACTTCACGGATGTTTGAGGGATTTGGCCCATACTTGATCTTGATCATTGAGCATTGTTCTTTTCTTGGTTGGAACTCAAACTTTTCCTCCTTCCCATTGATGTGGAATCGGATTTCTCCATTCCCAACATCAATTTGGGCGTTTGCGGTGCTTGAGGAAGGGACGTCCCAAAATGAGGGCGTGTTCTTGTCGATATCCATCTCAAGCACCACAAAGTCCACCGGTATGAAGTTGCCTCGAATTTTTACTGGCACGTCTTCGGCTATTCCCGCGGGGTAGCGGACCGAAGAGTCTGCCAATTGCAACCTCATTGGTGTAGGAGTCAAGGTTGTGTAGCTCAAACGATCAAAGACTTCTTTGGGCATCACGCCGACGCTTGCCCCAAGATCACATAAGGCCTGGTCGAAGTGGTGTGCCCCAATGGAACATGATATTGTGGGGCAGCCGGGGTCCTTCTTCTTTTACGGAAGCCGATTGAGTATAGCTGCGCTACACTCCTCTGTGAGCTTGACCATTTCCTCGTTGGGTAGTGGCCTCTTGTTGTTGAGGATGTCTTTAAGGTAGCGTGCATATGTGGGCACCTGCACCATGTCCAACAATGGCACGTTGACATGAATCCTTCGGATGGTCTCGACGAATCGAGCAAATTGTTCATCCTCCTTTGGCTTCCTGTTTACGTGAGGGAATGGCAAAAAGCTTGTGTCTTGAAATTCAATTCCATTCTTCCCTTCACTTGGCTTCGGTTCTTCTTCTTTTTCTTTGGTAATAGAAGGGCTTTCCTCCTCCAGGTCGTTCCTGTTCTTCTTTGCTGCATGGTTAGGATATGGCGGATCCCGAGTGGATTTTCCTCCCCTCGTGGTAACCGCATTAACATTTTCCAAAGAAGACTCGGGTTGCCCGGGATCTTCCCAGAATTAGAACCAGGAATAAGAGCAGCTAGCTGAGCAACTTGGGTTTCAATCATTTTATTAAAGCTCAGCTGATTTTTGAAAGCAGAGGAGAAACCTTCTATTTGTGCAGTTATGTTTTCTAAGACTTTATCATTGGCAGCAAGCTTTTTGTTGATAGATTCGTTAATTTTAGCTTGGCCATAAACCAAATCTTTCAAGGAAGGTTGATTATTGTTAAAGCCAGAAAAATTGTTACCTCCTTGATATGATGGTCGGTTTTGGTTGTACCCTTGTCCTCCGTTTGGACGATACCCGTTGTTGTTGTTCATGTAGAACACCTCTTCATGGGTATGGGGGCAATCCTTCCCCATATGGCCGGTGTTCCCGCACTCCTCACACGTCATGTGTGAGTCCAATGCATGAACACCACCATTTGCGTTGTGTTCGTCCAAGCGTTTTATGAGGAGGTCAACCTTGGCGGACAGCATGTCCACCTCCTTGACAGGGTGTACGCCTCTTGCGCGTGTTTGGAGTCGATCATCGCTCCACCCTTGATTGGAGACCATCTTCTCTATGAGTTCTTTTGCTTGGGCAATAGTTTTGGAGAAGAAGGCTCCTCCAGCAGCGGCATCCATATGTCCACGGGTTGTTGGTGTCAACCCGTTGTAGAAGTGTTGAAGAATGAGCCATTCCTCCATCCCATGGTGAGGGCAGGCCAGAATGTATTCTTGAAGCCTTTCCCATGCCTCGGGCATGGATTCGTTTGTCGCTTGCTGGAAACTTGCAATTCTTCCACGAAGGGCATTGGTTTTGCCCATCGGGAAAAACTTGGCGAGGAACGCCGTGGAACATTTGTTCCAAGTGTCAATGCTTGCACGATTGGCATAAAACCACTGTTTCGCCTTCCCAAGGAGGGATAGGGGAAACGAGGCGGAGTTTGATAGCATCTTGGTTGGCTCCGGCCGTGGCTGATGTGTTGCATATTTCCGAGGAACTGTTGGAGATGAGAGTTGGCGTCCTCGGAGGCCTTTCCACAAAAGGGAATGGCTTGCACCATAGTGATGAGGCTGGACTTGATGTCAAGTCCTGCAGCACCAGCGTCGACGTTGGGCCCAATGGGCACATTGGCGACGGAGGGCGCGAGTAGTCACGAAGGGTCCTTTCAGCCATGAGTGTTGAGGTTGATGGTGCGGAAGATGCGGGCTCGCTTGTCGTGGGTTCTTGAGGAGAGACAACGACGCGAGGTCGAGTCTTTCTCGCAAGAGCCTCGGGATTATCAACGAAGTTTTCCGGCAAGTCGAATCCACGCATGCACTATCCTGTTTTCACCTTTGAGAGAAAACAGATCAAGGTTAGCCTGCAAGGGCAATGATTAAATCATCATCAAGTGTAATCATGAACATTCATTGTATTCTTATTAACCAATGTCTTCCCCGGCAACGGCGCCAGAAATGCTTGTTGGCATCTCTTAAGGTCACGCGGAAAGAAACACGTGACCGCGGGAGAGCCAAGGGTTTAAGTCACTTGCACTATTTAACCAAATAATCCACATCCAGTACAAGTACTAGATATGTATTATAAGGTGGGTCATGAATATCCGCAAGCGGACGGATAACCCGTTGTAGCATTTCACCCGAGAGTATTCAAGGGTATCGTATTTATATTTTCCCAAAGGAAGACATGGTTGATAAGAGTACTTATGTTCATGGTGTTACAAAAGAATGATGAAGTATTCACATTCCAATGCAGGGGTTAGGAGCAATAAGTTGAGGATAGTGTGACACACACCAAGGCGATGCATTCTCTTATAAAAGGGATAGAGGCGATCCTAGATAAAGCTAAACTAGACTAGCGAGACCACTACTCCTAATGATACAACATTCATATGAGTGCGCAGCTTCTACCTAACATCCAAGATCATGCAAGCGCAAGCAAGCGTCTAATGCCTAGGCATCATCGGGAGATCCGTCTTACGCGAGGTCCGCCTCGCGACTCCGGCTTTTTAGACTCCTATGCCATGCCCGAACGTGGAGGATTACTTTGGATGACAAGGCTGTCACTTCTTGTCACCTACCTCTACAAACCGTGGGACACGAAGCACATTCAACGGTGGGTAGATAACCCCAGCACCGTGCCGGCGTCACTAACCACAACTCTAGATCCCTCGAGGCACCGACATGGTGGTAAATCTAGAGCACCCTTGCGGGACGATGAACCCGAAGCCTATTCATAAGAACACTAGCCTAACTAGCATACGCTAGACGAAAGGATCAAAGCTAGCACTAAGTCATGCAAAGGCGTTCGTCGCTCAAGAATGAGCGACGAACGGCAATTAATCAAGTAAGATCAGGAGTAATCGGTGATCAAGTATGAACGAACGAAGAACATTCGATATGAGTTCATCTTCTATTAATGAAGAACGAAGAACGAACGACGAACTCATATGAACGAACGATGAACGATCAAACAAGATCATGATTACTCTATAAAGCTCATGACAAGGATATGAACGAAAGTATTCCATATATAAAAGATCAAGTCTCATAAAGAGAGGATACAAGAGCTATACCCAATTTTCCACAAGACTTTGGGAGCAATGAGGCAGCCCACTACTAAGCCTAGCACTACCTAGAAAGCCTCTAAACTTCTAGTGTGAGGAGAGAATGATCCTTGTGTTGTTGTGTGTGTTAAGGAGGGGGGTACCCCTCCTTATATAGGCTTGAAAGGTCGGCTCCTGGAGGCGGTTTCGTAGGTCGGTGGCATTTAATGCGCGTGGAACCGACCTCCGGAGGCGGTGGGCAAACCGCCGGAGAAAAGTGGGCCGGGGGGCCACCATGACGGTTCGGCCGAACCGCCTTGTTGGTTCGGCCGAACTGCCACCGGCCCCTCCTGGGCTGGGCTTTGGCGGTTGGCTCCCCCACTGGATGTTGGTCTTTGATCCAGGTGCGTGAGGCCTTATTTGTGTTGGATTTCGTGGTCGTTGGCCTTTTATCTTGGAGTTGATTCCCGCGGCGAAGTGGAAGTTTTGTAAAAGTGTTGATTTGTCGCCTCGGGGCCTGGAATTCATCATTTTCCACCTGCACACTAAAAATCTAGAGGTACACGTGGAACTAGGTTATTTCTAAGTAAAATGCATGCAAGACATGCCTAGTCCTTCTCATTTATTTGACTAATTGACGGTCGAAATTGGTCCGTAACGACCGTCAACACCTAGATTTATTGAATTAAACTTTAGGTGCCTTATGTGTTTGAAACAAAAGAGAGATGAAGCACCTTACTTATTATTTCTTTTTCAAGTGTTATTCGATTTTTCATTTTATAATTTTTATTTTATTTTGACATTTTCAAGGTGGAAGAAAAAGGATGCAAGTTGCGATACAAGTTACCTTTGTGGGGGAGGGAACCTCCCCCACACTTGTTCTTTTGCTCATGGCGTTTGATTTGGGGTTGAACCCAATGTGATTGTGGAAGGCCTTTGTGCAGGTGTGGCTGTGATGTTGGTGCAATGTTTTGGTGGGGAGATCTCGAGCATGTGCGTGATGAAAACTCGAGAGATCTCCCCCACACTTGTTCTCTCGCACCCGAGAATCCTGCCAAAAACACTACTCCTGCAAGCAATTTCCTCCAACTTGGAGAGGCAAGGTTAGCTCTCGGAGCACATACAAACAAGGTCCCGGGTTAGATGACCGGACCTCATTTGTACAGCCGAGGAAGAAAGGCACAAGCATGTCATGTGGACCATGTTTGAGTGCGATCATGGGCAAGATATTCCTCGTTGATAAAAACAACTTGGGGCTTAGTGATATGAAAACTTGAAACAGTTGTAAGCCCCAACTCTAGGAGTGATATGATAAAACAACGAGGTGCACTCAAGAAGTCCTAATTGCTTGGAAAGTTCTTAACCATTCATGCATTGCATAGGAGGGATTTTGATATCGTTAACCATGGCGAGAGGATTCTAAGCTCATTCCTCATACAGATATGTCTATGATTGCTTTGAGGAACACAAGTCATAGCAAGCCAACCATGCATCAAGCACAAGAAGGAATATGATTCATTGCCAATGAGCATGCTTGTGAAGATCAGGAGTTTGTAGGCTCAAAGTTTGATAAGCAATGCTTATGAAAGCCTAGTAGATAGCAAGGATGTATGCATGAAGGGTGATACTCCCTATGGGAGAACCAAAGGGTAGTACCATTGCCTAACTACTACAAGGATGCATGGAAAATCATGTGGTAAGTAGGTGGGAGCCATACTCACCCACACGAATAAAAACCATATCACCCTTGGGCTTCCAATTATTAGCAAAAAATGTGGTCATACCTTTGTTGTGCAGAGATATCAAATTGAAGTTGTAGGCTTGTTCCTTCATTTCGCACACCACAACAAGGTTGGTGTCGAAAAGGAGTCTTGACATGTTGTTTTCATCAAGGTCCTCCTCCATGGGATCTTCGTGAGGCTCTTCATGCCAACCTTCTCACATTAGGCATGAGCTCAATGGAGGGGGACGAGTATGTGTCACGTCGGGGGTGACTTGTGCTTGAACTTGTCGCCTTTTTCAACGTGTTGATGAGCTGATTATTGTCCTTTCTCCTGGCTGCACATAAGAGCAAGAACACAAAAGCGAACTCGAGCACGGGTTATGTTAGTGAAAACCAAATGGATTTCCCGTCGGTTGCCTTTGCAAGGATTTTTTTTTTTTCGCAACTTAATTTATTAAACAAATAGAAAAGAAGAGAAAGGGAAACCGTTTTCTTAACTTCCAGACGAAAAGCCAAAATGGTTTGTCTCAAAATTGTTTTTCTTTGAGAATAAATTTCTAAAGAAAAAAAGAAGAGTTGGAGACGATCGAAGATGGAAGAAGTTTATTTTTGAAGGACTCCAACTATGCAAATAAGAAAACCAAAGAGAAAATCTTTTTCTTAAACTTGAGACAAAATATCGTGGAAAATTGGGGAAATGCGAGAGCAAGAATTTAGCTTTTAAGGGTGCTTGAATGCAGAAGGGATGAAATTGAAGAATTCAAACACCCTTGCATCCAAAAAGAAATAAAGTTTAACTTGGTCAACAGCCCCATAATGGCTATAGGCTTTAAAGTCAAGGGGTTGTGCCAAAATTCCATCAAAACTTTTGCTCAAAGCATTTTCCAAAAGGTTGGGTCGAGTTAAATTTTACCAAACTTATTCTCTCAGATTTTATTTTTTTTTTCAAGGAGAAAAAAAAAGAACAAAATAGGAGTTGGAGAATGATTCCAACAAGGAGGGAGTTTATTTTGGAGAAACTCCAATTATTCAAATGGAAAAACCAAAAGGAGAAAGAGAAGGAAAAATCTTTTTCTTGAACTTGGGGCAAACAATAAAAATTCTCGGAAAATGCAAGAGTAAGAATTTTGGAAGAGAGTGCTTGAGTGGAGTGTAAGTGAAGGCACGAAGCACTCTTGAAAACCAATATAATGAAATGAAGTCCATTTTTGGTTGACAACCCCATGATGGCTATGTGTTAGAAAGCCGGAGGGAGTTGTGCCAAAATTCCTCCAAAATTTTGCTCAAAGCATTTTTCATAAAAA